>JAUNZO010000859.1:0-725819 GCA_031894775.1 Chloris gayana | reverse complement strand
GTTAGACAGTCTTCTTATTTTTAAATGCATGTCAATGCAATTTTTTTTTAACCCTAGGATAGGGATGGGTCCAAGATTTTGGGAACGGGCATTCAAAATTTTGGAAATGAAAAAAATACTTTTAGCAGCTTAAAGAATAGATTCCTCAAACAACCTAATTGAGTACCAACATCATAAGCTTGATCATATTTTGAAATTGCTTGCGTCAATGTTACAGTTATTCAGTGCTATTTTTATTTTTCAATACATATACATGATATATGCATATTATATATAATATTTTTGCCAAATTTAGGGGTATTCAACTGAATACCCATGGTAGGTTCGCCCCGCCTAGGAATTAGTGGGACTATGCATTATTAAAGCATATTTATATCGTTAAAAGTATCGTCCGACTTGCATCATATAAACCTTCCCCACATCTCACTTTCTGTTGAAACTGTTGCAGGTACAATATAATAAAGGATGTGGGTTCTGCGCTTGTTTACCTTCACAACGAGTGCAATCCATCCATCTTGCATAGGGATATAAAGCCAAGCAATGTATTGCTCGATTTCTCGTTCAATGCCAAGCTTAGTGACTTTGGGCTATCGAGGTCTTGTAGTCAAAGCAACCAAACATTTGCGACTAGAGCGGCAGGTACAATTGGATATTTGGATCCAGAATGCATAAAGAGAAACAGAGTTAGCACAAAATCTGATGTGTACAGCTTTGGGGTCATGATGTTAGAACTTTCTTGCTGGGGTAAGAGCCCTGAGCAAATCTGGGACCTCTATCGAAGGGGTATGATCATTCAGGCAGTCGATGTGAGGTTGGAAAACAACTTTGACGAGAGACAGCTACAGTGTGTGGCTGTCGTCGGACTATGGTGCGCCCATCCAGATGGTACCCAGCGCCCGTCTATCTTGCAAGCAATGGAGGTCCTGCAATTTCGTGCACCATTGCCTGCTGAGATCTCCTTGAACACCATCGTGGATGCAGATATTTCAAGTAACAGCTGCTCTAGTCATGGAACTTGTACATCAGCAAGCGGGGCGCATGCGCTAGCTCGTCGCAAGATGGATCTATTGAGTTGCAGGAATATGGTGACACAATACACCTTCTTAACCCTCGCTAAGGTGTCCTAAGTTGTATCTAGCACCATCCGAATGGATTGTTTGATTGCTACACAGAAGGTGAGTACGTTGGATGGTTAATTAGGTTTGCTTTTGTTATGTCGTTCTGTTGGGTCAGGTACCACACGAGCCCACGTTGTTATGTGTGCGAGCCGTGTGCATAGAGTTCAAGAGACTGGGTGCGCACGGCTGAGTCCGTGGATTATTAGCTCAGCACGGCTGGGAGCTCACGTCCTCATTTATACTGTTGATCAATACACTGTCAATAAATGAAAATACAGAAAAATGGCAGCAATTCATTGGCTGCGCAAAAGCTTTTCTGGTCTTCCGCCTAACTCTTGAGAGCGTTTCCAAGAAAAAAAAACTTATAAAATTACACCTAAAAACTATTTTTAATTTTGCAGTAGCAATAAAAATAAATAAATATTAGAGCTGATTTCTGTTCCACCTCTAACAGTCCCCCTAGAAATGAATTAAAAACTCTGTTCTTTGGGTCAGATCAGCATTTGAAACCATAATAAGTTTTGCTTCCCTTAAAAGAGGATTGGATGTCTAACTTCTCCTCTGTTTGTATCTACAATTGAGGTGAATTTAGAGACAACAAAATTATTAGAGGGACATTTTGGGATAATGTTGATCGTGTTTTTTTAAGTCAATCCCGGTATTTCGGTTTAGAGAAAAGTTTTAGGGTGACTTTTGGAGATGTTCTGAGTTTCCCTACCTCAAAGTGAACAACCTGCAGGAGATATAGAAATTGCAGCCAATATCTCTGTTCAATAATGTGATCTACAAGCAGTTATGCTGCATGGTGCTAGCTAATAGGCTGCACTTGATCCGTGATTAAATTGTAACAGGGGAATAGAGCATGTTTATACTCAGCAGATCCAAATATAAAGTATAATGTGTTTACTGTGTATGAGTGCACGCACTATCTGCTGCTAGCAAATAATGCATAAACAAGATCGAAACGAGACACAGATTTTTACGTGGAAAACCCTTGCGGGAAAAAACCACGGGCGCCAACCGGCAATCTTCACTATATGAGGAGAGTTTACAAAACGCAGGGGAATTACAATGAGTCTCTCACTTTTCCCCGTGCAACACACAAGATGTATATATATGGGTGGCTAACTAATAGGATCCGTAACGTGGGAGGACTCCACCTCTCACACCTCCTAGGTGTCCCTAGCAAGGCTAATTTGGATCATATTACAACAAACTCCACCTTGAGACAAATTCCATCTTGCAGCAAATGAAGGATCATCAATGAACTCACTTCAATAATAAATAGCACCGTGCGCCAACAAGTCACTAGGACTTTAACCGTAACACCAACCAAGCTTGAGCATAGCTCAAACTTAGCAGTGGGAACTGGCTTTGTCATCATATCCGCAGGATTAAAATGCGTACTGATCTTGCACACTTTAATATCACCAAGAGCAACAACATCTCGGATAAAGTGATACCTCACATCAATATGCTTTGTCCGGTCATGGAACATCTGATCTTTTGTAAGGTAAATAGCACTCGGCTATCACAGAATATAGTAGTGCAAGAATCATGTCCACAAAGCTCAAGCATATAAGCCTCGAAGCCAAATAGCTTCCTTACAAGCTTCAAAAATAGCCATATATTCAGCTTCAGTAGTTGATAAAGCAACAGTAGATCGTAAACAAGCTTTCCAACTAACAGACACAACCACCAATGGTGAAAACATAACCTGTGAGAGATCTCCTTCTGTCCAAATCACCAGCATAATCTGAATCAACATAACCAACAATTCCATCTCCAGATTTCCCAAATTGCAAACATGCATTCGAAATACCGCGCAAATATCTCAAAATCCATTGAACTGCTTTCCAATGCCCTCTACCAGGATTAGACATGTATCTACCGACAATACTCAGTGCATATGACAAATCAGGACGAGAGGAAACCATAGCATACATAAGAGAACCAACTGCGCTGTTATAAGGAACTCTAGACATGTACTTAATATCTTTATCCGACTCAGGACATAAGGTCGAAGATAATCTGAAATGTGGAGCTAAAGGAGTACTCACTGGTTTAGCTTTATGCATATTGAAACGACGAAGGACCTTTTCAATATACCCTTTCTGACTAAGAAATAACTTGCCAGACTGTCTCTCTCTAATAATCTCCATGCCAAGAATTTTCTTTGCTGCACCCAAATCCTTCATCTCAAATTCATTACTCAATTGTGATTTCAATTTGGCTATTTCTGACTTATCTTTTGCAGCAATCAACATATCATCGACATAGAGAAGCAAATAAATAGCTGAACCATTAACCATCTTTAAATAAACACAGCTATCATAATCAGACCGCTTAAAGCCATTAGAGAGCATAAAGGAGTCAAATCTCTTATACCACTGTCTAGGAGATTGTTTCAAGCCATAAAGAGATTTCTTTAACCTACGAGACAAGGTGTTCTTTTCCAGGAATAGCAAAACCTTCAGGTTGATCCATATAAATATCTTCATCTAATTCTCCATGTAAGAATGCAGTTTTAACATCTAATTGCTCAAGCTCATAATCATGCATAGCAACAATACTGAGTAAAGTGCGAATAGAGCTATGTTTCACAACAGGAGAAAACATATCATTATAGTCAATACCTGGAATCCGACTATAGCCTTTAGCAACCAACCTTGCTTTATACCTTGCTGTTTTATTAGGAGAAATATGTTCTTTTCTCTTGAAAATCCACTTGCAACGAACGGGCTTCTTCTCTTTAGGCGATGGCACTAAATCCCAAGTACCATTCTTATCAAGTGACTCCATCTCATCTTGCATAGCGATAACCCAATTGTTGCAATCCACAGAAGTAATAGCCTCGGAATAATTAGAAGGTTCAGCAGTACCTTCAACCTCTTCTGCGCAACTCAAAGCATAAGCAACAATATTGCATTCCTCAATTAACCTCTTGGGTCGAACATGAGGCCTCCTAGACCTGTGAGCTGCAATAGAATGTTGTGGAGACTGCACAACGGGAGAATGTGGGATAACAGATGAATCATCATCAATAGGTGCGTCCGTATCACTATCCGGTGTATGTGCTGAATCAATAACATGCTCCACCTGCACACTAGAGGTCTGCGAACTACGAAGAGGAGCATTAGACATAGCAGATTCATTAAAGACAACACTTCGCTAGTAATAACCTTTTTAGATTCAGGATCCCACAATTTATAACCTTTAACACCAGAACGATAACCAAGAAAAATGCACTTAATAGCTCTAGGCTCCAATTTACCATTATCAACATGAGCATAAGCATGACAACAAAAAAATTCTCAATTCAGAATAATTTGCTGGAGAACCAGACCATACCTCAATTGGTGTCTTCTTATCAATAGCAATAGAGTGAGAACGATTAATCGGAAAACAAGCAGTGAAAGCAGCCTCAGCCCAAAAACGCGTACTCGAGCCAGCATTAGACAACATGCAACGGGCCTTAGAGATGATAGTCCTGTTCATCCGCTCAGCCACACCATTTTGCTGAGGTGTATAAGCAACGGTGCGGTGTCTCACAATGCCTTGAGACTTACAATATGAATTAAAAGCATGAGAACAGAATTCCATCCCATTATCGGTGCGAAGAACCTTCATCTTTCTATCAGTTTGTTTCTCCACCATAATCTTCCACTCTTTGAATTTAGAAAATGCTTCTGATTTATGCTTTAAGAAATAAGGCCATACCTTCCTTGAATAATCATCAATAATTGTCAACATATAACTAGCACCTCCAAGAGAAGTCTTACGAGCAGGGCCCCATAAATCAGAATGCACATAATCAAGAATACCTTCGATAGTATGAACCGAAGTGTTGAACTTCACCCTCTTGTGTTTGCCAAACACACAATGCTCACAGAAATCCAGCTTATCGATGCCATGCCCATCAAGAAGTCCTCTCTTGCTCAAAATTGTCATACCAAGCTCACTCATACGACCAAGACGCATATGCCAAAGGTTAGTAGCATCAAAATCAGATAATGACTTGGTAGAAACATAAACATTGCCAATAACGAGTAGTGCCTTGAAGAAGATATAAATTGGCAGTCAATAAATCAACTTTCATGACAACAAGAGAGCCTTTAGTTACCTTCATAACTCCACCTCCAGCGGAGTACTTATACCCTTTGCGATCAAGAGTACTCAAAGAAATAAGATTTCTTGTCATAGTTGGAACATGCCTCATATCTGCCAATGTCCCGACAATGCCATCGGACATCTTAATCCGAACAGATCCCATGCCTACTACCTTGCGAGGAGTGTTATCACCCATCAAAACAGAGCCTCCACTATGGACAGATTCATAAGTGGAAAACCAATCTCTATTAATGCAAATATGAAACGAGCAGGCGGAATCAAGAATCCATTCCTCATTAATTTTGGCACATCCAAGCAAAAGCAACAAGAACATCACCATCGAACTGCTATCATCAGCAGTAGCAACAACGAAGCAGCACCATCATCACTAGGATTAGATTTATCCTTTTGAGCAGCTTTCCTCTTCTCCTTATTCTGCAGCTTATAACATTCAGAAATATCATGAGTATTCCCTTTACAATATCTACAGAACTTATCTTTGCCTCTAGATTTAGAGCGACCGCGATGACCGCTCGAACTTTTATCTCTCCCATTGTTGAATTTCTTCTTCTCTGTCCTACCACGGACAGACAAACCTTCTCCATCATCATTTGTAGCAACTTCAGGAGACACTATCAATTTCATTTTTTCCTTTGCATGCAAAGCATCATAAACCTCATTGACAGTAAGAGTGTCATGACTCGTATAATATAGTATCTCCGAAAGGTGAATAAGACAGGGGCAACGAACAGAAAAGCATGAGAGCTAAATCCTCATCATCATATTTTACCTCCATGGACGTAAGGTCCGAAACAATCTCCTTGAAGACTGATAAATAAGAGGCCAATGAATTACCCTCTTGCCACTTGTGAGTAAACAATTTCATCTTCAAATGCATCTTGCTGGTTAGATCCTTGGACATGCAGATCGACTCCAGCTTGAGCCATAAAGCAGCAGCGGTTTTCTGATCCAAAACCTCTTGCAAAATATTATTAGATAAATGAAGATGAATTTGTGAAAGAGTCTTACGATCACGACGCTTTTCTTCATATTAGAGAAAGAATCAAGCGCATCATCCAAATCAGTGTGCGCTAATATTGCCCTCATCTTGACTTGCCAAAGAGTGAACCGTGTATCACGGTCAAGCAGCGAAACATCATATTTGAGAGAAGCCATCGAAGAAATCAGCAACAAAATAAATCTGCAGTGCCTCTGGTACAGCTTCGTGTGGACGAAGCAATTACTGCAGCCTCCTGGTACACCTCCCGTGTACACACAGCAAAGAACGAAGATAATCAAACTCCTGGTACGAAATCCTTGGTACGCGAAGCAAATAACCTTCAAACAGCCTCCTGGTACACTAGCTCGTGTGCGCGAAGCAGAATTCAGCAAAATCAGCACACCGAACGTGCAGTGCCGCGGGCAACCAAAGGACCACGCACTTGCGTGTCAGATCGATTCCCTTCGGGAGTTGGTGCAGCACAGTGATTTATGAGCGTATATGAGGAGAGTTTACAAAACGCAGGGGAATTACAATAAGTCTCTCACTTTTCCCCGTGCAACACACAAGATGTATATATATGGGTGGCTAACTAATAGGATTCGTAACGTGGGAGGAGTCCACCTCTCACACCTCCTAGGCATCCCTAGTAAGGCTAATTTGGATCATATTACAACAATCTGCAAAGATAGAACGGAAAGTCCGGTCCTCGTGCCATCAAGTTTGACATAGTTAAGGAATGTGATAGAGTGGAGTGGGAAGTGCATATCCTATTTAAGCTGAGATGTCAGCAAATCTTTGTCGCCCTGGTTATGAGGTTGGTGACATTGGTTTCATTTTCAGTTTGTGTAAATGGAAGTTTGTCAAATTGTTTCAGGCCAGTAGTGATATTCGCCAAGGGATCCTATCCTATATCCCCGTACCTATTAATGTTGTGGGCTGATGGTCTCTCTTTTCTCCCAAAGTCGGTTGGTCCGATATATTTGTATAGAGGTATCTATGTTGATATACACACTCCCTGGATATCTCATTTAGTCCATTTAGTCACTAGACTGCTGTAGAACTGAGATTTCACAAAACCGGTCAACCGAGACAAGTCAGTAGTTTCCGCTACAGGATCTACAGTGTCTTAGTGGGTTGTAAAAAACTAATGGACCAAAGAGTAATGGCATGTGACAATATGGGCCGCCACTACCAATGCGGATCTATTTGTAGTGGTGGCCCATAAATTAACCGCCACTAGTAATCAATATCTAGCAGCATTTTGACTTGGAATTGCATGTTTGAGCACTGTAGTGACGAGGGAAAGTTGGTCTGCTACTACTGCTATTTTTATTCCACTGCTACAATATTTTTTTTGTTCTAGTATGTCTTTTTTTTAAATAGCAACCGCACAGATAGCATCAAGACGTCCAAAATAAGCTACACATAGATAAAGAGGCCTTATCTAGTACATATCTTGGTCTACCTACTGCTATAGGTCGATCTACAAGGGTGGCCATTGAATTTATGCCTACATAGATAAAAGTATTTCCTGCTCAGCCTTGGTATTTTCTATAACTTGATCATCGACCCTTCTTTCTCCGATGTAATCACAAAGTAATTCATCCCTACCGGTGTTACTAGTAGGATCATGATATGCAGCTTCGAAATACACAAACTCCCGAAACATGAAACGGAGGAACTTAGGTACAATGAGTTCGAGAACACTAGTTTTGAGGTGAGAATTATTTTTTGGTGGATACTTCGTTGGCTAGACATAGAATATTGACAAATTAATACAACTTTACCAGGTAAACAAATGAATATAGCAATATTTGAAATGAAGTCTTGTATACTTATATTTTGTCGGATGGGAGGATCTTCCGTAAGGAAAGTGGAGTAGGTCCCCTTGTTAGAAGATATGTAACACAATGCACGCTCTCACAGGATGTTTTGTACATTGTTTTAAATGAAGTAGAATCCTAAGATACATCATATGGAGACATGAATAAAATAAAATAAAATATAGTACAATCTGTCAAAGAATAATTTCCGCACTAATACTACCTAGTCCCACACGAGTATGGAATTAGATGGTGCAAGACACGTAACACAACAAGAACACGCGAGATTTTTAGACAGGTTCGGGCATCTCAATCGAGAGTAATACCCTACGTCTTGTATATTGTGTATTGCTCTTAGCGGATTGCTAATTGCGTATGTCCAGATTCTTTTCGAGGGGTCCCTCCTCCGCCTTATATATTTGGGGAGGTAGGGTTACATGCGAGTCCTAGCCGGTTACATGAATTACAAATTCGGAAGGTCTATATCTAACTTTCTTTATCAATTCAGAGTCTTAATCAACAACTCTTGCTTCTTTACTTGAGGATCAAGCCATAATGCGCCAGTCTTGTAGTCCGTCTCTGTTTCCATACCGGTATATGGAACCTTCAATTATTCTGTATCGGTTAGGCACCACTCGTGGGCCCTCTCGACTGGTCTTATCTTCATCAATATGTCACCATATCTTCGAAAAGTCATTCATACACATACCATCAATATGTTACCGATCGGTTTGATCATAACATACCCGTAAGGCAAGTATATTGCAGCAGCCCCTGAGTGATTTTTTATTTTACCTTGAATAAGACCGATCAGTCTTCTGCATGTGGTCCGATTCCAGCGCGAAATTAAAAAGAACTCCATCTTCTGAAACTCTTCTTCTTGCAATGTGGCTTCTAAAGGCCAAAAAAATGATGTTTTATTCACGATACCGCCTAATTAGGTGATGCAATCCAAGTATTTTCTCTCAAGTATTCTTTCTTTTCCTAGTGCACCTCCGGTGCACCCAATTGGGTATAGCCTCCGACTCTTGGATCATTTGAACTCCTTTCAAATAATGCAAGAGTCTACTAGTTGATTCTTCATTATTTTCTTTACTAATCAATCTCTTCAGACCGCTATTCTCAATTTTCTCATTTTTTCGCTTCATGCGATCCATACAGATCGCTCTCAAACCTGGTGCACCGATCAAGTGCACCTAATTAGGTATAGCCCCGACTCTTGTATCATTTGAGCATCGCAAATATTGCAAGAGTCTTTTTCAAGAGGCTATGTTTTATTACTTTCCATAAAACCTCATAACTCTCGGCCATTTCTGCCAAGAACACACTTTCGGACCGGTCATACCAATCGCAACTTCATAGTTCTTTGAAAGTCGCACCAAGTTAACATATCAGACTGCCTAAACCAGTCCCAATTTCATATTCCACTTAGTGAAATTTCACTAAGAACCAAAGTTCCGGCTGATCGGACCGGATTTCCAATGAGCTTATTTTCAAATCGAGTTTTCGAGCCTATAATCAACCGAATGCTTAACATCCAGGGTCTAAGGCATTCACTTTCACATTAATCAGCTTAGGCAAGACCTAATCGTCTTTGATCTAACCATATCATTCACCCAAAAAATCTAGTTTGGCACTTAATATATCTCCGCGGATAGATATTCATATCACGGACCGCTCCAACATTTGCAAAAGAGCCCTTTCCATTACCCAAATAAATCAAACCTTTGCTTCCAAAACGGTTAGGTTATAAACGCATCTATCGGGCCCATAAAAGGTACCACAAAAATGATTGGGCCGTCAAAATACAGCCAAATACCATCCAGGCCTCGAGCCCATCTCGGGAATGTATATAAAGAGACCAAGAGTCGACCTAGGTCAAACTCATTCCCAAATCGCCGCATTGCACCTTTCCTTTATGAAACCGCTTCCGCGTTGTTCGCTCTTTGCGATCTCAAAGCCTTTCTTCACTCCCAAGCTTCCCTCAATCCATCCCGAAGCATGGGGAAGTGCTAAAAAAGACAGCCGTGAAGCCTTCATCCTCTTCGATGATCGTTCCTCGCAATGAGCTCCCGCTTATAGTCCAGGAATTCGGTGCTAGCACTTGCAAGGAATCCACCCTTCAAGAAATGGTGGCTCATGGAATTCAGCGCTAGCACTTGCAAGGAATCCACCCCTGGTGATTCGAAGGTACCCAGCAGGTAGTCTTCCGCTCTTTTTTCCTTCGCGGCTTTGATCTTCCATGTTGTTCATTGTTCTGTGGCCTTTTTTATTTCTATGGTCTGGAATTGGTGAACCTAAATTCCAACTCTATCCTCCATGTTGCTTTCTTCATTCATCTCTCGTGAAGCTTTCTTGGGGGTCCACCCCCATTTCAATTTATTCCATTATATCTTCAAAATTCGCCCCCTTCAAGCTACTCATAACCGCCATGCCATAGGAAGTGTCGGTATTCAAAGCCGTTATCATGAAGAATACTTCTCAATACCGCTCAATAAGAGCATTGGGGGCCGGAAGAATGAGTGGTTTGTTTGTGACAACCCAAAGCCAGCCCTTCCTTCATACCACACCCGGATAGCTCCGGAGCTCTCGTGTCTGGAACCCTAAAAATCTTAGGGACGAACTGATCGAAGACGAACATGTATCCACTCTAATGAGAATGATCAACGACCTGATGGAGGAGAAGAAGGTCACAACAGACACTATTATCTATAGTTTCATTGTTCGTAGAGTTCAACCCATCAAATGCCGGACCGATCCTGGGTGGTTGTTCAAAGAGTGACAGCACCAATCGTCCAAACCTCCAGCTCAAGACCAAGCATTTGAAGAAAATGCTTCAATCAGATTACGACCGGTCTAGCTGTAACAAGGTCAATTTGGCTTACAACACAACCAACCCTCGAGCTTCGGTATGTATGACTCCCTTAAAAACTGGTATTGCAATATCTCATATTTTATAACAAATTTTCTAACTCTCAATTGATATACTGCAGGAACTGGATAGGTTCAAAAGCCATACATTTATATATGTTACTTGAAGCAGTTTTTAACTAAAGGTTCTACTATAAGAAATTCTATATGTGCTGTTATAAACTATTATAAATATTTTTTCACTAATATATTTGAAGATTAGGTTCAATAAACAAACATTCATATTTATATTGATTTGTTAATATCAAAGAAATAAAATTGTAAATAAAATTTATGTTTTGAAAGTAATATTGTAAAATTATTTACAATATTAAAGGCTCATTATGTAACAAATGAAATTGAACAATGGATAGACATGGAAAATAAGGTGAATACAAAGGATTTTTCTTTTGTACTTATGTATATATTACTTCAAAAGCTTTTAACAAAAGATACTATTATTAGAAATTAATTTATTTTGCTATCGTGTCTTCTAATAATAGTATCTTTTAGTTTTAGAAGCCAACTCATGAATAGATATATTGATTAATCTGTAGTATGTTTCTAAAAAAATTATGATTTAACTATGCTAAATGCAATAAAAGTGAAATCCATTTATAAAACTGTTGTGCAATACAATTATTTATTTAATTAAATAAATCAATTTATTGAATTGTCAATATAATAAGTACAACACAAAATACATTGCGGTATTGCCTTGTGATAATTCTAGTGTTCTAATTGGTCATGGTCGCTACAATGGGCTAGCAAGATCCGTGAACTTGTTATACCGATACACAACCAACTAACACGGATCCCCGTCAAGCGTGGCACAATGTACTGACTCCCCATCATTGTGAACCGCACGACATCTACAATGGTGACACTACTATACAAACAGATTTGCCTTATGGGTATGTTATTATGATCAAAGGAATGACTTATTGAAGAGATGGTGGCATATTCACGAAGATAAGATCGATTGGGAGGGTCCACAGAGTGGTGCCTAATCGATGCAGAATAATAGAAGGTTCCATATACTGGTATGGAAATAAAAAAGGGCCACAAGACTAACAAGATACGACGTGATCTTCAAGTCAAGGAGCAAGACTAATCGATTAGGACTCTGAATCAATAAGGAATCTTAGAGATAGGGCTTCCGAATATGTAATTCATGCAATTGACTAGGACTCTGCATGTAAATCTGTCTCCACGGATATATAAGGTCGAGCAGAGACCCCATGAAAATAATCTAGACAATACGCATTAGCAATCTGCTAAATGTAATAGATACACAACATACATGACGTAGGGTATACTCTCGATTGAGACGCCTGAACCTATCTAAAAATCTCTCTTGTTCTTGTGTGTCCTGTGTGTTGCACCATTGAATTTCACGTTCGTGAGGGACTAGGTAGTATCAGTGCTAAGATAAAAGAGTCGACACCATACACCATTTGTGAACTAGTATGCTAGTGTAGACGGAAAATCTTCCTATACACACTTGGCTTGGGAGATCTGCTCAGCTCCAGCATCGAGGTGTGTCGGTAGTTTTCCCTGCAAACCAGCAAAGATAAAATAAAGCGTGTAAAATTCCTAGGTCACCGGCCCCGATAGACCGATGCATTATGTTAGCCGATAGAGTAAAATAAAAGTAATAAAGGTGACTATCGTCTAAATTCGACAAATCGGCCTAACGGTACAGATCATGCGCGCTATGAACGTAAACAGTGCTAAATCGGCCAAACAGAAGGTTACATAGATTAGAGCAAGTTGGCCGATTTCACGTAAGGAATTTATTTTACGGTTCTTAACCACGTGCTGATATAGATAACTTGGTTCAAGGTTTACCCGATCTACAAATTTGACATCTACTTTACATAGGAGTAAGGGTTAATTGCAAAAACCACCCCATAAGTCACTCGGAGTTTGAGTTCCCACCCATAAGCTATTTTGTTTACAAACACCCACGCACCCACTCGGTTGTGTTGGAAAAACCATACCAGTATGTACATGATTAATCGATTTCATATGTTTTAACTGATATAAATGCAAAAATAATATATAAGTTAATTAAGTTTAACACTTTTTAAGTTTTTGAATTATTACTTTCTTAAATTTTTTTAATGATTTATAATCATTTTATTTTCATGAATAAATTCTTCCAAATCTCGAACTCTAGGAACACTATCTAACCTCTATTTTATTTATTTCTTTTTCACATTCTATAGAATTATGAAAACATTATAAAATTCTATAAAAGTACGAAGTGTCGTTGTGCCTTCCGTCCACTGAGCCTGCCCACGTGTGCTGCCAGCCACTGTAGACCTTATTGAACACAAGAAACGGCCTGTCCTGCAAACCAACTATCATCCCATGCTCTTGTGGTTTATGGTGAGCAGCCCAACAAACCTAAAAGTCTGAGCTTCCACTTGAGATTATACAGTATAATTTCACATACTCACAATACATTCACACTCACCACTCTGGATATAGGTACGCAAACCTCACCCAATGAACATATTTGAAGGTTGAGCCAGTAAATCCTTGAAAATTGATAAAGTCACCGTTACTGGCATTTCACTGTGGACAGGAGTTTTGCCTACCACTGAAACACAATGACATTAAATCCTAGAAAATTCACCCCCACGGAGAGTCACACCTAGGACCAGACGTGCTACTTTCAGACCCGTTAAGTGAAAACAGTGCAAACAAGTGACAAAATACAATTTTTTGTAGGAATACATAATATAATTTGTGGAATAAATCTTATATAAAGGCACATAACCCTATATATTTTTTTTTCAAACTCCAAATCAAATCACATCAAATTTTTTCAGACCCATTAGCCACGCGCCCCCTACGGCCGCGTGACACGTAGTCGACTGATCAGTAGTAAAAATGAAAAATTTAGGAAAACTATAAAATATAATTATATATTGAATATGTATTAATAATATGAAACTTTGCAAAAAATAATATGAAAATTATACATTGTAAATTACTTCCCACGGTGAATGTAGAAGTACAAGTACAAATTATTGATCACATCCAGATCTGATGAAACCTAAAAGTAAACTGGGATTGCCGATAGAAGGGGTACATGTCTTCTTGATGATGATTAACGGAAACCAACTTGTTCTTGCCTAAAAAGAGTTGTCCCTCTAGAGCGTCTTGAGTACTTGTTCCATCTCTATGCGAGGCCGGCACATGGAATAAGTCAAATCTTCTGGATAGAATTCATTTATCATTATTTGCTAACAACAACAAAACTAGTACATCAAAATCACTACTGTACTCAGGTATTCTTTATTTCCAGATCGAGGGACTGTAGTGTCTGTATATGCAGTGGTGTCGTTTATAATTTTATAAAGGTCACAGCACTTAAAACTAAAACATTATTGCTGATGTAACTGATGACACAATGAGTGACATACTAAAAAATAATTTTCAACAAGAACCCAATGAAGTAGTTAAAGATGGTACAAGATTAATTGATTGAAGGCGCAGTGAGTGAGTTTACTCACTAAGCAGACGGTGCGGATGACCACGTCGCTGACCGAGTCCGGCGCCAGTTCCTGCTCCCGGAGCAGGTCACCAATGACAGTTCTCTGCGTTCCATCGCCGGGGCGCTCGTGCCGATGTCGCTCCCTGTAATCGTCGACGAGGCTCTGGCCGAACTGGTGGCGCAACTTGGAGAGGCGAAAGTGCTTCCTTCTGGTTCTATGCAAGTCCAGCAGCTTCATCACCGGCAGGAACTCTTGCCGGTTGGAGGCCAGTGCCACTGCAAGCAAATCCTCTGTCATCTTCTGGAACCGGATCACCTGCTCCTCGGTCATCCGCTTGCCGCCGACGACGACCATGATCGCGTTGGCCACGAACTCGTACGCCGTCGACTTCACCGCAACCTCCCCAGGCCCGGACCGGAAGAGCTTCGCTGCCGTGGCACGGGCCTCGGCGTTGCGCGCGGCGGCAGTACCGGCCACCCGGTGCGCGCACAGCCCGTGAACGGTGACGAGGCGGCGAAGCTGCCGCCACAGCGGGCCGTAGTTGGCGCTGCCGATGGCCGCTTCAGGAGATGGAGGTGGCCAACGACCGGAAGGGCGGGCGGGCTTGGGATGCGCCGGCCATTAGTGTTCTTACGAGGTGAAGTGGAGAACAAGTGCAGCAGTAGCCATGTGAAGAGGAGAAGGAGAGAGGCGAGAGGCAAAACTTGTGCGATCTCCATGGGCGAATTAGATGGTGCCTTGTGAGATCTCCACGAAGTGCTGTCTCTAAGAAATGAAATATAAATGAGAAAAAAACATGGGTGGCGAACTGGCGATCCAGTGTGCCACTATGGCAGCAGACTGCAGCTCTAGCTCCTTTGTACTACAGCGTTTGCGATATTTTCATTGATGTATGTCCTTATCTCCTGGTACACGCGGGCCACAGACGTCACAATCGGCAATCAGGAGTTTTCTTACAATTAGGCAAAGAGCTGCTTTGTTTTATTGGTTAGTCGTTGTCCTTATTGTAGCACGACATAGTTATATGTGCTTTTACTAGTTCAGACCTCTGGCTTCAGCATTATTAATTTATTATTGATGTGTATACTGTAATTCAAAAATCACCTCCATCCCAGAATAAAGTGTCACTTTTAACCTTTGAACGTCACATTTAAATGTTCATCGTCTATTATTCAAATATTATTTATTTATTAATACCTTATTCTTATTATGAGATATTTTTTAAAGTATAATATATCTAACAATTATGGCAGAACATCATCCCTAAGTAGACTAGGTGATACCCCGCGCTTTGCTGCGGAATTCCTTAATAATATATGTGATGCTAAGTATTATTGTTAAGAAATAAGTAGAGAAAGAGATTGGAACATCTATGTTCGGTGTTGGATTTGATGGATCTAAATTGCTAATTGATAGATGGACAACTGAGACTCAAGCATCACTGTGAAAATTATTGAGATGATGTGACAATATGAGAGTTGAGAGAATTGGCATAAAAACGGTAAAAATTATTGAGATGATGTGGCAGCATGAGAGTTGAGAGAATTAGCATTTAATGAGCTTAGTGGGTTGCATCTTTTATATATAAGTAGATTCGTAAGTTTCCGCTTAATTTCCGCATTTCTCTTTAGGTTTTTCTCTGTTGCGACAGGACATCCGTTACACACGGAAGTTCTCACGTTCACGGAAGTTCCTAAGTGACAAAATTTCCGTCCTGGTATTTAATTTGGGGCAAAGTTTTGTAACTTTCACTCTCTCTAGGCAACTTTCACTAACTAGTAAGATCATTGTTGCAGTGACCATATTGAATCTGTTTTGTTTACCAAACAGAAGAAAGAAATGTACTTTCCACATCAGTTTCTGGTAAAAAAATTATGTCACTTCGCAATGTCGTTATCATACTATCATTTTAATTCATCGAAATGTAATTCATTTTCTCTATTTTATAGTGTTATAAACAAATACCAGATGGTGTCCATTGTGGCACATATGCAGATTCGAGTAGCACGTCAAGTTACTTGTGTCCCATCACCCAGGACACCACATAATAAGAGGTAGATTATAAGTGTTCTTTCTCAATTTACATCATTTGTACTTTTGTATTATAATTGCATTCTTATTAGAGTGAAATACATGTGCGCTCCCTAATCTATTTCCGAGTCCTCATCTAGGTCCCCAAACTATCATTTTGTATTTATGGGTCTATATTCTTTTTCTTCATGCTCAACCAAGTTTCCGAACTATTATTTTGTATTTCTAGGTTCCTAAACATTTTCGTGTTATCATCCAGGTACCTAAACTGTTTAAGTGGATCATCTACCGTCGCAATTATGTATGCCATATTGACGTCAAGATAATCCTCATCATGAAGTACCAGGGCACACATAAGCACCCGCAACCACTAGCGGCCACCGCCATGGTGAACACCACCTCTATCATGACAACCATGCCACTCTCTAGCCCGGCCACAAACCGCTATTGCGTCATATACGGTCCCTAAACTTTTTATGTGCATGTCGTCAATGCCGGCGGTGCCTGCATGAGGTCGAGGGTGATGATAGGAAATGAGACGGAGGTCGAGAGAGTGGCCATGGTGAATGTGTAGGGGAATGGTGGAACAACACCACAGGGTAGCTCGAGATCGTGGTTGTGGCACTGTAGTAGTTGGTGGCAGAGCCGGAGAGTACCATGGCCGCCACGACTCATGCGATGTTTGCCATTGCGGTGGCTGACAGCGGTAGGGGGTAATTATGGGTGCTCTCATACATTGTGTCTCATACATCGTGATCAGGATAACCTTCTTCTCGACGTGTCATGTGTATTTGGTATTGTAGATGACTCACTTAAACGGTTTATGGATCCAAATGAGAACGAGAAAATAGTTTAGGGACTAGAAATACAAAATAATAGTTTGTGGACCTAAATAAGCACATAGAAATAGTTAGAGATCCTGACACTACTAGAACAATGCTCTGTGGTGGCGGACATAGTTTTTTTGTTAGTGGTGGACATTTAGGAAAAAAACCCGTCACTATTTTGAGCTGAACGAGAAGGTCCGCTACTACGCGTTGAAAATAGTGGCGGACACCACAGACCCACTACTGTGGTAGCCAGCCCGCTACTACTCTTAGAACATAGTAGAGGCTACATTGGGCCACTACAACATTATGCCCTATACTACACGTATAAAATGACTCCAAACCCTAACCTCACCCACCCAACCTCTCCCTCTCCCAACCATAGCCGCCATGTCCCTCCCTCCCTCCCTCCCTCCCTCCCTCTCTCTCTCTCTCTCTCTCTCTCTCTCTCTCTCTCTCTCGCCGGGCCCCTCCCAGCGCGGCTCTCCCTAATGGCTCCTTCCCGGCAGAGCCCTCTCCTCTGGCCCCCTCTCCGCGGCAAGCTCGCTGCCGGCTCGCTCCCCGCCAACGCTGTCCCTCCCATCGCCCCTCCCAGCGGCGCGCTCCACGCCGGCGACGCCCACCCCAAAGGCCCCCTCCTCGCGGCACCTTATTTGCCGCCCCCTCCTTGCGACGCGCTCCCCGCCGGTGCCTCGCCTATCGCCGGACTCTCGTCCCAGCCTGATCCGTAGCGAAGGAGGAGCCCCTGGACGGTGGGCCCACCGTCCTCCTCGCCGTGGCCACCGCCCAACCTCCCTGTGCGCGGCACGCGGCGGTGGACCGCCACCCACTCTACCTGTGCGCGGCACACGGCGGTGCGACCGCCACCCACCCTCCCTGCTTCAGCGGCAGTCCTCCCTCACCGCTGGCCCCTCCTCCTCCACAGCCGGATCTTGCCCCGGCTCCACCGGATCCGGTGAGCCGGCGACTGGATCTGGCCGGTGGCGCGTGGATCCGGTTTACTCACAGGTCCGGTGAGCATTCTTTTTTATTATTTTTTCTGTATAGAACCTAGTAGCGGGCTTTTGGCCCGGTAGCAGCGGACTTTTGTCTGCTACTATGGTTTTACTTAGTCATGGATCTTTTTTCCGCTACAATCATTTCTCCCTCACAGTGATAGGACCTTAGTTGATTCCGTCACTATGGTCACTTTTAGCT
This sequence comes from Chloris gayana, assembly GCA_031894775.1. Classification (NCBI taxonomy): domain Eukaryota; kingdom Viridiplantae; phylum Streptophyta; class Magnoliopsida; order Poales; family Poaceae; genus Chloris; species Chloris gayana. Next base: position 707,291 of record JAUNZO010000859.1, on the reverse strand, counting down.
TGTCACTGTAGAGCTCAATTGTAGTAGTGTGAAATGCAAACCTATAGTATGGGGACCTAAATGAGAACTCGGGAATAGTTTAGGGACAGCCCATGCATTTCACTCTCCTTGTTAAACAATAAATTTATATTCTTGTAGGAAATCAGATAAGAAGAGACCTGTCAAAATTGTGAAGCATGGGTTTCAGTCAGAAAGGGTACATTTGACTACAAATCGAATGTACCCAATTGTGTCTAGGACGTGTCGTTCTTTTCTTAGAGAGGTCATCCATCCTCTAGTTAAGTCCTTTAATAAAGATAGCGAAGTTGCAAACAAGCATCAAGCTCTCTTGGAGTGGTGTGATCTGAAATGACCATATGAGCCCGAGATAGAAGAGGATGACGACTATAGTTTGGACTTCGCTTAAGACTTGTAAATGTCATGTGAACTTGTAAACCCTAATTTGATTATTTTTGGTTATGTGAACTGGTGAATGTTATGTGAATATTGCTGGATCTTGATGATGTGATGTTCAGTTATTGTCGTGACAAACAAAGTGTTATTTTTTACCATAAATAATGTAATCCTCCGCTAGTGATAGTCACATAAGCAGCGGGTGTTGTTGTCACCAGCTTCTAATATCATGTACATCAGCGGCGGTGACAACTCCAGCCGCCGCTATTGCACATCTTATTAGCGGCATGTGGCTTGGTTGTCGCAGCTACAACCCGTCATTGATAGATTCGGAAGCGTAGCGTAGCGGCAACTAGGTCTGCGTTCAGTTTGTAGCTTCCGAAGCGTAGCTGCAGTTGGGTTTGCCAGCCGTTGCACGCTGTTCGCATCCACCACTACAGTGGTTCACTCCTGTAGTGTGATCGGATCATTTGTGTCATTCGATTCTACAGATAGACTGTGAGACTGTCAGAGGAATCCACTGATCGTGGGTCTAGAATTTACCATTGTTGAGCCACAACAAATGAGAAATGAATAAAAAGAAGACACATGGCGGGAGCACACATTGGAACAGGTTGTAGGCATCCTTGTATGCGGGCGTGTGCTCGCATGACCTATCATGCAAACAACTTCTTAAACTTTGATTCAAAACTTCTTCTCATAAAACTTTCTTTCCATGAAACTTTGATGCCGAACCTTGGTTTCAAAGGTTTACTCAACTTTCATTTTGAAACATTTTGCACATACTTCAATTTTTTTGTGAATTTTTTTATCAAAATTTACATAAATGTTTTAGTCAAAAGTTTTGTTTATAAGTTGCGCTAAGAAGTCTTGAACCAAAGTTTATTACAATTTTTGCTGAGAAGATTGGTTAAAAGTTTTGGAAAGAAACTTTCCTAAAATAGAACATTTCCGGGACAAAACTTATTTAAATGGCAAGTTAGATTGATACCTGTGGCTCCCTCACGAAAACGTGTGTGTATTAGCCACGCGTGGCTGTAGGAGTAGGGAAGTTGTATCACAATTCAACATATCCCTCCAGATAATTATAGAAAATTCCCTTTTGTGCCATAACAATTTTACATTAATTGTTCCTTCTATACCATAAGAAGGGAGGAACTTCACTCCTCTACCCTTTACTCAACTTTTGATGCTTTCTCTACCACCATCATAAACTACTGTTAATTAAGATTACCTGAGACAATATATTTATTTATGTATTTCCAATGGCTCTATCCCCACTCTTCTCCAATTCAACCATTCCCAAATCCTCTCTCCCACAGAATCGGTCCACCGCGATTGGAGGGACGCATCTTTTGGCGGGCTCTATTGAATGGATCTGCGCGGAGGGAGGAGAGGTTGCACCATGAGCCATAAGTACATGCATACACAAGCTTGGATTTAATTTTGCTGCCTAGCTTGTGTCTCTATTCTTTTGGTCCTTCCCTCACTCTTCTCCTCCAAAGGAAAGCCCAAAATCGACCTGTATAGTGGCGACACAGATCTTGAGAACAAAGCTCGACTTGGGAAGAAGCAAGGTGTTGAAGTTGTTGATTGGGATATTAAGAAGCGATTTCAGCCACAAATAGTCACTTAATATGGAGTGGAGCTTGATTTCAACGTGGAGCAGAAGTTATGCAGGACTAGCTAGTGGAGTTCTTCATTGTCATACAAGTAGAACTCGTTGTCGAATTTTTCTGTTATACTGATATATTATCATAATTGCAAGAATTATATTTTTGGCTACATTAATATGTTTTTACAGCGCATTAGTTGTACATGACCGATATATTGCTTATTATTTTGTTCATAAACAGTGTTGGGACTAGAGGAAGGTTTTATGATATGCAAGCACTACCAGAAATTAATAGGGGGCATTATGTTGACAACCATAATTGTCTAAAATTTGACGAAATGATCAAAACCGACCTGTTCAGTTTCACAAACCAGACAAAATGATTTTGAAAGTACTTAAATGACCAAACTGACTCCGCCATTGTGTAGAGATTGTCATGGTAGTCAAAATGCTTACGTATATTGTGAAATTTGATCTCTAGATACCAAGATGTGGTTTTATATAGAAGATTGTTAGACCGGTTTCTGAAACAGTACAAATTGGTTTTGACAGAGTCCGTGGAGAGAGTTGTATTTCAATCTGAAATTTGTAAGGAAATAACTTCATTTATCGAGGGTAAGACCACTCCTATAAAACGAGGGTCAGGAGCAATTGAGGGAGTCCAACTCTTTATTTTTTTACCGTTTTTTCCATTACCCTGAGTTTCCAAACCCATATTTTGTTCATCTCTTGTCTTCGTCGTGAAGGAGGTGTCCTAGATGGCCTGCCGAACCTAGAGCAACACATAGGTGAGCTCCTCTCAACAGGATCCCTCCCCGACAAGCTCTCCAAGGTGACGATCAAATGATGAGTAAACCATTCATACTGGTTTTTTTTTGTAAAACTGACTAAACCAGTTTCTTTGCTGAATGGTGCCCTAAAGCCCTTAAAGGGAAGCATATAGAGATGCTTATGTACTTTAGCACTTTTGAGTGTTAACACAAGGCTTGCAAAATTTCCACGAGCAGGTATGTTGGATAGAGGAAGAATAGTTGGATTTCAGAGTGGCAGCGGACTGACAGGCTTTTTGATAGAATGCTTGCGACATTTTTAAGATATATGTCATTATCTACTGGTACATGCAGAGGACCAGACATCGCCATCGTCAGTCACAAGGCTACACACAAAAGGTCACTTGGCAAGCTCCTTTTTATAGTAGTGATGATTGTCGCATTCGTTAAGGCTGATGTAGCGCGGACCATGTATGTTACCTGCATGTGGAGATACAATCTCTAGCTAGACACGATCTTTTAATTAAGTCATCCAACTGGGTCCTTGTTGCCTTGTTGTGGATGTTTGCAATATGATGCGGAAAGATGAATTATTTAACAACTCTTGGCTGGCATATCGTATCCAGCCTGTCACCATGTCCTCACCACAAAGATCTTGGGACAGAGCAGTCACGGCCATGCGGTTATCAGCTCATAAAAAAGAGAGAGGTTTTCAGGTCCAAAATAATGGCCATTATTTTTCCTCAGCTAATGGCCATTAGTTTAAGGGTAGTTTAGTAATTACACTAAAAATTAATATTTTTTATCATACAAACTTGTGTTAAATACACTAAAACTTGACTACAATAATAGTGATGATGATTAATCAAATTTAAAATAAATATTTTATAACATATTCATGTAAAAATTGACTAACTTATTAGTTATGATGAAATTTTATATTATAATCATATTATTTTGACAATATTACCCTTACTAATGGCCATTAGTTATTAAATTCTAAAATTTAATCTACACCGTTAGATCCAACTAATGGCCATTAGTTGAGGGAAAATAATGGCTATTATTTTGGACCTGAAAACACCCCAAAAAAGATGGGGCTCAGGGCACAAGTGCTACAAGCTACGTTTGGGACTGATTAATATAAAGCAGCACGACTTTAAGCACATCAGCAGAAGATTTATTAGATACCTTGATAAACCATGCACAGAATCAGAAATGAAAGTGACAAGTCTATCAGCTGATACTGTCAGTTTGAATCCAGGAAAAAAATATCGGTAATTTTGGATATTAAAAGAAATTATATTTTAAGAGAAATACTTTGGTGAACATAGTCATTCTCATATTTTAAAATTATTTACATGATTTAACTAAAAAGTGTCTTTAATCTACAAACTATATATGATACTTGTGCGTATAACAATAGCAATTTTTGATAAATAAATATAGTTACGATGAAATTTTGACGATAAAAATTATATCAGACTTCACCGATAAATGTGATATTTCAGATATATCGGTGAATTTTGCCGAAAGTTCTTTCCTACTTTGAATAAGCAATAAGATAACATTGTGTGCGGACATAAAGACCGGCAGAGGAGGCAAGGTCTTTCGTTTGAAACCGCCACCACCAAGATGAAGTATCATCATATATGACGTATTGGCTGCTTCATCTTTTCGTCATGTGCCTCAGAATAATGAGCTTGTGTGTCTAGGTGACAATTCGCCTATTTTAAATAATGAAAATCGTTTCATGCTTTTCAGAACACCGGATCTTGAGTCGTTTGTAGGCCTCTTACTCATAAAGCATTTCACATGCAAGGGGTGGCGGCACCTAGGTGATTGAGTTGAGGTCTAGGCATCAACATATATGAGAAGTGAGTAATTAAACAAGGAATGCAAAAAATGATTGTGATAAAAGTAAACACTTATATTTTGAATACAAATTCACAACAACACGTATTTTAAATTGCAACAAGGTAAGGTGTAGTGCACTTCGTTCAGTACCATTGATGTTGCATCGCGGTTATTGAGCCACGGTTGCAGCCAACACGTATTACACAATTAAACCATGTTCAATGAGCCCAGCATGCGTTTACCCCCTTTTACGTGGCGTGATGCATGTCCTAAGCGGCGTTTTCATCACCTTGAAGAAACCATTATTTTCACTCAGGTCGACTCCGCTACCATCGCCTGCTATTGGCACCCACTCAAACTCGCGCACCAATGCGGCGAGGAACATCTTGATGTGCAACATGCCCAGGCCCGCTCCGGGGCAGGACCTCGTTCCTGCGCCGAACGGCATCATCTTGATCTCCTTGGACCCTGGAATCGGACTAACATGCTCACCTTCACCGCCAACAAGGAATCTCTCCGGAATGAATTTTTCAGGGTTAGTCCACGAATCACGGTTGCACCCTATGTCCCTTAGGGACACTATGAAGTGAACCAACTGGCAGCCAGCCAGCGGTATTTTCCTTTTAGAGACCAAGCTGGCCAGCGCAGTTGCACCACAAGCCTTGGCTGCCTCCGGACCAACAGCGTCGCGGATGATGAATGGCACAGGGGGTACAACCGTAGGCTCTCCAGCATGACAGCTCGCAGGTAGGGAAACCTGCGGAGGCGCTCATCGGTCAGCACACTGTCTCCATCGTCACCACCAATCTCTTGGTATAGCTTCCTTTGGATCTCTGGCTGGATGATGAGGTGAGTAAGGATCCACTCGATGGTTGACACCACCGTCAATGTGCCAGCACCAAGGAACTCCCACACTAGGGCTGATATCTGGTCATTTCTCAGGGAACGTCGGTTGTGGCTACTCTTGCTACCAGTATTGTTGTTGTTGTTGTTGCTGTCATCATTGTCAGGTACCTGTAGTACCAGAAGGGAGTCGACGTAGGACTGTATGCCGCCGCATTTTGATCGGTGCCGCCTCTCCTCAATGAGAGGAGAAAAGAGAGCGTTCAACCGATCGAATGTGCCGGCAAAGCGTAGCCACCGTTTCCAGTGGAGGAGCCTTGCAAGCCTTGAAGGCACTAGAGCCCTTGCCGGATTAAGATCGAGAAAGAACTCCTTCAGTGCATTCTGTATGGCGCATGTGTGGTGCACATCAACGCCATCACCGAAGCACAACTTTATGAGAAGGGGGAATATGGCTTTGTGGATACTCTCACGGACAACAACTTCACCAGGGCACTGTGCGGAGAGGTCAGCGACCAAGGCCTTGGCGGCCTCCCGCTGGAATTGGCCCAGCCGGCCAAGGCGAGACGGGTGGAGAATTTCTGAAGTGAGGTTGCACCTGAAGGCGCGCCACTCCGGGCCGAATGGCACGGTGTTGATGGTGTATCTTTTTTGGTGGCGAGTGCCATTGAAGTTCACCGGGAAGCTCGAGATGCCGCGGTCGGAGACGGCATCGGCATGATCGAACAACATGCACCGGGCGAGGGCAGGGTCTCGGACTACAATCCTAGGCAGGATGGGGACAGGGCGGGCGTATGCGGTGCGTCGTCGGAAGACAACAATGAAAATGGAAATGGCCAGGCCAAGCGTGAGCAGCTGGACTGCCGTTTCCATTGATTTTTTCTTGCTAATCTGGGTAACTTTGATCCCCTACTCTGTGCCAGATGGATGCTTAAATAGATCTATTCTAGGCAAGTTCTTGATTAATAAAATGTCCATGCGCTCCACGCTCTCCAGAAAGGCATGCACTTTAACTGTTGAAGCTTTTTTGTGTTACACCAAATCCACCATCTTTTGTCGTTCATCTGTTGCCCGTAACAATATGCAGTTAATCAATAAGCTATCACGTAGCCTTTAACCATATCCACTAATCTTGTCCTCTTGTGGATATGATGAGGCACTTCTTCAAGAGTATTGGGTAAGCTCTACTATTCTCTGTGGTCTCAGCTTATTTGCTGCGCTGCTGATAGACATTCTATTTGTTACCTCCATTAATTACAAATACGTGGCTCCGCACAGAAAGGGGTCCTTGTATATATTCATGACGGCTAAATCTTCACTGGAATCCATTTGTAAGAATGAAAAATAACAACACCACAGAGGAGTCATCTCACGGATATCCTTCTCCGTACAGAAATGAGTCAATGTTCGCAAACACTACAGGAAAAATCCCCTGTAGATACGCTTTATTAGGAGGGTAGGTATGCTTTATTTCATTTCTACTAGAACATAGATGTGCTTTTGTTAAGCGTGTCTGGAGCGTCTCCCCATGGACCATGTCAAAGGTTCTGCTAACGCTTTGGTAAAACGTGTCTAGGAGAGATAAGACGTTCAATAGACACACTAAAGACATCTCTACACATGTTAACACACTTTTATACCCACGTTTACAAAGTGTTTTTACTAGTATAGTCACGCCACATAGATACGTTTTATTTTGTCTCAAGAACTTTTGAGATGCTTTTGGATGTCGGTTACTAACGTGTCTACAGCTGTGAACGCATTTTTGTGTATGGTAAAACTTGTCAGACTGAATTGTTTTAAAATAGAAATTTATATACCAAATTAGTAAAACTAATGTTTTCAATAGATATAAGCAATGTGTATTTGTATTCCACAAGTGCAATTAACACGATGAACCATTCACATATATACAATGAAGAAAAGAATACTAAAAATATTTTCTTTAACCTCCCTTAACATAAATCTATTTCTAAGCTTTTCTCGGTATCCATATTCTATCTCCCTTCCATAGAAATAATATAGGAACTTGATTGCTCTTCTGTTCTATACGCTCCCTGTAATCATGCTGCAAAAATAAAAATAGAAAAGAGGGTGATGGATTTTTCAAAAATATTGCATGTAAGCCAAAACAGAACAACTTTTGAAATCATAGTTAAAGAATATAAATCACCTGGTCTTTGTTCATTAGTTGGAGCTGGACGCTTGGGTCTTTTCACCTGAGCATATGGCAGGGATTTAATTAAGTAACAATATTTGGGCAAATTACAACCAGCAGAAGGCCTCAATTTATATGGTTAAAACTAAACTTACATGTGTCTTTGGCCAAGCAAAAAAGCAACAAAGTCTAAGCATGGAACTGCTCGACAAGTAGAATTAAACGAGATGAGCTTGTCACGAACCAAATGCCATCTGGTGAAGAAGGCACGGCATATTGACATAGCATGGCATTTCAAGGGACAACACTGTTAAATATACTAATCTCAACGGCTGGGATCATTTTCTTTCTCTGGGAAAAAGAAGGCAATTGCAGATTATGGATAGGGCGTTGTTTTGTAAAAAAGCAAAGGTACCCTTAAACACATGTGTGAAATTATCCATTGACTAGTTACATGCCCGTGCGTTGCTACGGGGGAAAAAATTTATACAACAAAACAATATTAATTGTCAACAATATGACACATTGGCTGATGTTTTTCAACAATCTTGAAACAACTACGTGCAGCATGTAATGTGCTCATTCAACAACTATTTGTTGCAATGCCCAAAATATGCTCTTCTTACTTAGTCCACGCAATACACATGCTATTTCATTGTGATCCACATTCCGTGCATGCTCTTCTCACTGAAGCCACATAGTACATGCATGTCATCTCACTCGGATCCATACTCCATGCATGCTTGTTTCACTCCGAACCACACAATATATGCATGCCTGGCATAGTGAGTCCATTGGTAACTAACTCACATGATCTAACTCTTCTATATAAGCCCATCGTTGGTCACCGAGGCTGAAACAATTCGACATTCCACGCTACCACCATCTGGAACTTTAATTTCTTGTAACCCACTAAATTCAGATAGCTTTCCTCCTCTCCAAAGGTAATCACTCGATTGAATTAGTTTTGGGTTCTCAATGTGTGCAAATCAGATCAGTTTTATTTATACGACTATTCTTATTACAGTACACACTATGGCTGTCACATCTGCTAATTTTGTATCACTGGAAGATGCATTGAACTTCCCAGATGGAGCACTTATTGACGTAGTAGCAGTTGTTGCCCATGTAGGGCCCCTTGACCATGACACCCTCTTCCCAAGTGGGATTAGAGAGCTCGCACTAAAGGATGACGAGTATGCCTATTTTATACGTATTAAGAAATGTCATCTGATTCTCTTTTGATTTCACTCTGTTAATAAGCAGTTATTTTTATTTATATAGCTGGATTGGGTTTCTACGTGTGTTCACCGATCAAGAAGACACTAATAGCAGTTTGCTAATATCAGCTGGGGTTCAAAACTATTTCATCATTTTAACAAAGGTGATGGTAGACTCGAAAGCACGTAAGTATGATTCACACACTTTCTCGTTTTCACATTAACTCCAAATATAGTGAATTAATTAAATTGCTTCCTTCAGGTTGTTTGACGCAGACTGAACAAACATCAATTACCTTTACGGCCTCTTCTAGATGCCTAGCGCTCTCGTCTCTTGAAGGTATGATCAAATTCTGAATCATGGTCTGAATAGTTTTCAATAAATTCATATAAAATGAAACATTTTCCAATCTCCATACAGTTCAGACAGACATGGACTACGACACGATCCAAAGATGTACGATCAAATGAAACATGCACTCATATGTCGAGCCCGTGAGATCAAGAGGCTTGAATCCCAACAATGTGCAAGTCATATGGACGTACGTGCAGACAGACATGACTTTAACTATGTTGAGGAATTGTAGGTAGATGTAGAAGTGGTCAAAATTCTCAGGTGGTCATCTCAACGGAATGCACAATAATGAGTGTCACCGATATCTGAACTCTCTGCAACATGTCTTTTTCTGTCACGAGTCATTGCACAAAACATATTTTTTTTATATATTCCCGTAGGAAACAATCATTGTGACAAAAAAAAGTTTGTCTGAATTCCCTTGTATGAATAATATTTATATGTTGGCATACAAATTCCGGCTATTATACTTGAAGCCAACGCTCTGGTTATGGAGAACGGAGGGAAACACAACAAATCCAAGCAGTAACAAGAACCATTTGTCAGATCCAGAAAGCATTTGAGTAGAGAAGAAGAACATTTGAATATTAAATCAACCGCAGTGCCGGTCACCTAGATTTAAGCAATATTTACATCACAATAAAATAAAATAAACATATCCATACTAATTATCATGTGCTAAAGGATTACATAACCATTGGTAAGCAGCAGCTATTAAGAACCAGGATCGCCTTTTTTATCCATTTAACTCAGACTACACTTGCGAGAAACTCCCACCGCTTTCTAAGAAAACTTTTGACATAGCTCATATCAGAAGCTCCTGCGATCAATTTCCGTCGAACGTCTGCATTTTGCATTAGAAATTAAACATCTCCATAATATAGTTTTTTGTTAGTTCTTTTAAGATACACATTATTGTAAAGAACGTCACAATGACTCACCCTGCAGTTCATGTGTCGCATGATGACAAGGCTTAAATGCAAGTTTTGTGTAACTTGAAGTCTCATAACAGCCTATCATCAAATTCAACTTCTGTAGTCAGCACAAAATCCAATGGATATACATGTTCTACCATGCTAGCTACAGGTTTAGATTCAATATAGTTGACGAGCTCTTTGCCTCTTTCGCTCCTTCAGATCAGTGACTTGTGTTTGAGCTTGCTCATCTGTGGATAAGCCAACCAGAAATTATAGCTATGCTTGAATATTTAAACAGCAATCATATAACCATACTCTTACACTTTACCTGTGTTCACAATGTTGGTGATGTCCCTAAACGGTTTCTGACCACTACCTCCTCTCGAAGCTGCCATCTACACACACACAAAATGAGTTTTGTTAAACTTTCATTTAAGCTTGCTAAAAAAATCACTTTATGAAAACACAAAACTTGATGTAAGAATTGGACTATTGCATACCCAATAGAAGAGATTCAAGTTAGTGATTTTGAAGTTTTTGATACAATGAATAAAATATTTGTGTCAGTCTGTAAGTGATCCACTGAAATTTTCTCACAAGCATGTTATCAGCAAGAAAAAATGAGTTGCTGAACAAGGAAAACATAGAAGAGCCATGATACTGAATGACAATCGAGACTGAGATTATAGCACAGAAATTTCAGACTCTAGGACATCAGGTTAACGGGCAAGGTCCTGACTTAACATTCAGAACTCTATTAAACCCAACATCAGCAAAACAAACATGATTTGACAGAGATTATAAGGTAACATTCACAAAATAAACTCCATATGTAGCTGCGTGAACCCTACTAAAGTGCAAAGCCTATTATTGGTTTCTCCATGCATGGATGACTCAAAGTCATTCACCATTCGCTGAAAAGCAGGCACAGTGATACAGTATGTTTCAGGAAGCAACAGAGGGTCCAGTTGTGCCAGGAGACAAGTAAATGAAAAGGGAATCCCAATGCAATCAAAGAAGAACAATATAAAAGCAGGGCAACTGAGCAAGGCAATATAAAACCATAGGACATTCCTTGTCTTCCAGCAAATTTTTAGAAAAATTTCAACGCATTGAAATATAGATAGGCCATCAGTTATATCATATTGAAGCTCACTTGCCCCAGTCAGTTTGGACTATATTCATGCATAGATTGTAGTACGTACCTAAAATGATGAGCAACACTCCTTTTTCATTCCAAATACCTTTGTTTGGAAATTAAAAATAACAAAATATATTGGATTTGCAGTAATATCACACAACAGCCATAAAACTTGGTGTGAAAGCTTCCGGTCACAAAACTTTAGAAGTATAGCAAATCTTGTAATATTTATTGTTCGATATGACATACTACCTCAGTTGAATAAATTAGTTGTTTTTTGTCAATAACACAAGTAGTACATTTTCCACCCTGAGAAGCACGTGCTCATTTTGAATCATAAACTGAATTGATATTAAATTTATAAAATTGTTAAATCAATGTAAATAAGCTGAACAAAATCAATGTAAATAATTTAAGCATGACAGCAACCCAAATCTTCAAAATATGTCTGATTGTCATTTTAAATTGACAGCACACATAACCAAGTTTATAGTGTAGCACTTCCTCTGTCCCATATCAGTTTTTCTCTGTTTCTAAAACTAAAATGACAAAAAACATGAGTTCGAGGAAGTATTTAAAGAACCAGACAAAGTAATCTCTAGAACCAGACAACCTAAATTTGTGGTAATACACTTCTAATCATGACAGTATGAACAAGAAATTTTCACAAACAAATGAGCAAGTCTAAAAGGCACTTTTTTTTTCTACAACAAGATTCAGAGAGAGAGAGAAAGAGGGGAAGAGCTAACCTGCAATGAACTCCGAGGATCGAACGCGCGGCGGCCGGTAGACGGGGAGAAGTCGGGGCGTCCAGGGATCGCAGGGTTGCAGGCGGCGGCGGCTGCTAGGGGTGCAGGCGGCGGCGGCTGCTGCTAGGGTTGCAGGTGGCGTCGGTTGCTAGGGTTGCAGGCGGCGGCGGTTGCTAGGGTTGCAGGCGGCGGCGGTTGCTGGGGGTGCGCGTCGGCGGTTGGGGTTGCCGGCGACGGGAGGGTACTGGAGCAGGCGGCGGCGGCGGGGATCGCAGGCGGCGCAGGCGGCTTGTGCTGGTGGTGTCGCGAGTGGAGCAGACGGCGGCGCCGGGATCGCAGGCGGCGGCGGCGCGAACGGAGGCAGGCGGCGGCGGCGGCGCCTACGGTCGCAGGCGGCGGCGGCGGGGGGATCGCAGGCTGCGCAGGCGGCTTGTGCTGGTGGTGTCGCGGGTGGAGCAGACGGCGGCGCCGGGGATCGCAGGCGGCGGCGGCGCGCGAACGGAGGCAGGCGGCGGCGGCGCCAACGGTGGCAGGGCGGACGAGGTTCGCAGGCGCGGTTGGGGAACGGGGTAGGGTGCGGGACGGGATGGCGCCTTTTTTTCGCATGTGCGGATGTAGATCGCAGGTGACGGACGAAGGTCACAGGCAGATGGAAACAGTAGGGATTTTTTAAGTAGTAGAGATTAAGGCTACGCAAAAGATCTTCACCAAAATGTGGTGGTTATATGAAGCGATCATAGACCATATGTAAACCGCCGCTATTTATAGCGTCGGTTTGTACCGGTGGTTTGTAACACCAACCGTCGCTATAAAGGATCTGTCGTGGTGATTGGGTTCCGCTGGTGGCCAGCCCAGCTCTGTAGCGGCGGGCTGCCTCAGGCTGCGCCGCTAGGCCGTTTTGGGCCACACCGCTACAAATAAAAAAAAAGGTATCGCACGAGTCAGCCATCAACAACAAAAGCAGTTGGATAACCCAACTGTTACGTGGAGAACGTGTACGATTTCAACCAATTTATCGTTGGATTAAAATCTTCTCCTCAATAGGAATAATAGTTTTGGTTGTTTGAGAAAAACAAATTAGCACACTTTTGGTATTTCCATTCTTTTTGGGCCGAATGTTATTTCCGGTTCTTACGAAGACTCACTACAAATTTGGAAAATAGTATATTGTTGGTATTCCCAGCTGACTTCTTTCTATGAAAAGTGATCGGCCTGTAGGATAAACTGACTGATCGCATCAGATACCACGACCCCTTTGTGCCTAATTGTATGACTTTCATTGTAGAAATCTGTAGGTTGTGTACTACATCTGACTGGTGTATTGTTGGAACCTTATCCAATTATGTTTGTTTAGTTGCGTTGCGTTGGCTGCTGAAAAAGCAGCCGTGAGCTGTGGGCTGTGAAAAAGCCAGCTATGGTGTGTGGGCTATAGAAAAGTCAGAAGTCCTTTGGTGAAGGATGGTGAATTTTAGAAAAAACAAATGAGGGGACCCTACATGTCATCCAGAATCCTCTCCACTCTCTCTCATTGACAAGTGGACCCCGCTCCTCATCCTCTTTCCTTTTCCTCTTCTTATAGTTCTGCGGGGAACTCGTGCTCAGCCAGCGGCATGCTCAAGCTCGCGCGACGCCTGGTACCGCGTACGCCTATGCCATGCTGCCCTGGAGAGGCCTGCCGCCATGGAGAGGCCCGCACCTGTGCCACACTGCCCTAGAGAGGCCCACCGCTATGGAGAGGCTCGCGCATGCCGCCCAAGTGGCACGCGCGAGCCTGCCGCCCTGGTGCTGCCCGTGGCTGCCACCCATGCACCCCAGGCTTGCTGCCGCGCGACCGCTCCACTCCACCCTCGCGCTGCCGCCCTGGTGCCTCACCCTCCTCTGGAGTCGGGCTGCTAGAGGAGCCCTGGCTGCGGCCAGCTGTCGGTAACCGCGCCGACGCCAGATTGAGGCCGATGCCCACATGCTGCGTGCTTGAAGAAGAGAAGACGAGCACGCGCCTGGTGGGAGAGGAGGAGGAGGAAATCAAATCGGGAGAGAAGAGGAGGAAAAGAAACGAATCGTTACGTGTGTAACCAGTGGCATGGTTGATAATTTTTATCACTATAAGGAGTTCACAGCGAGAAAAGCTGCTTTTCTCCACAGGCACTTGGAGAGGCAGGCCCTTTGGTTTGCTTTTGGCTTTTAGAAGGAAAAAACCACAGCCAAAAGCCCAACCAAAGGGACTCTGAGTCTCATGTAAGTGAGAAACATATTTTAATATGATTCAACTGCTGCCGATATGCAAGGCTATCAAACCAGATTAAATTCATTTCTAAATCAATTCTTCATTTTTATATCAAAATCGATGACTATTAAAATCCCACATCAATAATTAATCAGTGCATTTAGAAAGAGATAAGAATATAATAACAACAAATAGAAAGGCAACAACAATACGTTTTAAACCTTAACTTGCACTTCGTTGAACCCTACCAGTGCTTCTAGAATTTGAACTTCGTTCAACCCTACGGCAATACATTTGGAAGTCTTGGGCTCCTCTCCATTGCATGTTCTTGTGGCTGTCCATCATCAACCGCTGGACTAGCAAAGCTATACATACCGCATCCAGCAGCTTGCCTATATTACGTGATCAAGCTGAAGGAAGGAAGCAACGGTGCCCATGGTGGTTCCGGCCCAGGTTCTCATAAGGCTAGTGCCCCCAATGTAAGGAGGAGAGGGGGTTCGAGGGTTTTCTTGATATGTGTGAGAGGATCTTCTCTCTTAAATGCAATGTCCGGGGGCCGTCATACCCCCGCAGGTCAAGTTTTTTTAGAAAAGTATTCATTATAACTACATAAATTTCACTGAAATCCCGGAGACCGACATATTAATGGATTTCACATACGGAAGGACAGAGTTAAACTGGTGAAGCTGGGAATAATGCAAGGCATACGCAGATAGACAAAGTACTTGTACGTACCTCCATTACAAAGACGTGGCTCCGCACAGAAAGTTGTCATTGTCTAGATTCATAACGGATATCTATACGGCTAAATCTTCACTGGAATACACTTGCTCGAACTGGAATAACAGCAACTTGGGACCCTCTTCTGCAACAGCCACTGGAACACATGAATCAGCTCATGGATACCCTACTGCTACAGATAGACAAGGTACTTGTTGCAGCCATTACAAAGACGTGGCTCCGCACAGAAAGGGGTCAATGTGTAGATTCATGACGGCCAAATCTTGGCTGGACTGCATTTGCCCGAATGAAAAATAACACAAGAATTAGCTCACGGATCCACTAAGTGTTCATCAACAAGGAAGGAGATAAGGGCGTGTTTGAATTCCAGGCCTTGAGCTAAATCACTGCAGACATCGACTTGA
The DNA here is from genome assembly GCA_031894775.1 of Chloris gayana. Lineage (NCBI taxonomy): Eukaryota > Viridiplantae > Streptophyta > Magnoliopsida > Poales > Poaceae > Chloris > Chloris gayana. Next base: position 691,904 of record JAUNZO010000859.1, on the reverse strand, counting down.
GAGCGGACTCAATCATTTATCAAGTGCAGAGTATGTCATGACCCGGCACAAGTACTTACCCTGTGTCACTTAAAAAAATTCGGCACAAAGGGTGCCCTGTACGGATGCTATATTTAGTGTGGGTTAAGTTGGTTGAATCAACTTGGCTTTGGCTCTTGTACTTCGATGCTATATATTTTAGGTACCATATCATTCCACATTTATGTACACATTATTGAGAGATATGATCGAATCAACTTGTTTATAAGAAAACAACAATGTCTAAACATTGAAATGCTAGACAGGTAGAGTTCAGTAAAAATGAGTTTGTCACAAACCATATGCCATCTGGCGATCAGGGTGTCGCAAATTAACCAAATGCCATTGATTACAAATAAAACAGGGTGTCACAAGAGAGAGACGTCAACAATGACAACATGTTTCATTTGGATCAATTTACTATTGGATGGAAAACCTTTCTTCTACAGGAATAATAGTGTTGATTTGTTTGAGAAAAAAAACCTTTATAACACTGTCCGTTTCTGATGAAGACTTACATAAATACGCAAAACATGTGTAGTGATGGTATTTCCGTCTGATTTCTTTATATGAAAGAAGTTCATCGGCTTGTAGGATAATCTGACTGCATTAGATAGCACAAACACTTTGTTGCTAATTGTATATGACAACTTTCATTGTAGAAAAAGCTCTAGGTGTTGGGTACTTCATCCGACTGTAGTATTGTTGGAAACTAGGACAGTCCTGATCACAGCTTGACAAGTTAGTCTCTTATAAGTGAGAAAAATATCAATTATATATATATATTTGACAAAGAAACGAAGACACCACGTTTGCTCTCGAGGCTTAGAAATCACCACGTTAATCGAAGAAAAAAAGAAAAAAGAAAAATTACCCACCGTTGCATTATAAAGACACTAGACTAAAACACCCCTGTGTTTATTTATAAATTATCCATTATTGACCTTCAGCACGTTTGCATCTAATACTTCCTACGGCGTATCTCTGCCGGCATGAATGGACATCTTCATCAGCGTTTCCAAGCACTACCACACAAATCAGCACTGTAGCAGCGACAACAGAAATCCTAGCGGCACCAGTTATCGTGAACCGTCATTAGAAATCTCGATTTTTAACAAGGGGTCATTTTATGGCCCGCAGCTACAAATCTATATAGCGACGACCCATAAAGAGGCCCGCCGTTACAGCCCAACCCACCCCAAAACCCTAGGCTAGAAATATAAAACGCCCCAACCGCCGCCCCCACATCTCGGCCCTCTTGCTGTCCACCCAGCTGCCTCTCCTTCCTCTCTCTCTCCAACCAACTTAGCGCGCACAAGGGACGGCGCCTCCCCCTCCTCCCGCCGCCCCTCTTCATGTCTTGGTGCGAGCGGGCGCAACCGGGATGAGGAGATGGCAGCGGATCCGACCATGCAGCCCCACCCGGCGACGGTGGCGGCTCCGGGGGTGGGGGTTGGAGGGGGGGGGGATCCAACTGCGCAGCCCCACCGGGCGGGGACGACGGCAGCGGATCCAGCCGCACAACTCCACCCGGCGGCGGCGGTGGCTCCGCGCACCCCACTCGATGGCGGGGGCATCTTCGGGTGGGCGGATCCAGTCGCACCCCCCCGGTGCGACGGAGGCATTGTAGCTTTTCTCATGAGCAAGGAACTGGACCGTAGAAACAAGAGTTGGGAAGCAACCAAATAAGAACATAGTAGGCATGTGAGCGAGCCGGTAGCAGTTATTGTGGCCATCTTTTCAGCTTGGTGGGCTTCCGTTTGACCGTGAGGGCCTTTTTCCCGCCGCTGTGCTGCGTGATCAATGACGTAAATACAAATGCTGCAAAAAATTTGGCCGGCACACAAATTCTAATGGCAAACCCTGCATACCTGATATTTTTGAGAGTTATTGCCAATAATCATTTCGTAGGACCGCACTGCTAGTGTGGGAATAGAGCGGTGCAACGGCCGTTTCAGGGGATAGAGGTTGCTGACGACAGGAAGGGTACACAAGCTCTAGATGCTCCAGATGCGCTCGTAAAGAGGACCACGCCTCAGATCTACACGTGCACCGAGTCCCCAGCTGCCTGCTTGCCTACCGTAGCCTCTCCATGCCGTAATGGCCACAGCCGTGCCTCGCCCCGCCACCGCTCCTCACCTTAGGAGGTGAGGGGTGAGGAGAGGGGGAGGCGAGGGGAGGCCAGGGAGGGAGGGGTTGGAGCTGGGGGCGCCCGGGCACAAGGAGGGTAGAGGGAGGGGCCTGCGGCATGGAGAGAGAGGAGAAGAGGGAGGCACGGGTGTGCGGCGTGGAGAGAGAGAGAGGAGAGGGAGGGCACGGGCATGTGGCATGGAGAGACTGATAGAGAAGGGAGGGGCCGATAGAGAAGGCATGCACAGGATTTCTTTCGGTTTTGAGATGCGCTAGCCCTCGGGCACACACGACAAACATGAAGCATTGGTTTGCCGTGTGCCGTCTCTTTATCGTGTGTCTTTTTAGTGGCACACAACCTCTTTTCTTTGCCGTATGCCCGCTGAAAAACACACGTCAAACTTGCACTTTCCCGTAGTGTTAGCTTGTATTTTTACGAGGTGAAGTGGAGAACAAGTGTAACAGCAGGGCAAAACTTGTGAGGCTCCATGGTGTGTGGTCGCCGCCTCTGTTATCTCTAAGGAATGAAATATGTGAGGAAAAAACACGAGTGGCGATCCGGTAGCAGCAGACTACAACTCTTTTGTGGTTATGTGAGGAAAAAACACGAGTGACGATCCGGTGGCAGCAGACTACAACTCTTTTGTGGTACAGTACTTGCAAAATTTTATATGGTATATGCCGTTGTCTCGTGGTACACGCGGGCCACCAGACGCAATCGGAATTAAGGGCTGTCACAGCTATTGATGTAGTTATGTCCGTTTTGAAGGATTGATTGGGCTATTAGTGGAAGGTTTGAATGGATTCGATCCACAAAAAAATTCGTTCTTAGAAATATGGAGTAGAGAGTGATTTCAACCGGAGAAGAAGCTACACACGGCTAGCTGGTGGAGCTGCTTGTTGTCACACAAGTGCCGCCATTGAACTTCAGTTAGGTATCTGGATTTCTGTTACCTATTGTTTCTTAATGCTAAAAATGGAATATTTGGACTAACTATACTGGTATATTATCATCCTTGCTACATCTATATTTTGGCTGAATTATTACGTTTGTAGAATGCATATACCGATGTATTGCGTATTATTTTGTTCATAAACAGGTTTCATACAAGAGGAATGATTTCTGATATGCAAGCATTATCAGAAGAGAAGTTTTTCGGTCCACAATACTTGCAAGTAGTTTTGAAAAAAATACTTGCAAGTAATTTAAGGGTATTTTTGTAATTTTGGTTATAATTAACAGATTTATATTTTTTCATAAAATATAATTTAGATATATGAACCACAACTTTATTGTAAGAATAATGTTGAACACATTATTAACATAAAAGATCAATTACATTACTGATTTTAACTTATATTATCACAAAAATAAAAATTAATCATGATAAATCTATCACTTTGACGATAATACCCTCAAATGGTAAAATACTTGCTAATAGTTGTGTATTTTCGATCTCAAATCTCTACCGTTGGATCAAACTACTGCCAAGTAGTTTTGAAAAATTACTGGCAAATATTGTGGACCGAAAAACTGAAAGGTGTGAAATATTGACGACCAGAATTCTCTAAAAACAGTGATGGAGATACATGCAGAGATATTTCTTAGTGCGTGGAAACCCTATAAATGGTGCTACTTAGCTCCCTTCAGTTCTCAGCACCGAAACCATGGAAACGGTTCAGCTCCTCGTGCTTGTGCTGACCCTTGTAGTTTCCCTTGCCGCCATTTTCCACCGTAGAATCAAGCGTGGCCATGCTCAAGCAAATCCCCAACACTTGACATTTAAGGTCCGTGATCCTGTCCTCGCCCGCCACACACTCATCGACCAGGCGGCCGCCTTCTCGAACCGGCCATCATCGCCGTTCCCGGTGCCTCTCATCTCTCGGCGCCGCCTGAATTGCCCGAAACATGGCATCACCACCGTGCCATACGATCCACACTGGCGCACGCTCCGCTCTAACCTCGCCGCTGCAATTCTTCAACCATGGCGCCTCGGCCAACTAGCCCCATTACACCGGGACGCTGTGGAGGCCCTCGGGACCAGCCTCCGTGACCGGGATTCAACAGGTCAGGTTGTTGTGATCTGTGATAGTGTCTACCCTGCTGTCTTTGCACTGCTCACACGGCTGTGTTTCGGAGACGGCGTCGACCCGGGACACGTTAATCGGGACACGTTAATGCGATGCAACACATGATGCAAGTGTTCAGGGTCGCCATTGGGGAAGCTCGAGACTTTGCTGCCTCCATGCTGGCGAAGCTCCTGCACTGGAGGCGATGGAGACGATTCCTCTCGTTCCGGAGCCAGCAAGCCGCTCTGTTCCTTCCGTTGATAGCGGCGAGGCGAAGTTAGTCTACCACATGTGGCAAGGGCAACGAAGGATCCGTCCGCCCGTATATCGACACTCTGATCGACCTGCGCATACCCGACATGAACAACAATGCCAAGGAGACGCGTCCCTTGACGGAGGATGAGATGGTGAGCCTGGTGGTGGAGTTCCTCGGTGCCGCCGAGTCGATTGTGGCGTGCCTCGAGTGGACGCTCACCCACCTCATAAACGACCCCGAGGTCCGGAAGAAGCTACGCAATGAGCTAACCGGCGATGGTTACTTGAGCAATGAGTTCCTCGGCAAGATGCCATACCTTCATGCCATTGTGCTCGAGAGCCTCCGGCTGCACCCGCCATTCCCGCTAGCCCTACGTGACGTCAGCACCGAGGGTGCGGTGGTGGGCAACGTGAGCACACCGCCCGGTCGCATTATGAAAGTCTCAGGACATTGGGAGGGATGGGAAGACGTGGACACAACCTGACGAGTTCCGTCCGGAGCGGTTCCTCCTCGGCGGTGAAGGTGATGGAGTGAGCCCGTTTCTAGGGGCGAAGGACATCAGAATGACGCCATTTGGTGCTGGGCAGAGGGCGTGCCCGGGCGCTGGCATGGGCGTAACGTTGATCAAGTGTTTCCTAGCGGCGCTTGTTCGAGAATTCCAATGGGCACCGCCGGAAGCCACCGGTCTTGTTGACATGACCCAACTGTTTGGGTTCATCACTGTGATGAAGACACCGCTTGTGGCAAGGATGACTCACGCTGCCTTGTGTCATGGAAGCCTTTCATATGGTCAAAATAGGCAAGTTGACCAGGCTTTGCAATCTGTAGAGAGGAATAAAACAACCAATTTGCAAAAGGGTCTCTAGCCTAGTCATTAAAGCACCTTAGTTGCATTTACCATACCTGGGTTCAACTCTCTGTGAGAGCAAATAAGCAGTCTGGAATAAATTTTTTTAAATAAAATAGATTGAGGTTTCCCTACTAACTTTGGTCAAGAAAAAATAAAACAACCCATTTTTACCATATTGTGATGATTTTCAGTCATATTTGACTTACAAAATTTTGTTACATTTTTGTAAATCTTCAGAGAAGCTAGACAAATTTCAGCACTTGCGCGTGCTTGCTTTAAGAGTTAATAAATTAATTGAAATACAGTTCTACCTTCTGTGGAAACCGAAAAAGTATCCTGCACCTATAGGCTCTCAAGTTAAGGCAAGTTCAAAGGTGTAGCCTTATAGGTTGTCTCATGTATGACACGTAATATTAACATGATTTATTAGATCACCTATACAGTGCACAATTTTTTAGTTGTTTGATAGAAATTATTATTTCCAAATTTTTTAGATAAGAAAAGGAATATTTATCAGTTGCATGACAACTGCTACTTCTACAGTGATGTGTAAGTCATCTCATACTCCTAAATTCAAGTGCATGATGTGGTTGCCCTCCATGATGTCAGCACTCGAGCGTACGGTGATTGCAGGATCCTCCCTCCGAATTTGGAAGCCTAGGGCAGCCAAGAGATTGATTTTTTTATTTTAGCCCTTTATTGGCTAAATTTTTACAAATGACCCAAGTACTAAAATTCCAGCGTATGGCCCTTTTTGTCATGCCATTTCCCGTGGCGCTACAAGTGAATACTACGGTCATGCCCATGCTTATGGCGCGACACGGTGCCACATAGACAACCGGGGCCCACCTGGGCCAGCGTCGCGCCCCGTTGACCTTGGCCTGGGTCACGCCGCACGCTATGGCGCGACTCGGTCGCGCCCATCTATTTGGCTTGACCCAGACAGGATCAAACCGGTCACGTGCCTCTGTTCTTCCTCCCTCCGTTTCCTTTCTTCTTCCTCCCACTCGAGAGCTCTCTCTCTCTCCCAAGTGTGGTGGCTGGATGTTCCCGGCGTCTCCCAGCCTCAACTCGTGGGGGAACTCCCTCAAAATCGGTGGACGACAACGTGAGCACACCCCCAGGTGGCGTTATGAGAGTCCACTTTAAGCTTCAGGATATCGGGAGGGATTGCAAGACGTGGACGCAACCGGACGAGTTCTGACCGGAGCGGTTCCTTCCCGGCGGTGAAGGTGATGGAGTGAGCCCGTTTCCGGGGGCTAAGGACATCAAGATGATGCCGTTTGGTGCTGGGCAGAGGGCGTGCCTGGGCGCCGGCATGGGCGTAATGTTCATCAAGTGCTTCCTAGCGGCGCTTGTTCGAGAGTTCCAATGGGCACCGCCGAAAGCCACCGATCTAGTTGACATGACCCAACAGTTTGGGTTCATCACTGTGATGAAGACGCCGCTTGTGGCAAGGATGACTCGCGCTGCCTAGTCATGGAAGCCTTTCATATGGTCAAAATAGGCAACTCGACAAGGCTTTGCAATCTGTGAAGAGGAATAAAACAGCCCATTTGCGAAAGGGTCTCTAGCCTAGCCGTTAGAGCACTTTAGTTGCGTCTACCAGACCTGGGTTCAACTATCCTGTGAGCGCAACCAGACTTAAATAAAATAGATTGGAGTTTCCTCTACTAACTTTTGTCAAGAAAAGGAGGGCGGCGGCCATGGCTGGTGGTGAGGTGGTTGGGGGAAGCTCTCGAGGCGCGGACAGGGCACGAGGCGGGACGACGGGGGTGCCATACTTGCTGGTACGCGTGATTTCGGTAGAAAAGGTGGGAGGATGACGCTGCGCGGCGGGGATGGCACGGCAGGTTGCGATGGCGTCACGCATGGGCCACGTCGTGGAGCGATGGGCTAGGGTAGGTGGCTGGTGTCGCGACGCGAGCGCCTCTTGGGCGGGGTGGCGGACTAGCAGGACGGCCGTGCCATGCCGTCGGACGGCTGGGAGGGGACGGGCCGCATCTGGCCTAGATGAGAGGATGGAGAAGGGGTGTGGACCGAGGCCGGGTTTGGGGAGTGGGCCGGAAGAGGGAGGCTAGGCCGGAAAAAGGGAACACTGCCCGGTGAGAAAAAGGAGTTAAAACCCTCACCCTAGGATCGGAGTTTGGGTTTTATAAATTGAATAAATGCTAAGAGACGAGAGAACATGCATGATGGGTAACGAAAAACGCAGTAGTCATTCCCAAACTCCGATCCTGGGGACGTAGTCGTAGAGAATATAATCCTAGACACGCAAAGGCTATGGCTGCCAGATTGAAGTTGTAGCTGTTGATACACATGGGATATATGCTTGTCACTTTTAGCTTTAAAGTTGTATTTCCTCTTTTGGCTTTGATGACAACATGACATGACGCCCCAATAAGAATAGAATATTTTACAACGAAGGCACTGGTAGAGGCTGCGTTGGCTAACAATAAAACCGACCGAGAGCCCGACAAAAAAACTTGCACACACTATCGTGCTCGATCGCAACATTCAATTGTATGTACTTTGAGATTACAGAGGGCGGGCCGGATAGATACACACACACACATAGCGAGAGAGGGCGAAGATGTTTGATACTTGGATGATTGTTGGGTGGTGGGACGATTGGCAGCTGCGAGTTCCCGTCCTGGTCAGCCTGGGCCTTCAGTGGTTCCTCCTGCTGGCTGCGCCGATGCGCAAGTATTCGGTGCCGCGGGCCGTCAGAACATGCATCTGGCTGGCATATATCTCGGGCGATGCGGTGGCAATCTACGCGCTTGCCACCCTCTTCAAGCGGCACAGCGGGAAGGCGCAGGCGAGCATCCTGGAGGTGCTATGGGCGCCCGTCCTTCTCATCCACCTCGGCGGGCAGGAGGAACTGATGACCTTCAAAATCGAGGACAAGGAGCTCGGGCAAGGTACCTTTGTGAAGCAGGTCGCGGTGGCCCTGTACGCCTTCTACATATCGTGGCCCAGCTCCAGCGACTGGAAGCTTACTGCAGCCACTGCCCTACTCTTCGTCATCGGCATCGTCAGCTTCAGCGAGAAGCCACTGGCTATCAACAGAGCCATGATCAAGAGACCGGTGGCTGTACCGGCCGTAGTACAAGGAACCAAGATGCCTTCCCGTTGGAGGTGGCGCCTGAACAATTTTTTGCTGTTCAACAACTGCTTCACCTTGCTGCCGCATCTTTCAGGAGGTGGACGCCGCCTGAGGTCGGTCGCCTTGACGGAGACAGAAAAGCTCTTAATCATACTTTCAGACATGTCCCTGCTGGCTGCTGCCAGGGACCTAGCGCGAAAGAAAGCCGCGACGGTGGAGGAGGTTCAGCCACCTCCGGTCATGGCTGATAAGGCCTTGCCGCGCTGGCTACATGGGGCATTCTCCTTGATCTACACGAGAGCATCTCTGTCCGCCACTCCTCTATACATGCTTTATCATATACTGGTGGTCCCGACCCTGCACATAGCCGCCCTCACCCTCTTTGCAAGGAGCGACAAGCGCAAGTACAAGAGTACCGATGTGAACATAACATACATCCTTCTGTGTCTCACTGCCGCAATGGACATACTCGCGGTGTTCATCCGCCAGCTCCTCTACTGGCTCATGGAAAAGACAGATGTTCCGACGGTGTGCGAGACGGTGTCCGGCTATAATCTCATAGATGAGGCTCTCCAGGAAGCTGACGGGGGAATTCGTTGGATGTATAGGTGTGCCAGGAAATTGGTGCTAAATTATTCAGTTTGCAGGCCGCGGCAAGATGGATTCAAGAAAATTGCAGCGATCGTGCTTTCTGATCTCATGGACGTGCTGGGCCGGGACTTTGCCAGCTACAGGGTCTTCGATACTGCTCCAACAGTCGCCAGGAACTGGACCCTCAACCTGGAGCTGCAGGAGATATGCACCGACGAGATAAAAGAAAGCCTGGCCGCCTCATTTGATCAGAGCGTCCTCCTGTGGCACATTGCCACTGATCTCTGCTTCCGCGTCATGGACATTGGCGACGTTGATGAAGAAGAAAAGCAGCTGCTCCAGGTTCATATGGAGTGTGCACAGGCAATATCCAACTACATGGCTCACCTGCTCAGTGTCAACCCTGAGATGCTGCTGATTGGGAGCAGGCGCCACCTCATAACCGAAGCCATGGATGAAGTGAAATCTTCTTTTTATTCATTGACTGGTTCTTCAGATTTGGTGCAGCTGCGGCAGCACCGGCTGTAGCTGCACCGGTATCCAGTCATTGAACCGAGGAGAACACCTCCACAACCGAAAAGACATATGGGAGCAGCTCATCTCCAAGACAGCAGGGCAGACCAGCACCCATTTGTTCCACATCGTAACGGCATGCAAGATTGCCAAAGAGTTGTTGGCGATAAGGGACGATGCTATGCGCTGGAAGCTCATGTACCAGGTTTGGCTGGGCATGTTGTGCTACTCCGCTAGCATGTGCAGGGGCTACCTGCACGCAAAGTGTTTGGGTGAAGGCGGAGAGTTTCTCTCCTTCGTCTGGGTTGTGCTCTCGCTCAAAGGGGCCAAGACTTTGGCCGATAAGCTTCAGATGCCGCCGGAGGCTTAAGCTACTGATATATGACCACTCAGAATGCGTCTAATAAGAACAATTGCAAGGCAACAAAACAAAGCTGAGAATGCGACTCGTCTGTGATTCGGCTGCCTGCTGCTGTGTTGTTTTTGGTATTCTGGATACCCAAAGGCTATGGCTACTAGAGTAAAGTTGAAGTTGTTGATACTCATGGGATATGTGCTTGTCGACTTCTAGCTTTACAGATTTATTGTATTCTTCTTTTGGCTTTAAAGATTTATTGTATTCTTCCTTTCCCTTTAAAGATTTATTGTATTCTTCTTTTGGCTTTGAACACTATAACAAAAATATACGATAGACACGGAAGCAAAAAAACAATAGAGACGGCAAAATCGGACCGTGGCTACGAGACAGGGACCTATCTATAGCCACGGTTGACATTGTGGGCCTATCTCGTAGCCACGGTCCATCTCAAAGGCCTGTCCACGTAGCCCATCAGCTATAAAATAAAGGAACCTAACCCTAAGCCGCCCATCTCCCATCCCGTCGCCGCCGCCCACTCCCACTCGTGCTCTCCTCCCTCGGTCACTGCCCGACATCAAGCCGGCGACCCTTGCCTCCTCCGGTGGCCCCGCCCTCCCCTAGCGGCCGCGCCTCCTCTCCTCCTCGAGCGCCCCCTCCTCCGTCCTCCCGATGGCGGCGCCGATGAAGAGGAGATCCAGCCCCGGTTCGCCTTCATCGTCCTCCTCCGGTGTGCCCCCTGCTCTCCTCCTCCGGCGCGCATCCCGGTCCCGGCCGTGGCGGATCCGGCCTTGGGCACGACGGATCCTGTCCCACGCGCGCGGGTCCGGCCTTGGGCACGACGGATCCGGTCCCAGTGCGCGCGGATCCGGTGGCGTCGTCCACCCTCCTCCCGACGGCAGCCCCGGCGCGGAGGATCCGGCCCCGGCGGCGGCGGCGCACCGGATCCGGCCGGCCGCTTCCTCCATGCGACGGCGGCAATGAGGGACCGGATCCGGCCGACCACTTCCTCGACGTGGCGGTGGCGGGGCACGAGGAGCCGGATCCGGCCGACCACTTCCTCGACGTGGCGGTGGCGGGGCACGAGGAGCCGGATCTGGCTAGTCGCTTCCTCCACGCGGCGGCGGCGGCGCACGTGGGGCTGGATCCAGGCGGTGGTGGCGGCACACGGCGGCGCCGACGGCTTGGGTGACGTGCGGGCCCACGTGGCCCCTCCTTTTTTTGTTTTTTAGTTAGTGCAATAGCCACGGTTGGTCTCTTTTACGTGTCTAATGTGGTTTATCCGTAGTCTCGGGGCGTAGCCGCGGTTCCCATACCCGTGGCTATAGCCCCTTTAGAACCGTGGCTATAGTGAGCTTTTGTGATAGTGGAAGATCCAGGGCCTCCTTAGTTACTTTAGGGTATTCGAGTTCCCAATCCATACTCATGCAAACCCTATCAAGTTTCTCAAAAGTGGAAGGATACAATGAGTATGGATAGGGTCTACATGAGTATGTTTAGCCATTAATACACTTGGCTGAATCAGACATATAATTATGTTTAGCAAAGTCTTCCAAACCTCTACTAGTCCGGAAGACTCCCTTCATTATAGAAAACTAGCAAGGTGGCCCGCACTAATAGTGCGGCTAGCCTATATAAAAATATTTTCACCTTCTGTTTATAATAGGGTCTTATTTTAAAACTTTTTTGTTAAAAATAGAATTTATGGTATGTATTTTTATATTTATGCTATAATTAGTTAATTTGATTTTGTTGTGTCAGTTGATGGAGTACTTTTTTTGGTAGAACAATAATCGAAAGCATAAACAATTTATCACGGAGGCGTGGTCCATGTTGGTAGTATTTATTTCCTAATTTTGACTATCAAATAACCTTCAAATTGTGTAATATAGGCAAGGCCATAGCAAGTTTATACTTAATGCTAACTAGTTTCACAAGTTTCGGATTAACTTGTGACTGCGGACATATATGCAATACACACTCGAATATATAGAGAAAAGGGGCAAAACAGCAAGCATCGTCATTGCTCGCTCTGCTCGGCTTGGCCTGCCACCAGGTGTGCCAAGGATGTGCCGGGGAGTGGCAAGGGGTGCTACCCGGCCCGGCATGCCGCCTGGTCTCCCATGCCGCCATGACCGCCGTGCCACTCGGTTTGGGCTGCCGCTTTCCGAAAGTGGCAGCCAGGCCTCAAAGGGATGCCGCCCGGCCCCCAGCTGGTCGGCCCACCAACTTTTTAGATGGGCTAATATCCACCCAATCGCCCAACCAGGTCAACACCTTCTCGATAAAATCCTAATGACATGAAGAACCGCCTCAAGGGGAGAATTCCTAGCCATTTAAGTAAAGGTACTAGAATGGACGGCTGCCAGGAACTCTCCCTAGGCTGGGCTGGCAGGGGAGGCTGCCTCGTCCAAACGGCTTAGGGCAGCCGGTTATCGACCCTAGTAATCTGCTTCCCTAACGCCATCTCAACCGCCAAAGACAGGGCGGTTGCAAACCGCCATCGTGGGACGGCTGCTAGATGACGTAGGATGCATGGGGGAGTTGGTTGCCCGGCCTACCAGGTCTCCCGAACTACTGTGCCTTCACCAACGAGACCGCCGGACGCAATAGGCCTATCGGTCCAACCCCAAGGCAAACAAAGTAAACCGATCAAGGAACCCACTCTAGGACTTAATTTAAGACATCCAAGACAAGGCGGAGGCAAACCGACTCGATACAAGGGCCACCCAACGGGGTAGGCTGCCCGGCCTCGGAGTTTTCACCGACTTGGCGCCAACGACTTCCTGCCGGTCTATAAGTATCCCCCCAACATCATTTGGGTATAAATACGGGGGTGAGGCTGCCGGTTTCAGCAACGCACGGAGGAAGGAAGCAAGAAGCGCCACGTTGCCCACATAGACTTAGAATAGGGAGTGAGAGTGAGAGGTACGGTAGAAGTTCGGGATGGAGCCGGAGATGTCAGCCCCTTCTCCACCTTGTGCCTCGGGGATGATGCTCCTATGTGAGTAGATTCTCCGGCCTTTTGTCGGGTAACATGTAGACATTTCTTTAATTTATTTGATGACTCAATCTCTTTTTATTTATGTCTTACATATTGGAACTTATGTTAATGGTCGATAAAGTGTTTTGCTTTGTCTCGGTTCTAGTTGCTCTACCTTTGATCATGGTTTGGGTAGTAGCTTTAATGTGTATACATGGTGTATAGACTTATAGCTTACCTAAAGTTTGCACCCCAATCCCACGGATGTGTGGTAGGTAGTTAGGTGGTGACAGCGCCATAGTTATCCTTTGAAATCCACCATGCTCGGGTTCTTCCGTAGGGTTCAATAGTATTCCTACCAGTCCTTTCTCATCCCTTGCTGCACCTTGGATGTCTATGCCCGAAGTAAGCAAGAGTGAAGGTTGGAGTTTGGTATTTATCTAAATAGAAGATGTCACATGAAGCTTTGGGCGGAGGACCCTCTCAACCCTTTGTTGTTCCTCTCCTTTCGTTTAGATTTTCAGGATTCGATACCATGGAATACTCCCGGTAAAAGCTACATCGGTATCCGTACACTCGTGGATTTAGTCGTTAGGCTATAAGGAACGCCAACAAGCTTTCTAGCGCCGTTGTTTGTAACAACCTGAATTTCAAAATTCTGGGTTGTGCTTAAAATTCACTAAATTTTAAAACTTTTTGAAGTATATTTTGAAATCTATCTAAAGGTTAATATTTGAATTATATTTTGTTTCTTCTTTTACGTAAAGAGTTATTTTAAACTCAACAAAAGTAATATAAGTAATTTTGCTTATAAAGTAAACCTTGTTAAATTTTCCAAATGTATCCATGATTTGTCTTGGATTATGAGAATGACTTAATGTAAAGATTGTATTTGGTTATTTTAGAAAGCAATATTTTACACAAGGTATTTTCCCTTTGCAAGAAAAACAAAAGTATGTTATCATTTTATGAGAAACAAAGAGTTATTTTTGAAAAATAAATAAAGTTTGAGCTATAGAAACATTTATTTAAGAAATACTTTGGATTTATGAAGGTAATCTATTTTAATAAAATGATTTATGAAAATAAATTAATAAACAATTATATTTGATTTATGAAAATAAGTTTATTTCAAAAGGCATTATTTTATACGATATATTTTCTATTTATACGAAAAATGAGAGCCTTATCATTTCATGTGAGAAAAGGAGTTAATTCCAAAACTAATTAAAGTTCGATTTAAAAAAGCTTTTGATTCAAGAAATAAATTTGATTTATGGTTTAATACTGTAAATAGGTGAAAATGGCTTATTAAATAAATGTCCTTGTTTTATGAAAATGTTTGCTTCATAAATCCACTCGATTTGTGAATATGTGTTTTATAAAAGAATTTATTCAATAATAATTATTTTTGGTTTAAAGTATTTTCATTTCCCCAAAGTCTTTTTATTTCAATAAAGAAAAAGAATTATTTGCCCTTGGTTAATTTGGTTTGGAAGCCAAATTAATTCCATAGCACTAAGTTTAGCTAATTATAAATTAGAGTATATATTTATACTTGATTGTTGCATTCATGCTGAAATAGTGTGCACTAGGGGTTTTATTGGTTGCAAAACGTATTGCAAATTCGAATAGAATTAGTTTTCCTATTTAATTAGCTACTAGAAGAAATAGAATAGAAAAGAAATAAAATCAGAAAAAGGAAAGCACAGGTCCATGGCAAACACTCAGAGCCAATCCCCATCGCTTCTCCGGTCCAGAAACCGCCGCCCCGACGAACTCCGGTGAGCACACCATTGATTCGCCGTTATGTGGTTCCAGGCTGCTGATCTTCGCTTTGACCTTTGCCTCGGAACCGCAGGACGACGTAGAAGCTTCGACGATCCATCAAGACCCGTTACAGACGTCGCAGACCCGCCTGTACCAAACGCCGGCGACCTCAACCGTCGTCACTGTTACGAGTACAAATCCGGTCTTCGCTGCCCTCTTTTAGCCTCCGGATGAGTGCACTGTGATGTCCCCTCTGTTTTGCACCAATTCCTGTGGATTTCTAGGCAGTGTAGCGCGTTATACGTGGTCTCCGACGAGCTTCTGGCACCGGCCATGGCGTCCGCCGTGTTACAGCAAGCAGCAGCACCGTACAGTTCATCTTTGAGTTAGTTGTTTCAGCGTGAGCCTTTGGATCTCCTAGCAACGGTTGAGATTACATTCCAACATACCCCTTCGTTGTCCAGTTAGAAGCCGCCATGTGTCACAACATAATCCCAGTCAGCAATTCTAATTGTAAATAATTATTTTCTGCTTATAGCATCATCATGACGTCAGCCTTGCGCAGTAATTAGTTTCGGTGTAAGATTAATTCTGATAAATCTGGAAATTGCGCACAATTTTGCAGAAAACCCCTATACCTTGTTTGTCTCATTACTTTTTCGTACGAACTCGGAATTAAGTGATTCTTGCGCTCACGCGACCGTCGTGACGTAGGCTTTCACTACTACATATGCAGCCTTTAGTTACTAGAGGCTATTTGTTCTAGTGGCAGACATGCTTCAGATCCGTCACTAGCAAGACAAGAAGCCCCCAACCTGTTGTGATCCGTCATTGGAAAAGACACTCTAGTGACAGACTAAGGTGACATCACCCAAATATCCGTCATTACAATGTCGAGCAGAAACCAGTGACGGATACACATGACATCATTGGAGAGCCGTCACTAGACTCAAAGATGCTAGTGACGAGAGAAGAGGGTGACATCATCCTGGATCCGTCACCGATGACCAAATTTTCCAAGGGCGAGATGATGATGTCATCATCTCGTCACTAATGTCTTGTCCGAGTGGCGGATTTATAGTGATGTCATGATATCCGCCTCTGGAAAGTACGTCTATAAATACCTCCGGTCGGGCACAACCTCGAAGGATTCCCTTCCTCGAAGCCCGTGTTCGTACAAGTGGCGGAAACATTGAGGAACGTAAGGGAAAGGCTTTGCGTTCAATTTTTGGTAAGGATTTTGTTCTAGGAGGTAAATCCAAGCCATTTAATGTGTTTTATTAGTACTTTTAGGCATATTTTTGCAATAGATCTACCTTACTTTCTTCTATTTTTTCCTTCAAAACTACACTATTTGTTGGTAAACTTGTATGGATCTAGTACATATCCTATAGCCTATCCAGCACCATGGTTTATTTTTATTTCCTAGTGGTTTATTTAATAAAAATTTGTAGATCTAGATCTAGGTTTATATGTTCATAGATCTACTTAATTTTTAGATCTAATTAACTATTTATACCTAATATTTTTTGAATACCTTATATTATTTATTCCATATAAAATTTACATTCTTGGTTTGCTACATTTATCTAATTTGTAATTATATAAATTATTTTTTTCTTTTTAAATACATAATTTTTTGTCCTTTTGAATTGAAGATGGCGGATAGACTTTGTATGTATGATGGAGCGGGAGGAAATTCACTAGAATATTTTCATCCAGTTGGCTATTTTCTTGAGGCCGTGAAGTTGCACGCTTTACTTGTGAAAAGAAAGGAAAATTTTGATAAGTGTCATATAATATATTAAGTTTGAATACTTTTATGCAATTTAGAATTACATTTGAGTGAACTATTTCCATATATAATTCATCTTGATGAAAATATAAAAAAATTAAATTCGTTGGAAGTGGCGAGAAACAATATCCAAAGAGGCGGAAATATTGAGGAACAGCTACATTTATGTGAGTTCTTTCCATATATAATTCATCTTTATAAAAAAATATATAAATTAAATTGGTTGGAAGTGGTAAGAAACAATATCCAAAGAGACGCCAAAATTGAGGAAGAAATAATAAAAGAAAAACTTACAGATCCTGGGATTCGAACTCACACACAGGCCTTTACAGGCAAAAGTCTCAACCACTTGGGCTAATCATCATTGCTATTTTAAACTGGGTATAAAGAATAAAAAAAAACTAGGTATATAATTAATGAGAATGACTTTGGTGGGCATAGTGTCATGTGTCCACCCTAGCTTTTTTATTAGTTATGGTTAAATATAAATATTGAATCTCTGATTATACTATTAAACATATCAAACTAGTTGTAGACATGTTGTCAATTCATAAATTGAAGTACAAAAATATCAAATTCTGACAAATTCATCAAATTTAACAGAATTTCATGAATTTACCAGAATTTGATGTTTTTGTACTTCAATTTATGATTTGACAACACATCTACAACTAATCCGACATGTTTAATAATATAATTAGAGATTCAATATTTATATTTAACCACAATTAAGAGAAAAGCTAGGGTGGGCACATGCCCCTATACTCACCGAAGTATTTCTCATAATTTATTTATATCTACGAGCGCAAAGAATGATGGCCCTATAAGTCCAACGAGGGATATCTCGTCCGATGTCATCGCCTTCGCCACGCTTTAGTTCTAATGGCGGATCTCACGGGGACATCATCTTCTTCGCCAGCGGAATGTCTACCTATATCAGGGCGAGGTGGCGGCACATAAACCCTAAACCCGATGGCCGTTTTCCATTAACGCGACGACACCGGGAGGCTGCCGGAACTTCTGGCGAAACTCTAGCTGCCGCCGCTTCTACCTCCACCACCTCCGGCGTCCTCTTGAGCCACCGCTGCCGCTCTTCCCTGCTATCGCCTAAGCCCCGAGCATCCCATCCTCTCGAGGTACTCCGCCGCCGACGCCGACCGTGCCGCCTCGGTGTGCTTTTCCCCTAAGGCAAGGTCCGCCGAGGACACCACAGGACACCACAGCGTCGAGGTGGGGCTTGTCGAGGTTCGCCGGTCCTCCTCTGATCCAGACGCTCCTTCCGATGACAAGTGATGGAGCTGACGACCCTTCTCAAGGTACTTGTATCTTCTTGTTGACTCTACATTTTGCAATTCTTGACTATGCGTTTGGTGCGTTTGGATATACTCACTCCTTTCCAAAGATGAAGAAACTAGTTTTAAGTTAAACAATAATCACTTTTCAGCGCATAATCAAGTTCCTTCCGTGAGAGAAATGTGTCAAGTGCTCCGTGTGTTGCTTGTGTTTACGAATATCTGTTGCTGGAGAGTAATCCTGATAGTGACATTTACATTTGGTTGCTTATGTGACAGCTTTGCGGTACTATGAATGCTATCTTCCACAGATTCAAAGAAGTCACCATCCAAGACAACCTCCAGAATAAAAGGGAGCCATCTTAATGATGTGTTCATGTTTATGTAACAGTTAGGATTGCTGTGAAAACTCATCTCCTGATGACTATTTGTCCTAGGAATTCATGGTAAATATCATTTAATGGTTGCTAATTACTATTTTCTGTGGTTGTTGCTGATCAATGGACAACACATGGTGATTAGATCAAACTGACTGTCCAATGTCATTTACTGAACTGCAAGAGATGACAGAAAATGTAAGGAAAAATATTATAGAACAGAGCCTATAGGAAAACTGATATGATACCACCAATTGTAGATGTAGAAAGACTAGATATTCAGTGCCATGTTTACTGTCGGAGTGACCATATAAATTGGTGAACTGCTCTCTTTATTATCATGTTTTGACTTCATGGAGCGCCGGCTATCTTGAATGTTTAATATTGCTTAACTGAATTGTTACTATCAGATTTCGTGATGTTGCCACTGAATTGTATGTGCTGGATAATATGTGAGAATTAGCTTCTCTGTTTTCAGTACATGAGAAACACATGGTTATGGACATGTCAAGTAGAGTTCAGCAGGTAGCAAGGGTTCAGATGAAAATAATTTAAGCATTCTATTTCTTATTTCTTTTATCTACCACAGAGAGGGAATTATAATCATGAGATTCAAATAATTTAAGCATTCTATTTATTATTTCTTTTATCTACCACAGATATGAAAATAATTTAAGCATTCTATTTCTTATTTCTGAATGGAAGAACCATGGCAGCAACATCTTTCACTAGCTTACCTATCATGAATTAATGATTGAAGGATTGTTTTAGTTTCTCATGTTCTCTAAATAATTGCATTTCTTTGTGCATCAGTCTTAACATTTATTTTTTGGGTCATCATCCATAAGTATCAAACATATGTTGAGAAATGTTGGTTTACTTCATCTTTATTGCTCTTGTAATGTTTATTTTCTTATATGCAGCCGAACGAGCGACCGCCGCAAGTTGGTAGCGAAATGAGCGAAAGTGACCTCTATGAGGTTATTTGTAGATTACTACGTTTCATCATGCATGACATCATCCATCCAAGGGGTACATATAGAGATTAAAATGGTGTGGTGTTCAAAAATCTTGATATTGCCGATTGGACTCGTCATACAGGACATGATGGTGTATCCCTTATGATTCATGAAAACTTCAAAGCTGAGTGCATGAAGGATGATGAGAAGGACCGGACATGGCTAGATGGCATGAAAGTTTAGTTAGATATGTTGATGGTCATGATTTTGCATGGTCACTTGTGTTAAATTGTGAATACAACTTTTGTGTATTAGCTTGAACATGATGACATTGTGTGAGCTATCTTTTGGGTATATGTTATGTTATTAATGCTATGACCTTCTGTTATTATCTCTGATTTGAATGTGCATTCCATGAGATTTGAGATTGAATTATTAGTTGAAGATTGTTTGTACTTTTAATTGTTAGTGGCGGATATGTGATGTCATCGTCTGGTCACTGGAGTCATATTTCTAGTGGCGGAAATATGATATCATGAAGTGGTCACCGTCTCCTTTTACCAATGACGGATATCCGATGACATCATGGACTAGCCATTGGGGATATAATCCCGATGACGGATTTAGATGATGTCACCGAGCCGCCATTAGTGACTACAGTTCCAGCGACGGATATGATGACATCACATAATCCGCCACTAGAGTTCTTTTTCTAGTGGCGGATATAGTGATCCGCCACTAGAATATGCCTCTCCTAGTGACAGGAGGTTAGTGGCGGAATTTGAATCCGCACTAAAGGCCCTTCTGGTCTGCCATTAAAGGCTGCATGTCTAGTAGTGTTTCTTTTAGAATGTTTAATTTACTGTTTTTATGTTGTTTGATCTGTATGCTTAGTGTTGTTTATTTCTTGCTTGTCGGTACCGTTGTGCGTGAATAGAACCGGATCAAGAGCCGACGTTCAACCTCCCGGAGCAGAACTTTGAAGAGTTTGAGCAGCTTCCTGAAGGCAAGTGTCCTTTATAACATTGATCCTATTTTAGGATGTGTTGTTTTACAAAACATGCATGCTTGTCTTAATCTGAATCCCATGTTTAGGGTTTACTAGTTTTTCCGTATTATTCCTTGAAGCCTCGTTGTTCAAGTAAATAAGATGTTGGGTAGAATTGCTTAGTTGTGCTGTGATGGGTTGGGTTGGGACCTGGTCTAATAATCTTGATTAATGTTGAATCTATCACTATGGGATGGTAATTGTTTTAGTGTGGAGATTAGGATAATCTGAGCAGGATGGTTGTTTGGTATGTTGCTGGGAGCACAACATATTGGTTTGTGTACGTGCCTGCTCCGGATTCTAAGGACCGGTCTTGGACCTAGTACCCTGGTTGAACAAGTGCAACCATGAGACCTATATGGGTATGGACTGGCCAATTAATTAGATGTTCACTTTGCATTCTGTACGCACCATTCGGATGTGAAGTGGCGCAAGAGGGGGCCTCTGCAGCGGAGGAAAAATAGACTCCATGTATGCTGTTAGCGGTGAAACCTTAGCGGGTGCCTACAGGATGAGTAACGCTTTGTAAAGGCCTTGTAGTGTGACCCTGGCTACGCACCCCGGAAGTGTGAGGCGAAACGGGAAGCACGACTCATGGTGAAAGTGTGCAAACCTTGCAAGATAGAAACTGTCATGACAACCGTGCTCACGGTCAAGAGCGGGCCAGAACTTCTCCTCGATTAGGGGGCTTGGATTGGACTCGATGTTTGTTGGTAGCCAGGTGTTGGAACCCTGGTGAGTTGGTAGTCGGATTGAGAATCCGATGAGATTATCCTTGTGATCTGGTTGTTATTGAAGTTGGAGATTACACCTAGTAAATAGGATGCTTTTATAAAATGAGTCTAGGGTAGTTTGCTTATAGTGCATAACCTAGGAGTTAAGCCTTTCTTGAATATAAGCCTGCATGTCATAACTTTCCCACACTTGCTGAGTACTACATGTATTCACACTTGCTCTATTCTATTCTATTCTCGGAACAATTGCTGCTCGGACAATGGAGGAGAAGGTGATGACGATGATGGCGACTTCGACCCGGATGCGCCGTACTAGGCTGGTGTTCCCCTGGACAACGCCTCGTGGTTGATGGAGACGCGCTTTGCTTGATTTCTGCACTGCATCTTTCCTTTTAGACCTATGGGTTCTATTGTAAAAAGATATTTAGCGATTACTTGGTTATACTGCTATTTCATCATTTGTCGTAGCATGTATGACTAAACTGATCCTGGCATACATGTGAGTGTATCTGGTTTTATGTTAATAAAATCGGGTGTGACAAAATGGTATCAGAGCCAAGGTTGTCCATAGGACGCGAGCCTAGTTAGAAATGGTCAAAATTAAAAATGTTTTTTTATAAAAAAACTATTTTAAAATAAGAAAATATTTTCCTATTTTGTTTCTTGCTTCCGGCTACGTGTCGTTTCTTCTTGTTGTTATTTTAGAAATAAAATGTTTGCTCGCTCTTCTCGCTTATTCAAAAAGGTTAGATGAGGACTCTAAGGAGGACCGTGATGGATGATGTGCATTGAGCACTGACAACATGTACCATTGTCATGGAGATGAGCTCTACCACACTCTAGATGTCACATCTCAAGAAGCTTCACTAAATACACGAATTGGAAGGACATGGAGATAAAGATTGGGGATCAGAGAAGTTTTCTATATTTATGAAGACCAACGGAGCCTTGAGACCTCATGTGAAGCCGGTGATAGCTTTGACGACTCTGAAGAAAATATTTAGGATCCACCCTTGAAATAAGATAGTAACTCAGCAATTTCGTTATAATGAACTTATTTGCCTGGATTGTATGATTGCCTATGTTTGCTTTGAATTAGTCGTGTGTTTGATGTAAGTTGTGGAACTCTTCTGCACCTTGTCCAACTTCATCCTTTGTTTATTAAATCCAAATCATTCAAACAATTATCTTTGATGCATATATTGGGTTAACCTATAAGTAAATTCTATCTTTTCACTATCTTTTTATCCTTTGAACCCGTCTCCTAAAATCAGAATCTCGGGCGAGATTCCATTTAAGGGGTAGGTTTGTAACATCCCAAATTTTTAATTTTCAATAAATTCGAAAACAAAATTAATTTGATTTTTTATAAATTAAGATTTTGTTTTAATAAAATTTGCATCATGTTATTTGTTTGCATTTGTGTGCAAATCAAAATTCAATTCGATAGAAACTCGTTTGAAAATAGAAAACATGATTTTGAAAATCATAGTCCGGGCCAAAACTTTTTTTCTCTAGCAGGCCAGCTCGTTGCTACAGCCAACCCACCGACGCGCGGGACCCATTTGTCATCCTCGTCGTGGCGTCGGTTCCGGAAAACGCCGCCACGGATGCCCATGACTCCGACAAAATCAGACCCGGAGCGCGCCCAAAGCAGCCGAATCGCTCCCGAGGCCTCTCCTATAAAATTCAGAACCCCCTGCCACCGCAATTTCCCTTCTCTCTGTTCCCCATTTGCCCAGAGAAAAATGAGAGATGCCATTGACGGTTCTTCTCTCGTAAGTCGCCGCCGCTCTCCTTTTCCTCTTTGTACATTCCGAGATAACTCACTCCGACATCGCAAACGAAAGCGCAGGTCCACGGCAAACACTCGGAGCCAATACCCGTCTCGTTGACGCCGGTTTTTGACCAAGGGACCCATTGTCGGCGACTATAGGTCAAAAGAGGGCCGGTGGGCGGAAGGCCGACGGCCGCTTGGGCGAGTAAAGGCGCGTCCCTCCCGGGAATCGTGCGCGGACGCCAACGAGAAGAGCATAATATTGATGGGCCCGGCCCGTGTTGTAAAATTAGAAATAATAGTTTAATTTTGGAAAAAAGATCCTAGTCGGTTAGGAAATCGGCCCGAAGAGGGTCCGAGGAGGATTCTTCGTGCCGAGTATAAATTTGTACTCAGGTGTAACCTGTAAACTCGATTCACATCCAATACAACTTTCGGCGCATCGCCAAACCCTAATTTTCTCGTCAAGTCTTTACTCGTTTTTCGCACGGGGATCTTCGGGCTCCGGTCGACAACAAGTTGGCTTGACAAGGTAATTATGTCGTCTAATTCTCGGCGCATTGTTCGTAATTAGATGGCTTAATTGCTAGTTATCCGGCGACCAGATCTGTCTTCGACCGTCGTAGTGAGTATCGGCCGGGATGAGTTAAGTCGACCCGGTCCGGGCTCGTGGTGGAGGTAGTTTGACTTGTCCCGCCTCCCCGTCCCAGCCTTTGCTCACAACGCCGATTGGCTCGGATCTGGTCGTTCGAGTCACGATAGCCGCTATGAGGTTTCTTTTACATCTTAGCCGATTCGACTGCGCAGATTCAGTTGACGTGTCCCGTGTTTGCCTTTGCGATAGTTGACTTGTCCTAGGCGCATGCAGCCGATTGGATAGGATGTAGATTTACTTTCATAGTTAAGGCGTTTATGATTGTGCTTGTCCTGAATCGGCCGAGCGTGCGCGGCCGTTAGACCTGGTCCGATCGTGTGCCATCGCTTGACTTGTCCTGTTGGAGCGACCGGTCGATTCGGGATCCGTGTGGTTATATTTGTCTTACTCGTTCTTTCGGAGTGTTTAGCCGATTGCTTATCACGTTCATTAGCTGTTTTATGTTCAATTAGCTAAATTTGTTAAAGCTGCCTTTGAACCCGAGTTATTAGTACGATTTCATTGATCATCATTATACATCTAGATATAATCTAATAACTCATTGTTATAATCAATGGCAGAATCGGCCGGATGCCTGATCGGCCGATTTATCGCTTCCGATTGATGATTAAACCATCTTTTTGCTATCAAATTAATTACATCCCATTAATAATTACCTTGTTTACATTTTATTCGATAATGCATCCCTGCAAAGTCTTAATGATTTGATCGTTTACCGACGAAATCGGCCGCTAGCCACCGATCGCATGTCATAGCGTCGGCCGATTTCGTATCGTTTGTATCACAGTTCGTTTGCCTGGCATTTAATACATAAATGGATGGGCCGTGCTGCTCCCTGTCGATGGCCGATTTTGTCTATCTTACGCCAGAATCGGCCACGGCTGCACATCGGTCTATCCGGGCCGATGACCCGGAATTTTACACCTTTTATTGTCTTTGTTGGTTTGCAGGAAAACCATCCGGCACGCACCAGCCGCACACGAGAATCGGCGAGCTGAGCCGGTCCGTTGGGAGCACGGGGCCCTGCATCAGCCGGGGTTTCGGTGGACTCTCCGGACAACGGTGTGTTGGCGACTTTTGACGTCAACACACTTTTTGGCACGCCCAGTGGGACGAAGCAACCAAGATCAAGATGTCGTACATGCAGGCTGTCGGGGAGGACGGAACGCCAATGGTCGATGCTGAAAATCGACCGATTTTTGTTCCAGTTCCTCTTAGGACGGATGGCAAAGGGCATGGAGAAGTTTCCGATGACAACGAGGTTTCGGCCTGGGGGAAGATGACGACGTAACAAAAGCTGCAGTACCAAGAATACCTGGCCGAAGCAATGAAAAAGTACTTTCAAGCCCCGAAAGTGACACGTGGTAGAGTGGCCACAAAAGGAGACTTCCCTCGCATTCTGCATCCGGAAGAACTAGACCAAATCAAAGCCCGCAGACTGCCGGATGCCAACCAACTCGATGATATGGTCAACTCGTCCGTTCATCGAGCCCTAATCAATCAATCGAGCGTGTTGACCAACACCATCGGGAATTTGATCAAGGACACGATTGATGGCAGACTCGTTCACCGAAGGATATTCCGGACCTGCGTACGCTCAGCCTTTTGGCACTCTTGTACGACCAATTCAGGGAGTCGGCCTTCGAATACCACACCGCCAGCAGGGTTTCAGCCTCGTACGGCATGCCACCTCACCTATGGCCTGGCAAGGACAATGCAAATGCAAGTACCAAGTACGACCCAGCCAGGCAAAGAGGATGACAAGTGGCCCCAAGAAGTCGGTAACGGAGGAGGGCGACAAACAAGATGTACAACAGCCGACTTCGAATTAGGGGCAGCGACCAATGTGGCAGCGGTCCCGCAGGTGGCACAAGCAGCCCAATTTCTTCTACGTACCAAATACCGGCCCGAGTAGAATTGAGAACTCACCCACTATAGTACGGCCGATATCTGGTATTCCACAGCCAACCGCATCGGCTGGGGGACAGGGATTCATGATCGGACGGCCGATCCAATCGGCCATGAATTATGGAATCGCTCCGCGTACACTCGTTCCTGCCACCGCACCGGGATTTCTGGAAACGGCCGCTTGATACACCCGATCGGGGGCAGCCCAACACAGCTTATATGACGGGGACCGGATCGGCGATCGCTGAACCCAATGATATGAATAGCCTCATGGCTAAGATCGCCAATATGATGAAAGATCGGTTCGATTTGAAGCCTAAGGAGAAAAGTGCATTGTATCGGCGACCTTACCCCGACTCGGATGGATTCCGTGGCTTTACCCAATAAGTATAAAATTCCTGAGTTTTTCAAGTTTTCCGGGCAAGATAACACATCAACTATGGAGCACATCAGCCGGTATGACGCACAGCTTGGTGAGGCGTCTACTCATGAGGCTTTGCGGGTTCGGCTATTCCCATTGTCATTGTCCGGATCGGCCTTTTCATGGTTTGCTTCACTGTCACCTGGTTCTATTCAGAGTTGGGCCGATCTGGAGAAAAGGTTTCACTCGTACTTCTTCACGGGCATTACCGAGCTTAGTTTGTCCGATTTAATGGCAGTGAAACAGAAAACTGGGAATCGGTGGCTGATTATATACGGAGGTTCAGGACCCCGAGGGGACGATGCTACAATCTGAACCTCGACAGAGCAACAGTTGGTCGAAATCGCTTATGCGGGGCTATTTTCCAACATTAAAGAAAAGTTTACCCCACATGAGTTTGATGGGTCGGCACAGCTGACCCGCAGGCGATCGGCCAGGAAGAGAATCTCCAGCTCACCAGGAATCGGCGGTATCGGGTGACTTATGCTGATTTCGACAAGTGAGGAAGATGAAGAGGGAATTAATGCAGTTGAGTGGACTAATAACAAACGGCCGATATTTTCTCTGCATGTCAATCCTAAGGAGAAGAAATATGATTTTGATTTATCTAAGGCCGACGAAATATTTGATCAGCTGCTGCGGGAAAAGAAAATCCAGCTTTCCCCTCATCACAAAATTCCTACGCCGGAAGAATTGAAGAAAATGGCTAAGTGGTGCAAGTGGCATGGAAATTCGCATCATAACACCGTTGATTGTTATGCTATGAGAGATGAAATCCGAGAGGGCGATTGACGATGGGATATTGCGAGCAGCCGATGTAAAGAAGAAGATGAAAGTTGATGGGCACCCTTTCCCGGCTAATACGATGTACATCAACACCATCGGCGGTGGATCGGCTGGTTTCATACGCCGATATGAGAGGAAGAGGGAGAGGGAAGAAAGAGCCCAGGTGGCACGTGAACAGGAATCTATCGACCAAAGTCGAGCAGTACAGACAAGACGTGATCCGCCAAGAAGATTTTGACCCACACCGGGCTTGTCCTTTCTTTCGATCTGCTGGGACCAAAACATGAAGCTTCCATCTATCGAGAACTGCCCGTAGTGCATTGGCCGAAAAGGGTATCGTGATGGCGGGTCATCAAGTTACCAGGGACGGCCGAATAGTCGCAACTACGAATCGCAACAATCGGCCCCCGTAAGAGCAATCGGCTATGATCACGGCTATGATGAACGGAGATACGTAGTGCCAAAGAGAACCTCCGTTCACGATCGGCTGGGGCCAATCAACGATGAAGAAGAGTTTGATCACCAGTACCATGAAGATTCGAGAGACGATCAAACCGAGAACGAAAAACAAGTGGTGCCTCGGTGGTTTGCTCAAGCAAAACCCGTAAGAGGAGGCTCCAAAGAATGCGCTGTCGAGAAATCAAGGGTGGACGATATTACGAGAGATAACCAAGATGATGAGTCCAAGCCCAAGAAGGAATGGAGGCCGAAAGTGCGGTCTCAAGTGGTCCGGGCTGAAGCCGCGGTGAATATGATATCCATGATGCCCAGGATTGTCGGATCGGCCGATGAAAATTCGGCTGAAGAAGAACCAGCTTGGGGAGACTTCGGAGATTCTCGTGGACGCCGGAGTCGGCGGTATTTGATAAGCCGATCAACTCGATCATTTGCATCTCAAGGCATTGTACATTAGCGGCTACGTCAATGGGTCACCAATGAGGAAAATGTTGGTTGACTGGAGGGGCAGCGGTCAATATCATGCCGATTACTACATACCGCAAGCTCGGGAAGACGCCGAAGAAATGATGAGGGCTAATCCGACGCTCAAGGATTACAGCGGGAGAAGTCAAGATGTGCGTGGGGCCGCAATAATGGAGATCACCGTGGGCAGCAAAACCATACCCGCCACATTTTTCATCATCGACGGAAAGGTGCATACACCACTTTGTTGGGGAGAGATTGGATTCATGCCAACCGTTGCATCCCATCAACCATGCACCAGTGCTTGATTCAATGGGTCGGCAACAAGGTCGAAATCGTGCGGGCCGATAAGTCCGTAACCATCGCGACAGCCGATTTTGAGTTTGCCGGTCCGGAGAGCCTCGCCTTGTTTCTCGGGCACATATTGGGATGCGGAAGCCGTAAACATCATCGACGACGGAATTGTTGTGACCGGGGGTCGGTACCCCCGGCTGCTTCGATGGGCCCCACAGGAGAATTGACGGACAATCGGCCGATCAACACGCACACTCGGAGATATGATGAATCGGCCGATTAACGAACCAGAAGACGGAAAATTAGGCCACGGTTTTGTGTCGGCCGACGAGTTAGAAGAAGTAGATATAGGGGATGGAGACAAGCCTCGGCCGACATATATTAGCAAGAAATTGTGTAAAGAAGTAAGAGATGAATTAGTGGCCTTGTTGAAAGAATATAAAGATTGTTTTGCTTGGGATTATAGCGAGATGCTCGGACTCGACCCGATCGATCGTTGAACATCGGTTGCCCACCAAGCCCGGATATCGGCCATATAAGCGTGGGGCTCGGAAAATTGACCCTAGGTATTATGAAGCCGTCAAAGAAGAGATTATCAGATTATATGAGGCCGGCTTCATTAGGCCATGCCGATATGCGGAGTGGGTTTCCAAGTATTGTGCCGGTGGAAAAGAAAAATGGAAAGATGCGGGTCTGCATTGACTTCAGAAATTTGAATAAGGCGACTCCGAAAGATGAGTACCCAATGCCAAACGCCGATTTGTTAGTTGATGCAGCCGCCGGCAACAAAATTTTGAGCTTTATGGATGGAAATGCTGGGTACAATCAGATTTTTATGGCCGAAGAAGATATACCGAAGACAGACGTTCGGATGCTCCGGAGCGTTGGGACTATATGAATGGGTTGTCATGACCTTCGGACTAAAAAATGCTGGTGCTACATACCGGAGAGCCATGAATTTTATATATCACGATTTGATCGGCCGATTAGTTGAAATTTATATTGATGATGTCATGGTGAAGTCAAAATCGGTTGGAAGTCATGTGGTTGATCTCGGAGAAGTGTTGAAGAGGACAAGACAATACGGCCTCGAAGATGAACCCGCTCAAGTGTGCGTTTGGTGTCTCGGCTGGACAATTTCTGGGGTTTATTGTGCATGAAAAGGGGATTGAAGTCGGCCCTAAGAGTATTGATTCTATCGAAAGTCTGGAACCGCCGACGAACAAGACAAAGCTCCGATCCCCGATCGGCAAGATTAATTTTATTAGGCGATTTATCTCAAACTTGTCCGGTCGACTTGATGTATTTACGCCATTATTAAAACTCAAGGCCAATCAAGAATTTCGGTGGGAGCCGATCCATCAACGGGCTTTAGAAGATATCAAGAAATATTTGGTGTCCCCACCAGTGATGGTTCCGCCAAAGTCGGGCACACCCTTTAAGTTATATTTATCGGCCGATGATAGGTGCATCGGCTCGGCGTTGACTCAAGAACAGGAGGGAAAAGAGCGGGTCATATTTTATCTCAGCCGCAAATTAGTTGATGCAGAAACGCGGTATCCGGAGGTGGAAAGGTTATGTCTCTGTCTATATTTTTCATGCTCAAAACTAAGGCATTATCTCGTTAGCCGAGGAGTGTACTCGTGGTTTGCCGAGCCGATGTCGTAAAATATATGTTATCGGCCCCGGTCCCCAAAGGCCGGTTGGGCAAATGGATGTTGGCAATTGCGGAGTTTGATCTAGGATACGAATCGACCAAAGCGGTAAAAGCACAAGTATTGGCTGATTTGATAGTGCGACACGGTGAACACTCGGCCGGATATGTTGAACCAAGTGCCATGGACGGTATTCTTTGATGGTTCAATTGGCAAGGAAGGAAGTGGAATCGGCTTGGTTGTTGTGTCGCCTCGGGGGCAATACGTGGATACTCTATTACAGTAGAGGCGCACACCAACAACCAAGTCGAATACGAGGCAGTATTAAGAGGACTGGAATTACTCATCGATGCCGGGGCTGATTTTGTGGAAATTTTCGGCGATTCCTTGTTGGTTGTGAGTCAGCTGGCCGGTGAGTATGAGTGTAAAGATGAAATATTGTTGCAATATCATAAAAAGTGCCGAAGTTAATGAAAAGATTCAAGTGTGTTAAAGTCAGCCATATACCAAGAGAGCAGAACTTCGAAGCAAATAACTTGGCTCAACTAGCATCCGGATATCGGCTCGCCGAAAACAGCTTGGAAATAGCTGATATTGAAGAAGCCGATTGGCATACGGAAATTCGAAATTTTTTGAGCAATCCATCCCAACCTACAGATAAGAAGATAAGATATAAAGCCTTGAAGTATGTTCTGTTGGATGATCAATTATTTTTCAAGACAATTGATGGGGTGCTTCTCAAGTGTATTGGCAACACCGAGGCCAAAGTGGTAATGAGCGAAGTACATGATGGGATTTACGGAACACATCAATCGGCCCATAAAATGAAGTGGCTGCTAAGGCGAGCTGGTTATTATCGGCCGACAATGTTGGCCGATTGTTTCAAATATTATAAAAGTTGCCAAGATTGCCGTAAATTCGGGCCTATACGAGGGCGCTCGCATCGACTATGAATCCAGGTGATCAAACCTTGGCCGTTTAGAGGCTGGGCCATGGATATGATCGGCCGATAAATCCAGACATCAAGCAAAGGACATCAATACATATTGGTAGCTACAGATTACTTCACGAAGTGGGTTGAAGCGGCACCCTATCGCAAAGTTTCGACGGCTGACGTGATAACGTTTGTTAAAGAGCATATCATTTATAGATTTGGGATTCCAGAAACAATCACGACAGGTCAAGGATCAGTATTCACGTCGGACGAATTTCAATCTTTTGCTGAAGAGATGGGGATTAAGTTGATTAATTCGTCGCCGTATTATGCCCAAGCTAATGGCCAAGTCGAAGCGGCAAATAAGAGTCCGATCAAGTTGATCAAGCGGAAAATACAAGAGTATCCTCGTAAGTGGCACATGAAATTGATGGACGCTTTGTGGGCTTATCGTATGTCACGGCATGGGGCCATGCAAGTCGCGCCAGTATCAGCTTGTATATGGGCATGAAGCCGTACCGCCATGGGAGAAAACTATCGGCTCCGTAAGGATTGAATTGCAACAAAAGCTATCGGCCGATCAAGTACTACGGATTGATGATGGATAAATTAGAAGATGTAGTACAAAATCGGCTGGATGCATTGGAAAAGATAGAGCAGAATAAGGCGAGGGTCGCCCGCCATTATGATAAGAAGGTTGTGCAGAAACAGTTTAAAGAGGGCGATTTGGTCCGAAGCTTAGGATGCCGATCGGCGTGAAGGACAATCGGTTTGGTAAATGGTCGCCTAATTGGGAAGGACCTTATTTGATTAGCCGATCGGCACCGCGTAATGCATATATTTTGAAAGAATTAGCAGGGGAAGAATTTGGTCGAGCACTTAATGGGAAGTATTTAAAGCAGTATTACCCTAGTATTTGGATTAACTCATAGTGTTCGGCCTAAAGAGACTGCAGCCGATATCGGTATGCATCGCCTTGAGATGGCCGATATTAAAAGTATCGCCCTTAGCCAAAAAATATGAAAGTAAAACGCAGACAAATCAGCCGATGTTTTAAACATCGTCTTCGGATGGCCGATATCATTGTATATCGCCCTTAGTGCAAAAAATATTTACAACCAGATTTTGTTCAAAGTCCTATTACACCTAAGCATGATCGACGGCCTTAGCACGGGACAAGAAGTCTTGGACGACGAGATACTGCACGGGCCAGCATGGAGTCAAGTTTGGCCATGACCAACAGGTCGTCTTCAACGGGGCCGACATCAGCATGCGCCGCGGCAACCATCTTGTCAGCCGCTTGGATTGCCTCGTCCGTCGCCTTCCGTTGAGCCGCCACATCAACCGACAGCTTGTGCAATGGTGGCTTCCAAGGCCGCCGCCTCCTTCTCCTTGAGAGCCGGCGATGCTCTCAAATCGACAATCTCCATGTTGATTACTTGCAGTTCATCCTGCCGATTTGAGAGTTGCTCTTGCATCTCTTGGGTCTTGCGGGCCTCCTCCTCGGAACGCTTGATGGAGTTCTCGGCGAGTAACGCAGCTTGCTCGCTGCTCCGCGTGGCGAGCCGTACGCTCGTCGGGCACGGATGAAGTCCATTTGCCGATACTCCATGTATGCCACGCGATGCGAGCATCGCGCACATCGGCCGGGAGCTCGGTCCGGACCTCCAAGTACCGGGCCCGTATGGGGTGGGCGTCGGCCACCAAGCGATCAACCGAAGAAGCCTCAAGCCTGCGCGCGATTTGGGTCATGGTGATGAGACCAGAGGTAGATACCAAAATCGGCGCAGACGAGGGAAGCCGAGCGCCCGAAATACCAAGAAAAGTAAGATGAAGCTAATGATTAGCGGCGAATCAAGGAAGAAATAGTAAGAGAAACAGACTCGCGAAGCATCAATACGAAGCGGCTGGACGTCCATCGGCTGTGCCACCGAACCCACGGGTTCATATGTTTTAAGCAGCTCTCGGCCGGCCGATCCACCGTCACCGACGACATCTTCGGAGGTGGCATCGGCGACGCTCCGTCGGCTGGCTCATCAGCAGCAGGTGCCTTCGGGAGAAGCCGCGGGCGGCTCCCGGCCGGCCGATTCTTCGTCGGCAGCGGTGCCTTTGGGAGGAGCCGTGGGCGACACGGGCCAGCTTGTTCAGCCTTCGGCGGCGGCCTCGGGAGACGCAGGCCGATCCGAGTGAGTTGGGCTCTCCGTAGGGTTCGGATCGGCCTCGGCGTGGTACAACTTCGGACTCCGGAGCTGTTTGAGTCGGCCTTTCGAGCGTCGGCGTCTTGGCCCGTGGAGGAGTCGGCGAGCGGATCGGCCTATCGTGCGTTGGCGTCCGGGCCCGAGGAAGAGGGACCGCCGATTCCTGCTAAGAACTCATAGTTAGATGGCATGTTAAGTGAAAAGGAATCGGCGATCATGCAATAACAACCCGACGCAGCAGAGACGGTTCACCGTAGTAATCCGGGTCGGACGGGCGCACAGAGCTGCTTTAGCAGCGCGCGGTATCGCTTCGGGGCCCGAGTCGACCCCGCAGCTGGCACATTAGCCTTCCTCTTTTTGAGGGCGGCTGTTTTAGTTTTGGCCTTGCGGGCAGCTGGCGCCCTCGACTCATCGCCGCAAATGCTTGAGCAGGAGTGCGGTCGGTGAAGCCGATATTCGGAACAATTGGGCTCGGCATTAAATATGAAATCGGCCGGCCACCGATGCTCCGGGTCGGCGGCTCCTCCGAGTCCGATCGAAAGAGAATATACAAGGGTGAGCATTTGGAGTGGCCGATTTCATTTACAAAATCGGCCTTACAAAAATAAATCGGCTACACGTACCTCGGCGAAAGGTTCTCTCGAGACTAGGCCGGAGAAGAAAGAAGCGGTGTTCCGGCTGCGGAGGTGCCGGTTCCACTCGCCCCACCAACGGTCAAAAGGCGAGTACTCCGGGCGCCGGGAAAATCCGGCCAAGTCGCCGGTGACGACATCGGCGGTGCGGCCGACGAGCCAATTCCACCGAATGGCGTTGTCGACAGCAGCACGCGCCTTTATCTCGCCCCACATAGAAGAGGTCGGGGGCAACCGGCCGAAGCCGAGTTGGCGGGCCGCCACCGACGGGTGGTAGAATTCATAGGAGCAGAAGGCCTTGCTCCCAGCAATAAGTCCCGTCGGCAGCAGACAGGGGCGGAGGCAGGTGGTGAAGATCTTGACCGCCTCCCCGTCGGCCGTTGGGAAAGTTGGGTCGATCGGAAAAGGAGTGTCATACCCCTTCTCGAAGAAATCGATGTACGGGTACCAATCCGTACTTTCGTTGTTGAGGCCCTTGTAGAGGGCGGCGAACCAATACGCCAGGTTGTCATCCGACATAGCCGCCCCGGTGCCATGGATAACGCTTCCCGAAAGAGATGCACCGGCTGAAT
The DNA here is from genome assembly GCA_031894775.1 of Chloris gayana. NCBI lineage: Eukaryota > Viridiplantae > Streptophyta > Magnoliopsida > Poales > Poaceae > Chloris > Chloris gayana. The sequence continues at coordinate 658,301 of JAUNZO010000859.1, read as the reverse complement.
CCGGGCGTGGCCGATTCGGCGTAGTTGCCGGGGAAGGTGAGCGCACCGAGGTCCGGATCGATGGCCTTGGTGGTATGAAGGGACAACCACATTTGAATAAACCACCAAGGGCCACCCAGGTTCTTGATCGATCGACCGGAGCGCAACTCCACCGAAACCTGGTGAAGAAGGAGGTACGCCGACCCCGTAAGATACTTGCCCATGGGAAGGGCATGGCCGTCGGCCAGTACATCGGCCATCGGTAGAAAATTGTTTGTGGGGCTCACGCTGACCCCACAAAAGAAGAAATGGTCGAGCCACATGTTGAGGAAGGCGACATGTTCGCGGCGATCGACCGTGCCGTGCCCCTTGTTGTAAGTCCGAATATAGCCCTTCCAGCCCCCGGTGTCTTTAGGGTTGATCCGGTGGGAGGACTTAATGCGGACAGCATCCGGAGTGGCCTCCGCCGTGATGTTCGGATCGGCCAACATGATCGTATCCAATAAGGTCATGGTAGCCGGGCCGTGGCCAAACATAAAGCGATTCAGGGCATCCGACTAGAGATAGCAAGCGGCCGCCAGCAATGGTTCATTCTTATGATGATCGGCCGAGAAAGCTTGATGGCATGGGCGATGCCGATGTCGGCCCAACCTTGCGGATGGACGGCCGACACCCGGTTATACCAATCACGCCATCCTCGCAACGGGGTCGGCCATGACCGAAAGCTGTTGGCCCACTCGGCCGATAATGGAGATCGTTGCCGAAACGGAACCCGGTTCGTTTCAGCACGGATGAAGTCCGTGGGGTCGGGATCGCCCATAGGACCCAAGAAGAAATGGGTCGGGATGTTGGACGGAATAGCGACTTGGTTCCGGATCTCCTAAAAAAAAAAAAAAAAAAAAAAAATAGGGCTAAAATGAGAAGCGGAACGGGAAGAAGATAAATTGTGAAAATGAATAAGAACAAGAACACGAAGAAAAATTGCAAAAGTAGGAAAGAAGGATGCCCGAATGTACATTACCTCCGGAACGGCGTTGGTGGTGGCGACGACGCGGCCGGCAGCGGCAGCAGCGCAGCAGCAAGCAACAGCAGGATTCATGGTCGCCGGAGAAGAAAAACGACGACGGCGCGGTGAGAAGTTGAAAAGGCTCGAGGAGGAAAAGGTCGCTGGAATGGAGGAAGATGAAGGCCAAGGAGAGGAAACAGATGGGAAATAACCGGGGTGGCCCCGGGTTTTATGGAGAAGTGACGGGCAGAAAAACCGGCGCAATAAAAGAGAATAGATCGGTCCGACGCATGCGTTGCATACCCCGGACTCGGGGGACATGTGTTGACGCCGGTTTTTGACCAAGGGACCCATTGTCGGCGACTATAGGTCAAAAGAGGGCCGGTGGGCAGAAGGCCGACGGCCGCTTGGGCGAGTAAAGGCGCGTCCCTCCCGGGAATCGTGCGCGGACGCCAACGGAAGAGCATAATATTGATGGGCCTGGCCCGTGTTGTAAAATTAGAAATAATAGTTTAATTTTGGAAAAAAGATCCTAGTCGGTTAGGAAATCGGCCCGAAGAGGGTCCGAGGAGGATTCTTCGTGCCGAGTATAAATTTGTACTCGGGTGTAACTCCGTAAACTCGATTCACATCCAATACAACTTTCGGCGCATCGCCAAACCCTAATTTTCTGTCAAGTCTTTACTCGTTTTTCGCGCGGGATCTTCGGGCTCCGGTCGACAACAAGTTGGCTTGACAAGGTAATTATGTCGTCTAATTCTCGGCGCATTGTTCGTAATTAGATGGCTTAATTGCTAGTTATCCGGCGACCAGATCTGTCTTCGACCGTCGTAGTGAGTATCGGCCGGATGAGTTAAGTCGACCTGGTCCGGACTCGTGGTGGAGGTAGTTTGACTTGTCCCGCTTCCCCGTCCCAGCCTTTGCTCACAACGCCGATTGGCTCGGATCTGGTCGTTCGAGTCACGAGTAGCCGCTATGAGGTTTCTTTTACATCTTAGCCGATTCGATCGCGCAGATTCGGCTTGACGTGTCCTGTGTTTGCCTTTGCGATAGTTGACTTGTCCTAGGCGCATGCAGCCGATTGGATAGGATGTAGATTTACTTTCATAGTTAAGGCGTTTATGATTGTGCTTGTCCTGAATCGGCCAGGCGTGCGCGGCCGTTAGACCTGGTCCGATCGTGTGCCATCGCTTGACTTGTCTCGTTGGAGCGACTCGGTCGATTCGGATCCGTGTGGTTATATTTGTCTTACTCGTTCTTTCGGAGTGTTTAGCCGATTGCTTATCACGTTCATTAGCTGTTTTATGTTCAATTAGCTAAATTTGTTAAAGCTGCCTTTGAACCCGAGTTATTAGTACGATTTCATTGATCATCATTATACATCTAGATATAATCTAATAACTCATTGTTATAATCAATGGCAGAATCGGCCGGATGCCTGATCGGCCGATTTATCTGCTCCGATTGATGATTAAACCATCTTTTTGCTATCAAATTAATTACATCCCATTAATAATTACCTTGTTTACATTTTATTCGATAATGCATCCCTGCAAAGTCTTAATGATTTGATCGTTTATCGACGAAATCGGCCGCTAGCCACCGATCGCATGTCATAGCGTCGGCCGATTTCGTATCGTTTGTATCACGGTTCGTTTGCCTGGCATTTAATACATAAATGGATGGGCCGTGCTGCTCCTCGTCGATGGCCGATTTTGTCTATCTTACGCCAGAATCGGCCACGGCTGCACATCGGTCTATCCGGGCCGATGACCCGGAATTTTACACCTTTTATTGTCTTTGTTGGTTTGCAGGAAAACCATCCGGCACGCACCAGCGCACACGAGAATCGGCGAGCTGAGGCGGTCCGTTGGGAGCACAGGGCCCTGCATCAGCCGGGGTTTCGGTGGACTCTCCGGACAACGGTGTGTTGGCGACTTTTGACGTCAACACCGTCGCTTCTCCGGGCCAGAAACCGCCGCCCCGACGAACTCCAGTGAGCACACCATTGATTCGCCGTTATGTGTTTCTAGGCCGCTGATCTTTGCTTTGACCATTGCCTCGGAACCGCAGGACGACGTAGAAGCTTGGACGATCCATCAAGACCCGTTACAGGCGTCGCAGACCCGCCTGTACCAAACGCCGGCGTCCTCAACCGTCGTCACTGTTGCGAGTACAAATCCGATCTTCGCTGCCCTCTTTTAGCCTCCGGGTGAGTGCGCTGCTGCGATATCCTCTCTGTTTTACACCAATTTGTGTGGATTTCTGGGCAGTGTAGCGCGTTATACATCGTCTCCGACGAGCTTCCGGCACCAGCCATGGCGTCCGCCGTGTTACAGCAAGCAGCAGCACCGTACAGTTCATCTTTGAGTCAGTTGTTTCAGCGTGATCCTTTGGATCTCCTAGCAACGGTTGAGATTAGATTCCAACATACCCCTTCGTTGTCCAGTTAGAAACCGCCATGTGTCACAACATAATCCCAGTCAGCAATTCCAAATGTAAATAATTATTTTCTGCTTATCGCATCATCATGACGTCAGCCTTGTGCAGTAATTAGTTTTGGTGTAAGATTAATTCTGATAAATCTCGAAATTGCGCACAGTTTTGTAGAAAACCCCCTATACCTTGTTTATCTCATTACCTTTTCATACGAACTCGGAATTAAGCGATTCTTGCGCTCACGCGACCGTCGTGATGTAGGCTTTCTTTTAGAATGTTTCATTTACTGTTTTTATGCTGTTTTATCTGTATTCTTAGTGTTGTTTATTTCTTGCTTGTCGGTACCGTTGTGCGTGAATAGAACCGGATCAAGAGCCGGCATTCGACCTCCAAGAACAGAACGTTGAAGAGTTTGAGCAGCTTCCTGAAGGCAAGTGTCCTTGATCACATTGATCCTATTTTAGGATGTGTTGTTTTACAAAACATGCATGCTTGTCTTAATCTGAATCCCATGTTTAGGGTTTACTAGTTTTTCCGTATTATTCCTTGAAGCCTGTTGTTCAGTAAATTAGATGTTGGGTAGAATTGCTTAGTTGTGCTGTGATGGGTTGGGTTGGGACCTGGTCTAATAATCTTGATTAATGTTGAATCTATCACTATGGGATGGTAATTGTTTTAGTGTGGACCTTAGGATAATCTGAGCACGATGGTTGTTTGGTATGTTGCTGGGAGCACGAGATATTGGTTTATATACGTGCCTGCTCTGGATTCTAAGGACCGGTCTTGGACCTAGTACCCTGGCTGAACAGCGCAATCATGAGACCTACATGGGTATGGACTGGCCTATTAATTAGATGTTCACTTTGCATTCTGTACGCACCATTCGGATGTGAAGTGGCGCAAGAGGGGCGTCTGCAGCGGAGGAAAAATAGACTCCATGTATGCTGTTAGCGGTGAAACCTTAGCGGGTGCCTACAGGATGAGTGACGCTTTGTAAAGGCCTTGTAGTGTGACCCTGGCTACACACCCCGGAAGTATGAGGCGAAACGGGAAGCACGACTCATAGTGAAAGTGTGCAAACCTTGCAAGATAGAAACTGTCATGACAGTCGTGCTCACGATCAAGAGCGGGCCAGAACTTCTCCTCGACTAGGGGGCTTGGATTGGACGGATGTTTGTTGGTAGCCAGGTGTTGGAACCCTGGTGAGTTGGTAGTCAGATTGAGAATCCGATGAGCTTATCCTTGTGATCTGGTTGTTATGAGAGTTGGAGATTACACCTAGTAAATAGGATGCTTTTATAAAATGAGTCTAGGCTAGTTTGCTTATAGTGCATAACCTGTGAGTTCAGCCTTTCTTGAGTATAAGCCTGCATGTCATAACTTTCCCACACTTGCCGAGTACTACATGTACTCACACTTGCTCTATTCTATTCTATTCTCGGAACAATTACTGCTCAGACAATGGAGGAGAAGGTGTTGACGATGATGACGACTTCGACCCGGATGCGCCGTACTAGGCTGCTGTTCCCCTGGACAACGCCTGTGGTTGATGGAGATGCGCTTCGCTTGATTGCTGCATTGTATCTTTCCTTTTAGACTTACAGGTTCTATTGTAAAAAGATGTTTAACGATTACTTGGTTATACTGATTTCATCATTTGTCGTAGCATGTATGACTAAACTGGTCCTGGCATACATGTGAGTGCATCTGGTTTTATGTTAATAAAATCGGGTGTGACACTATACAAGGTAGAATCTGGAGAAGAATTATACACATGACAAATTTTGCAATTGCAATAATTAAGTTTTAGAGGGACCGCGGCGAACATAGGATTTCTACACACAATGCGTGATCCACCATTATATACCAAATCATGCAAGTCCATTAGTTTTTTAACCTACATGCAAGTCCATTAGTTTTTTAACCTATCAATGCTCTGACCTGGATAAGCTAGCTGATAGCGCTATTTTCGACGTGTAGGATTAGAAGGGCAGCGATGGTAATGAGTTCACCACCGTTTGCAAGCTGTTTGGCATGGGAATAAGCGCTGCACCGGTTGCCCACGTAGCAAAGCATCTCAGCCCACACCTGGCTGATTAGCTCCATCATCTCGCCAGTAGTCGAGCCCATATCCTCGCCGATGAGCTTTTGGGCCAGCACAGCTCCAACAGGCGTGTTTCTGTTCCAATTAGGTGGCTGAGGCTGCATTGGCGTAGCCCCGTAGTCCATTATTCGTCCAAGAAGTCCCTTGGTATCATCACTACGGGAAATCAGTGGTTTGCCGAGTGCTCCGGGCACTCGGCAAACACCGAAATACACTCGACAAATGATTTTCCGAGTGCTACACTCGGCAAACCGCACTCGGCATATCTTGGATCGGCAAACGTTGTTTGCCGAGTGTAGTATTACGGACACACGGCACATATTTTGCCGAGAGCTGAATACGACACTCGGCATATAATTTTTGGAAGAATAAAAAAAGCACGTCACCACCACTGTCCCCTGGTACTAGTCGCCGTCGCCGCTGGCCCTGGTCGCCGTGGCCGCTGCACCCTGGCCGTGCCCATCGCAGAGGGAGTGAGGAGAGGAGACGAACGATGCAGCAGCCCACCACGCCCTTCCTGCCGCGCCAGTTGGGGCTTCACCGTGCCGTCGCATCTGCCGCCGGCCGCCCACGTCGAGCCAGATCCAGGCCGCGCCAACCGCCCAGGTCAGGCCAGATCCAGGCCGCGCCGGCCGCGCAGGTTGGGGTCACGCCGGCCGCCTAGGACGGGCCAGGTTGGGGTCACGCCGGCCGCCCAGGTTCAGGTCAGGGCCGCGCCGGCCGCAGGTCGAGGTCGGGGCTGCGCTGGCCGCAGGTCGAGGTTGGGCCGTCGGGGCCGCGCCGGCCACAGGTCAGGGCCGCGCCGGCCGCAAGTCGGGGCCGGCCAGGTCGGGGCTGCGCTGGCCGCAGGTCAGGGCCACGCCGGCCGCAGTCGAGGTCGGGGCTGCGCTGGCCGCAGGTCGAGGTCGGGCCGTCGGGGCCGCGCCGGCCGCAGGTCAGGCCGCGCCGGCCGCAAGTCGGGGCTGCGCCACCCGTCGTCGCCCTTAGCCACGCGTCGTCGAGGAAGATTCAGGAGAGCTTATCCACTCGTGGAGAGAGAGAGCTTTTTTTGAGTGGGAGAGAGAGCCGAGAAAGAGAGAGAGCTGAGAAAGAGATTGGAGAGAGCTTATCCACTCGTGAGAGAGAGAGCCACGCGAGTGTTATCCGCAAGGGACAAGGTCAACCAATAGGAGGGCAGCTGGGGCACGGTATGGATCGGTGACGTGTCACCTCTGCCGAGTGCATGGAAAAACACTCGGCAAAGATTTTCTTTACCGAGTGTTTTTTCTTGACATTCGGCTAAAAAATTTTCTCCATACTTAAAAAAATAAGCAAATAAATTCTAAAAATTATTAAATTATGTCATGACACTATTTATATGATCTATTATCTATACAAAATAATTTGAAGTCGAAATAAATTTCTTACACCAATTTGACTCCAAATTTTAATAATGCACTCTCAACTCTAAGTTTCTTATTCTCTAACTCTTCATTTTGTAAACAATGTATGTGATAACTTTTACAAAATCTTCTCTATTTTTGATTGTAGCTTCCACGTGTCATAGAATCACATCATAACAAATCTCATAATATTCAGACTTTATTTGATATTTTGTAGAATTTAAAAATCATTCTAAGATATGTTAGTGGTCATAATTTCTTAAACAAGGTATGTTGAATTTTTTTATTTCATGGGTAGGATCACAAATTGTGTTATACTATAACATGAATACAATTTTTAAACTCATGTTACATTATTATTTGAATCACTTGTAGTTCAAATTTGATTTCATTCAAAAAATGCTTAAAATGTAATAAATTATTTTTTGCCGAGTGTCAAAACATACACTCGGCAAACACTAATATTTGCCGAGTGTATTTTGGTTGGCACTCGGCAAACGTGACTTTGCCGAGTGTATTTTATTTGGCACTCGGCAAACACGACTTTGCCGAGTGTTTTTTGTTTGCCGAGTGTTTTTTGGTTGGCACTCGGCAAAGACTTTGTTTGCCGAGTGTCCGTATAAAAACACTCGGCAAACACATCGACACTCGGCAAACGTTCATTTTCCCGTAGTGCATGGTATTCCAGGCCTCTGAGCCAATAGCACACCTCTACATATGCATTGCGTCTGGCCGGGGAGGCAGCATGTCAGGACGTGCTGCCAGGAGATAAAGCATGTAGTTTGAGATCTCCTGGATAGCCTTGGCAAGATCTGCCCGCTGCTCCGCGTTGTCCTTGGGTTGCTCCTTGTACCAGTGAAGGTAGACGTCAGTAGCTATGTGCCAGGAAATGATGCTCTCCTCCAAGCTCCAGTCGAAGTTGTCATACAACTCCCATCTCCTAAGCGCCTCCTGACCCTGTCGACAAATGATGGGATGATCCGGCTTCCAACTCTTTGCTTGATTCACCACCAGCTTCACGACGGACGGGGAGACAGGGATGGACCATGAGGAAGCCAGAACGTTCCAAGGATCCTCAAGCCCTATCAATCTGGCAACCATGCTGAGCTTGCTGAACTTGCTGCGAGGGCCCAGCCGAAGCAAGTTGTGTTGCCCAATGGATTGCGACCAGCTACACCGTCTTGTCCGAGCTTCTGCGCGGACGAGCCGCCGGAGATATGTTCCTGCATCCATGAGCCGTGAGGTCCAAGGACGAAAAAGCAGTAGCCCATACGTTGTCCAGCTTGAGAACACGGCCCTCAACAATGAGATTATCTCCAGGATGACAGCCCCAATTAACAAAATATAGGTGACTATGACATCAACTCTGCTGTAAGTACGCTTGTGGTGATCATCCAGGTGATGAAGTAACAGCAATGCTGCTACTGTCGCAGGCGGCGAAAACATACGAATGCAGAGGCCATACCAAGTCCCCATTACCTCCGCCTTGGTGTACAGGACGTCGTGCACCAGGGAGAGCTGTATCTCGACCACCTTGTACACTTGTTCCAGGCCACCAATCCAGTCCCCCCAATGACAGTATTCGTCATTGATATATAGATATTGTATAGTTGGCGTACCTAACGGCCCCTTGAGAAGGTCCAGTGGAAAATCCAACTGCAGGTGAGCCAGAAATGTCAGGGCTTCCTTATCCCGCGGATCACTGATGGAACGAGGCGCACGAGAATAAGTGTTGCTCAACCTTGCAAACGTCCGATAGTTACTTCCCGATGGGGTACTAGTGCCGCACCTGAGCGCCCAAACTCTCTCCGCGTACTTGCCGATGCTGACCATGAACATGAGGATGGTGGCCGGCAGCAGAGGTGATCGGCTATGGAGGATGGAAGTCTTGTAGAGGATGTAAGCAGCCGCAGCCACCTGAACGAGAAGGGTCTGCAGGTGGCGCAGCCACAGCCGGTTGTCCTCAATGGCGTAGGCCGTGATGTTGTCCTGCCCGCCAAGGTGCAGCAGAAGGAACGGCGCCCAGAACGCCACCAGTTCATGCTCTGGCGATCTGGTTGTCACCGACATGTGTCCGAGGACGTATATCGCCACTGAGTCAGCTAGCTGGTATGCTGCCCAGAGGATGACCCTTAGGACGCCAGAGTCCACCCACCGGCGGAATTCCGCCAGAATGAGGAGCGTCAACTGGAGTGTGAAGCTGAGCAACACCAGCACTTGGATACCCCATTCTTTCCATACATCAACCACTTGCTCTGCTCCTGCCATTGATTTCCACTTCTTTCTGGCCAAATCCACAGCAAAACATGTCAAAAGATAATAAACTTTTTGGAGTTTCAGGTCCTAAATAATGACTATTATTTTCCTCAATTAATGGCCATTAGTTGAAGTGTAGTTTAGTAATTGCACTAAAATATATTATTCATACAAATTTGTCGTAAACACACTAAAATTGACTAAATAACAATGCTGATGATTAATTTGATTTATAGTACATTCATATCAAAATTGACTAGCTTATTAGTTATGATGAATTTTTGTATTATAAACATATTATTTCGACCATATTACCATCAATAAAGATTATAAGTTAAAAGTTTCTGGTATTAAATCTACACCGTTGAATCCAACTAATGACAATTAGTCATGACAAAATAATGGTCATTATTTCGGACCAGAAAACTCTAAACTTTAAGTGCAGCAACCTCTAAGCATGCCGTGCCTCCAGTTTTGATATAATGCATCGGAGTAACGACAAAACGTGGAGTTGGACTCTCAATTGCAAATTTCTTTCTAACGTCAATCAACGGCAATCCGAGGGAATAACAACCAAATGAATCATCCAGGAACCGATCTACCACTACCGATTCTACGAGGCCGACGTAACGTGTCTCTTTAATTCAATGCGTACACTTTTTTATGTTTTGGCTAAACAAGCATAGAACGGCCGGTTGCAAAGGCGGATGAAAGTGAACGTATGCATATATATAATGTTAGGGAGCTAACGATGTAAACAGAGATACTTACATAACCTGTAGAGAACTCGCGAACTGAACTCCATGATCTACCACGGTGGCCTTATGGACATATATATTGGTCGATGAATGTTGGCAATGAAATGGGACTCAGTGAACAGAAGTCATGCGCGAGCCTAGTTGACAGCCTGGTCGAGGCCATCTATTCGCCTAGCTTTAGACAACCCGTGACCTTTTTCTTTTACATTCTATCCTTGTCTATGAAACCGCATCGTCCTGCTGCCTTTTCCCTTTATCAATCGTTCTGAAAAAGAATAAGACATGTGTCGTTCTTAGGGTATCGGATACCCTGCACAGCCTAGAAGCAAAGTGTGTTCCTTTCGTACATGGTAGTTAAGGAGAGCTAGTAGCCATCGCACTTTACACTACCAGCTCAAACCCGTGGTTAGCGTTAAGATGGAGAGCCTGCCACCCTACATTTTGGCAAATGATCATTCCATGAAATTGTTGGTCTTCCGAATCCATTCATGTGTGTACTTTCCGTTCTATCCCCAGCCCGTGTACACCCATTCACAGTTCATTGCCATCCTCTAACAATCTTCTTGTAATATTAAAAATATTTTCATCTACAAGATGCTTATACAGTCTAATAGGTAAAGATAGGTCCTAATCCAATTCAGGATCCATAGCTAAGATTAGTTTCCATGGTCTACTCCTTTCCGAGACAGAATTTCGGCAGTGCTGGCGGCCATTAAACACCGGTTTAGATCACCAATATGAAGGAAAAATGCAACGTATGAAACCAAAATTGTCTAAATAAATTAAGGACTAATATGGTTCCACGAATTTGTGGGAATTGTTGTCGCATGCAAAAACATGGCAGAAAGGTCATAAAACACGGTGAATATGGTGGCGGCCGCCAAATGCCACCAGCGATTGCCACGTGCAAATCGGGCAGGCACTGCCACTCAGAAGGGCAACTCGGACAATCTACCGCCGGCCGACACGTGTTACCGCCCGGCCCCTGCGTGCAATTCTGCAACTTGGGTAGTTGCCGAGGGCAACCCCGGCTGCCCGGTAGGCCTTGCTAATTGACGGAGGAGGCTACCCGACCTATGGTAACTCGGGCAACTCACCCGAGGCCATTATTACAGACTGGTTGACCAATACGACCGCCCTACAAGATTCCCGACAAATTCCCTAGGCCGGCCGACCTGCTAAGTTGCTACTCGACCTGGTTCCTGCCAATATTCCCGCTAGGCCATGCGAAGTTGCTCAGGTCACCCGGCCCATGAAAACTTGGTGGAACGACAGGCTGACTGAGCAAATCAACCCAAACGAAGACTGGACCAACAGTCGCCTGGCGTGGCAGGCCGGTCGTTCAGACCATGACGGTTGCGAACTAACTTGGATCTAAGGTGCTGGCCCCTGGCACCCCGATCACGACTGTTTAAGGAAGGTCGGTTGGGAACCGGCGAAGATGGACAGACACTGTAACACCCCGCTCAAAATTTATTTTGTGCACAAAGTGTACTAAATTTTAAATCTTTTCAATGTATCTCTGAATATTTCTCTACATTAATTATAATGCTATCATTTTCCTATAAGCAAAAGCGCAATTTTATAAATCAAATAAATTAATTTAAGGTTATATAATTTTTGTTTGTTGAATTCATACTGGTACAATTGCATTAGGTTTTTATTGAGTGAAAATTTATTTAAAAAATCATTATAGGGATCCCTTAAATTAGCTTGGTAAATAGAAATAGATAATAGGAGAGAAAAAAAAAAGAAAAGGGATCATTCCCAGCTCCTGCGCCAAATCCCCGCCTACTCCAGCTTAGCGGCGCAGCAGCCACGCGGGTTTCCTATAAGTAGCACGCGCTACGTGCAGCCTACACCTAACGCGCGTATCAGGCCGGTATTAGTCGACACGGTTTTATTTCGATTTTGTGATTTTAAAATAATTTTTCTATCAAATAGAAACTCTTTTTTCACAATCCGTTTTCACCATTGTGTTCTTTATAATTAATTCAACAAAGTGAGATTCCACGTGAATATGTGTTTTGAATGTTAATAAAATTTAAATTTTGAATATGAATTCAAATTGTTCAAGCATGGAGAATCTGTTGTTCCAATAATTTAAATTGATTATTCTGGTGAATAAAATTGGTTGTTTCAGTAGTAGAAGCTAGTTGTTCCAATATATATTAATTATTTTAAATTTTTAAATTTTAAATTATAGAATTATTATAAAAGTGGAAATCAATTGTTTTAGCAGTAAAATGCAGTTGTTCTAGTAGTGAATATCTATTGTTCCAATAATCAAATTTAATTATTCCATTATCTTTCAAAATTGTGTTTCTACAGAATTTTGTATTAAAATATTTTCACAAAGAAAAACAATAATGAGCCATTTTCTCACCATAGTAGGGCCGCTCTACATCCAAGCTATGGGTCGGGCGGCCTACATATAGGGAGCCCCGCAGCCCCAGCCGAGCTCGTGCCAGGGTCGCGAGCCACCGTACGCAGCTGCACCTGACGCCACCGAATCGGAACCGACCACCCGACCCTCGCCGCTGCCTCGACGTGCGCGCCTAGGGTTCCTTGTGCCCGGCGCCAGCCATCCGCGAGCCCTTTTTTTTTTTCATTTGTCGCCATCACTAATCCACGCCCTCGAGATCATGTACACTAGCGCCGCCGCCACTATGGCAGCCACTGCCCGAGCTCGACCCGGTCTTCCTTGTCGCGCCGCCGAGGGCCACGCCATGGTTCGTCCGCCTCAGCGCACTCTGATTCCATTCGAAACCGGTGCTCGGAGCACCCTCACGACGATGTCCTCAAGCTGCAGCCGCCTACCGTCATCGCCCGCCGTTGATAGGCAATCCCGTAGCTTTTCGCAACACCGTAGGTGAGCTCCCAGTTTCGTCCACTATCTCCCTCGTCTTGCCGATCGTGAACTCCAGAGTGATCTCGCCGTCAGAGAGAGCGACCCGTTATCAACTTCGTCTTTGACCACTGCGGGACCACAAACATGTTGATGCAGGCTAGTACAACAATCAATTTGTGTAGGCACTCTCAAAACAGCAGCACGCAGCACGCACCACAAACATGTGTACACGACCATGCCCCCTCCAGAAGGCGGCGTGCTTAGCACGCGGGGGCTTGCTCGGGGTGACGGTGATGGCGGGCGGGGGCTGGATCCAGCCAGCCCCCTCCTTCACATGCACGGCGGCGGTGGCACGCGGGTCCAAATTCGCCCGGTTTCCTTCCTTTCACTCGGCGACGGCGGTGCATGGGGGTGGATCCGGCCGGCGTCGGCAATGGTGTTTAGGCGCCGGATCTGCCCCCCCTCTCCGGACGGTGTCCGCGGCGTACAGGGGCCGGATCCGATCGGCCCCCTTCTCTAGACGACGTCGGCGGCGTATGCGGGCCATATCTGGCCGACCCTCTTCCTCCACACGTGGCAGCGGCGCACCGGTGGCCGGGTCTAGACGGCGGCGGCGACACGCGGCTTTGGCGCACGGGTGGCCGGATACGGACGACAGCGGCGGCTTGGGTGACGTGTGGGCCCACGTGGGTCCCTACATTTTTTGTTTTGTAGTTACGACAGTAGCCACGGTTGGTCTATGTGGCATGGCTATTGTGTTTTATCTATAGTGAAGGGATTGTAGCTGTGGTTCTCATACCCGTGGCTACAGGCCCCTTTCAACTTTTGCTATAGTCTATGTTTGCTATTGTGATTACTACTGGTACAACAAACTTGTGTAGGTTCAGAACCTGGGTGTGTGGTCCGCTACCGGAAAATCGTTATTTGTCGAGTGTCCTAAAATTTGCCGAGTGTAATTAGTTGGGCACTCGGCAAACATGGTCTATACCGAGTGTAAAATAGAAAACACTCGACAAAAAAATACACTCATCAAACTCGGTTGTTTGTCGAGTGTATTTTATCGGCACTTGGCAAACAACCAAGTTCCTTTGTCGAGTGTATTATAATTGTTCCTCTCTATTATATTATGTGAGTTGTGAATATGATCAGTTGACCCACGGCTCAATATGGCCCTATGGTTGGGCGTTGGGTATGGAGGCCCGGCTAGAGGCGCGCAGGGCTTTGGGACCGTAGAAACATCTAGAGTTTTTTGCATTCTTCATAGCAGTAGAACCTGATTTTTACACAATTCCCTTTTATTCAACACTAATTTTCTTTCTGCAATTGTTACATAAGCTTAGTGATATATATATGGAGGGGCCAAGACAATTTTATGGCCAAACTGAAGAAAGGAAGATAATTGTTTTTTTTTGTTGAACAAAATATTTGTATCTTAATATATATTAATATGTTATGAATATCATGTAAAATTTTTTGTTGTTCTCTCGTGTTTGGTGCATAATATGGGGCAATCGCTGCTACAAATTTAGTAAGAGCTACAAGGAAATGAAAAAAAATATCTACCTCTCTCTTCTTTCTATATTACTACCAACGTAGAAACTAATAATAAATCAAACCAAAATCTTGATGGAAATACATTAAACACAATTATTCTTTCTCCTGAATCTCCATTAATCTATGAACAATCGTTTCACACACTTTTGTAAATGATACTAGTATTTTATTAATATCATGCATAGTTTTTGTTCTTCACTCGCCTTTTGTGCATAATAAGGGGAAATCACTGGTTCGAGTTTAGGAACAGCTACAAGTAAATTAATACAATCGCTACCTGTCTCTTCTTTGTATATTACTACCAACAAGGAAATCGAGAATATATATATAATAGATACTTTCTCCTAGATCTCCTTAATGTATGAACTATCCTTCCACACACTTTTGTAGATGGCCTGAAAATCAAGAGAATGTGTTTGCCACCTAACATTTACAAGATATTTAATAGAGGATCTTTTGAGAAATAAAGAGAAAAAAATCATATTTGATAAAAAAATATATTTTGCAGACCATTTTTTATAAACCTGGAGGCTTCACTAGCCGTACTAGTGTGTGATAGGATATTTTAGTGTAATTTTTTATAATAGTAGTGATGTGTAATCTTTACAATTTTTTCCTTTGTAAGTAATGTTGAAATTTCTAACCATTGAGAAACTCATGGTATTTTCTTTTGTTAATCAAATATATATATATATATATATATATATAATAGATGAGTTATTTACGGATCACCATCATCCAAATATATTATGGCATACCATTAGATTATAACAATCATTTACTATGTATCTTCTTCTTTTCAATATCTCCACCATAAGTAGTCTTGCATTATCTTAGTTTTTATCGCATTTATGATTGACTCAAAAAATGAGAAAATGTATTTATCCATAAAATACATAATTAGTGTAATGTGTTTTGTACTGTTTTGTTTATAAAATATGTTTTGAGCATTTGGCAAACAAACAAAATATCTTGAGCAAGGTACTGGGACGTGATGGACGTGACGCACTGGTCCATGCAGCAAGTTATTCTATAGAAACAGCTGCGCACGGCTGAGTAATTTGCAAAATGCATAGTATTTTATTTTATCAGCTGGACATTATTTTTATTTATTAGAGAAAAGGTTCCCCACTAAGTAGTAGTCATTTTCTTTCTTTCTTTCGTTTGAGCATTTTGGTTGCACACAAGGCCACCAGTTCCAGCTGCCTCCTATACAGATGAACGGTATTACCCAAGCTTTGTATCGAGTAGTACCTAGTCTGTGCAAGTAGTTAGTAGTGCCCACCACGGTTCTTGACGCAAGTTACCATGTCTCGGCCAGTGGATTCTGAATCTCACCGGTTGCGTCCACTACTGGAGAAGAACACTGTAGCGGCAGGCCAAAACCCGCTATACCGGCGGGTATTTGGCTCGCCGCTACGTCTCCGCAGCTACAAAAACAAGACAGTATCGGTGTCAAATTGCACACCGCCGCTAATGAGAACAAAGTAACGGCGGGTGAAAACATCACCCGCCGGTACTAATTCACAAGCAAACAAAAAAAAAGCCCACGAGCGGCCCGGGCCGGCGCGCGCCGCGCGCGTCGCCCGCCCCGCCCGCCGGCCTTCCCGCGCCGCCGAGAGAGGGGGCAGCCAGATCCGGCCGCCCCTCGCACGTCGCTGCTGTCGCCACCGAGATGACGAGGGAGGGAGGCACGATCGGATCTAGCCGCCACCTACGCATCGTCACTGCCGGAGATGGGGCGCGGCGATCCGCCCCAACGCCGCCGCCACGGTGGGAGAAGAGGGCGCGGCCGGATTCGCCCGCCCCCGCGCGTCGTCATCCTCACCGAAAGAGGGGCGGCGGATCCGTGCCCCAACGCCGCCGCCGAGATGAGGAGGGAGGGAGGCGCGAACGGATCTAGGCCCCCCCCGCGTCGTCGCCGCCGGAGTTGGGCGCGGATCCGCCTGCCCCGGCGCGTCCGCCTGCCCCGTGCGCCGCTGGCCGCGTGGTGAGGAGAGAGCCTCGCCGGCCGGAGCAGCCGCTCGGCGCCCGTCCTCGTGTGCCGCTCGCCGCAAGGTGAGGAGGAAGGCCGACGGAGAGAGAGAGAGAGAGAGAGAGAGAGAGAGAGAGAGAGAGAGAGAGAGAGAGAGGTGGTCGGCGGCGGAAGGGAGAGTGGGAGGGAGCGGCGGGCTGAGTGTTTTTTATTCTTCCTGGAGTGACCGTCGGTTGGTGACCTAGGTGACTATTTATATTACACCGGTGGTGGGAGAGTTTGTTGGGCCGAGAAAGCAAAAATAGCGGCGGGCCACAATGTAGCCCGCCTTTAAAAATAGGCTGGATTTGTAGTTGCGGACCGTAATGTCATCCACCGCTAAAAATATATTTTAAAGGCGGATTACTTTACGACCCGTCGTTAAAAATAAAAAAATACTGTAGCGGCGGACCTCATTCTTTCGCACCGCTACACGAATCCGTACAACACCGCTACAAAACCGATTTGTAGTAGTGGTCGGATCGTGAGCTCTCGAGTGATCTTGCCACGGAGAGACCCACCATCAATTTGATCTTTGACCGCTTCGGGACCACAAACATGTTGATGCAGGTCACTGTACCAATCAATGTGTGTAGGCAGTCTCAAAACATCAGCGTACCAAACACAAGAAGATTTTAAAAGACGTTGCATCCTAGTGGCATATTTAGGTGATTTCTTCATTTGATGAACTGATAATTATCATTGTTCATAAAATCTACATCTCTCATATAGTTTTATAAAACTAGAAGAGATATATATAACATTTGTTAATAAATGTTACCATCACCATGTCGGATGAAAAAATGACCAAAACAAAAGTTGTAGATATTCAGAAGTTATACAACTTTATAGTTCCTCGCTTTTTAATTTGACTTAATTTGTCCACCAAAAAGGTACATTTGAATTTCTCAAATTTGAAATTTAGAAATCTTCAAACGACCTCGGATGGAGAAACTGTAAAATCAAACTTGTAGATCTCAAAAGTAATGAAACTTTGAAGTTCACAACTTTTTTATCTGAAATCATCTTGTCAGTGAAAACTAAGTTTGAATTTCTCAAATTTGACATTTAAATTTTGTAAACGACCTAGGATAGAGAAACTATCAAAATGAAAGTTGTAGATTTTGAAAAGTTATGAAGCTTTGTCGGTGACTATTTTTTAGTTTGAATTCGTTTAGGGATTTAAATAAGCAATTTACACTCCATTTCGTATAATATGTGTAGAATCAAAATAGGTTGTAGTCATTGTGGTTCAGTGGAAGAGGTGTTATCAGCGAAGGCAAGGTCCATGGTTCAAATCCGACCTGCAGCATAGTGCGGAGAATGAGTAATAAAAAATAAATCATGTCTATTTTTCGATCATACAAAATGTAAGCAGCTGAGCTAGCATTTGTTTGCAGATTCATATTAAAAATGGATGTATTCTCTCCTAAAATCCATCTCTTATTATCATTTTTTCTATGCCAATTTATTTTCAAGTTTCTGTAGGGTCTTCTTTTGTGAGCATGAAGAGGGACTGAACAAGAATATTATTAGAACACTGCTGTAAAAACAAAATTGCGGAAAATTAAGGAAGAAAAATTCCTCGCAGATAAAATTAAGAAAAATGGCAACACTTCTACAGCGGCATCTTGGCGATTGGGACAAATGTGGATACAACACAGACCTGCCCGTTTTTCGCAGGATGATCCGGAGGAAGCCCTGGCAGGCCGGGCCCCACCAAATATTAGAGTGATCGGGAAGACCACGTCTTGGTGTACGAGTTGTATCCTTGGCGGAGTGTTAATACTTAGATTGTCAAGCTTATTCTCAAAAGAAGATCATAGCTTGTGTTCCTGGAATTAATACAACGCTTTCATCAGGCTAATCATCCAAAGCAAACCCTACAAGATGGCGACATCTGTAGCACCAGCTATGGGGATGCGACCTCCTCATCCGACGAGCCATGGCGGCTCATCACGTCGGCCACCATCATCAGATTGTGATTTTGAACTAACGTTACTTGCCGTTTTCGTCATCCTCATCTTGGGCGGTTTTGGCCTGCCCATCACGTTAGGTATCCGGGACAGCCGCTACCAAAGGGAACTAAAGAAGCCACCTGAGTACTCCGTCTCCATCGCCGGTGTCTCCGGGCTCCCCACATCAACGGCGGCGGATCTGCGGCAGGGCATTGACACGGAGTTCAACCTGAACATCGGCATCGCGTCTCGAAGCCGGCTCGCCGGAGCGTGCATAGAGCCGGGGACCTCCGTCAAGGTGTCCTACTCGTACGCCCGCATCCCGCTAGCCAGCGGGCGTGCGCCGGATATGTGCGTGGGTCCGCAGCAGACGGGTGAGGAGCAGCTTGCCGTCGCAAAGGGATTTGGTGTGATGGTGCCCGGATACCTGATGAACAACCTCATCGTAGACATGTCGCGCCAAGAGGCGGTGTTCGAGGTCACACTGAAGAGCCTGAAAGATGAGTACTGGACGGTGGTAACCTGCTGGGCAAGGGTTCCTGATGATCACAGCGTCACCGCTGGTGGTAGATTCAAGGCACCCTGCACTAGAGAGTTGTATCACATTAGCGAAGTGCCAGATCCGCGGGCAGTAGATGCAGGGTATGTTCGGCAGCCAGCAGCGATGCAATATTCTGATGCGGGTCATACCAACCCGATCGCTGGTTCTTGCCCAGCCACGCTGCAGTGAACTGGTGGTTACTCTTTAGAGATACTGGTGGTTTCAATTCTTCATGTCATTAGGATAGCTTCATCGTTAATTAGTATGGCTACTATTAGTTTGGTACGTACCTTTGTTTCATCGTTATTAGTACCCTTTGTTTCAATTCTTCATGTTATATATTAGGTAAGCTTCATCGTTAATTAGTATATTGGTACAAACTAGTTTGGCACATACCTTGCAGGATTTGCGAGGCTATTGTCTGCCTAAATGTAATTAGATAGTGCAAAGGATTCGGTGGTTTTGCAGAAATTATATAGTATCATCAGCAGTTTAGCCAGTGCGTTTTTACAAAAATAAAGATCAACTTAGAATAGAAAAAAAACCATGAACATCTCTGTTTGGTTTTTTCTCCACGCAATAACCCTTAGTCTTCCTCCAGCGAGAGTCCTCGTTTCTTCGCCATTGATAGGGATAGCAAGCTCCCATTCAGTAGCTCCTGCAACTGCATGTCATCTCCACACCTGTAGCGTCTGGACACAGGTGAGTGTCCACTGCAGATTAAGAAGTCAGTTGCCATCACCAGAGCGTCACATGATTTGGACTCAGATCCGTGTATATACCCTGTTGTGTACTACTGGGACACATAAACCATTTTTGGGCTGATTTCAATCATGTAAACAGGTCAACCATATGTACTACTCTCACTAGCACTACGGAAAAATGGCTGAATACCGAGTGTTTTACAGGACACTCGACAAACAGCAGTTCTCCCGTAGTGTGGGTCAACTATATGTAGTACTCCTACTACAGTATTACTCGTTTCTTCTAATCGCGTTGTAGCAAAGCGCCCGTCAATGTGCTGGTCCCCACATCCGGTTACACATGTGTTATACTTTTGGCTGCACATGTGTATTGGGCTCCACCGCCAGTGTGATGGACCTCCCGAGGCACAGCGTGGCGCCGCGGCCGCATCCTCCCGAGGCACAGCTTGATGGCCTCCCGGGGGCAACCAAAAGGGTCTGGTGGTCGCTGAGCATCGACGGCGAGCAGGATTGGTAGAGCAGTCCAAATCCAGATGTGCACAAAAAAGTTTTAGCAGCCGAGTGTAGTACTGGCAGCTACTTACAAGAGGAAATGACTATAATAAATCCTCTGCATAGTACGTACGGGAACGCTAATACTCGGGAGATGGTGTCATCCACGGGAAACCCAACCACTTCTCGATCGATCAATTGATCATCGCGCTTCCCTCGCCTGCGGAAGACACGCAGCCGAACCGGACTGTTTTGAGCAGGCTGCACCTCAAGGAAAGGTCCCTCAACGAGTTTGTATAAAAAAAAAAGAAAGAAAAAATATATATACGTGTCCATGACATGGTCCAACAATAGTACTACCTACTCTCTTACTAATTTATTGTCCCCGTTGACTTTTTTGTTATGTGTGACCATTTATCTTATTAAAAAAAGTTTAGAAATATCATATATTTTGTTGGAATGTGTTTTATCATTAAAGAAACTTGAAATATAGCATATAACTTTTTATATTTAAAGAAATGTTTTGAATAAAACGAATAGTCACATACGAATAGTGTTTTTTCTCTTGAAATGAAATGATTAGCATTGCTACTATTTTGACAACGGTTCACTTGCATTGAGTCGTCCACGTAGTAAAGGCACACAAGCTTTGGTTGGTCCTCCATATGCTCGCTAAACACATCTATTGTACGACCTTTTTTGTTTCTTTGAGTAACACTGATTGTTACGTTCAGAGTGAGCACAGGGCCTATTCCACTGCATTGTATTCATTATAAGTTGTAAATGTGATAGGTTGACCTACGGCTGGATATGGACCTATGGCTGGGCATTGAGTCATGGCCAGAGGCGCGGGTGGCTTTGAGGATAGTAGAGGCATGTAGATGTAGATTTTTTTTTTTTTTTTTTTTTTTTTTTTGCAGCAATGCAACCTGATTTTTACCGCTCCCTTTTATTCAGTAGTGATTTTTCTTTCCGGAATTATTAAGCTATTAGTGATATATATGGAGGGGCCCAGAAACATTTATGGCCAAATTAAACAAAGGAAGAATTTTTGTACCTTAACAAAATATTGGTATCTTA
This sequence comes from Chloris gayana, assembly GCA_031894775.1. Taxonomy (NCBI): domain Eukaryota; kingdom Viridiplantae; phylum Streptophyta; class Magnoliopsida; order Poales; family Poaceae; genus Chloris; species Chloris gayana. The sequence goes on along the minus strand of JAUNZO010000859.1, from coordinate 637,183 downwards.
ATATACAGTATATTATGAATACCATGTAATGTTGACTCAAATCTAGATGGAAGTACATTAAACACAATATTCTTTCTCCCAGATCATACCATTAATCTATGAACTATCATTCCACACTTTTGTAAATGGGGGCTGAAAACCAAAAGAATGTGTTTGCTACCAGACATCACTATAGCAAAAACTTGCTATAGCCACGCCACCCAAAATGAAGTAGCCACGACAAGGAAAATTAACCGTGGCTACAATAGGTGGCGGGGCTACCTGCCATTGGACCGTGGCTATAGAAGCCACTATAGCCACGGTTGGCTTCGTGAACCGTGGCTATAGTTGTCGAGTCTTAAACTCGGCACTAGTACTACCCGGTCCCTCACGAGCGTGGAATTCGATGGTACAACACACGAAACACACAGGAACACGAGATTTTAGACAGGTTCGGGCCCCTCGAATTAAGAGTAATACCCTACGTCCTGTATGTTATGTATTGCCTTTAGCAGATTGCTAATTGCAAGTTCTCATAGAGTTTTCGGTGGGTCCCTGCTCCGCCTTATATATCCGGGGGAGCTAGGGTTACATGCGAGTCCTAGTCGATTACAAGGATTACATATTCGGAAACTCTATCTCTAGCTTTCCTTATTAATTCGAGTCCTAACGGACTACAAATTGCTCCTTTACTTGTTTCTCAAGTCATCATACGTCGGTCTTGACACCCGCCTTATTTCCATACCGGTATATGGAATCTTCTATTATTCCATACTGGTCGGGGACCACTCGTGGGCCCTCTCTCGCGACCTTATCTTCATTGATTTGTCACCGTGTCTCTAATTATCCATTCCTTTATCATCCGTATACCCACAAGGCAAGTATACGACAATAGTGGCCTCCACCAATAGCCACGGTCCACATTTCCAACCGTGGCTATAGTGGCTTCTATAGCCACGGTTGAAGAAGTGGACCGTTGCTATTGTTTTGTACGAGTATAAAAGCCGCGTTCGGACCGAACAGGAGCTCACTCGAAAATTGAGAAAAAAAATGAAAACCGAGGGGGAAGGTTTTGATCTCGTTTTTTTTGCAGAAATTTGTTCTCCATGGTATGGGAAACTCATCCCATGTATTATTTGTTGCTATAATATTATAATCATGGAGAATTTTGGATTACCATTTGACCTGGGTTTTGATTTCGATTTGTCAAATTCCTCCATGTTTGTAGGTTTGTTGTTGGTTTGAGTTATGTATAACAAGCTCATATATCATGTGCTTGTGTTGCATACAAAAGAATCATGTCTTATAAGCCTTTTTCATGTCAATCAATGTAAGATCTACTTTATGCTCTCATGAGAGAGATCCCTAGAGCACAATTTAATTATTAAGAAGATTCGAGTCAGTTAATAATAATTTGTATAGTGGGTTTTTATATATGATAGCACATTGTCTTATGCAATATATTGGTTCCCTTATATTTTCTATAAATATATAATATTCATAATGGTAAATAGATTATTTAGTAATTAATTAATAATTATTAATTCTAGCACATTGTGTTATGCAATATATTAGTTTCCTTATATTTTCTATAAATACTTAATATTCGTAATGGTAATTATTTTATTCAGTAATTAATTTATTATAATTTATATTCACGTAATTTATTAATGCATATTTCCGAGGTCAAGTCGATGTATTTCTCAAGAGGGCTACTGCCGAGCATGCTAAGCGTCTAGGAAGACAAGAAATATATTGTCCATGCGTGGACTGCAAGAATAAAAAATTGTGGACGAGATACACTTGTAATCAAATCTCACTTAGTGAGGAGGGGTTTCATGGAGAATTATACGAGGTGGACAAAGCATGAAGAAGACGAGCGAGTCGAAGTTGAGTTGCGATCGATTGAAGTTAAAGAAGAACAGTTTGTCCAAGTTGACGAGACTTTTGATTTTCATGTCGAAGAAGAACAATGTACTGATTTTGATGTTGAGGAATTGTTATGTCATGTTGAGCCGCAAGTTTTACTCAATGCAGGGACAACAAGAGGGCTTGATAACTTTGCAACGATAGAGAAGGCATCAAAGGATTTATTGTATGAGGAGTCTAAGGGATGTTCTAAAGAGAATACTGTGTTACGTACTATTCTCGAGCTCATGAAATTGAAGGCCATCCATGGGTGGTCGGATGCCGGTTTCACTGAATTGTTGGATCTTCTTTCGGATACACTGCTGAAGCCAAACTTGTTATAAAAAACACATACTATGCTAAGAGACTGATATCCCTAATGTCGCTGGGTGTGCAAAAAATCCACGCATGTCCAAATCATTGTATATTATACCGGGGGATAAGTTCAAGGACTTGGTGATACCCAAGGTGCAAATGAAGTCGTTACAAGACGAATGAGGAGTATGATGTAGACACAACTAATAAGAGGGGAAGAATGACGGGAAGAGGAAGAAAAGCGATATCGTCATTGGTAGCGACGATGATAGTAAGATTCCAGCCTAGGTCATGTGGTACCTACCGGTGGTCGATCGCATAAGACGGATATTTGCCAACCCAAGAGATGCTGAACTGATGACATGGCATACACGTAAGAGGGACCGTAATAAGCTGAGTCATCCATCGGATGGAACCCAGTGGAAAAACTTTGATCGTAACCACCGTGACGACTTCTCGCACGAGCCAAGAAATATACGGTTTGCATTGAGTACAGATGGGATGAACCCTTTTGGTATGATGAGGAACGTTCGCAGCGTTTGGCCTATGCTGCTAACAATGTTCAACCTCCCGCCATGGTTGTGCCACAAGAGGAAGTACATATTATTGTCCATTCTTATATCCGGACCGAAAGAACCTGGGAACGACATAGATGTCTTCCTGGAACCATTGTTTGAAGACATGCAGAAACTATGGTTGGAAGGTGTGTGTATGTGGGATGAGCACCGAAGAGACTATTTCACGTTGAAAGCGATCATTTTCGTGACCGTAAGCGATTCCCCGACGTTAAGGGCGCTTTCGGGCCAGGTGAAAGGAAAGGAGGCACGCTTTGTTTGCGTTAATGATACATCACACGTGTATCTTCCATCATCCAAGAAGACAGTGTACACTTGAAATCGTCGATTCTTACATCGGAGCCACCCGTATCGACGGATGGCCAAACAATTTGATGGTACGATTGAGACCGACGAAGAACCTCGACGTTGGACCTCTAGGGATGTCTTTGATAAGACAAAAAGCATTAAAGCTACATTTAGAAAGGCCGTGAAGGGAGTTGCAAAGTCAAAAGCTACAACGCCGTATAAGAAGCTTTCTATATTCTATAGATATCTCAAGTATTGGGAAGAATTGGAAGTGACTCATGCATTTGATTGGATGCACATTGGGAAATGTGTATTTGGCAGCACTACCGGCCTTATACTTGACCTACCTGGTAAGACAAAGGATGGACTGAACGCACGTAGAGACCTTGCAGAGATGAATATTAGGCCAAAGCTCCATCCGCAAGAAAGAGCGAACGGAAAGTACTACCTGCCGCCGACCTGCTACACCCTAATGCGTGAGGAGAAAATAGCATTCTTGAAGTGTCTACACGGGATTAAAGCACCGACCGGTTTCTCATCGAAAGTCCAAAATCTCGTGGACATAAAAGACTTAAAGATAAGTGGTTACAACACTCACGATTGTCACACACTACTTTCGGTGTTTTTGGCTATCGCCATCGTAGCTGTAAAATCTGAATGGTTGAAGTTGACTATAACTCGTTTGTGCTACTTCTAAAACGCAGTCTCAAAGAAGGTGATCAATAAACACGAGTTGGATAACCTACGAACCCACATAAAGGAAACAATGTGCATGCTCGAGATGTGCTTCCCGCCATCCTATTTTGATACTATGGAACACTTCATGCTTCATATTGTTGACCAGATATCTGCTTTGGGCCCCGTCTACATGCATCATATGTTCCCCAACGAGAGGTTCATGTATGTTATAAAACGCTATGTACGTACTTGTTGTCATCCGGAGGGTTCAATGATTGAAGGCTACACCACCGAGGAGATTATAGAGTGTTGTGCAGATTATATTAAAGACGGTCGATCTATTGGTGTACCCGTGTCTCGTCATGAGGGAAGGTTAAGTGGAAAAGGTATACGAAGACGAAAATCATTCACCGACCGCGAATATAAACGAGTTGACAAAGCCCATTTTACTCGTACTGCAACAATCACGTATCGTTGCCCCGTATTTCGCAAAACACATTGAGGAGCTTGAACTGAACAATGTTCGGGGCAAAAGCGGTGCATGGTTAGTACAGGAGCACAAGAAAACTTTCACATCATGGTTCGAGAGTCAAGGCCTTCCACGTGGGGACTCGATGGATGAGAAAATGTTGAGAATTTTAGCTGCCCGACCTTCAAAGGCTGTGGTGACTTATGAGACGTACGACATTAATGGTTTTACTTTTCACACTTCAAAGAAGGACACGAAAAGTAAGTGTCAAAACAACGGAGTTCGAGTTGAAGCCCTTGATGATGATAACAATTACACCTCATATTATGGGTATATAGAGGAAATTTGGAAGCTGAACTATGGACCAGATTTGCAAGTTTCTGTCTTCAAATGCAAATGGGTCAAACACCCGAGTGGGGTGGAGGTCGATGAATACAGGTTATAAAGATGACCCGTGGATGACCCGTGGATACATGCTAAGATAGCTGAACAAGTGCTCTATATACTCGATCCAAAGGATGAGAAGAAGCACATTGTTATTCCCGATAAACAAAGAATACTTGGAGTGGATGGGGTCGACGATCAAGATGCATAGAATCAGTATGATGAAGTTCCATTATTCGTGGATCCGAAAAAATTTAAAGTCATTGAAGCAAAACTATCGTATCAAGGAATACCATACCTACGCACTGATTGTGAAGAAAAAATCGTTCAAGGATAATGTGCCTTTATTATTCCATTGCGATGTACCTATTATGTACTCGGATATGTTTCAACAACTTTAATTAATTTAATAATATTTTATTGATTTTCAGCATCGTTAATGGACTTAAAAACTTGTTAATTTATTTTCTGCAACAACAACTTTTTAATAATTTTCTAGCAACTATAATGAATTTAATAATATTTTAATGAATTTTCAGCCACTTAAATCAATTAACATCTTTTAAATAATTTTCCAGCAACTTTAAATAGTTTAACCACATTTAATAACTATTTAAAAGTTGTTAATAATTATTTAATAATTCCACCTATTAATAATTTTTGAGCCACATAAATCAAATTAACAATAATTAAATAATTTAATAATTTCAGCTATAGCCACGGTTGACTTCTTCAACCGTGGCTATTGTTAATCGTAACAATAGCCGGGGTTGAAGAAGTCAACCGTGGCTATTGCAGCGAGTGCTGTGGCGGCCGAGGTTTAGTACCACCTCGCCCGGCCAAAGTCCCTCGGGCCAGCTTATAAGCTCCACTCCACGAGCACGCTTTGAACTTACTAATATATTGTGGGCTCGCTATGGCTTGTGGGCCGTCTGGTTGTGGTGGGCCGCTCCGATCCGGTCCTATTTCGGTGGGTCAAAATGTTATCACTCTCTCGAGGGCTCGGGCCCATGGGCCAAAATTTTAACTTTGCGTATTTTTATTATAAAATTTCATTATTAGTAAAACTTGTATATAAAATTATGTGTAGGTTCACTTTTATTTGAAATTTTCTAAAATAACAAGTTACGATCTATTTGTTCACTTAAAGTATTTAATTAATAATAGGCATTTAATTAATAATGTTTATAAGTTTTAAAAACAAATAAGTAGACACCGACCAATTATTTTTGAACAATGTAAATCGGTGAAATTTTCATTATACAATTTCATTAATAATAAAACTTGTATATATATATTTAGATTTAGATTAACTCTTTAGATTTAAATTCTAAAACTTATTTATATATTTAGTTTTAAATTTTAAAACTTGTATATATATTTAGTTCAAATATTGAATAAATAATGTTTAGGTTCAATTTTATTTGAAATTCTAAAAAATAACAAGGTATAATTTAAAAATTTTAAAAAATAAGAAGCGACATATAACTTTTTAAAGTGTCAATTAGTAATTTAATTATTTTTGAACAATGTAAATCAATTAAACAATATTTTTTAAAATGACAATAGTGATTTGGGTCTGACTCTTAATATGAGGCCCATTATTAGTTCATTCACTAGTTTATTTTGGTTGTGTGTTTTTTTTAATTCCAATTTAAAATTTGAAACTTGTATATAGAATTCAAATATTGTCCAAATTTAGTGATTCTTGTTTCTAAATTTGTGTAAAATTCGAATCTATCCATTTCCACTTTGTTTTGTAAGAATCTCCAAACTATTTTATTAAATTTTCTTCAAATTTACTTAGGGTACCTTTTGACATTTATTTAATCATTTTTATTTCATAAACCGTATCGATTTTGACCTCAACATTCGGTCGGTATGCATGCCATTAATAAACACACACGTGGAATTTCTGGTTCAATTTTTTAAAACATATAAATGTGTTTGTGACCAAACAACATGAGTTTCAGATATAAAACTCCACTCACTCGAGACACATACTCCCATTTGAACTACTTTTTTTGTAAAAATCTTTAAAAAATTATCAAAAATATAAGTGAGTTCGAATGCTCGAGAAACAGATGCCATGCCAAAATATAGGTCAAACGGGCTTCTAGTTTGCAAATGATAAATGTGCAAAATAATAGAAAAAACATGGTGTCATTTGATTTTTTTTATCTGGACAATTTTTATTATTTTTTAATTGAAAATTAGCACACACATCTGTCATACAAATTAAAATCTACTATAATTTTGTTGCCAACTTTTGAAATATTTGGGTAATGTAAAAGTTAAGAAAAACAATTTTGTAGATGAAATATTATATTAAAAAGTTATAGAGTAGAAAAAACAAAAAATACATATGTGTTTGTAAACAACTAAAAAAAGTGACATGCCAAAAATTAGATGCAAAGGCATTATAGTTTTTAGAATAAAAATTGAAGAAGTAAAAGAAAAGTTACACAAGAAAAAAGGAACTCACTCATCGACAAGTGGGGTCGGAGGAAACAATAGCCACGGTTGGTTTCGTAACGAACCGTGGCTATTGTATGTCTCCGACATGTGGGCCCCATTTGTCGGTGGGAGCAAAATAGCCACGGTTGGAATTGACATGAGCCGTGGCTATTGTGTTTTATCCCAACGACATGTGCGACCCGCCCCACCATCGCCAACCGTGGCTAATGGTGGATATATAAAGGGGGCGGCCCGTCGCAGCCAAAACCTAACCCTAACCTAGCGCCGCCGTCGACGAAGACGCCGACAGGGCCGCCCGTTTGTGCCGCCGCGAGCTCCTCGTCGCAGCCGTCCGAGCTCCTCCTCTCCGCACGCGAGCTCCTCCTCGCGCGCCCGTTTGAGCTCTTCCTCTCCGCCTGCGAGCTCCTCTCCGCCGCGAGCTCCTCGTCGCGCCCATCCGAGCTCCTCATCCCGCCCATTCGAGCTCCTCCTCTCTCGCACGAGAGCTCCTCCTCGCACGCCCGTCCGAGCTCCTCCTCTCCGCCCGCGAGCTCCTCGTCGCGCCCATCCGGGCTCCTCTCCGCCGCGAGCTCCTCGTTGCGCCCATCCGAGCTCTTCCTCTCCGCACGTGAGCTCCTCCTCGCGCGCCTGTCCGAGCTCCTCCTCTCCGCCCGCGAGCTCCTCGTCGCGCCCGTCCGAGCTCCTCCACTCTGCCCGCGAGCTCCTCCTCGCGCGCCCGTCCGAGATCCTGCTCTCCGCCTGCGAGCTCCTCCTCGCGCGCCCGTCCGAGCTCTTCGGCAGGCCTGCGAGCCCGCCCGACCTTCTCCTCGTGCGCCGGCCCAAGCTCCTCCTTTGCGTCGGCCCAACCTCCACCTCCGTGCCCGCGAGCTCCCCCTCTCTATGGAACCTGGTATGCCCCATTCCTCTCCCCCTCTCGGTCGGTGGCTCCTCTCCGGTGAGCTCGCTATTATGCTTTGGCTACTGTGATTGTGCTGCTGCGATTTTCCTATTGTGATCATGATCTTGCTACTATGATTGTGCTGTTGTGATTATGCAGACTTTATCGATGAATTGTTATATCAAACTGTTTGTTAGTTGTGCCAAAGTGCCAATATCGATGAATTGCTATATCATCTTTAAACTAAATTACATCTTCAATCTGTAATTTGTAATTGCTTGTTCCATGGTTGATATTTCCAACTCTTTCATGATTGCGAGCAAATTATTAAGGATTGCAATGGCAATTCAAAATTTGTTACTGTTGTCTATATACCAATTTTTGATATATGGCTGTGATATATGTTGCAATTCTCCTTGGAAGCAAGTCTCACCATTTCTGAACCTATTCTAACCCTGACAAACTAATATGCTCCTTAGTGTTGGAAGGCTTCCTAGAGCAGCAACCCTCTTTTGAGAGCAAAATATGAATAACCTGCTTTTGATTAGAAGGATGTTTGCTCCAAGCACACATTGAGGCCACCTTGTGCCTTGTGGTGCCTTGTGCTGCTGTATGTTTCTTGTGGTGCCTTGTGGTGCTATATCTTGGATAGGATGCATTCCTTTTTCTAACTGGCTTGCCAAATATCCTGAATATGCGTCTATTTATTTTATCTATCTGCTTTTGGCATACAGCTTAGTGATTTGTTCTTTCATCTCCATCAATGCAACCATTAGCTAAAGTGAAATTTTTATTGCCTTCTTGTTAGCTTTCAGCTTGGCTTGTCTGATATCCTCTTGCTTCTCCACTCTCTAGCTAGATCCATCATCTCTCAAGCTAAATCAGAACTTGGATGATTGCTGTTTGGTCTGGGATCTTTGATCAATCATTTGAAGTTCATTTTATTGCAAAAATTGTTTGCTCTTGTAGAATTTATTTTTAAAAAGCACTAAATCTGCAATAGCTACCATTTCTGCCTTTTTTTATATGGATCCAACAAATAAACAGAGTTAGAAAATAAACAAGCCCTCGTGACACCTCATAGCCCTTTTGCCTCTTTTTATCATTCACTTATCTACATTCAGTGCTGACAGTTTATCGAACAGTCTGAAAATCGGGATGCTTAAGCTATTTCTCTATGTTCTTTACTCCTTTCTTCACATATCACTGGTTGCCAAGATGTCTAAGCTATTTCTGTTGATCGATGATTCAGATCCTCTTGCATTCGAGTACCTAGTAGCAAGTAGTAAAGCTTTGCCCTGAATTACCCTGTTAATCTTTGTGCCTTGAATTGTTCATTTATTTTGTGAATTATGTCAAATATATTGCACCTATTTATGCTAGGCTTGCTGATTTGAGTGCTCTATGGTTGAATAACTACCAATGTTGTTATAAAAGCACCTATAAAAGCCTTTGTGCTCTATGGTTTAATATATAAAAGCACCGATTCCTTCTCCTCTCTTCCTCTCTTTCCTCCTCTCTTTACTCTTTTCTCTCCTCTCTTTTCTCTTTTTCCTACTCTATTTCCTCTCTTTTCTCCTCTCTTCCTCTGTTTTCTCCTCTTTTTCATGGCTAGACCATTATTTTTAAATAAAAACTATTTCCTCCTCTCCTATCTCTTTTTTCACCTCTCTTTCCTCTCCTTAATCTCTTCCTCTCTTTCCGCTCTTTTCTCCTCTATTTCCTTTGTTTTCTCTCTTTTCTCCTCTAATTCATGGTATAGCCATGCTCGATGATGAAAGCAGGCAAAGTGAGATTAGTGTGGCAACATGGACCGTATCCTCGGATGTTGGAAATATGTTGACATACGAGTCAATGACCTTAATGATGCGTTGGATGGTCGTTGATTTGGCAACCCGCACCGAGAGCAATCTTTTCCTCTTTTTCTTTAAATTGTCTCTTCCATCTTCCGGTCTAAAGGCCCTTTAAGCACATGAGGCTTGGAAGCTGCACTGAGCTCTCTAACATGGCATCGATATTATTTGGTACATGGAGCTGTTTGTACCAGTATAAAATCCATGCCATGTTAGAGGATTTAGGCGCTTCCAAGTCTTGTGTTCTTTTGTGCCTTCGACACGTGAAGATAAAGATAGGCATGCTCGATGATGAAAGCGGGCAAAGTGAGATGAGTGTGACAGCATGGACCGCATCCTCGGATGTTGGAAACATGTTGACATACGAGTCGATGACCCTAACGATAGCATTGGATGGCCGTTCATTCGGCAACCCGCACCGAGAGCAAAAAATCCAAACTTTTTGGCAGATGATGATTGTTGATAGAAGAGGAGGTAGCTAGGGGGATCAATATAGAATGTAGGGTGTCTTTCATTAGGAAGGTTGGTCAAACAATATGCAAGACATACCGCAACTCGTACGACCTTAGATAGACATGGTCGGATGCTTTGGTATTCTCCGGATCATCTTTGTGATGTGTATGGCACATTATATTTGATTTTCCGGAGGATACCCAAGTATCCCGACCTATTTACCTCGAGGTCGTAGAAATTGTGGTATGCATTGCATAGTGTGCACCTGCCTTTCTTATGAAAGTGTTCTACATTGTATGTCCATCCTCCTCAGCTACATCCTCGTCTAGCCCCGTTCCGATGCCATGGAATATACTCCTTTTCTTGGAAAAAATATATTTTCAACTAAGTCTTCAAAAAAATTCTAACTTTTTGGCAGATGACGATGACTCTTGATAAGCATCCGTATATATAGGAGAAGGGGAAGATGGGGTGGAAGAATGTAGAATGTAGGGTATCTTTCATTAGAAAGGTTGGTACAATAAAATGCAAGACATACCGCAGCTCGTACGACCTTAGGTAGACATGGTCGGATGCTTGGGTATTTTCCAGATCATCTTTGTAATATGTGTGACATATTATATTTGATTTTCTCGGAGGATACCCAAGTATCCTGACCTATTTACCTCGAGGTCGTATAAATTGTGGTATGCATTGTATAGTGTGCATCTGCCTTTCTTATGAAAGTGTTCTACATTGTATGTCCTTCTATCTCGTCTCCCTCTTCTACTATTTGATTCTAATGCTATGCATGTCCTGATGCCAATGCTAAATAATCCTTTTCTGTCATCTTTCCTCTATTTTAACTCTTTCCGCTAATTATGTGCTACTAAATCTTTTCATTCTTACCCTAAAGGTATCAAATCCTATAATGGCGGACAAGATACCGTTACAAGATAATCCGGAAGACAGCCCCCGATCCAAGTATACACAAGAGGATGTTGTGGATATGAACCATGAAAGCTCCGCATCAAGTGGAGAATGGGAAGAACCAGAGGATCCTCACCCCCCCCCCCAGCCTCGTGAACCTAGGGGTATTAATGAGGACCCAGATTACGTGCCCTCGGAAGAGGTATCACGTCGGATGTGATTCTTTTTGTTAAATTTTTCTAGTTTCTCGTATTAGCATATTACTGAACTTCAATGATTCTTTATATGGTAGGTTCCTCGACGAAGTGTTCGTCATGCCTTGGCCGCATAAGCGACACATTCCATGGCTTGCGAAGACACACCTCCGCAAACGGAAAACATAGCGGCCCATGAGTCTCCAAAAAGCGCAAGCGTGGGGGTAAACGGTCCGCGAACAAGGCCGAGGGCGCATATGAGGTGATAAAACTGGACCCCGCCGACTAGGAGCCTGTTGAACCAATGGGTGTCCATGCAAAATGGCAGAACCGTTGTGGTGTTGTTGTCAAGGAGAAATGCAAAATAACCTGGACCGAATGGAAGGTGGTTCCTCAAGAGCGCAAAGAGGAAATGTGGAATGCCGTTAGATCATGCATCCTCTTCCCACCAGCGGACCTCGAGAAAGCCAATAAGGCAACGCTGACCGCAATGTCACATATCTTTCGAGAATGGAGGTCCCGACTAAACTGCCATTATGTCAAACGTGGCATAACACCCTTTGACGACTATGGTCAAATAAGTCCACAGGATCGGGAACTATTTGTTCAGCAGAAGATAGCTGGACCTGCCAAGGACCTTAGTGCAAAGATGTTAGAGCTTAACAGGAAAAATAAGTACAAGCCACACTTGGGCCTCGACGGCTACAAGAAAAAGATTCCAGAGTGGAAGGCGATGGAAGAAAAGCTCCGTGCGAAAGGGAAGCCTGATCCACTAGAGGGTCTCGAGTCGCGTGCCAAAAATTGGGTCCGTGCACACTCTAAGATGGATGAAAATGGGGAGATTATTCCGATGGACGCGGAAACGGCGCAAGTTATCTAGCAATTGACGGGTGAGATCATGTCGCAGACGCAGTCCGGTGTTATTCAATCCGAATATCACAGAGACCAACTCTCTCTCTTGCTGTGGGGACCAAAGAGCATGGCGGGCGGGTGTGAGCGAGTGTCCTCCAAGGCAACTTGGAAAGAGGGTTTCGCCTCTATCTCTTCCGTCTCATTGTATAAAAAACATAAATTTCACAAGAAAGATAAGGAGGAGAGGGACAAGGTAGAGTGGAGGCGACAGATGGAGATGTACCAAGCCGACATGCGAAGTGACAAGTATCCCCAAGTACGACCGATACAGTCCCAACCACTTCGCCTAGCTTTACCTCCCCGTTTGAAGGGGAAGTGATAACGCAAGAATGTCCTTGTGAGCTGCATGTGCCGTTTGGTTACAAGGGAAAGACCATGAAGGTTGCAACCAGTAGAGCACTTCCAGGACGAACAATCCACAACATGGATATTCCACCCGGGTACGTGCGTGTCACCGTCGAGGAGGTAAACCAAGGATGTGAGGAGCACGAGATTGAGTGCCCCATACCCGACGCGGGGATTATAACTCTACATGATGCTATCGGTTCCTTCATCATGTGAAAACGGCGTGAGGTTGTGCTCTCGGAACCACGAGTTTCCCCTCCCCCATGTCCGGACACGGATCGGTTCATGAGAGTCAACAATTCACGGGGGATGAAGCTGGAGCAGGAGAACCGTCTCCTTTGTCGGGTGCTGCTTCAGCCGCTAAGGAACGAGATGATCAAGGACAGGAAGCGGTTATGAGACCTATACTCGCAGACAGCTCGCAGCAAGAAACCGCCACGAGTACACGGCTATGAGCAGCCTCGGCAGCCAATAGTCACCCTTGTCGAGCCCGAAGGGCCATGTATCCCCTCCGTCGAGCTAGAAGGTGAAACCATAGCCTTGGATGAATAGCCTCGGTTTATCGAGCCTCTTCGGAAGGAGTTTACTCCTCTAATCCCTAGGATGATTACACCTGCGGGGGTGGATCTATCAAAGCCGTAACCTGAACATGTCACGAAATACTTGGAGCCAATGAGGAAGGGACCCGTGCAACCAATCATGGAACCTCGTCAATTGGTACAGTACGATGATGACATATTTGAGGGTTGTGACGAGAATGAGGACTTTCCAAATTTCATCTTTGGCAAACCCTTCGTATCTAAAAACATGTTGTCAAACCTACCGTGGGAGATGCGGAAGCTGCATGACTGGTACGTAGCGGCAGCGAAAGAAGGAGTGGATGTGATCATCCGTAAACTTCCGAAGGACGTGTTCAACGATATCGATGACTCGACCCTTGGACTATATTTCAATGATATCCACACTATGTTTCGCCTCGGCGAGATGGACACGACCTTCGTAACCTTGTGGTGCATGTAAGTGCCTCCATCTATCTTTTTCTTATTTCCTACTTTTTGCAGTACATGTTACACAATGCCTTTTGCTTTTAATGTAGCTTGAATTCAGCATTTCAAAAGAAGAGATACGACAGACCCGATTGGAAGGTTGAAGGTACCTCAATCCGAGCTTGATCAATCAAAGTGCGATCAACCCCGGATGAATGAGAAAGACAAGATATATAAGGACAAAACACCACAAGACTTACAAGAACCGAAGGACACCATGAGGACAAAAGCTAGGGGTCGAGTTGCAGGTTATATTTACAGGTGCTTCGGAGAATGACAGGATTGTCACGCCATTTATGCGCCTTACCACTTCGAGTAAGTTCGTCCACTACGGTGCCCGCACGGCCCCAAAGAATGTGATTCTAGCCTATTGTCGTCAGATCTTTTAATCTTCGTGGCTATAGTTAGTTATTGCTATAGGGCATGTCCAAAGAATGTGATTCTAGCCTATTGCCGCTGCGACTTCCATAGGCGTACATGTGGCATCTTAAGGAGCCCGTCGCCATCGGATCTACTCATTGCCGTCGCGGAAATCCGCCTCCAGCAACGAAATCGCCTAGGCACCGGACCCAGAAAAGGTTTCATCTCCAACGAGGTGAATAGTGGATTTAAAATTCGAATGCGCCGATTTGTTCCTGCCGACCCCTTCCTTATATCCTTCCGTCGGGTACCGGAAAACCACACCAACCTGGACGTATCTGGACCACTCGCAAGTGAATTTGTATCTATATATAAGTATGCGATGGGACTTAATTCAGAATCGTTGCAGACCACGTCCTGCCCCCTGCGGCCGGCTCGGATCCCAGGACAGGATCCCATGGCTCATGGGACCAAAAACGCGTTTGCCAGGAGATATAATTTCATATTACACTAGGTCAGGTGTGCTTTGGAGTAGTATTGTCCAAATGGGCTAGGCCATGCGTGCCAGCCCAAAGCACGAAAAAATGACCCGGCCCAAGCACGGTACGGTCCGATTAATTTCGTGTCGGATCGGCCCGATAAAACACTACGTGTCGTGCTTGAGCCGAGGATATGGCCCGACGGGCTGCACGGGCATGTCCCGATTAGCAGCGGCCCGTCATGGCACGGTGAGCGGCACAAAATTACGGCCCATTACGAAGCCGTTCAGTGTGTAGCTCCTATGCAGTTAGCCCACCGACATATCTTCAGCTAAAAACAAGGAAACGAGTACCTCATCCTCGGCTCCTCGCCAGTAGCGATTCTCTCGATCAGAAAAAAAAATCACGATTCATCCTCGCCCGCACGGCCCCAAAGCACGGCACCGTCCCACCGCATCGCCCTGCCGAAGCTTGCTCTCATGGCGCCGCCGGAGCTCCCGCTGCAAACGTCGCCGCGATCTGCCTCGTCGTTCCACTGCCGCATCTCGCCTGCGTGGAGGTTGCCGTCGCTCCTCACCTGCTTGCCGCCTCCTCCGTCGGCATGGCACCTGCCATCAACCCCGATGCCGACGCAACCGCCTCCTCCGTCGGGCCTCAACAGGCCTCCCATGCTAGCGGGCCTATCGAGCCTAGCAGGCCGGCCTGGCACGGTTGCCAAATTTTGGGCCATGCCGTGGGCCGATAGCTAGGCACGTGGGCCAGCACGGCACGGCCTGAAATAATAATCGTGTCGTGCTGGCTCAAAAGTACATGGGCCAGGCCATTTTTGCCCGAGCCGTGCTGGGCCATGGCGTCGGTTTGGACACCACTAATTTGGAGTCGGTTCGTCCATCGCGGGGCGTTGGGCCTTGGCTACTTACTCGGTCAGCCTTTTAATCTCCTGGCCTTCTTTATGGCGGGCTTGTATAGTGTGGAGGATCCTGAGCGTGTTTTGTTTAGTCGGGTGATTAGCTGGCCCTGGTATTTAGCCCCGATAGGTGGATGTCGCCGGATGCCAAGAAGTTAAGGCTAGGATCCTAGTGTTGCAATTCAGTTTAATTTTATTTTATAATGAGAACTCAGTTGTAAAGGGGGTTTTAATTTAATGGAATGTAATTTATTTCTAAAAAAAGGTGTAGAATAGTAGTTCATTTTGATGTGGAGAGACAAATTATAAACATTAAACTATTTAAAAGGGGATAAACAAAGAAAACAGAGCATGACATAGTGAGTGTAGCACACCCAAGCTAAATAGACTGAATAACCTGTGAACCCATGACCCTGGAAAAGGTAGGACACTCAAAAAGATATAACAAGTGGGAAACAGTATGTAGTGCAGAGTAGATTCCATTTACAACTGGGAAACAGTATGTCGTACTCAGGTGTGGACGTGTGGTGCATCCTGCTGAGTGTTCGACGCCACAGGAATAGGTGCTATGGACTCCATTCCATTGCTGCCCTCTCCAGGATGCCAGCGTTAGAGAGCATGGCCCAGAGATGCGTCACAAACTCCCCACCTTTGGCAAGGTGCTCGATGTGTGCAGCTGCGTTGTCAGATGGTGCAACGTAGAGGATTGTCTCTATCCAGAAATCTGCCATCAGCTTCCAGAAGGCTGCATTGTTGGAATTTTCGGCGAGGCCATAGCTTGTCTCCAGTTGTTGCCCCAGCTTCAACCCTTTCTCAAATGTTTTCAAATTCTCCAGAGGTGTTGACACTATTTCCTGTTGAAGCCCTTGAATCTTGCTGTGTTTCTCCTGCACCGACATCCTTGTTCCTTTCCCGAAGAGTTGTGAAAGCCTCATGCGCCTCTCCGGCAAAAGACCTTGTTGCAGGGGCATGCGTTCCTCCGGATAAATAGACAAGGTTTGTTGACTGCTATTGCGTCCCTCCTCTGGCAAATTTGGGATCAGGAAGACTTTTGCATGCTGCAAAACTTCCTGAATCACAATTTTTGTGCAAACGATGTGCTCCGGTAGCATTTCTGGAAGAAATGCGACCAAATATGCACAGTATCTTGATAATGCCTAGGCAACTTGTTTTTTTTTTTTTTTTGAACCTAAAGGCAACTTGTTTATGATGAGAAGTGTTGCAGTCCTGCAATGGCAACATCTCACAGTACCAGGTCGCTATGTGCCATATCAAGATGGTGTGCGTGTGAGTTTCTTCTTCAAGAGACCATTTCAAAATGTCCCAATTCCCATTTTCCTTGAGAGATCTGGATCCATTTGTTGGCAGACCATTCTCAACCTGAAGAACTTGACGCAGTGAATTTGCAACCAAATCTTTCACACTGTCCAGCACGCTGATAGGATCATTTTCAACTGGGTGATGCTTAACGAAACTATGTGACACTTCAGATAGAATACGTTCTTTGAACCACGTCGTAATTGCTTTCTCAAGAGAACGACTGTCACAATCTTCAATAAGGGAATACTGCCCCATCATTCCCTGCCAGTATGGCCTGCTGGTCCAGTGGGGTCTTTCACACCATTGAAGTAACCCATGCATCCTTCTTGGACAATCTTTCTTGAAGGCAGTCCATATTGTACTCCATTCCGTTGGAATAGAAGGTTTTGCGCTGATGAACACAACGATGGTAAGCATGAGTGATGAAACTACATGGATAACAATTTTCCATACTCCAAAATTACCACTGATAATAAACAGAATAATTGACCAACACACCACAGCTAGTGGTCCTGACAGTGGCAATGATACCCAGCTTATTGCAAGCATTTTCCTGATTCCTCGTTGTTCTGACAGCTGGCATGGGCAATATCCTAAGAACCTGGA
Source organism: Chloris gayana (assembly GCA_031894775.1). Classification (NCBI taxonomy): domain Eukaryota; kingdom Viridiplantae; phylum Streptophyta; class Magnoliopsida; order Poales; family Poaceae; genus Chloris; species Chloris gayana. The sequence goes on along the minus strand of JAUNZO010000859.1, from coordinate 619,848 downwards.
GTTATAGCTTGTGAAGGCATAGTCGTGAAGAAAAGCCAACTGCACCTCAACAATGGTGAACGCTCTCCTGTGGTCATCTACCATCTGTTTCACAAAAGCACGCACATTCATATCTCCTTTTTCGGCACAATGAAACCCAAAGTAGCTCCTTGCTAAAAGCTGGCAGTAGCTGTAGGAAAGGAGTCTGCTATATTCTTCCATATCACCACCCGTCTGCACAAGGTCATTGATCGTACTCATGTGGCCATGTCTCTTCAAAACGGGATATTTGACTGGGGACAAACTTTCATCACATCGATGAAACAGGCTATTGGACTCTGACTTCATATAGTCAGCAAAATCTTTGGTATTGTATTCCTTGATGGCTACTCGTGGTTTCAGCAGCAACAGGAAAAATAGCCATAATAGACTTCCCAAGAAACAGTAGAGTGTGACTATTGTAAAATTTCGGTCTGTCCAAATTATGCTCACTTGTAGGAAAACAAGGAATATCATCCACTTCAGAATTTCCGTCGTGGCAAAGGAAGTGAGCATAAGCAGGAATATGCACACCATGATGTAGTATAAATTGTGCTCAGGTGAGGACCACACGGCACTTACAGATGCAAATGCAAGGACACTAGGAACATAATTGGCAACCATTGCAGCACACTGGGTGTTGGAATCCCCGGAGTAACGGCGCATTGGCCCGATGATACGCTGGAGAAGTAGCAGGCTCAACCCCGCCACCACTGAGACTGTCAGCTTGATGTCGAGGGGAACTGGGAGAATGGCTACCAAGGAGACCCCTGAGGTCGCCCAGACAGCCCACGGTGCCCATGGCGCCATCTTCCTCAACCTACGTCTCTGCAGAGTGGGGTACTTGTTTTAGATGGGACATGGAAGCTTGATGGAACAGCTCAGAATCACTCGTAGAAAATGAAAAGGGATTACATGTGCTCTCACCTTTGCTACACCAGATCGTAAAGATCTAGCACTTCTTGAAGACGAGTAGTATCTCAGCAGTGATTTGTGGCTACAAGATTCAGATACAAAACTTGGAAGCCGGCAGCCCTCACTGATCAAATCGTGATCTTTCCAAGGAGAGCATGAGCATGGGACTGAAAAATTTAGAATCTAGTTTCTCCAAATGGACACAGCGACTTAGTATCACCTTCCAAACACTCTGGCGCATTATAAGTAGAAACCAACTCCACTAGTTTCTCCCTAGAAAGTATACAAGATGGCGAATTGGGTGGGAAGGAGCAGCTGGAAGTAACGGAGTTGTTAGCAGCAGAGGCAGAAGGAAACCCAGCGCAGCATAGGTTGTGGAGGCCCGATATTGAGGGTCCCTTTGTATTCTCTAGCATATTTAACCTTTCATGGAGACAAGACGCACTTTAGCTGTTGTTGCTCATATAAAACTCCCGGCCTGTGGTCAATATGTAGCATATACAATACTTATTGATTTCGACGGGATTAAGCATTATATTAATGCAATATTGATCTACATAGATGTATGATTTCGTCGGCCTGCTTCTGGACTGCTCTTCTTACAAAGGGTTCACATTGGCAGTAATTTTTTTCGGGAATATCAAATTGACACACGCATTCTTGTGTAATTTTTCCCTCGTTTGCTATATCATTCAAGTGGAAAATAATCTGTCACCTCTCTCAATTTTAGGGCCAGGTATGTAGAACCCACCATACTAATTGCCCACCCAGCTATATTTATATGTACATGCATCATACATATGTAATGTAATTTGTAACTAAACCCGTGGTTCATGTTTTTTCGTTTAGAAATATTTTGAAAAACCTCTACATCTGGTCATCTGGAAGGGCGGCGACCTGGTGGCGTAGCTTCATCTGGACATCGGGCCATATGACAAGATCGATGATACATCTTCCACACTACTACATTTACGCTCTATAGCGACGGGCTAAAAAGGGCCTCAGTGACAGACACCTTAAACTCAGACATACATATATATACCGATTCATGTAGGAGTGTGCGCGGTTGTTTCTGTTTCTCCAGCATCATTCCATGGCCTGCCGTGACTGCTGGGATGCCAAGTCTCGGCCGGCCATGACACGCATGCCTTAACCAAACTAAGATTAGATTTGCTTAGTCTTTAGGTACGAAATGATGCTAGTTTTCCCCACAGCACGCCCGAACACACAGACAAAAAAAGAAAACTCTGTGTTCGTGTGCTCTATTTAGGTGTTTCGATGTGTTAGCAGTGCAGGTGAGCTCCGACAGTAGACATCCGAAAATGAGAGAAGAAAACTATTCGAAATATTGAACGACATGACTGTTCATGGGATGGAACTAGCATTGAGAATGGCCTAATCACTGCCTTTCTATTGTTCAGTCGATGCGCAATATGGAGTAATTAATCTATAGCTTGATAACTTTCGGTGCCATGCACATGTGCCAGATAGCTGGCTCATCTCTACAAAAAAGTTCGTCCCTCAAAGCTGAAAAGCCATAGTATGTGTTTTGATCCGAACAAAGTCTTGCCTCTCGGGGAAATTAAAAACCTATAAAAGTTTTCATGCAAACGGAGTACTAGTTTACATGCATTGTGGAACATGCTCCCATGCAACTGCTTCAACATATAAAACATATATTTTCTGCCGCTTTCTTTTTCTGAGAACCTATAGTACGTGTGAGTCATGCCCTTTCATTAGAAAAAGGACAGCAAATAAAGAGTTGTTGTGGTGGTGGGTGGGTGCTTTACCATTTGCCTTGATTTCTATATATTGACCACCTGTTAGCTTGGTCGTTGCTAAATAAATTAGTACCAGCTTGTTGCTAGAGTAAATTAAATTTGGTGGAAATGATTCGTGACTAGAACTGGCAAGTCACGACATAAGGCTCCTCTGGTCTGTAAATGTTGAATAGCAACGTGCGATAATTTGTTTGCTTGAAGTATGAATTTCACAAAACCACAACTATTTGGTCACCTGCTGCAAGAAACCACAACTTTTGTAACCTATTTCACAAAACCACAATTTATAGTTTTGATCCCACATGTCAGCCACACAACACTACCACATTGAACCACCATAGCGGCGGGCCGAATGGGCCTACAACGGCGGGCAGACCGGGCCACCGCTACGCCTTTGTAATTATAAATGGAGGTTTGTAGCGGCGGCCCATCAGTAACCGTCGTCAAAGAGGAATTATTAACGGCAGTTTGCATCTCCAACAACCGTTACAGATTAAATACCGAAAAAATACAGTATACTAGAAATACAACACATCTCAATCACATATATTCATCACAAGTCATTCACATCTCAAAACATTCACATGTATTCATCATCCATATATATTCATCACGTGTCATTCACGTCTCAAACCAAATCACAAGTCACATGCATATATACATTATCTTTACATAAGTCATATATACATGAAAAACTACCAAGTCTATCAAACTACTTTCCAAATCTAAAGAGTACAAAATGCTTGAATAATGAAAAGCAATCTTGTATGCAGTGATATGTTTTTAAAAGGCCATGTATAGACATTGCTACCTGAATTTTGTTTGACCTCAGGCTTTGCTGTGCACAAAGAATTTAGAGAAACATAGAGAAATCAGCGCAAATTTTCTAATACAAGCATCAAGAAATATACATGTGTATTTGAATCTACCTTCTTTCTTTGCCTTAATTATCAGCCTTCGGTGCTGTTGCCTTTGCCTTATCGTTCCACCAGTAGTGCTATTTGATAATTATTATTTTTTCACTTGCGCATTCAATAACATTAATAACTCAATGATATTGAAATTCTTAATAAAATTAATAAATACCACAGAGTATGTTTTCCAATACCAATATTACATAAATATTTCACCTATTTCAGGAAAGAGATAGTGATGTGCCTACAGTATCACGAAAAGTGTCCATAGTGTGAAAACTTGCTTTGGATGTTGACTCATCACACGCACTGGGTGACACAACATACTTGTTATACCTATCGGGTATTGTAGCCATAAATTCCGGATCTCTATCATAATTAGCAAAATCCACATCACCACTAGAATGCTCACGAATGTAATTATGGATGACCATAGTGGCAGCAACAATCTTCTTTTGTGTGAGCATTGAATAACTAGGCATCTTGTAAATGATTTGCCACTTATTTTTCCATACAGCAAATGTTCTTTCAACAACGTTTCGAATAGATGAATGCACTCAATTGAATCTCTCTTTTGAAGTAGTAGGTTCTGTACCTCTATGCCACTCAGGTACGTGGTACCTCTCACCCTTGTATGGAGATAAGTAACCTGGCCGATTAGGGTAACCCGCATCAACAACATAGTACTTGCCTACATGTTCGAGGTAAATTGCTTAGTGATGTAGATATATCAATCATAATACACATATAATAAATAGCAAATTGGAGGAGTACAAAGATGGAGTTCAAGTGATTGTTTGGACGGTTTTGTCTTGTCACTTGTTCCGCAAACAATTGACAAACAACGCGAGTAGTTTCAACATTCCAATCAATTTCCGGCATCTAATATACATATAATTTTTGTTAGACATGCAAATACGCAAACATTACTAGACATATTCAAAGTCCAACTTATACATATTCAACTCATGGATGTAATCAAGTGATGGCTGAAAAGACAACAGCCCCTTATTATCATTATTACTATTCTTAACTTGCACAACTCAGTAAAGATTATGCAAATTCGAGTGGCTCTATGAACCACAACTATTGAAGCAAGTTTCCACATCTTCACAAAGAAGATGAGGCCTCTTTATCCAGAGATTCTAGCATTGAATTTGCTCTACTTTTGACCACAATAGTTCTATGTTTTTAATTGTAGCTGATTACGTACAAATGTAAGAGCAACACAATCCAGAGAAAATGGTTTGCCAAAAGAAAAAGAGCAATCTACCTTGGGAGGGATCCGGTCGGGCACGCGGGCAGAGGGGATCCGGTCGGGCGTGGCCACGGGCGTCGCGGGCAGAGGGGATCCGGTCGGGCGGCGTGGCGAGAGGGAGATCCGGTCGCGACGGAGGAGGGATCCGGTCGGGCGTCGCGGCAGAGGGGAGATCCGGTCGGCGCGGCCACGGGAGTCGCGGGCGGCGCGGCGGCACAGGCCACGGACTCCTCGTGCGGCGGACAGGAAAGGAGTCGGGCAGAGAGAAGAGCGTACGAGCTTAGATCGGTGAGGAGGAAAGGAAAAGAAAAAAACATTTCGATTGTGTGTAACCAGTGGCAAAGGTGGGTAATTTCACCCTAACTCCATGAGGAGATACAACTCCACATCCCCTGGAGCTGGAAAACAGGTACTGTACCAAAATGAACTACAGCTCCACGAACTCTACGTGGAGTTGCTGCTCCTTGGAGTTTTGGAATTCGGGTGTTTGGCTGGCTCCAGGCAGATCTTCCTTAGAGTTTTGGAGTGGAGCCATGCCAAACAGGTCCTTATTATGCTATAAATACAGCTGCGCTTGGCCCCGAGTAATTTGCAAAATGAATAGTATTTTATTTTATCAGCTGAACATTATTTTTATTTATTAGAGAAAAAGTTCCCCGCTTTATCCGGAAGCATTATTTATTAGTCATTTTCTTTCTCTCTTTTGTTTGAGCATGTTGGTTGCACACACAAGGCCACCAGTTCCAGTTGTCATTTTCTTTCTCTCTTTTGTTTGAGCATGTTGGTTCCAGTTGTCATTGTTCCAGATGAACGGTATTTCCCAAGCTTTCTATCGAGTATTACGTAGTTTGCGCATGTAGTTAGTAGTACCCACCATGTCCCGGCCAGTGGATTCCGAATCTCGCCCGTTGCGCCGGGATGGCCAGCTCTGGGGTGATCTTGCCACGGAGAGACTCGCCATCAATTTGATCTTTGACCACTTGGGGACCACAAACATGCATGTTGATGCAAGCCAGTGAACCAATCAATGTGTATAGGCATACCAAATACAACAAGATTTAAAAATGCGTTGCATCCAAGTGGCATATTTAGGTGATTTCTTCATTCAATGAAATGATAAGTGTCATTGTAAAATCTACATCTCTCGTATAGGTGTTATCAGCGAAGGGAAGGTCCCTGGTTCAAATCCCAAGTGCAGCATAGTGCGTGAAAATTTCGTCAGGTAAAGTCATGACAAGGGACTTGCTGCAAACCTGCCGTTTCCTGTAGTGCACAGAATGAGTAATAAGAAATAAATCATGTCTATTTTGGGATCATACAAATGTAAATAGCTGAGCTAGAATTTGTTTGCAGACATTAAAACTGGATGTATTCTCTCCAAAAATCCTTCTCTTATGATCATTTTTTCTATGCCAATTTATTTTCAAGTTTCTGTAGGATCTTCTTGTGTGAGCATGAAGAGGGACTGAGCAAGCAGATTATTATAACACTGCTGTATAAACAAAATTGTGGAAAATTAATTAATTGTGTTTACATTTGTCGCCTGTGTCATGTATGTTATATTCTAGTTGGCAGTAATTACAATTAAGGAAGAAAAATTCCTGCCAAAAATAATTAAGGAAGATAAGTGGCAATACTTGTACAGTGGCATATTGGCGATCGAGACAAATGTGGATACTGTTGTAAAACGCTTATTAGATCAGGCCCACCTTCTACGAGGACTTTGGCCCATGTAGGCTCCTTATCGAATCTAGGCCCAACACGCAGTAGGGTTCCACTCTTATATTTCAGTTGGCAGTAATTACAATTAAGAAGAAAAATTCCATAATTACTTTAGATTGAGTGAGATATTAAGTAGTTACATACTTGTTAGTTATTTTTGAAAATTACAAGAGTTGTTACAATGTCTTTCAACAAGTCTTCGTATATAGTTCCGTGTTGTTGCGTTGTATCTTGCAGATGATACGGTTCTTTTTTGCATGCTGTTGTTTCTTATGTTACAATTATTATTTTGTCATCGTAGATGTTGAAATGGCAACAGTAAAATAGATATATTTGGGCGTCAGCTGGATATAGGATCTCCCAACGATGTGACTGCTCACCTGCTGTTGTTAGAATGATTCCTAATTAATAACTGAAGGAAGCCTTTACTTATTCAAACATGAAACACCAGACGTCGGACTTCCAACATGACAATTGTTAACAGCAAACCAAATGTTTCCGTCAAAAGAAAAACAGCAAAACAAATATGACACTTGTTGTACTCAAATGAGCTAGTACCTGCATCTCATCATCCGGGCTTTCAGCGGGTTCTTCATCACCGTGATGAGTCCAAAAGACTCCGCCATGTCTATTCTACCGCCATCACAGCTCTCTGTCGACAGCGTCCACTCGAAATCACGCACAAGTGCAGCAAGGAAACACTTGACATACATCATTGCAAGTCCTGCACCCGGGCACGCCCTCTGCCCAGCCCCGAATGGCATCATTTTAATCTCTTTTGACCCGGGCAACGGGGAAACACTATCGCCCTCGCCACCCGGTAGGAACCGTTCCGGTCGGAACAGGTCCGGGTCTGTCCACAACTTATCATCCCTGCCGATGTCCCTTAGCATGAAGTGAACCTGCAGGCCGCCAGGAGGTACCACCATTGTGGAGCCAATTTGCACACCCTCGGCACGGACATCCCGCCAGGTTAATCGGAACGGTGGGTGCAAGCGAAGGCTCTCCAGCACAACAGCGTGCAGGTATGGCAATTGATCCAGGCGATTATCGGAGATGAAGACATCAGCACTATCATCGACAGCAGCCGCTCGTCGCAGCTTCTGCTGGACATCCGGCTGGGTGACAAGATGAGCGAGCGTCCACTCAATACAGGCAACGATGGAGTCCGTGCCACCGAGGAACTCCACCACGAGGCTCACCATTTCGTCGTCACTGAGTGCTCGCCGGTCCCCATTGTCCGTAGGGATTTGGAGGTCGATGATAGTATCGACATATGAACGGGCACCACCATTGTTGCTTGGAGAAGACTGCTGCTGCCTACTCACGATAAGTGGGAGAATCATGGTAACCTGTTTGCTTCGGAAGGAACGGAAGTGTCGCAATTGCCTCCAGTGCCTTAGCTTCGTAATCACTGACCCTGAAGCAATGGCAAAAGTTTCCCCAATGGCAACAACGAATTCCTGCATCATGTACTGCATTGCACGCACATGGTAGGGGTCGACTCCGTCACCGAAGCCGAAGCACAGCCGTGCGAGGAGACCAAACACAGAAGTGTAGATGCTATCGCGGATGACTATTTCGCCGGGGCCCCGAGCGGTGAGGCTAGTGATGAGGTCATGGACGGCCTCCTGTTGGATCGGAGCTAGGACGCCAAGACGCCAGGGATGGAGGATGGCAGCGGTGAGATTGCACCTGAGAGCGCGCCAGTGAGGGCCATAGGGCACGGTGCTGATGCCATGACTCTGGCTACGGTGGCGGCGCTGTGGTATCAAGGGAACTGGAAAAGCCGTGGATGGCCGATTGGAGAAGGCGTTTGGATGGTCGATGAGGGCGTGGTGTGCATCCTCAGGGTTTCTAACCTCGACAATAGGCTGCCGGAGTGCTCATGATGAACGGATGCGCCCACGGTGCAGACGAAAAATGACCAGAAACAACAGAGCAGCAAACACAAGAGTGAGCATAAGCTGCAGCAGAATAATTTCCATGCTTTTGCACTGAGTAGAAAAGCATAGTATTGCATTGTCTCTCTACATAGATGTATATAAATGTGAGAGCACCACTGCATATTGTTCAGATCTCCCGTCAACGTAGAGCTAATATAATTTATTGTTTAACGTCAACAGGTTTGTAGATGTAAACATTGAGGGTTAATATATGACGACAGTGCCATTAGGTCGTAAAAAATTCCTTTCATACAGATTAAACAAGAAAATTTGTCCTAATGCCATCATATATTGCGGTAGCAGGTGTGCAAGCCCAACAACTGCAACCACTTCATGATCAGAAGCGTCCACCATTATCAGAAGTTTCCATAAGCTTGTGTTTCTGACTGGCTGTGTACGCGCGCTGATAACATCGACAGACAAGCTACCAAGTGACATCGATCGTCTAACTACGTATACGCCGGGACAGCACGAGTAACTAGCAAAAGCATTTATCATGTCTTGTATAAGGGGCATGTACAACACTACACATCAGCAGCCTCATTGCCCATCTCATGTAATGCCACGTAAGATTTTTTATCATGTGGAAGAGAGGGAGGGAGGTGGGAGAAAGAGATGCTTGTTTTGTGAAACAACCACCTCATATGTTAGAATTTAGGAGCATGAGAAGGCTTACGCACAATTGTACGAGTAGTAGTTATCCTGCAAGTTATAAATATTCCTTTTTTCCACAAAATTAGAACATATCAGTTTCTACAAGACAACTAAAATAACTATTCATTGTATATGTGATCTAATAGACCATCTCAAGATTATGTGTCATGCACGAGACTGCCTATAAGACTACACTTTCATACATGCCCTAATACTACTTGATTGATAAATAAGGAAACGAGCACTCAGACTTTTAACCACAACATTGTTCAGTCATAAGATTTACTATTTCCGACAGACAAGCTACCAAGTGACATCCATGGCCTAACTAAGCGCCGATAACACGAGTAACAAGAAAAAGCATTTATCCTGTCCTATATAACACGACTTAGCCTATAAATAAGGAGAGGAGCATTGAGACTTTAAACCAGTACATATATTGGTTCAGTCATAAGACTAATACTTCACTACGGGAGAGCACAACTTCGTCGTGTGCCTACCACTTCGCCGTGTGCCATTTGTCGAGCACACGACAAAGATGTCTAGTTGTCATGTGCCACACAGCCCGCACACGGCAAAGAGGTAGCACACGGCACAACCACTCTTTATCGTGTGCCCACAAGCTGGCGCATGACAAAGATTCTGTTTGCCGTGTGCCAAACATCGAGCACACGGCAAATAGAATCTTTGCCATGTGCCAGCTCGCGGACACACGACAAAGAGTGATAGCGTGGTGCGTGGGTAACGGCGCGGGGAAGCGGGCGACGACGCAGGCAGGCGTGCGCAGCACGTGGCCCCTGTTTGCCGTGTCCCACCGCCCGGGCACACACAACAAACAATAGTACCATATCGGTGGGGCAAGGCTCGCCATCCCAACGTAGAGGGTGGCTCGCCACCCTAGCCTCGAGCTTCCTGTGACATGTGCGTGTGGCATGTGGGCCGCCTGGTTTGTCCGGCCGAACCTAGCATGCTTATTAACGTGTTTAGTACCGGTGGGCCTGGGTCGACGAGCCTGGGCCTGCTTATGAAAGCTAATAGTGCTGGCATGGCTGGTAGTGGAGGCCCTTACCCAGGGGCTAGGGCTAACAGGCCCAATTTTTTTTAACCCTATGCAAAAGTGGGTCCCATCTAGTATTTTAAAAAATTAGCACACGGCAAAACGCGCATCCCTTTACCGTGTGCCAGCCATCGGACACACGGCAAAGAGCACCGTCACCATCCTGGCAGGGTGACAATGCCTTTATGTTGCCGTGTCCGGAATCTGGCACATGGCATAGTCTTTGCCTTGTGCGTGAGGGAAAGCACATAGCAAAACGTTGTTTGCCGACGGCGATTTTGCTGTCTCCTCTATGCCGTGTGCTGCACACGGCAAAGTCTATGTCGGTGTATTTTATGCTTTGCTTCGGGCACACGCCATAGATACCTCCTCCCGTAGTGCTTCCTTTCCAATGTATAAGCATTTATTGACTATTAGGTATCGCATTTGGCTACATGTCTTATTCAAAAAAGTTATGAAAATATTATTTGTTTTTGTTATGACTTTATTATCATTAGATATACTTTATACATAATGAATTTGTTTTTATGTATTCATAAAAATTTGAAAAGGCCGAACGATCAAACAAGATATTTGAAAGTCAACAAATACTTATAATTTGGAACCAAGATAGTAGTTATTTCCCTGTAGGTTTCCTCGTTTGAATCTAACTTTAGTGAATACCGAGGATAATAAATTGTTCCAATTGTTGTAGCTTCCATCTGCAACAAATGGCATAAATTAAGTGCCTATCATTTTCATATTTGCTTCTGTATGTATATGACGTCTTACATGCAAAACAGACCAATGATGTTAGCAGGGGAATCACATATATGCTCATCGTTGCCGCCCGTAAGGCCTGGAAAACCTCTCTAAGTGAGAACTGTGAAGTAGTTATATGCATATATCTATCTACACTATTGACTTATTGTGTTATCTACAGAATGGTTGTCATGCTGCGATATGTCAGCACGAAGCTTCAGGCGTTGGCTGCTACGCCTTGCTCTGGACCACGAGAGGTGCAACTCCGCGCACTACTCCTACATTATCAATGGGAGATAGAGGAGGACAATGAAAGATATAACTACAGTACCTAGCGAGGAGACAGAAGATGTCAGAGAGATTTTGGTGACAAGGACCAGAATATCCAATTTTCGCTGAACTGGTTTTCTGGAAATGAGGGATTAATATGTGAATGGTGGTGTATTAGATCAGGTATTTTTTCTTCTGGGTTCTGAGAAAAATTTGAGGCTAAAAAGCTCTTTGTTTCTCATTTCACAGGCACTAAAAATAAATACCTAAGTCCTAGGAGTCATAAAAGCAATGTAACATTGGAAATACGAATTGTCACTGAAATTTATAGCTATAGCACATGTTAGTCTGCTTTTAAGCCAAGTTAGTTACCTTTGATTTGGTCAAGATCGACCTACTGTGTTCGCCTCTACTATGTTGGCTATGCTTGTTGTCGTCTTGTTGCCGACAGCTTTGTGCAACCCACTTTTCACAAGTTTCCGTAATTGCGAAGATGAAAGGGCATGTTATAATCCTCTACACGGAGGTCATGCTTGGATCGTTTCCCAATCGGTATTTTACAAGCGGACCTACAGATTTCTTGCAAATAGTTGTAAAAAGGAAAATGTATTCCCTATCAGAAGTAGCTCTAACAGGTGAGAAACTGAGAATGGTAAGACAGTATCAAGCATAGGGAGATGTTGGTTCGAATCTCCAAATTGATAGGTGTCTGAAAAATTGTAAGATTCATTTCTGAAAGTACATCGTTTGTAAAATCGGTTTTCTAGAAGCGGCTGTTTGAAGTGGGCCCTTTCATTGTCTTTACTGCGGGGCAATCTGTATTACGGTCACTAATTCCTATGGACTTCAGACTATGTGAATTACATTTCACCAAATAAAAAGATGATAAGAAAACAAGAAGTGGAAATGAATCGTTATAGGCTCTTCATTTGCACATGAGGCGCGGAGCAGTAGACTCTGGTACAATAATACAAATGCATATAAGCACTCTTTTGATCAACACAGATGATCGCCTGTTGCCTCCTCTCACTATAGCAAAAACTCACTGTAGCCATAGTTGGGGGCTCTACAGCCACGGTCAGCTCCAACCGTGACTATGTTTCCGAGACTACAGAAAACCATCTGTAGCCTCGGAAAACAGGTCACCCGTGGCTATAGTACGTCACTATAGCCACGGTTAACTATGTCAACCTTGGCTATAGTAGTTTACTATAGCCACGGTTCACTATATTAACCGTGGCTATAGTGGCATACTATAGTCACGGTTCGCTAACCCAACCGTGGCTATAGTGGCATATTATAGCCACGGTTCACTAACCTAACCGTGGCTATAGGGCACCACTATAGCCACGGTTGCCAAAGTGAACCGTGGCTAATTACTTTTTTAACAATAAAATAAATAAATACGTATTAGAAATAATAAATTACAATTACATAACATTAACCATAATTACATCACATTAACACTAAAGTATTACATCACATTAATATTACAAATATTTACAAAATCCATCAAAGGTTTAATAATGTGAACATGACAATGTTTTTTCAAACTAAGTCTACACTATACGAATCTTCAACAACATCGGGCTCGTACGGTCGTTTCGAGCCGCACCACTTGAAAAGTGTCCGATGCTCCTTCGTCACTTCACTTTGCTCGTCAAAGAACCGACCACGAGGACTCGATGACCTCCCTAAGCAAGAAACGGCACATCATAGCGACAATCTAGTACATGTCGTTTGTACTTAGATGCTTTCGCACCGTCAAGAATCCTTTCTTGAAGATTTCATTCAATATCTTTCTGTCCGTTATCAATGCCTTTTCTAGACTTTTTGTTCTCTGTCAATAAATACATAAAAGTTGGTACATGATAGACAAAAAAACAGAAAGAATGTAAATTAAACAGATGCAATCTTAGCGTACCTCCTCGGTGGTCTCATGGGTGATGACATTCAAGTAGGATACAGCGGAGCTCGAATACGCACATGCGTAGTATCCACAAGTGCACACTACCTTTTACTTGCTTAATGCATCTGTTAAATAGAGTGAAGTAAAAAACATCACTCTATTTCAATGATAGCAGGATAAAAAAATTAGATGTGACGCGTGTCTTACCGGAAATTTGTGACGAAGGTATATTTGTTTCCGAATTCTATAACGTGCCACCTTCGGGTTCTTTACGTAGTTCAAATAAGCACTACAGTATTGAGAAAAGGGTATTATTGCATGAAATTATCGCTATTTAATTGTACGTCTCGTACTTACCAATTTATAACGCTCACGATATCTACGTAGCGATTGGAGTCGTAGTCAAGGTTATCCAAGACTAATAGATATCCAATTTTTAGCATGATCAGGAAACAAATCCAATGACCACTGCAACAAAAGATCGTATTAGTTAGTATGTCATCTATCTTTATGATCGACGAGAGGAAGGTAGTGGTCGAACTTACTCGAAGTGGTAAGGCACGTAAATGGCGTGACAATCCTGCCATTCCCCGAAGCACCTGTAAATATAACCTGCAGCTCGACCCCTAGCTTTTGTCCTCATGGTGTCCTTCGGTTCTTGTAACTCTTGTGGTGTCTTATCCTTATATATCTTGTCTTTCTCATTTATCCGGGGTTGATCGCACTTTAATTGATCAAGCTCGGATTGAGATACCCAACCTTCCAATCGGGTCTGTCGTATCTCTTCTTTTGAAAAGTTGAATTCAAGCTACATTAAAAGCAAAAGGCAGTGTGTAACATGTACTGCAAAAAGTAGAAAACAAGAAAAAGATGGATGGAGGCACTTACATGCACCACAAGGTTACGAAGGTCGTATCCATCTCGCCGAGGCGAAACATAGTGTGGATATCATTGAAATATAGTCCAAGGGTCGAGTCACCGGTATCGTTGAACACGTCCCTCGGAAGCTTACAGGTGATCACATCCACTCCTTCTTTCGCTGCCGCTACGTACCGGTCATACAGCTTCCGCATCTCCCACGGTAGGTTTGACAACATGTTTTTAGATACGAGGGGTTTGCCAAAGATGAAATTTGGGAAGTCCTCATTCTCGTGACGATCCTCAAATATGTCATCATCGTAATGTACCAATTGACGAGGTTCCGTGATTGGTTGCACGGGTCCCTTCCTCATTCGCTCCAAGTATTTCGTGACATGTTCAGGTTGCGGCTTTGACGGATCCACCCTCACAGGCGTAATCATCCTAGGAATTACAGGAGTAAACTCCTTCCGAAGAGGCTCGATAAACCGAGGCTCTTCATACAAGGCTAGGGTTTCATCTTCCGGCTCGACAGAGGGGATACATTGCCCTTCCGGCTCGACAAGGGGGACTATTTGTTGCCGAGGCTCCTCCTAGCCGTGTACTATGGTGATTTCTTGCTGCGGGCTGTTTGCGAGTATAGCACTCATAACCGCTTCATGTCCTTGTTCATCTTGTTCCTTAGCGGCTGAAGCAGCACCCGACAAAGGAGACGGTTCTCCCGCTCCAGCCTTCATCCCCCGTGAATTGTTGACTCTCATGAACCGATCCGTGTCCGGACAAGGGGGAGGGGAAACTCGTGGTTCCGAGAGCACAACCTCACGCCGTTTCCACATGATGAACGAACCGATAGCATCATGTAGAGTTATAATCCTCGCGTCAGGTATGGGGCACTCAATCTCGTGCTCCTCACATCCTTGGCTGACCTCCTCGACGAGTGACACGGACGTACCCGGGTGGAATATCCATGTTGTGGAGTGTTCGTCCCGGAAGTGCTCTACCGGTTGTAACCTTCATGGTCTTTCCCTTGCAACCAAATGGCACATGCAGCTCACAAGGACATTCTTGCGTTATCACTTCCCCTTCTAACGGGGAGGTAAAGCTAGGCGAAGTGGTTGGGACCGTATGAGTCGTATCGGGGATACTTCCACTTCGCATGTCGACTTGGTACATCTCCATCCTGTCTCCTCCACTCTTCCTTGTCCCTCTCCTCCTTATCTTTCTTGTGA
Source organism: Chloris gayana (assembly GCA_031894775.1). NCBI lineage: Eukaryota > Viridiplantae > Streptophyta > Magnoliopsida > Poales > Poaceae > Chloris > Chloris gayana. Next base: position 604,576 of record JAUNZO010000859.1, on the reverse strand, counting down.
AATTTATGTTTTTTGTACAACAAGGTGGAAGAGCTAGAGGAGAAACCCTCTTTCCAAGTTGCCTTGGAGGACACCGCTCGCACCCGCCCGCCATGCTCTTTGGTCCCCACAGCAAGAGAGAGTTGGTCTCTGTGATATTCGGATTGAATAACACCAAACTGCGTCTACGACTTGATGTCACCCGTCAATTGCTGGATAAATTGCGCTGATTCCGTGTCCGTCGGAATAATCTCCCCATTTTCATCCATCTTAGAGTGCGCACGGACCCAATTTTTGGCACGCGGCTCGAGGCCCTCTAGTGGATCAGGCTTCCCTTCCACACGGAGCTTTTCTTCCATCGCCTTCCACTCCGTAATCTTTTTCTTGTAGCCGCCCGGGCCCTAGTGTGGCTTGTACTTATTTTTCCTGTTCAGCTCTAACATCTTTGCACTAAGGTCCTTAGCAGGTCCAATCTGTCTTCTGCTGAACAAATAGTTCCCGATCCTGTGGACTTATTTGACCAGAACCTATCTCTTCTAAGGGCACGTAATCCGGGTACTCATTAATACCCCTAGGTTCACGACGCTGGGGGGGGGTGAGGATCATCTAGTTCTTCCCATTCTCCACTTGATGAGGAGCTTTCATGGTTCATATTCACAACATCCTCTTGTGTATACTCGGATCGGAGGGCTGTCTTCCGGATTATCTTGTAATGGTATCTTGTTCGCCATTATAGGATTTGATACCTTTAGCGTAACAATGAAAAGATTTAGTAGCAAATAATTAGAGGAAAGAGTTAAAATAGAGAAAAGATGACAGAAAAGGATTATTTAGCATTGGCATCGGAACATGGATAACAACGTAGAACACTTTCATAAGAAAGGCAGGTGCACACTATGCAATGCATACCACAATTTATACGACCTCGAGGTAAATAGGTCAGGATACTTGGGTATCCTTCGGAAAATAAAATATAATGTGCCATACACATCACAAAGATGATCCGGAGAATACCCAAGCATCCGACCATGTCTACCTAAGGTCGTACGAGTTGCGGTATGTCTTGCATTTTATTGTACCAACCTTCCTAATGAAAAACACCCTACATTCTACATTCTTCCACCCCATCTTCCCGTTCTCCTAAATATACATATGCTTATCAAGAGTCATCGTCATCTGCCAAAAAATTAGATTTTTTTGAAGACTTAGTTGAAAATATATTTTTCCAAGAAAAGGAGTATATTCCATGGCATCGAACGGGGAAGAAGATGCAGCTGAGAAGGATGGACATACAACATAGAACACTTTCATAAGAAAGGCAGCTGCACACTATGCAATGCATACCACAATTTATACGACCTGGAGGTAAATAGGTCGGGATACTTGGGTATCCCCGGAAAATCAAATATAATGTGGCATACACATCACAAAGATGATCCGGGAATACCCAAGCATCCGACCATGTCTACCTAAGGTCGTACGAGTTGCGGTATGTCTTGCATATTGTTTGACCAACCTTCCTAATGAAAGACACCCTACATTATATATTGATCCCCCAGCCTACCTCCTCTTCTATCAACAATCATCATCTCGCCAAAATGTTTGGATTTTTTGCTCGAGTGCGGGTTGCATATTGTTAGGGTTAACAATAGCCACGGTTGGAGAAGTCAACCGTGGCTATAGCTGCACTTATGAAATTATGTGGCTCAAAATTATTAACAGGTAGAATTATTAAATAATTATTAGCAACTTTTAGATAATTGTTAAATGTGGTTATTTAAAAGATGTTAATTGATTTAAGTGGCAGAAAAATAATTAACAAGTTATTAAATCCATTAACGTTGCTGAAAATAAATAGAATATTATTAAATTAATTAAAGTTGATGAAAAATTATTTAAGACTTCTTAAATTGTGAAAAGTGACAGAAAAAATGGAAAGGTTGTTAAATTCATTTATTTTGCTGAAAATTCACTATAATATTATTAAATTAATTAAAGTTGTTGAAACATATCCGAGTACATCATAGGTACATCGCAATGGAATAATAAAGGTACATTATCCTTGAACGATTTTTCCTTCGCAATCTGTGCGTAGGTATGGCATTCCTTGATATAGGAATGGCAATTCGGGGCCGGGTACCCGAAACCCGGCGGGTACCCGACCCGATGGGTCAGGGTATGGGTCACAATTATTACCCATGGGTCGCACCCACACCCGACCCGAAATAAATCGGGTTCGGGGCGGGTTTTTAATTTTACCCACGGGTGCCCATCGGGTGCCCGAATCAAATTTATTCCTAATTTCGGCCCAGCCCAAGAGGCAGCCTAAAACCTAACCCTAAGTGACTAAAACCCTCGGTCCCTCCCCACCCCCACCCCCAAGCCGCAGCCTCCACCCCACTACCCCGGCCGCAACCGTGACACGCGCCGCCACCCGCTCGTCGCGTGCCGCGCCGCCGGCGCTCGCCTGCAGCGCTTCGCGCTCGCCGTGCGCCCGTGCCGCGCTCGCGTCGCGCCGCCTGCGGCCCGCCTGCCGCACTCGCGCCGCGCCGCTACGCGCCGGCTGCCGCGCGCTGCTCCGCGCGCCACGCTCGCGCCGCGCCGCGCGCCGCGTCGCTCCGCGCTCCGCTCGCCGTGAGCTCGCGCCGCGCGCCGCGTCCGCTCCGCGCGCGCGCTCGCGCCTCCACAGGCCACCGGCCGTCGCTCCTCGAACCGGCAGCCACGGATCGAGGTTCCGGCAGTGCGCGAGGGCGACGCCTAGGCGGCGAGCCCAGGCTGCCGTGGTTCCTCACCGCATCTCGCGGTCGAGGTGGCATGGCGACCCGTGGATCTGCATCCGGAGGTGGTGGAGCTCGTCCTCGGGTTGCTCGGCCACCGAGGCCTTCCACGCAGACGCCATCCTCCGCTTCGACGAGGAGGTACAGCTCAACACCTTCATCAAGTGATGCTGCTATCTGCTGCCGGTGGCGGTGCCTCCGGAGGTCCTGAAGCTACTGCTACCCCTACTTCCTCCTCTCCATCACCTGCTGCAACTAATCAAGGTGAAGCTCATCCTGATGGAAATGCATCTAATGATAGTGTACCAATAGTGATTGTAGATGATGTTGTTGTGGGGTTAAAGAGGAAGCGTAAGTCTAAAGTTTGGCTTGAATTTGATGAAGTGAAAGAGGGGGCATTGATAAAGCTGAATGTAATTGGTGTAAAAAACGGTTGGTTGCACGTGGTAATGATGGAACAAGTCACTTAAAGAATCACCTTAACTCTTGTGGATCTCGTCAAGCTAGAAAGGGATTGAAGCAGTCAACTCTTAAGTTATCCAAAGATCAAAATGGGGCAACAGTAGTTGAGAAGTATGTTTTTGATCAGCTAGTTGCTAGGAAAGAGCTTGCACTAATGATTTGTGTTCATGAGTATCCCTTGTCCATGGTTGACCATGCTGGCTTTAGAAGGTTTTGTGAGGCCTTGCAACCACTTTTTAAACATGTGTCCAGAAATACAATAAAAAAAGATATATTGGATATGTACGATGTGCACAAACTTTCTTTGGTGGATTACTTGCAAAAGTGCCAATCTAGAATTGCTGTGACTACGGATATGTGGACAGCAAATCATCAAAAGAAAGGTTATATGGCTGTGACAGTTCATTTCCTTGATGATGATTGGAAGCTAAAAAGCTTTCTTCTAAGGTATTAATGCAATTTCCACTAGTTTTGTTTGCTGCGTTTTTTTCCCTTTGATGTGATATTAAACTGATTATGTATCTTGTTTCAAACTTTGTTGTAGGTTCATATATGTGCCAGCTCCACACACTCGGTGAAGTGATTAGTGATGTCCTTCATGATGTGCTGCAAGATTGGAGTATTGAGAAGAAGGTGTCTACGGTGACTCTCGATAATTGTACTACAAATGACAACCTAATGGAGAAGATGCATGATAAGTTGCCCCTTGCCTCTCTTATGCTAAATGGTGCTTTGGTTCATATGCGTTGTGCTGCTCATATTATAAATTTAATTGTGAAAGATGGAATGGCTGTTATGGAAAAAGGCATTGATAGAATTCGTGAAAGTGTTGGTTTTTGGTGTGCCACTCCAAAAAGACATGAACGTTTTGAGCGGACAGTAGCCCGGATGCACCTAAAATACAACAAAAGAATAGCTCTAGATTGTAAAACTAGATGGAATTCAACTTACCTAATGTTAAGCACTGCACTAGAATATCAAACTGTTTTTGATCGTCTCGGTCGCCAAGAAAGCCTTTGTTCTCCTTTTAAACCACTGTACGATGATTGGAATTTTGCTAAGGAGCTTTGTGGTAGGTTGAAGGTGTTCTTTGATGCAACCGAGCTATTGTCGGGCACTAATTATGTTACAGCAAACCTGTTTTTCCCTAAAATCTGTGGTATTTATTTGGCTATTAAGAAATGGAGCACTAGTAATGATCCTAGAGTAGAAGAGATGTCAAAACTGATGAAAGAGAAGTTTAAGAAGTATTGGACAGATGTGCATGGTCTCATGGAAATAGCTACTGTCTTGGATCCTAGGTATAAGTTGAAATTTATGAAAGCTTTTTACAGCTCCATTTATGGGGAAGATGGTTCAGCCATAGAGAAGGAAGTGGCTAGAGTTAAAGGTTTGTTGTATGATCTTGTGGTGGAATATCAAGGTTCTATGGAAGGCATGGCAACAACCGATGGTGTAGGTGCTGCAAGTGGTAAATGTGTTGCTGATAATGAAGGAGATGACCTAGTCTTTGGGTTATTTGATAAATTCTTGTCCGAAGAACTGGAGGAGAGTTCAACTTATGTTAGAACTGAATTGGATTTGTATTTGGAGGAGCCAACACTACCAAGAACTCAAGAGCTCAACATCATTCATTGGTGGCAGTATGCTGGTATCAAGTACCCAACTTTGAGAAAGATTGCTCGAGATGTCATGGCTATTCCTGTCACAACGAGTTGCATCCGAGTCAGTCTTTAGTACTCGGAGGAAGGATTATCAGCCCACATCGAAGTAGACTTGCTCCAAAAACAGCTGAAGGTTTGATGTGTATGCAAGCTTGGTCTCGTGCTGACATGTTGGGTGATCAATCCTGTTTTATTAATGCTCTAATGACTTGTATGGAGGATGAAGAGGAAGAAATGGTACCATCTCACAATCTTCAACTATTTTCTATTTTATCCTAATTTCTCTTTTTATTCTTATTTCGTACTTTGATTATGTTCTAATTCTCTTTGTATTTTCTGTTTTGTACTTGCTAGGATGATGCTGAATCAACTGTGATTGATTGAAACTGAAGATTAGTCGAGAATCAAAATCAGCAATTCCATGTTACGTGTTGTGGCTGAGAACATTGCTACTCATTTATGTAATAATATTTCACTCTCGGGATGTTTGATTGTTTGTGATGTATTGATGTACTGTTGTTTATGACTTGTGTGAGAGTTGAACCATGAATTGTGAGAGGGTATTGTGAAGTGGAACCTATTGCTTTGTTACATATTTGCTGAATTTAATATTTGGGTATTGTGAGACCTATTAATCTTGTTTGCTTGTTGCTTGTTTGCTGAATGCATGTGTTTGGTTCTGTTATTTACTTATTTTAACATGTGATATATCAGACCCGATGGGTACCGAAACCCACCCGAAACCCGGCGGGTTCGGGGACGGGTCTGAAAATCTGCCCATGGGTTCGGGGTCGGGTCTGGAATTTAACCCGACACCTCTTTGCTGTCGGGTGGGTTTTTCTTCTACCCGCCCCGAACCCGACCCATTGCCATCCCTACCTTGATACGATAATTTTGCTTCAATGACTTTAAATTTTTTCGGATCCACGAATAATGGAACTTCATCATACTGATTGTATGCATCTTGATCGTTGACCCCATCCACTCCAAGTATTCTTTGTTTACCGGGAATAACAATGTGCTTCTTCTCATCCTTTGGATCAAGTATATAGAACACTTGTTCTGCTACCTTAGCAAGTATCCACGGGTCATCTTTATAACCTACATTCTTCGGATCGACGACGGTTAACCCGTATTCATCGACCTCCACCCCACTTGGGTGTTTGACCCATTTGCATTTGAAGACAGGAACTTGTAAATCTGGTCCATAGTTCAGCTCCCAAATTTCCTCTATGTACCCATAATATGAGGTGTAATTGTTATCGTCATCAAGGGCTTAAACTCGAACTCCGCTGTTTTGACACTTACTTTTCGTGTCCTTCTTTGAAGTGTGAAAAGTAAAACCATTAATGTCGTACGCCCGATAAGTCACCACAGTCTTTGAAGGTCGGGCAGCTAAAATTCTCAACATTTTCTCATCCATCGAGTCTCCACGTGGAAGGTCTTGACTCTCGAACCATGATGTGAAAGTTTTCTTGTGCTCCTGTACTAACCATGCACCGCTTTTGCCCCGAACATTGTTTAGTTCAAGCTCCTCAACGTGTTTTGCGAAATACGGGGCAACGATACGTGATTGTTGCAAGTACAAGTAAAATGGGCTTTGTCAACTCGTTTATATTCGTGGTCGGTGAATGATTTTCGTCCTCGTATACCTTTTCCACTTAACCTTCCCTCATGACGAGACACGGGTACACTAATAGATCTACACAACACTCAATAATCTCCTCGGTGGTGTAGCCCTCAATCATTGAACCCTTTGGATGACAACGAGTACGTACATAACGTTTCATAACATACATGAACCTCTCGTAGGGGAACATATGATGCATGTAGATGGGACCCAAAGTAGATATCTGGTCAACAATATGAAGCATGAAGTGTTCCATAGTATCAAAATAGGATGGCGGGAAGCACATCTCGAGCATGCACATTATTTCCTTTATGTGAGTTCGTAGGTTATCCAACTCATGTTTATTGATCACCTTTTTTGAGACTGCGTTCCGAAGTAGCACAAACGAGTTATAGTGAACTTCAACCATTCAGATTTCACAGCTCCGATGGCGATAGCCGAAACACCGAAAGTAGTGTGTGACAATCGTGAGTGTTGTAACCACTTATCATTAAGTCTTCCATGTCCATGAGATTTTGGACATTCAATGAGAAACCGGTCGGTGCTTTAATCCCGTGTAGACACTTCAAGAACGCTATTTTCTCCTCACGCGTTAGGGTGTAGCAGGTCGGCGGGAGGTAGTACTTTCCGTTCGCTCTTTCTTGCGGATGGAGCTCCGGCCTAATATTCATCTCTACAAGGTCTCTACGTGCGTTCAGTCCATCCTTTGTCTTACCAGGTAGGTCAAGTATAAGGCCGGTAGTGATGTCAAATACACATTTCCCAATGTGCATCCAGATCAAATGCATGAGTCACTTCCAATTCTTCCCGATACTCGAGATATCCGTAGAATATAGAAAGCTTCTTATACGGCGTTGCAGCTTTTGACTTTGCAACTCCCTTCATGGTCTTTCCAAATGTAGCTTTAATGTTTTTTTATCTTATCAAAGACATCCCTAGAGGTTCAACGTCGAGGTTCTTCGCCGGTCTCAATCGTACCATCAAATTATTTGGCCATCCGTCGATACGGGTGGCTCCGATGTAAGAATCGATGATTTCGAGTGTACACTGTCTTCTTGGATGATGGAAGATCCACGTGTGATGTATTGTCAACACAAACAAAACATGCCTCCTTTCCTTTCACCTGGCCCGAAAGCGCCCTTAACGCCGGGGAATCGATTACGGTTACGAAAATGATCGCTTTCAACGTGAAGTAGTCTCTTCGGTGCTCATCCCACACACGCACACCTTCCAACCATAGTTTCTGCATGTCTTCAAACAATGGTTCCAGGAAGACATCTATGTCGTTCCCAGGTTCTTTCGGTCCGGAAATAAGAATGGACAATAATATGTACTTCCTCTTGTGGCACAACCATGGGGGAGGTTGAACATTGTTAGCAGCACAGAGCCAAACGCTGTGAACGTTCCTCGTCATACTAAAAGGGTTCATTCCATCTGTACTCAATGCAAACCGTATATATCTTGGCTCGTGCGAGAAGTCGTCACGGTGGTTACGATCGAAGTTTTTCCACTGGGTTCCATTTGATGGATGACTCAGCTTATTAGGGTCCCTCTTACGTGTATGCCATGTCATCGGTTCTGCATCTCTTGGGTTGGCAAATATCCGTCTTATGCGATCGACCACCGGTAGGTACCACATGACCAAGGTCGGAACCTTACTATCATCGTCGCTACCATTGACGATACTCGCTTTTCTTCCTCTTCCTGTCATTCTTCCCCCTCTTATTAGTTGTGTTTACATCATACTCCTCATTCGTCTTGTAACGACTTCGTTTGCACCTTGGGCATCTCACTAGGTCCTTGAACTTCTCTCCACGGTATAATATATAATGATTTGGACATGCGTGGATTTTTTGCACACCCAGTGACATTGGAGATATCAGTCTCTTAGCATAGTACGTGTTTTTTGGTAACAAGTTTGGCTTCGACAGCTGTATCCGAAAGAAGATCCAACAATTCAGTGAAACGGCATCTAACCACCCATGGATGGCCTTCAGTTTCATGAGTTCGAGAACCGTACGTAACACAGTATTGTCTTTAGAACATCCCTTAGACTCCTCAAACAATAAATCCTTTGATGCCTTCTCTATCGTTGCAAAGTTATCAAGCCCTCTTGTTGTCCCCGCATTGAGTAAAACTTGCGGCTCAACATGACATAACAATTCCTCAACATCAAAATCAGTACATTGTTCTTCTTCGACATGAAAATCAAAAGTCTCGTCAACTTGGACAAACTGTTCTTCTTCAACTTCAATCGGCTGCAACTCAACTTCGACCGGCTCGTCTTCTCCATGCTTTGTCCACCTCGTATAATTCTCCAGGAAACCCCTCCTCACTAAGTGAGATTTGATTACAAGTGTATCTGTCCACAATTTTCGATTCTTGCAGTCCACGCATGGACAATATATTTCTTGTCTTCCTAGACGCTTAGCATGCTCGGCAGCCCTCTTGAGAAATACATCGACTTGACCTCGGAAATATGCACTTAATCTTGACTCTTCGTACATCCATGTTTTGTCCATCTAAACAAGCATTACGCGAATATTAATTATAATAAAATAATTACTAAATCAAATAATTACCAGTATGAATATTAAGTATTTATAGAAAATATAAGGAAACTAATATATTGCATAACATAATGTTCTAGAATTAATAATTATTAAATAATTACTAAATAATCTATTTACCATTATGAATATTATATATTTATAGAAAATATAAGGGAACTAATATATTGCAAAAGACAATGTGCTATCATATATAAAAACCCACTATACAAATTATTATTAATTGACTCGATTTTTTTAATAATTAAATCGTGCTTCTAGGGTTTCTCTCAAGAGAGCATAAAGTAGATTTTAAATTGATTGACATGAAAAAGGCTTGTAAGACATGATTTTTTTGTATGCAACACAAGAACATGATATATGAGCTTATTATACACAACTCAAACCAACAACAAACCTACAAACATGGAGGAATTTGACAAATCGAAATCAAAACCTAGGTCAAATGGTAATCCAAAATTCTCCATGATTACAACACTATAGCAACAAATAATACATGGGATGAGTTTCCCTTACCACGGAGAACTAATTTTTGCAAAAAAACGAGATCAAAACCTTCCCCCTCGGTTTTCATTTTTTCCTCAATTTTCGAGCCGCCAACTTGGACTGAGCTCCTGTTCGTCCGAACGCAGCCTTTTATACTGTGTAAAACAATAGCCACGGTCCACTTCTTCAACCATGGCTATTGAAGAAACTATAGCCACGATTGGTGACGTGGATCGTGGCTATTGGTGGAGGCCACTATAGCCACGGTTGGTGATGTGAAGTGAGGTTGCTGAATTTGAACCCATTGTTGTTGAGAATTCATGGGCAACAAAAAAGGCAAGAGTGAATGGACGTAGGCATGTGCAGGATTTGGAAGATGCGGCGCAAATCACTTCAGTTTTAGATGTTGTGGAGGTAGCTGAACCAAATGTTGAGCCATGTGATCCAGTTCTGGATGCAATTTTGGATGATGTGCTGCACAATGAAGATGTCATGCAAACAGAAGACGACCAAGAGGCACTGGTGTGCATGGGAGCTATTCCATCCAACGATATCGTATCCTAGAGAATACAGGTGAAAATCGTCGCATGGGAGCTATTATCCCCTAAAAATCAGAGGATAATGTTCAAATCACATAGAACATGCTCATCAGATTTTGGGTACAGTCATCGAGTCTACTCCCAAGTAATGAAAATAGCAACTAATATTGTAATCAAATACACTGCAGTACTCTTGATGACCGCTTGGCAAGGTTTTAACATCTTTTTTGAACTAGAGGAATCTTTCAAAAATTAGCAGAGCTATTTTTTCGAGAATTTTAGACCATGCTCATTCTTCATTCTTAGATTCTTTTGTCTAGGAGATACACCACCAAGTTTATTTGCTTCTTATCAAGGAGAACAGGTGATAATTAAAGTCTGTTCGTTATTACTTAACTTCTTAATTAAAGAGCCTTGAGGAATTACCTTTTGTACTGACATGCTACTACAAAGCTTTTGCAATTTTTCAAGTTGTTCAATTTTATTGCGGTCAGGGTTTAAGATTATTCTGCTAAGAAGCATTAAAAAAATTCATATTAAAAGGATGAGATTAGTGTTAATGATGAGATTAGTGAAAATGATATTGCTCTGTTGGAATTATTGTGTCAATACGGACCGAAGGTTGGTTGCTAAAGGTAAGTCGATCGGTAATGGTTTTACCGACATGGGTTATACTGACCAACTGCATAGGTCAGCAATGGTATTTAGCGATAGACCGTAAGTCGCTGATGGCACTTTTACCGACCCGGTGTAGGTTGCGTAAAGTGAACCGTGGTATACTAAATGACTAGGTCTACACCTTACGCTGTAGAGAGGTACGTCTGAAGAAAGTCTGCCACCGGTGAGGAGGAAGACACATGTGAGGCAAATGGGGAAGATAAGGCAGGGGCCATTTGGTCTTTTATCATTAAAATAATTTCTTCATTTGGCACGTTGTCCTGCAGACAAATACAATTTTTTGTAGTGTCCAAGAGACAAAGTCAGCTAGTATGATATCCTAGAGGCAAATACACATTTTCGGAGTGTCCTATAGAAATGAAGACCATTTTGGGTTTTCCATTAAGGATGTGATGACGTTGGTCAAGAGTTGCGGTGCCACTCCGGGAACCAATGAGCGTTTTATTGCAACTCTAGTCTTCACCAAGAGGCCGGAGCGAGAAATGTTTATGACACTCGGATACCCCTGAAGAAAGATTTGATTGGCTCACAAAGAAGCATGAGTGGATGACTAGGAAAGATGTGATCTAGAGAATATTGCTATGTGTTATCATACATGAACTTATTTATTTGTGTGAGAAGATTCCTATGTGTTGTCATGTCATGATTGATGGATTCCTATGTGTTATCGTGTCATCTCATGATTGTTGGATTCATATTCATGCTTGTTGGAACGATGTCATGCTTGTTGGATTGCTATATGTAATTGTATTCATCTCATACTTGTGTTACATGTATTTCACAAGTCTTCTGATTCTGATATGGATGGGAGTTGTCATGATGATCGGACATTGAAGACTCTAGCATTAATGAGTGCAGCACAAAGCAACCTTTTGACAACTTTACTAGTGTTGGGAAGGTATTTCATGAACTATTATGACAAGAATGAGCCTATGATTCCAGAGAAAAGCGGTCATGGTTGGATGATGGAAGTTCTGTGGAGTCCGCGTGGTTCACAAAAGATATTCCGAATGAGTAGGCCCCTCTTCTACCGCTTGCATGAACTACTTGTCGGTAAGTATGGTCTCCGCTCCTCGACCAATATGAACTCAATGGAAGCACTTGCAATGTTCCTTGCCATATGTGGTCACGTGTGGTCAAATAGTGTTGTGCAACATATCTTTAAGCATTCAAGTGAGACTATTAGTAGAAAGTTTAATGAAGTTCTGCATGTTGTTGTGAGAATATGTAAAGACTACATAAGACCCATTGATCCTAACTTCTCAACTACACACAAGAGGATTAGTGGTGATCGTAGGATGATGTCTTTCTTCAAAGATTGCATCGGGGCTATAGATGGGACTCACATCGGTGCGGTTCCACATCCTAAGGACTACATCGGATACATAGGGAGGAGTGACAAACCAACACAAAATGTTATGGCTGTAGTTGATTTTGACTTAAGATTCACATATGCCTCCATTGGTCAGCCTGGCTCCATGCATGACACCAATATTCTGTTTCATGCTTTGAAGGATAATGATTTTCCACACCCTCCTGTTGGTATGTGTTCTATAACCACATTACTTGATTAGTATTTGTAAGCTAAGCATATACTAATCTATATTGTTTCTCACTAATGTGACTAGGCAAGTATTACCATGTTGATGTTGGGTATCCAAATCGACCAGGGTACTTAGCACCATACATGGGGGAACGATACCACATTCCGGATTGGAGAAGAGGAGTGCCTCCAAGAGGTGAGCAAGAACACTTTAACCATCTGCACTCAAGTATTCGAATGTCGTTGAAAGGACCTTTGGTGTGTTCAAGATGAAGTGGAGAATCAATATCAAAATGCCGAGCTATTCAATGGAGAAACAGATGGTGATAGTTGCTTCAACTATGTGCCTGCATAACTTCGTCCGAAAAACAATGCAAATGACAAGCACTTTCGAAAGTGCGATCGAAATCGGGATTTTGTGCCAAGCATTCCTCAAAGGTATGCAAAATATCTTCCTCCATCTAATGCTTCGAGACAGTTCAACTCGTGAAATAAATGACCGTAGCATGAACAAATTCTCGAGATGATCTTGCTAGGGCAATTTTCCTTTCTAAATCATGAGAACGAATGATTTCCAAGTATTTGTCATTATTATTTGGAAGTGTCTGTAATTTATTTGGTTGAAGATCTGTGATAATGATTTCAATGTTGGTGAATCACGTGAAATTATGTAATAAGTTGTAACAACTCTCAAGAATACACTTGCATTTCATGTCATTAGCATCATGTCATCATGAGCATTGTAATTATTTATTTGATTTTGTGTTAAGAATGGTGCACATAAATTATCAAGTAGCTAAAGGAGAAAAGAAGTGCTTAAAAAGAAGTAAAATAAGAAGAAAAGTTATAATTTATAATTTCCAATACTTAAACATATAGAATAAAGATTTATGGAAATTCTCTGGAATTATTTTGCCTTGCAAAAATAATTGCAAGAATTAAACAAAGCTTCTTTGGTTAATTTAGCTTTGATTTTTAATTCGAAAACAGTTTGGAATTTTGACCTGGACCTAAAAGGAAAAATGTTTAAAACATTTTCAAATATCTCCCTGAATTTTTGCGGAATTTTTGGAGCCCCGGAAACCTGCTTTTTAATTAGTCGAAAACCCGGGGGCTTTATGTAAAATGCCCCGGGCCCCTTTGTCACTCTCCTTTCTCTCTTTCTCTCTCGCACCGCCTTGCCCGAGCCGCGCTGGCCGGCTCCGGCCGCGCGCCCCGGCCGCAGCGCCACGCAGAGCTCGGCTCCACGCAGCCTACCTAGCTGCCTCGCTCCTACCGCCTTCCGAGGGGGATAAGAACCCGCCGAGCTCATCCATTCTTTCCCTCGGTTTCTTTCTATTCGGACACCACCCCGCGCCCTGTCTTCCACCCCGCCCGGCCGCCTCCGGTCATCTTCCGACGAGCCACCACCACCGGCCCGCTCCGCACGCTCATGCTCGGAGCTGCGCATGGTCTCCGTTCCCGACGAGCTGCCCTAACATCGAAGATCGAAGCCGTCCTTCCCAAAGCGGCAACCCCGACGTGCCCGGCCGCCGCTCCGCAATTCTCTTGCTCCGGTGCGTTATTTCCCTCATTTCTTCTTCCATGGTGTGCGCTATACTACTCTCTAGTCCCTAGGCCATCTATTGGTTTCATTTTTCAAACACGGTGGCCGGAATCCGGTTCTTTCCCGAGTTCGACCGCCGGTCCCTCTCCGGCTCCCGATGCGGGCCCTGTTCCGGCCATCTTTGGTCGATAGCATGTGGATGCCGGTCTTCGTGAGAGTCTTACGAAGCTCCGGAACCAAACCGTTCGTGTGTTGGTCCACCCTAGTGAGCTCACGAAGCCGCCGGACTTCACCCGCCACCGCCTCTCGCCGCCGGCACCTCTTCGGTGATCCTCCGGTGCCGGGGACCCCACCACTAGATTGCTCATGTTGTACTGAGTCTTCGAGCCCAAGAACCCCCTGTCTCACCCCTTTCCGCACTTCTTCGGCGGAGCGCCGCCCCACTCCGGCCGCTCGGCGCCATGGTCGGCGAGCCCGAGCTCGAGCCGGGCCGCACACAGCTGCTGGGCCGGAATGGGCCGCGGGGTCGCTAAGGCGCTCGTTGGGCCTGGCCTTTCGGCCCAATAGCTCATAAATCTTTTTTCGAATTTATTCATTTCCGATTCCATTTAAACTTCAAAAATCCGTAGAAAATTCAATAAAATTCAGAAAAATGTCAAACCAACTTCGCTGGACTCAGAAAAATGAGATCTAGCCATTGGTGAAATAAAATATGTATTTTGAGTAATTTATTTTATAATTAGTAATTAATTACTTTCTTTGATTAAAGAAAGGTTATTATTTTATGTCAATAAAATGTTTAATTATGAAAAATAATTTTATTTAATGAAGAAGATACTGCAGACGAAATTAATAATGAAATTTATTTTTTCCAACATTAAACTTAAACTATGTTAATTTATATGATCACAATGTATTAACCTTTAATCACTTAAAGTAAAACATTTATTTATTGACTAATAAATCAGATTAATGTGTTAATCATTAAACTTAAGTAATTAGTAACCTTAATTAAGTAATTAAGGAAACAACATTAATTAATGATGACCCTAATTAAACATATGTTAATCAGCATACTTAATTGTTAATTACTCGTTTAATGAACATACTTATCTTTAACTTGTTAATCAACCAAGGTAGTTAAACATTAATCATTATTTATTTTGCAAGACTTAATTCATGAACCATTGCATCCTCTCATCATATGCATTCATGCATACATGATCGTGGTTCGCGATGCATTGCTCGGTCGACTAGGTTCGAAGTGATCGAGGTTCCACCCGAGGGCGAGTCGGAGCCGGGAATCTCGAAGTCGACCCAGCCGCCGAGGAGATTAACTTCGAACAAACTCAAGGCAAGCCCCGGTGCATCCTACCTATGTTTTTAAATATTTTACTTTATCACATAGTCCACTTATGCTTGTGCATTAGGTGTTAGGGTTTGGTTGACACCCTAGATGCATTATGGTAGGTTCCGTCTGTTTATTTCTATACTCGGTACAGGTAGCTCGATAGAGGCTAAGCTTAATTCCTAGTGGCCACGGTAGCTGGTTAGGGCACTTAAAGCATGGAGGCTTTAAGAGTTTATGTGTTGACACTAAAGATGATGAGAGTGTTAATGAAATTGAGACCGGACGGGCCCCGTAGGAGAAAGGGCAAGACGGAGATGAGGTCTTGCAAGGTGGTAGCCCCGTCCGCGTCTGGTCAAGGACCGTACCGTTGTCGGCTTAGTTGAACAAGTTTGAACGTACCGCACTACATGCTGGTATTATGGGCCCAGCAAGCTGATGTACCCTATCGCCCCGCAGATGTAGCGTAGCCGCCTCTCTTTATCGGGCCGTCGCTGAGAGGATAGTCTCACGGGAGGGAGATGGGTCGACCACGAGGGAAGTCGTGGCGTCGCCATACTCCCGGGGAGTTGGAAATGGCTAGTCCGCTGTCAGTGCTAGCGGGAAAGGTTGTCGTATACGATCGCTGTGATGCGTATACGTCGTGTAGTCGGGTTTGACCAGCTGGTATAAATCGATTCGAATCGCTGTCTCTCGCAGTAATGAGTACCGCTTGTTTAGCTCGTCACATCGTAGTAAATACCGGAAGATGAAGATGAGGGATGAAAGGATAAATGATCTATATTATCTTGTCTTGCAAACTTGTTTGCAATAGTGATAGGTTGCAAACCCCAAGGCTAATGAACTTAATACCGAGCTAAAATACCGAAAGTAAGGACCCACCCTTTAATGCTGTTTTTCGCAAAGGAGTAAACCCCACAGCCGTAAAGCCTTTGCATACTAGGTGTCGGCCTTAGCGTGCCATGTTGACGGGTCAGTCTTGCCGAGTATTAGAATACTCAAGGTTTGTTCGTTACCTTACAGGGAATGAGTCGTGTTATCACGACTTGTACGGCGGTTTTCCGAGGAGGAGCAATGTCCGGAGGGAGGTTCCCTTCGGTGGGAACGTATCCCCACACCTTGATGAGAGAGGACCGTGGTGTACGAAGGGCTCGGTGCATCACGACGTTTCGTGAAGTCTTTCGAGTTGTATTATAGACGAGCTTCCGCTGAATACTCGTAGGATGTTAAACTT
The DNA here is from genome assembly GCA_031894775.1 of Chloris gayana. Taxonomy (NCBI): domain Eukaryota; kingdom Viridiplantae; phylum Streptophyta; class Magnoliopsida; order Poales; family Poaceae; genus Chloris; species Chloris gayana. The sequence continues at coordinate 588,120 of JAUNZO010000859.1, read as the reverse complement.
CAATAATGCTATTTTCCGCTGTACGAATGGTTGTATTTTGAAAACCTGGTTGTATTATACCATGATGTATATATTCTGGTTTGTATGAGATGATGTTTCGTTGTAACTCGCTTCGTCGAGTGTTCCTCTGTTCCGATTCCCGGGTGTCCCGGAGGGGGATGTCACAGCTGGTATCGGAGCAGTTCGGAGGCAACAGAGACATCATTACAAGCCTATTTTAAAACTTAACACGCTTAGTGCGTTTTGAACACGAGAGAGTACGGAGCCCTATAAGGATGTAGAATAGTTAGATTTTTATTAACCGGTCGGCGTTTGTGGTTTTGGAAAGTGCTAACTATTCGTCGTAGTTTTCTTTACTACCGTACGTATAGCTAGTTTCCGAGCATGCATCATGTTAAATTCTGCACTAAATAACTATTGGGTATGTACTTAGCTAGTTCGTAGTACTTTATAGGTTGTTGTGTTCGTTTTTTCTTCTCGTGGGAAGAAGTGTTTAACTTGTTAAACATGTTCCCCGCAGATGCCGGTCACTCGCGGTAGGAAGCGCGCCCAGGAGGAGGAGGAGGCACGAGCTGCACGTGTCGCCGAGCTGGAGCAGCAGCTTCACAGCTTAGAGTTGAGGACACGGAGTCAAGAGCGGCAGTTGGGTGCTTGGAAGCACCGCCGTCGAGTGGACCGTCGGGAGATCCGAGAGGTCACACGCTAAGATCGCCGAGCTGGAGGAGCAGATAGTGGAGGTGACCCGCGCGCGTGACGAGTACCGTGAGGCGGTTATCGCCTTTGACGCGCAGCTGACTACGAGGACCGAGGAGCGAGACGCCGCCGCGCCGCAGAGGACCACCAGGAGCTACGGGCTGTGACACCCCTACCTCGCGAAGCGAGAGGGATTGTCAAACAGGATCGTATCGGGAGACATTCGACGAAGCGAACGTGCATTGCACATACATCGGGAATTCATTCGTCATTTTATTACATCGGAAGAGCACTTGAGTAACAAGTTCTTATACATACTCTCTTAAATATTACAAGCCATTGTTCAGATTTCAGATTACAATACATAAGTGAAGTGTTAATTTACAATACTTGGTAATGTCTTTGCGGAAGCGTAAACATCTCGACGATACATATATATAGTTAACTAGGAGAACCACACCGGCCCATACGGCATGGTCTCACTCTTGAGTCGGTGAAGCGGGAACCCACTCCACGGTCCACTCCTGAGGTTCCTCGCTTTGACACACATACTTCCCGCAGCAATCACAATAATCGGGCTGCGGGAACCCTGAAAATAGTTTCAACACAAACCCTGAGTATCTAATATACTCCGCAAGGCTTACCCGTCAAAAATGGTTCTAAGAACCGACCCTAACATGCAGGGGGCTTGACCTGGCTTGCGGGAACTTGCAAAAACGGCATCTAAGGAATTTGTCTAACTCATAATTTTAGCCAAGTTAAGAGGGTAGAACATAATCATAAATTTTTGTGAGCAAGACTAACAAGCATGGTTGCAATACATGACTTTAATATTCAAAACAGCAAGCTTAATCATCATATCCTCTTATTACTACGATGCAATCTGCTCGAGACAAGTGGTACTCATCACCGCGAGGGACGGCGATATATATCGATTTACACCCTGCAGGGGAAACCCAAATGCACGACATACGCATCATTTAAGAACACGTATGGCCACCTTTCACAAGATCACCATAGATATGAGCCGGGTCCACCCTCCGAGTGTGTATTCCACATGCAACCACAGTAGCGTCGGGTCCAAGGGTAATAACACACCCTCCGTCTACTCACAAACCCGTGCATCCACCGTGACCAACACTTTGCACAAAGGGTGGAGTTACCGTCCAACACTACGGCTCTCAAGCTACATCAGTTTACCAACTCCCATACGAAGGTATGCATTTGGTACACAACTCAATACTTGCTCGCGGAGTCACAACGAACGGTCCTTAACCGACACATACGGGGCTATGGCAAACAAGGGCCAACCTTGTCACCGCATCCTACACATGCTCTTCCCCGTACGGTCTCCAATTAATCATGTGAGGGTAACCAAATTTAATCCCTAGACCGGGTGATCTCCAAATCACTCGGTGTTGCTACCGATGAAGTTATTAAGCATAGCACTAGCGATAAGGCTTATACTTAACCAAGACCACAGGATATAGAAAGCTAGTGCAACTAGGTTTCCGAGCAACTCCTAAACGTAAATGCACAATACATCATAGACGTATGTAAAAATAAAGAGAACTTTTAAAACATAGGTCATGCTCCGGGGCTTGCCTTGATTCGGCTCGTAGTCAGCACACTCGAACTCGCTCACTTCAAGTTGGTGTCCTCCTTGATCTTCGGTTCCGGTCGAAGTTCGTATATGAATGCATATGAAGTGCATGAGCAACGGATGAATTTCGTATTTACATAGTTCATGGAACTTCCTCAATAATATAATGTAACGAAACGTTTGCATAAATTAAACATGTTCTTGAGTGGTGATGATATGGTCATGATGGTGGTAAGTGTGGTTTGTTTCATGGGGACAACCTTCTAATTAGGTAAACTTTCCATCATTCAGTATAAATGTACCTGCTGGTTTTTGAGATCAAGAAAATAGGGTATAATTTCTTATTACTTAGTATGCAAGAGGTTGATGTTCATTTCTTAGGATGAAGTTTCATCACTTCGTTATACATCGTGTACCAATAGTACTCATCATTTCATGTGGGTTTGCTGTGATTAACCTACACCATATCTGACCGTTCTTGCCCAAAAAGATAAACGTGATTATGGTCTGTTTAATTGTGCCATGTAAGTGTGAAAAATCATCTAACCATAACCGCAAGTAAAAAGGGCAATTTGAGCTTAGCCCATTATCAGCCATTTTATTTCACTAAGTCAAGGTTAACAGGTGGCTTGTGAAGCCATCTTAAGGTGTCCAACTCTTAATATTTTGTTACAGAACTTAGGTGATTCATGTTGGTTGATGTAAAGTACATAACTCAAGGTTTACAACGAGCCTATAGCTGTTTCATTTGGAGCTGTATTCAAAAAGTTATTGAATTTCAAAAACGGCAGGTTGTCACGCAGGCATAACGGATTAGCATCTTAGAGTGCTTAAATCTTTATTTTTCTACACATGAAGTACTGGGATTATGTTACTACGTTAAAGTACAGGTTATCTACTTTCCAAAGAGCCCTTGCTCATGCAGTTTGGATCCGGGGTCCAGAAGTTACATCATTTTTAAAATGCAATCTTGTTAAGCAGTTTGGTCACGATAGCATTTTCATCTCACTCAAAAATTAATTTTTACTATATAGCCATAGGTGATCATGTACACCATGTTAAAGTGCAGGTTACAAGCTTTCCAATGCGCTTTGAATCGTTCAAATCCGTGGCGTATAACTCGAGTTATGATTTTTCTAAAATCCTTAACCGTTACGACATTTCAGCACGATTCAAAAATTTCGCTAAGTGTCGCGCGCGGGAGGCTCGCCGGAGCGGCGGCGGTGCTCACCGGCGGCACGCTAGGGCTCGCCGCCGGGGCCGGGCTTGGCCGCCTGTGCACGGTTTTCAACGGCGCATCTACTGGCGATGGTGGCGAGGTGAGGGAATGGACGGAGCTTAGCTCGCGTCGAGCCATGGCGGATGCGGCGGCTCCGGTGTGGGAGCTCGTGCTCACCACTGCGCGAAAGAAGGGGCGGTCAAGGCTGAGAGCATCACCTGCTCGAGGGGAAGCCCGGCGCGGGGTCGAAGAAGGAGGAGGTGGCCCGGAGTGAGCTGGCGTCGACGGGGTGGCGGGGGCGCGGTGACCGGCAGTGGAGAAGAAAGGGAATGCCTTCACCGTCCGGGCTCGGCTTGACCTGGGGAGCGACGTGATGTTCAGCTAGGCCCTTGAGCACATTCTAGAGGTGGAGGCGGAGCATGAGCTCACCCGGGCGCGGCGCAATTGAGCTCGCCGGCGTCGAGGGGGAAAACGGGAGCTTCTCGGATTCCTTTGGAATTTGAGGCTCGCGAGAGGGAAGGAGGAGGCCGGGGACTCGGGTGGGAGTTGCGCGAGAGCTGGGCGAAACAACTTCACGCAAATAAGGGGCTGCGGCGCAAGGAGAGGCGGCGCACGGGGAAAAGGCCCGGTCGGCGGCCATGGCGAACTTCCCTTCCCTCGCCATCGACGGCCGAGCGCGCACGCTTCGAGGCGAAGCTTCCTGGACGATGGGCGACGCGTGGAGTTGCACGGAGCGGCGAGGACGGGCGGCGCCTAACCGGCATGGGCACCGGCGGCGAACGCCGCCGACGGTGGCCCCGGCCATCGTGCCGGCCCCTGTTCAATTGTTATTCTCACAATTTACAGTTTTGCCACTGCTGTCCTCCTCTGTAAATGGCTCATAAAATTTGATCCTTTTGACATTTTTGCAAACCAAAATTTCTGTGGTTCCACTGGATTATGTGGAACAACTTTCCTTATAGGCCAAAGTTCAAATTCGAAGTGTAAAAATTTATAAAAATTGTTGAACAGGTGCTGTTTCTGTTTAGAGTTGGATTTTTCTAGGGATTTGTACTGACCCAAAAATTCAGGAAAAATGTCCTAAATTCAAGTCTTGATGTGTTCTACCAGATTGTGCAAAAATTTGGGGTTACCACTTTGGAGAAAGTTTGAGATCTCAAAAGCTAGGGTTTTGGAAACAATAAAACCCTAATAGGAACTTAACCTATTATTTCATGTGACTAGCCGGATGATTTTTGCTTTGCACATGCAAATCTCCTGTTAACACAGTAACATTGTGAAATTTGTGACACGGGGTGTCACAGCCCTCCCCCTTAAAGAAATCTCGTCCCGAGATTAGGATTGATAAAAGAGCGGTCGAAGGGAGGTGCGTCGTTACCTCGATTGTGAAGCCATGAACTCGGGAAATGATTATCCAGGAATTCCTCCTGTTCCCAAGTGGCTTCATCCTCGGTGTGATTACTCCATTGCACTTTATAGAAGGTGATAGTGCGGTTGCGAGTAACACGATCCTTTTTATCGAGGATCCGGACGGGAGTTTCGGATAAGATAGATCATCTTGCAATTGCTCGGTGTCGGAGATGACCACATCGATGGGTGGTTTTAGACACTTCTTGAGTTGCGACACATGGAACACGTTGTGCACACGTTCCAAGTTTGTCGGCATTTGCAACCGGTATGCCACGGGGCTAAACTTCTCCATAATTGGGAATGGTCCAATGTAGCGGGGAGCAAGTTTTCCTTTTATACCAAAACGTGACACACCTTTATTGGGAGAGACCCGAAGATAAACCTGATCATTCACCTCGAATTCCAGCGGGCGTCTCCTTTTGTTTGCATAACTTATTTGGCGGGATTGAGCAGCCTTCATGTTAGCTTGTATTTCTCTCACTTTTTCCTCGGCCTGCTCAACAATATCCGGACCAAATATTATTCTTTCGCCCGACTCGGACCAGTTTAACGGCGTACGGCAAGAATGTCCGTATAACGCCTCAAAAGGAGTGACTCCGGAGCTTTCTTGATAGCTGTTGTTATAGGAAAATTCAATGAATGGTAACTGATCATCCCAATTTCCCTTTTGCGTCAAAGCACAAGCTCTCAACATATCCTCCAAATATTGAATCAACCTTTCCGATTGTCCATCTGTTTGAGGATGATATGCAGAGCTCCGGATTAGGGTAGTACCAAGACTAGCATGCAATTGTTCCCAAAATCGAGAAACAAATTGCGGACCACGATCTGAAATGATGGTCTTTGGCACACCATGTAAACATAGCACACGGGCAATATACAATTCAGCATACTTCTTAGCACTGTAGGTGGTGTGTACTGGAATAAAGTGTGCTGATTTTGTCAATCTATCGACGATTACCCATATGGAATCATGTTTCTTGGATGTGAGAGGTAATCCAACAACAAAATCCATGGCTATGTCTTCCCATTTCCAAGCGGGAATTTTCAATGGGTGCAATAGTCCGGCTTTCCTTAGATGATCAGCCTTGACTCGTTGGCAAGTGTCGCACTCGGCAACGTAACGAGCCACTTCTCGCTTCATGCGAGTCCACCAAAATTTTTCCCTCAGCCCACGGTACATTTTGTTACTACCGGGATGTATGGAGTATTTAGAGAGATGGGCTTCGTCAAGAATTTTCTTCCGTAGTTCCATATTCTTAGGAACAACGAGACGGTTATTAAACCACAGAACTCCCTCCTCATCTTGACGGAAACACTTAGCCTTTTCGGTACCCAACTTCGTCGGATGTGTTCCATACCTTCATCCGTTTTCTGAGCAGCAATGATTTCTTCTCGGAGAGTAGGGATAAGAGCCAAATTATGTAATGCACCATAGGGAATGATATGAAGACAAGGATTACTCTCATTTTCAGATTTGCTGCAGTTTTCCATAGAGCAGATTTCAACTTGGTTGCATTGGTGTTTACGGCTTAATGCATCGGCAACCACATTAGCCTTTCCGGGGTGGTAATGAATTTCCAATTCATAATCTTTTATCAATTCTAGCCACCTTCGTTATCTCATATTTAATTCTTGCTGCGTGAAAATATATTTGAGGCTTTTATGATCGGTATAGAGATGTACCAGATTTCCCAAGAGATAATGTCTCCAAGTTTTGAGAGCAAGAACTACCGATGCCAACTCAAGATCATGAGTAGGGTAGTGCTTCTCGTGTTTGCGGAGTTGGCGGGAGGCATAGGCAATAACTCGGCCTTCTTGCATGAGAACACAACCCAATCCTATGCCGGACGCATCACAATATACGTCAAACGGCTTGTTGATGTCGGGTTGAGCTAGAACGGGAGCGGTGGTTAAATACTTCTTCAAGGATCGGAAAGCATTTTCGCACTCCGGACTCCACTTGAAGGTAGAGTCTTTCTCCAACAATTTGGTCATTGGCTTGGAGATGATAGAAAAATTTGGAATGAATTTCCGATAATATCCCGCAAGTCCGAGAAAACTACGGATGTGCGTGACGGTCTTGGGAGTCTTCCAATTTAGCACGTCGGCAACTTTACTTGGATCGACGGAAATTCCCTCAGCTGAGATGATATGACCCAAGAATGGAACTCGATCCAACCAAAATTCACACTTGCTGAATTTTGCATAAAGTTGATGATCTCGTAGTCGTTGAAGCACAATGCGGAGGTGTTCAGCATGTTCTTCCTCCGACTTGGAATAAATGAGGATATCATCAATGAATACCACCACGAACTTGTCCAGTTCCGGCATAAATACCGAGTTCATGAGGTACATGAAATGAGCCGGTGCATTTGTCGATCCAAAAGACATTACGAGATATTCAAAAAGTCCATATCTCGTAGAGAAAGCGGTTTTAGGAATGTCCTCCGGCCGAATTTTAATTTGGTGGTAGCCGGAGCGAAGGTCGATTTTTGAGAATACTTTTGCACCGACTAATTGATCAAATAGCATATCAATGCGTGGGAGGGGGTATTTATTTTTGATGGTTACCGCATTGAGAGGTCGATAATCAACACATAACCTTAGTGATTTATCTTTCTTCTTCACAAAAAGAGCGGGGCAGCCCCAAGGCGAAGCACTTGGGCGTATGTACCCCTTGTCTAGAAGTTCATGGAGTTGCTCCTTAAGTTCGGCTAATTCGTTTGGAGCCATTTTATACGGTCTTCTAGATATCGGTGCGGTTCCGGGCTGAAGTTCAATTTTAAATTCTACTTCCCGATCAGGTGGCATTCCCGGCAAATCATCCGGAAACACATCTGAAAACTCACATACTACCGGTATGTCCTCTAATTTCTTTATTGCTAAGTGCTGAATTTGGGTTCTAGAAATTTTTGGACATGGTAGGGATAAGACCGATTGGCCGCATATGGGTGAATTTAGATGCACTTCCCGAGTATCTATGTGTAGCACCGCTCTATGCAATTTCATCCACCTCATTCCTAGTATCACATCTATTCCTTGACCATTTAAAACGATTAGTCTAGAGGGATATATTCTTCCAGCCAAATCAAGAGAGACATTTCTTGCCTCACGGTTTGTGTGAATAAGGCCACCGGGAGACGTGATAGTGTATGAAGTTTGCAAAATGGTGGATGGTAGATGCAATTTGTCCACACATGCTTGACTGATGAAATCATGTGTGGCGCCGGAATCGAAAAGAACGAAAGCGGAATGTCCGGATATAGAAAACATACCCGAGAGGACCGGTTCTCCGGCTTGCACATCTTCGACCGTAGTAAAATTCACACGGCCGGTTTTGGTGGGGGTTTTGTTGTGATTGTTGTTGTTGTTGCCGCGGTTATTATTGTTGCCATTATTGCCGCGGTGGTGCTGATGGTGATTATTCCCACCGTTGTTGCCATTGTTGCGGCGAGGATGTGGGCATTCTCTGATGAAGTGACCAATGCCGCCGCAGTTGAAGCATGGCTGCTGCGGGGATGGCCTGGCACCTTGGTTATGCTGCTGCGGGGTGTGCTGGTGACCACGGTGCTGATAGGAGTGGTGGGGCGCACGATAGGGCTGCTGGAAGGTAGTGCGTTGCCCACCCATTGGAGGCACTGGGACACGGAATTTCTGACCAGTGGGGCTGGTCACTGCAAGCTTGAACTTGTGAGGTGGCGCACCGGATGAACTTCCCGCGGTGCGCTTCCTCTTCTTATCATCCTGATTGACGCGAATGGCGTCCTCTTGCACAATGGCGGCACTAACCAATTCATTGAACGTGCCATTTAAGAGAGCAAGGCGGTCTTGCAGTTTCGGATTTAGACCTTTCCGAAAGCACTCACGCTTCTTCGCATCCGTGTCAGCATGATAGGAAGCATACTGGGCAAGATAGTTGAATTTCCGAGCATACTCTTGCACAGTGCTGGAGCCTTGCTTCAGGTCAACAAATTCCTGAAGCTTTCTTCTCATGACACCGTCAGGAATGTGGTGTGCACGGAAGGCTGCCGAGAATTCCGGCCGAGCACCTGGTGATCCGCGGGGAGTGCAGCGGTGTAGTTTGCCCACCACGCACTAGCCGACCCACGGAGCTGCTGTGCTGCAAATAGAGTCTTCTGGTGCTCGGTGCAATTCAGAAGAGCAAACTTGGACTCCACGATACGCAGAAAATTATCTGCTTCCAGGGGGTCCTTTGCTTCGAGAAAGACGGCGGTTGAGTCGCCCAGAAATCCCCATAAGAGGTGGGACGGGGCTGCGGTGGAGGAGCTGCTGCCTGGGCATTATTGTTCTGGCTCGCCAGGAACACCCGAAACATCTCGTTCTGATTATGAACAAGTTGCTCCACAGCAGTCAACGGTGGTGGAGGAGGTGGCTGCGATGAAGCACCCTCCCCCGAATTATCCACCGTGCGACGAGTGTTCACCATCTGCCACACAATTTAATTACACCATTAGTCTCAGCGTTTCGGAGCCATAGACAATGATAGTAATTAAGGGACATGATATGAACATGAATTTCAGAATGCAATCCATAGGAGGAAAATTTCATCAGGTGCTGAAATTGATGGAGTAACAGTTTCGGTATGAAATTTTAGATTGCATAACCTGGGAGATTAACTTCTATGATCTGAAATTGATTAAACCAAAGATTTTTGCTCACAATTTCAGACCATTTAAACTTAGTAAATTTTCCTCACGGTTCTGAATTTTTGACGGAGCGAGACACATATTCACTAAACATAAGCTTAGTGGTTCATATATATTTCAAGGTGCAACCCATTTGTACACAAAAGCGCGCGATATTAACACTTCTTAGCGCGGGGTTATACGCCCAGAGTTTTCCGGCCTAACTAGTCATCCAAACCTCCTATGCTGTCAACCTACCCAAAACACAGCGACCACTACGTCCTTACGTACGTACAAGCCACTAGTTCTTGTTCTTTAGTACACTACCATTAATTTTACAAGTTCCTTTCTTAGCACTAGCTAGCAGTCTAAGCATCGCTGTCGGTGTCTTCCGGGTTGTTCACATCGGAAGCATCGCTAGCAGCGTCGTCACCATTATCCTCCGGTGGTGGTGGCTGCAACAGATTCCAGTGAGCTGCCAGCAACACCTGGTGGTGCTGCTGTAACGCGGCCAACTGGTGCTGGAGATTCCCTATCTCCGTGAACAGCTGGTCCATGTTGGTCTGCGCGGTCTGAAGCTGCCCATGCAGGAATTGCATGGTGGTCTGCTGGGAGTAAATGGTCTCATCCTTCTGAGTAATAGATGTCTTAGCTGCATTCAGCTCATTTAGCGCCTCAATCCGTTCCTCATCACAGAACGTAGCCATCTGCTCATGTTCTGCCTTTTCCTGCTCAGCTCTTTCTTTCGCCCTATCTGCGACGACACGTAGGTTGTCGCTGAAGATAAGGTCATCCTGCACTTCCTTGATACGTGCAGTCAGGGCAGCATTTTCCTGCTCCAGCTCGGTGATACGGGCGGTCAGCTGCTTGTTTTCCTCTTTTGCTGAGTAGTAGTCGTCCGTGACGTCGGTGAGACGATCAGTGAGATCTTCCACCTCAGATCTCAGCTGATTCCGTTCAGTCATGAGTTGTCTTGCATCCATCTATAGATCATGGTTAGGGATATATTTTAAGCAGCATTATTATCAATAATTTAGGTAAATAAAAGCTCAATTAACATGCTGAAAAGAAAACAGAATGAAACTGACATCCTTTACAACGTAACCGGTTCTGAACCCTCTCTGTTTTTCCCCAATTTCGTCTCTGTTTGTACAGTAAAATTTACCAAAATTTATGACCAGATGCTAGAGAATTTCCTAAGCTTTCCAACGCATCCTAAAACACGAAAAAATCTTAAGCGGATCAAAAGATATGGCGATTTCCGGCTCGACGGATTTTCTGACAGATTTTCTGGAAACGCCGGGAACTAAAAATTTGCTCTCTGTTTTTGCTTATTTGACCGGCTTAACGAATTTTCCTTGCTGACCTGATATTAGATGAAATGTGGGGCATAACACGAGCTTTCCAGAATGGGGTAGATCGTTTTATTTGAATAAGTACTTCAAAAGTTATCGCGATTTTCGTGAAACACCCGAATCTGCCAACCCGGCGATTCGGTGAAATCTGGCAACCTTTTGCCAGGTTTTCGGATAAGTCATTTTTAGTATGATTCCACTCTACTTTCACTTGGGTCATCATGCCAGGGTGATGGTACATGTTATGAGCTTTCCGGATTGTGTTTAATCGTTTCGTTTGAGTGGACGATTTAAAAGTTGTGGCCGTTTCCGTGAATCGATAATCGGTTAGGGTTTAGTTCTCGATCGGGTGGGGTTTTCTGCCCGATTTTTGGATATCGTGCACGACTTGTGTTGAGAATTTTTGGTGAGTTGTTCGAGACCATGTTTTTGCATTCTTGATCAATTATCTTACGCAACGGTGATGCATGGTATGAATGATGACATGAAATGCCGTTAACCTACGTCCTTTCCAAAATGAAACACGCGATCGGTCTATATATAGCCGACCACTCGCTTTTTGTGGCAACACACACACGATCTCATCACGGGAACTACACGATCTAAATTTCGTGGTTAGCGTACCTGCAAAAGACCATTTCAGAAACATTACATCAAATTCAAAAGAAACTATGAAAACAATTATTCCACGATCTCATCAACTTCCTCCTCATCATCATCTTTCTCATAGTAACGGTTCATAGAAAGAACCGCCCCGTGGATTGCCACGAGCCAACATTGTCCCGTATTATTACTTCCGCGGGCACGGAGCGCTAATTTAAATTGCAACATACCTGGGCCGGGCCGTAGTTACAAAAATTTAAACAAGCATAACCCAGGGTTAGTTTTGCCACATCTATTTCTACTGCAGACCTTACTTGGGCTTTCTAGGTCGTTCCTCACCGTATAAATGTGTTGATGATTTTTAGCATGACCCGTAGTGTACGGCATACCCCGACACGGCTCGATACCAGCTGTGACACCCCTACCTCGCGAAGCGAGAGGGATTGTCAAACAGGATCGTATCGGGAGACATTCGACGAAGCGAACGTGCATTGCACATACATCGGGAATTCATTCGTCATTTTATTACATCGGAAGAGCACTTGAGTAACAAGTTCTTATACATACTCTCTTAAATATTACAAGCCATTGTTCAGATTTCAGATTACAATACATAAGTGAAGTGTTAATTTACAATACTTGGTAATGTCTTTGCGGAAGCGTAAACATCTCGACGATACATATATATAGTTAACTAGGAGAACCACACCGGCCCATACGGCATGGTCTCACTCTTGAGTCGGTGAAGCGGGAACCCACTCCACGGTCCACTCCCGAGGTTCCTCGCTTTGACACACATACTTCCCGCAGCAATCACAATAATCGGGCTGCGGGAACCCTGAAAATAGTTTCAACACAAACCATGAGTATCTAATATACTCCGCAAGGCTTACCCATCAAAAATGGTTCAAAGAACCGACCCTAACATGCATGGGGCTTGACCTGGCTTGCGGGAACTTGCAAAAACGGCATCTAAGGAATTTGTTTAACTCATAATTTTAGCCAAGTTAAGAGGGTAGAACATAATCATAAATTTTTGTGAGCAAGACTAACAAGCATGGTTGCAATACATGACTTTAATATTCAAAACAGCAAGCTTAATCATCATATCCTCTTATTACTACGATGCAATCTGCTCGAGACAAGTGGTACTCATCACCGCGAGGGACGGCGATATATATCGATTTACACCCTGCAGGGGAAACCCAAATGCACGACATACGCATCATTTAAGAACACGTATGGCCACCTTTCACAAGATCACCATAGATATGAGCCGGGTCCACCCTCCGAGTGTGTATTCCACATGCAACCACAGTAGCGTCGGGTCCAAGGGTAATAACACACCCTCCGTCTACTCACAAACCCGTGCATCCACCGTGACCAACACTTTGCACAAAGGGTGGAGTTACCGTCCAACACTACGGCTCTCAAGCTACATCAGTTTACCAACTCCCATACGAAGGTATGCATTTGGTACACAACTCAATACTTGCTCGCGGAGTCACAACGAACGGTCCTTAACCGACACATACGGGGCTATGGCAAACAAGGGCCAACCTTGTCACCGCATCCTACACATGCTCTTCCCCGTACGGTCTCCAATTAATCATGTGAGGGTAACCAAATTTAATCCCTAGACCGGGTGATCTCCAAATCACTCGGTGTTGCTACCGATGAAGTTATTAAGCATAGCACTAGCGATAAGGCTTATACTTAACCAAGACCACAGGATATAGAAAGCTAGTGCAACTAGGTTTCCGAGCAACTCCTAAACGTAAATGCACAATACATCATAGACGTATGTAAAAATAAAGAGAACTTTTAAAACATAGGTCATGCTCCGGGGCTTGCCTTGATTCGGCTCGTAGTCAGCACACTCGAACTCGCTCACTTCAAGTTGGTGTCCTCCTTGATCTTCAGCTCCAGTCGAAGTTCGTATATGAATGCATATGAAGTGCATGAGCAACGGATGAATTTCGTATTTACATAGTTCATGGAACTTCCTCAATAATATAATGTAACGAAACGTTTGCATAAATTAAACATGTTCTTGAGTGGTGATGATATGGTCATGATGGTGGTAAGTGTGGTTTGTTTCATGGGGACAACCTTCTAATTAGGTAAACTTTCCATCATTCAGTATAAATGTACCTGCTGGTTTTTGAGATCAAGAAAATAGGGTATAATTTCTTATTACTTAGTATGCAAGAGGTTGATGTTCATTTCTTAGGATGAAGTTTCATCACTTCGTTATACATCGTGTACCAATAGTACTCATCATTTCATGTGGGTTTGCTGTGATTAACCTACACCATATCTGACCGTTCTTGCCCAAAAAGATAAACGTGATTATGGTCTATTTAATTGTGCCATGTAAGTGTGAAAAATCATCTAACCATAACCGCAAGTAAAAAGGGCAATTTGAGCTTAGCCCATTATCAGCCATTTTATTTCACTAAGTCAAGGTTAACAGGTGGCTTGTGAAGCCATCTTAAGGTGTCCAACTCTTAATATTTTGTTACAGAACTTAGGTGATTCATGTTGGTTGATGTAAAGTACATAACTCAAGGTTTACAACGAGCCTATAGCTGTTTCATTTGGAGCTGTATTCAAAAAGTTATTGAATTTCAAAAACGGCAGGTTGTCACGCAGGCATAACGGATTAGCATCTTAGAGTGCTTAAATCTTTATTTTTCTACACATGAAGTACTGGGATTATGTTACTACGTTAAAGTACAGGTTATCTACTTTCCAAAGAGCCCTTGCTCATGCAGTTTGGATCCGGGGTCCAGAAGTTACATCATTTTTAAAATGCAATCTTGTTAAGCAGTTTGGTCACGATAGCATTTTCATCTCACTCAAAAATTAATTTTTACTATATAGCCATAGGTGATCATGTACACCATGTTAAAGTGCAGGTTACAAGCTTTCCAATGCGCTTTGAATCGTTCAAATCCGTGGCGTATAACTCGAGTTATGATTTTTCTAAAATCCTTAACCGTTACGACATTTCAGCACGATTCAAAAATTTCGCTAAGTGTCGCGCGCGGGAGGCTCGCCGGAGCGGCGGCGGTGCTCACCGGCGGCACGCTAGGGCTCGCCGCCGGGGCCGGGCTTGGCCGCCTGTGCACGGTTTTCAACGGCGCATCTACCGGCGATGGTGGCGAGGTGAGGGAATGGACGGAGCTTAGCTCGCGTCGAGCCATGGCGGATGCGGCGGCTCCGGTGTGGGAGCTCGTGCTCACCACTGCGCGAAAGAAGGGGCGGTCAAGGCTGAGAGCATCACCTGCTCGAGGGAAGCCCGGCGCGGGGTCGAAGAAGGAGGAGGTGGCCCGGAGTGAGCTGGCGTCGACGGGGTGGCGGGGGCGCGGTGACCGGCAGTGGAGAAGAAAGGGAATGCCTTCACCGTCCGGGCTCGGCTTGACCTCGGGGAGCGACGTGATGTTCAGCTAGGCCCTTGAGCACATTCTAGAGGTGGAGGCGGAGCATGAGCTCACCCGGGCGCGGCGCAATTGAGCTCGCCGGCATCGAGGGGGAAAACGGGAGCTTCTCGGATTCCTTTGGAATTTGAGGCTCGCGAGAGGGAAGGAGGAGGCCGGGGACTCGGGTGGGAGTTGCGCAGGAGCTGGGCGAAACAACTTCACGCAAATAAGGGGCTGCGGCGCAAGGAGAGGCGGCGCACGGGGAAAAGGCCCGGTCGGCGGCCATGGCGAACTTCCCTTCCCCGCCATCGACGGCCGAGCGCGCACGCTTCGAGGCGAAGCTTCCTGGACGGTGGGCGACGCGTGGAGTTGCACGGAGCGGCGAGGACGGGCGGCGCCTAACCGGCATGGGCACCGGCGGCGAACGCCGCTGACGGTGACCCCGGCCATCGTGCCGGCCCTCGTTCAATTGTTATTCTCACAATTTACAGTTTTGCCACTGCTGTCCTCCTTTGTAAATGGCTCATAAAATTTGATCCTTTTGACATTTTTGCAAACCAAAATTTCTGTGGTTCCACTGGATTATGTGGAACAACTTTCCTTATAGGCCAAAGTTCAAATTCGAAGTGTAAAAATTTATAAAAATTGTTGAACAGGTGCTGTTTCTGTTTAGAGTTGGATTTTTCTAGGGATTTGTACTGACCCAAAAATTCAGGAAAAATGTCCTAAATTCAAGTCTTGATGTGTTCTACCAGATTGTGCAAAAATTTGGGGTTACCACTTTGGAGAAAGTTTGAGATCTCAAAAGCTAGGGTTTTGGAAACAATAAAACCCTAATAGGAACTTAACCTATTATTTCATGTGACTAGCCGGATGATTTTTGCTTTGCACATGCAAATCTCCTGTTAACACAGTAACATTGTGAAATTTGTGACACGGGGTGTCACACGGGCAGACATGGTGACGGCGCAGCGGAACCACTTGGTGGAGGTCCTAGTCGCGAGGGAGATCGAGCCGTGTCGGCTACAGCTGCAGTACAACGGGCTGGCCGAGGCACACCACGCACTGCTCCACGACCACGACGACCTGTTCGATGAGTTCGAGCAGTTGCAGCAGCAGATGCAGCAGCAGCAGCGGCACGAGCAGCAGCAGGGTCCACCCGACGAGGAGGTCTCCGGGATGGACTACGAGCCACCACCCGCGTCGCCGGCTTGGGACGTCGAGTCGGACGGCGCCGATCCACGCGCCGTCGGCTTAGTGCTGTTGTGTTTTCACTAATGTAGGAGGGTAGCCACATTTTGCCGACGTAGGTCGGATGTATATAGGGTACTAGCGGAGGTTGGGCAGTTGGGAGTGTACGCGAAGTGGGGTTGAGTTGTATCAATAATAACGAGTGGGAAGGAAGTAGTGCTACCATATATATATATATATATATGCAGTTGCTAGAATGAACAAATGTGTTGAAATATTGGGAGTAGTTTCTACTTGTATCCGATGCTCTTACTTCTTCACGAGAGATGGACAGCACACATACGGGTGTGAGTGAAGTAAGAGGATCAAGGGAAGATGTTCGTGTAGTCGAGTCGGAGCGACAGCTGCAGGAAAAGGAGGAATTGTTAGCAATTAGGGAGGCGCAGTTGCTAAACAGGGAGCAGCAGATTCAATTTAAGGATCAGCAGCTAGCAAATGCTCATGCATTGATCACTCGGTTAGAGCAAGATCTATTGCAAGCACACAACGCCATAATGAATGAAGCAATAGGACAACAACCTCCAGGAGGTGAGCCGGTAGCGCAGGAGATTCCTATGGAGGCTGAGTCCGAAGAAGAAGAGGAGGATCCTGAAGAGATAATGGATGTGGATTCCGTCATAGACTTCACGGAGATTCCACGACTGGAGGATGCGAGAATCCGAGACGGGCAGTTCCGTGAGTCGGAAGTGACCTCCAAGCTTCGTGAAGAGTAGTAGAGTGCGAGTTAATGGCGAGTGAGGAAACTAGTATGTACCTTAGGCGCTAGTTAAATAACGGACGTGATGTAATCACGCATGAGTGTATCATAGAAATCGTTGTAACGTGGATGTATAAACATGTGTTTCTGGATTGGTGGTGTTTTAATAAAGATGGATTGATGCATAAGATTGGAGTTCTCATCTACGTATTCCTGTTTCCCCATTATTATGTTGGAATGAAGATGTCTAACGTAAAATTTCCTTGGACAGAATGGTTGGAAGAAGGAGACGCGATGAGCCCGAGAGTTCTCAACGCGGGGCGGGAACACCACCACCACCCCCGACAACGGCTCAAGCTATTGCAGCGATGCTTGGATTCTCGCGCGGAGCAGCGGGAATTATTGGAGCAATTGGTTCGTAACACGGCTCCACAGGAACGTCATCAAGGCCGTAATGCACCGAGAAGAAAGGGTGACCTTTTCGGATTTCTTATCGGTTCGCCCTCCGATTTTCTCGGATGCGGGGGAACCCTTGGAAGCTGATCATTGGCTTCGCACCATCGAGTCAAAGCTGGAATTGTTCCCGTGCACGGATCATCGGAAGACCCTCTTCGCTTCCCAGCGAGTTGCAAGGGTTTGCTTGGAGCTTGGTGGGCCAACTACAAAGCCATGTTTCCTCCAGGACATCAAGTTACATGGGCAGAGTTCACTAAAGCCTTTCGAGAGCATCATATTCCCGAAGGCTTGATGAATCGAAGCGGAAGGAATTCTTATCCCCGAAGCAAGGCGACATGAATGTGCATACCTACTCCAAGGTATTTAATCGTCTTGCTCGGTATGCTCCCGAACATGTGGACACGGATGCCAAGAAGAAGAATTTGTTCAAGGAAGGAATGAGTACCAAGCTACAATCTCGCTTGGTGCTGAACAAGACCGACGAGCTTCACCGATTTTGTGAGTGACGCTATTGCACTAGAAGACTCTATCCGTCTTCATCGGACGGAGAAGAACAAAAAGAGGCCGGCTATTGGGCAAGGAAGTGGGGGACCCTCAAAATACAGGCTGGTCTACACTGCACCGTCGGGTCAGCGTTATCAGCATACCCCCTCTCGTCCCAATTTCTACCGGCAGAATCAATCACCCCAGCAACCACAGCAACAGCGGCCGAATCGGTATCGACCGCCTTATCAGCAACGAGAACTTCCGGAATCCCCGACCGATGGGTCAAGCACCGCAGCGAGAATGGACCGCCATGCTTCAATTGTGGCCGTTCGGGACATTACTACCGCAGTTGTCCGTATCCCCGGAAGGCACCATATGCACCCGGACCTCAAGGGCAGCCGCAGAACCAGCGAGAGGGCACCAGCCAAGAATACCCAAGTGAAGGCCGGTCGTGCCAACTTTACTACGGCCGAGGAGCTACCCGAAGGAGGACAAATCTTAGCGGGTATGTTTTCTATCGCTGAACATCCTGCTATGGTTTTATTTGATTCGGGAGCTACGCATAATTTTATCGAGCAAGTCATATATTGCTAAGCATTGCATCACACCATCTAAGTTGACATGGACACATATTATCTCAACACCTGGGGGTAAAATTCTTACCATTGAAGCAGCTGCCAACATGCCATTAAGATTGGGTAACACGGTTTATCCTACTTCATTAATCGTCCTGGATGGGCAAGGGTTAGATGCAATTATTGGCATGCAATGGATGGATTTCCATAAGGCAGTATTGGACATAGCGTCTCGAGCCGTATATCCGAACTCTCCTGTTCATGGTCGAGATTGCTTGCTCTTAACTTTTCCTCAAGCTATGCTGCCAATGGTCAATAAGGTTGTGGGTAAGAGTCCGGAGGATATACCTATAGTCCGTGAATATCCGGATGTCTTTCCGGACGACTTGCCGGGACTACCGCCGGACCGAGCGGTAGAGTTTAAGATAGAGTTACAGCACTGGAACAGCACCAATATCAAGAAGACCGTATCGGATGCCGCCGAATGAGCTGGCAGAGTTGAAGGTGCAACTAAAGGAATTGCTGGACAAAGGATACATCCGTCCAAGTTCATCGCCATGGGGATGCCCGACCTTGTTTGTGAAGAAGAAAGATGAGACACTAAGGCTATGTGTGGATTATAGGCCTTTGAATGCCGTTACTATCAAGAACAAGTACCCTCTTCCGAGGATCGATGTCTTATTTGATCAAGCGATGGGAGCCAAAGTCTTCTCTAAGATAGATCTTCGTTCCGGATATCACCGGATTAAGATAAGAACCGAAGACATACCGAAGACTGCATTCTCCACAAGGTATGGACTTTATGAGTACCTGGTAATGTCATTTGGATTGACTAATGCACCAGCACATTTCATGTATCTCATGAATTTTGTGTTCATGCCGGAGCTAGACAAGTTTGTCGTGGTGTTCATTGACGACATCTTGATCTACTCTAAGTCGGAAGAGGAACATGCTAATCACTTACGAGTGGTGTTACAACGACTAAGGGATCATCGGCTTTATGCTAAGTTCAGCAAGTGTGAGTTTTGGCTGAAGGAAGTGCCGTTCCTAGGTCATGTGATATCAGCCGAAGGAGTAGCGAGTTGATCCCGGCAAAGTTCAAGACGTGTTGGATTGGAAACCGCCGAAGTCGGTTTCGCAAATCGAAGTTTCTTAGGATTGGCTGGTTACTACGAAGGTTTATTCCCAACTTCTCGAAGATAGCCAAGCCAATGACTAAACTGTTGGAAAAAGATAAGAAGTATGTATGGAGCCAAGAGTGTGAAGAAGCTTTCCGAACCTTAAGGAAATTGCTAACCACGGCTCCGATACTTGCTCAGCCGGATCCGACAAAACCTTTTGATGTGTACTTGTGATGCATCGAGGAACGGGACTTGGGTGTGTTCTAATGCAAGAAGACGAGTGATTGCCTATGCATCTCGACAATTAAGGCGTCATGAAGAACACTATCCTACCCATGATCCGGAGCTAGCAGCAGTGGTACTTGCATTGAAGAGCTGGAGACATTACCTTTTGGGCAACTTAGTACACTTATATACGGACCATAAGAGTCTCAAGTACATCTTCACTCAAGCTGATTCGAACATGCGCCAACGAAGATGGCTGGAGTTAATAAAAGATTATGAGCTGGAGATTCACTATCATCCTGGCAAGGCAAACGTGGTAGCCGATGCTTTAAGTCGCAAGGTTCATTGCAATAACCTCATGGCTCAACTCGGGCGCAAACATCTTCACTCGAAGTGAGGAACCGAATCTTCGGATTATTCCGTATGGAGCATTAACAAATTTGGCTCTTATCCCTACCTTGCGTGACGAAGTGATAGCAGCTCAGCGAGAAGAGTGTTGGTGTGGGATATATAAGAAGACGACTCAAGGAAGGCGAAGTCAAGTGTTTCGAGAAGATAGCGAGGGAGTTATTTGGTTCTAGAATCGATTGGTTGTACCCAAGGATCAATCTCTTCGCAAGAAGATTATGGATGAAGCTCATATGTCCAAGTATTCTATTCATCTCGGAACCAACAAGATGTATCAAGATCTAAAGCAAAGATTTTGGTGGACACGCATGAAGCGAGAAATAGCCAAGTATGTCAATGAATGTGATGTCCGTCGACGGGTCAAAGCCGAGCACTTGAAGCAAGCGGGATCCCTACAACCTTTAAGTATCCCTGAATGGAAGCGGGAAGACATCGGCATGGATTTCATCGTTGGGTTACCACTAAGTCCACGAAAGCATGACTCCATCCGGGTTATTGTGGACCGTTTGACGAAGTCTGCTCACTTCATACACTGTACATACGCGGTACACTGCAGAGAAGTATGCGGAACTCTACATTGCTCGAATTCTCTGTTTGCATGGAGTGCCGAAGACCATTATATCGGACGAGAGGAACACAATTTGTCTCCAGTTCAGGGAACAATTGCAAGAATCTTTGGGGACCAAGTTGATACGAAGCTCAGCATATCATCCTCAAACGGATGGACGGACGGAAAGGATCAATCAATATCTTGAGGATATGCTTCGAGCATGTGTCTTGACCTATGGTAAAGGCGGGAGAAGTGTTTACCTTTGGCGGAGTTCTCCTACAATAACAGCTATCAAGAGAGTGCGGGAATGTCGCCGTTCCAAGCTCTATATGGACGTAGTTGTCGTACGCCCTTGAATTGGTCCGAAAGCGGAGAAAGAGTGATCTTCGGACCAGACCTAGTAAAGGATGCGAGAGGAACAAGTCCGTCTAATCAAACGAGAATCTCAAGAGGGCTAAATCTCGACGGATCGGTTATACCGACAAGAGGCGTCGAGAGTTGGTATTTCAGGTTGGAGATCAAGTCTATCTTCGAGTATCCCCTACCAAAGGTGTTCAAAGGTTTGGAATCAAGGGCAAGTTAGCACCCGATACATCGGACCTTTTCCAATCCTGGAAAGATGTGGAGCTGTAGCATATCGACTGGAATTGCCATCCCACTTGGCAGGTATCCATAACATATTTCATGTATCTCAACTAAATAAGTGTTTAAAACCACCCATGGATATACCGACAGTCGAGGTGGATCGATTACTGAGCGGATTTGACATATGACGAACGACCGGTTAAAGTTCTCGACACCAAGGATAGAGTAACCCGTCATCGGACCATTAAGTTCTACAAGGTCCAATGGAGTAATCACTCGGAAGCTGAAGCTACTTGGGAACAAGAAGAGTTTCTTCGATCAAACTACCCCGAGTTCTTTAGTACCATCGCTTAGTCGTCTCGACCGCTATTGACGTCAAAAGTCGCCAACACACCGTTGTCCGGAGAGTCCACCGAAACCCCGGCGACGCAGGGCCCTGTGCTCCCAACGGACCGGCTCAGCTCGCCGATTCTCGTGTGCGCTGGTGCGTGCCGGATGGTTTTCCTGCAAACCAACAAAGACAATAAAAAGTGTAAAATTCCGGGTCATCGGCCCGGATAGGCCGATGTGCAGCCGTGGCCGATTACGGCGTAAGATAGACAAAATCGGCCATTGGCTAGGAGCAGCACGGCCCATCCATTTTATGTATTAAATGCCAGGCAAGCGAGCCGTGATACAAACGATACGAAATCGGCGATGCTATAACATGCGATCGGTGGCTAGCGACCGATTTCGTCGGTGAGCAATCAAATCATTAAGACCTTGCGAGGATGCATTATCGAATAAAATATAAACAAGGTAATTATTAATGGGATGTAATTAATTTGATAGCAAAAGGATGGTTCAATCATCAATCGGAGCGATAAATCGGCCGATCGGGCATCCGGCGATTCTGCCATTGATTATAACGATGAGTTATTAGATCTATCTAGATGGATAATGATGATCAATGAAATCATACTAATAACTCGGGTTCAAAGGCAGCTTTAACAGATTTGGCGCTAATTGAACATGAAACAGCTAATGAACGTGATAAACAATCGGCTAAACACTCGAAAGAACGATAAGACAAATACAACCACACGAGATCCGAATCGACCGGTCGCTCCAACGGGACAAGTCAGCGATGGCACGCGGCGGACCGAGATCTAACGGCCGCGCACGCCGGCCGATTCGGGACAAGCACAATCATAAACGCCTTAACTATGAAAATAGATCTACACCCTAGCCAATCGGCTGCATGCGCCTAGGACAAGTCAACTATCGCAAAGGCAAACACGGGACACGTCAGCCGAATCTGCACGGTCGAATCGGCCAAGATGTAAAAGAATTCTCATAGCGGCTACGTGACTCGGACGACCGGATCCGAGCCAATCGGCGTTGCGAGCAAAGGCTGGGACGGGGAGGCGGGACAAGTCAAACTACCTCCACCACGAGCCGGACCGGGTCGACTTGACTCATCCGGCCGATACTCACTACGACGATCAAGAACAGATCCGGTCCGTTGACGCCGGTTTTTGACCAAGGGACCCATTGTCGGCGACTATAGGTCAAAAGAGGGCCGGTGGGCGGAAGACCGACGGCCGCTTGGGCGAGTAAAGGCGCGTCCCTCCCGGGAATCGTGCGCGGACGCCAACGAAGAGCATAATATTGATGGGCCTGGCCCGCGTTGTAAAATTAGAAATAATAGTTTAATTTTGGAAAAAAGATCCTAGTCGGTTAGGAAATCGGCCCGAAGAGGGTCCGAGGAGGATTCTTCGTGCCGAGTATAAATTTGTACTCGGGTGTAACCTGTAAACTCGATTCACATCCAATACAACTTTCGGCGCATCGCCAAACCCTAATTTTCTGTCAAGTCTTTACTTGTTTTGCGCGGGGATCTTCGGGGCTCCGGTCGACAACAAGTTGGCTTGACAAGGTAATTATGTCGTCCAATTCTCGGCGCATTGTTCGTAATTAGACGGCTTAATTGCTAGTTATCCGGCGACCAGATCTGTTTTCGACCGTCGTAGTGAGTATCGGCCGGGATGAGTCAAGTCGACCTGGTCCGGGCTCGTGGTGGAGGTAGTTTGACTTGTCCCGCCTCCCCGTCCCGACCTTTGCTCACAACGCCGATTGGCTCGGATCTGGTCGTTCGAGTCACGATAGCTGCTATGAGAATTCTTTTACATCTTGGCCGATTCGATCGTGCAGATTCGGTTGACGTGTCCTGTGTTTGCCTTTGCGATAGTTGACTTGTCCTAGGCGCATGCGATCGATTGGCTAGGGTGTAGATTTACTTTCATAGTTAAGGCGTTTATGATTGTGCTTGTCCCGGATCGGTCGGGCGTGTGCGGCCGTTAGACCTGGTCCGATCGCGTGCCATCGATTGACTTGTCCTGTTGGAGCGACTGGTCGATTCGGGATTTGTGTGGTTGTATTTGTCTTACTTGTTCTTTCGGAGTGTTTAGCCGATTGTTTATCACGTTCATTAGCTGTTTCATGTTCAATTAGCAACCAAATCTTTTAAAGCTGCCTTTGAACCTGAGTTATTAGTATGATTTCGTTGATCATCATTATCCATCTAGATAGATCTAATAACTCATTGGCGAGAATCGGCCGAATACCCGATCGGCCGATTTATCGCTCCGATTGATGATTGAACCATCCTTTTTGCTATCAAATTAATTACATCCCATTAATAATTACCTTGTTTATATTTTATTCGATAATGCATCCCTGCAAGGCCTTGATGATTTGGTTGTTCACCGACGAAATCGGTCTGCTAGCCACCGATCGCATGTTATAGCATCGGCCGATTTCGTATCGTTTGTATCACGATTCGTTTGCCTGGCATTTAATACATAAAATGGATGAGCCGTGCTGCTCCCGATCAATAGCCGATTTTGTCTATCTTACGCCGAGAATCGGCCACGGCTGCACATCGGCCTATCCGGGCCGATGACCCGGAATTTTACACTTTTTATTGTCTTTGTTGGTTTGCAGGAAAACCATCCGGCACGCACCAGCGCACACAGAAACGGCGAGCTGAGCCGGTCCGTTGGGAGCACAGGGCCCTGCGTCGGCCGGGTTTCGGTGGACTCTCCGGACAACGGTGTGTTGGCGACTTTTGACGTCAACACACTTTTTGGCACGCCCGGTGGGACAGAAGCAACCAAGATCAAGATGTCGTACATGCAGGCTGTCGGGGAGGACGGAACGCCAATGGTCGATGCTGAAAATCGACCGATTTTTGTTCCAGTTCCTCTTAGGACGGATGGCAAAGGGCATGGAGAAGTTTCGATGACAATGAGGTTTCGGCCTGGGGGAAGATGACGACGGAACAAAAGCTGCAGTACCAAGAATACCTGGCCGAAGCAATGAAAAAGTACTTTCAAGCCACGAAAGTGACACGTGGCGAGTGGCCACAAAAGGAGACATCCCTCGGATTCTCGCATCCGGAAGAACTAGACCAAATTAAAGCCCGAGACTGCCGGATGCCAACCAACTCGGTGATATGGTCAACTCGTCCGTTCATCGGGCCCTAATCAATCAATCGGGCGTGTTGACCAACACCATCGGGAATTTGATCAAGGACACGATTGATGGCGGATCGTTCATCGAAGGATATTCCGGACCTGCGTACACTCAGCCTTTTGGCACTCTTGTACGACCAATTCGGGGAGTCGGCCTCCGAATACCACACCGCCAGCGAGGGTTTCAGCCCTCGTACGGCATGCCACCTCACCTATGGCCTGGCAAGGACAATGCAAATGCAAGTACCGATGCGACCCAGCCAGGCAAAGGGGATGACAGGTGGCCCCAAGAAGTCGGTAACGGAGGAGGGCGACAAACAAGATGTACAACAGCCGACTTCGAATTAGGGGCAGCGACCAATGTGGCAGCGGTCCCGCAGGTGGCACAACGAGCCCAATTTCTTCTACGTACCAAATACCGGCCCGAGTAGAATTGAGAACTCACCTACTATAGTACGGCCGATATCCGGTATTCCACGACTAACCGCATCGAGCTGGGGACAGGGATTCATGATCGGACGGCCGATCCAATCGGTCATGAATTATGGAATCGCTCCGCAGTACTCTGTTCCCGGCTACGGCACCGGGATTTCGGAAACGGCCGGTTGATACACCCGATCGGGGGCAGCCCAACACAGCTTATATGACGGGGACCGGATCGGCGATCGCTGAACCCAATGATATGAATAGCCTCATGGCTAAGATCGCCGATATGATGAAAGATCGGTTCGATTTGAAGCCTAAGGAGAAAAGTGCATTGTATCGGCGACCTTACCCTGACTGGATGGATTCCGTGGCTTTACCCAATAAGTATAAAATTCCCGAGTTTTCCAAGTTTTACGGGCAAGATAACACATCAACTATGGAGCACATCAGCCGGTATGACGCACGGCTTGGTGAGGCGTCTACTCGGGAGGCTTTGCGGGTTCGGCTATTCCCACTTGTCATTGTCCGGATCGGCCTTTTCATGGTTTGCTTCACTGTCACCTGGTTCTATTCAGAGTTGGGCCGATCTGGAGAAAAGGTTTCACTCGTACTTCTTCACGGGCATTACCGAGCTTAGTTTGTCCGATTTAATGGCGATGAAACGGAAACCGGGAATCGGTGGCTGATTATATACGAGAGGTTCGGGACTACGAGGGGACGATGCTACAACCTGAACTCGACAGAGCAACGATTGGCGAAATCGCTTATGCGGGGCTATTTTCCAACATTAAAGAAAAGTTTACCCCACATGAGTTTGATGGGCTGGCACTGACTGACCAGCGAGGCGATCGGCCAGAAGAGAATCTCCAGCTCACCGGGAATCGGCGGTATCGGGTGACTTATGCTGATTTCGACAGTGAGGAAGATGAAGAGGGAATTAATGCGGTTGAGTGGACTAATAACAAACGGCCGATATTTTCTCCGCATGTCAATCCTAAGGAGAAGAAATATGATTTTGATTTATCTAAGGCCGACAAAATATTTGATCACTGCTCGTGGGAAAAGAAAATCCAGCTTTCCCCTCATCACAAAATTCCTACGCCGAGAAGAATTGAAGAAAATGGCTAAGTGGTGCAAGTGGCATGGAAATTCGCATCATAACACCGTTGATTGTTATGCTATGAGAGATGAAATCCGAGAGGGCGATTGACGATGGGATATTGCGAGCAGCCGATGTAAAGAAGAAGATGAAAGTTGATGGGCACCCTTTCCGGCTAATACGATGTACATCAACACCATCGGCGGTGGATCGGCTGGTTTCATACGCCGATATGAGAGGAAGAGGGAGAGGGAAGAAAGAGCCCAGGTGGCACGTGAACAGGAATCTATCGACCAAAGTCGGCGGTACGAGACAAGACGTGATCCGCCGAGAAGATTTTGACCCACACTCGGGCTTGTCCTTTCTTTCGATCTGCTGGGACCAAAACATAAAGCTTCCATCTATCGAGAACTGCCCGAGTGCATTGGCCGAAAAGGGTATCGTGATGGCGGGTCATCAAGTTACCAGGGACGGCCGATTAGTCGCAACTACGAATCGCAACAATCGGCCCCCGGAAGAGCGATCGGCTATGATCACGGCTATGATGAACGGAGATACGTAGTGCCAAAGAGAACCTCCGTTCACGATCGGCTGGGGCCAATCAACGATGAAGAAGAGTTTGATCACCAGTACCATGAAGATTCGAGAGGCGGTCAAACCAAGAACGAAAAGCAGTGGTGCCCCGGTGGTTTGCTCGGCAAAACCCGAAGAGGAGGCTCCAAAGAATGCGCTGTCCGGAAATCAAGGGTGGACGATATTACGAGAGATGACCAAGATGATGAGTCCAAGCCCAAGAAGGAATGGAGGCCGAAAGTGCGGTCTCAAGTGGTCCGAGCTGAAGCCGCGGTGAATATGATATCCATGATGCCCGGGATTGTCGGATCGGCCGATGAAAATTCGGCTGAAGAAGAACCGGTTGGGGAGACTTCGGAGATTTCGTGGACGCCGGAATCGGCGGTATTTGATAAGCCGATCAACTCGATCATTTGCATCTCAAGGCATTGTACATTAGCGGCTACGTCAATGGGTCACCAATGAGGAAAATGTTGGTCGACGGAGGGGCAGCGGTCAATGTCATGCCGATTACTACATACCGCAAGCTCGGGAAGACGCCGGAAGAAATGATAAGGGCTAATCCGACGCTCAAGGATTACAGCGGGAGAAGTCAAGATGTGCGTGGGGCTGCAATAATGGAGATCAACGTGGGCAGCAAAACCATACCCGCCACATTTTTCATCATCGACGGGAAAGGTGCATACAAAACTTTGTTGGGGAGAGATTGGATTCATGCCAACTGTTGCATCCCGTCAACCATGCACCGGTGCTTGATTCAATGGGTCGGCAACAAGGTCGAAATCGTGCGGGCTGATAAGTCCGTAACCATCGCGACCGCCGATTTCGAGTTTGCTCGATGCTGGAGAGCCTGCCTTGTTTCTCGGGCACATATTGGGATGCGGAGGCCGTAAACATCACCGACGACGGAATTGTTGTGACCAGGGGTCGAGTACCCCAGCTGCTCCGATGGGCCCCACGGGAGAATTGACGGACAATCGGCCGATTAACACGCACACCGGAGATATGATGAATCGGCCGATTAACGAACCGGAAGACGGAAAATTAGGCCACGGTTTTGTGTGGGCCGACGAGTTAGAAGAAGTAGATATAGGGGATGGAGACAAGCCTCGACCGACATATATTAGCAAGAAATTGTGTAAAGAAGTAAGAGATGAATTAGTGGCCTTGTTGAAAGAATATAAAGATTGTTTTGCTTGGGATTATAGCGAAATGCTCTGGACTCGCTCGATCGATCGTTGAACATCGGTTGCCCACCAAGCCCGGATATCGGCCATATAAGCAGGGGGCTCGGAAAATTGACCCTAGGTATTATGAAGCCGTCAAAGAAGAGATTATCAGATTATATGAGGCCGGCTTCATTAGGCCATGCCGATATGCGGAGTGGGTTTCCGAGTATTGTGCCGGTGGAAAAGAAAAATGGAAAGATGCGGGTCCGCATTGACTTCGAGAAATTTGAATAAGGCGACTCCGAAAGATGAGTACCCAATGCCAAACGCCGATTTGTTAGTTGATGCAGCCGCCGGCAACAAAATTTTGAGCTTTATGGATGGAAATGCTGGGTACAATCAGATTTTTATGGCCGAAGAAGATATATCGAAGACGAGCGTTCGGATGCCCGGAACGTTGGGACTATATGAGTGGGTTGTCATGACCTTCGGCCTAAAAAATGCTGGTGCCACATATCGAGAGCCATGAATTTTATATATCACGATTTGATCGGCCGATTGGTTGAAATTTATATTGATGATGTCATGGTGAAGTCAAAATCGGTTGGAAGTCATGTGGCTGATCTCGGAGAAGTGTTGAAGAGGACAAGACAATACGGCTCGAAGATGAACCCGCTCAAGTGTGCGTTTGGTGTCTCGGCTGGACAATTTCTGGGGTTTATTGTGCATGAAAAGGGAATTGAAGTCGGCCCTAAGAGTATTGATTCTATCGGAAAGCTGGAACCGCCGACGAACAAGACAAAGCTCCAGTCCCTGATCGGCAAGATTAATTTTATTAGGCGATTTATCTCAAACTTGTCCGGTCGACTTGATGTATTTACGCCATTATTAAAACTCAAGGCCAATCAAGAATTTCGGTGGGAGCCGATCCATCAACGGGCTTTAGAAGATATCAAGAAATATTTGGTGTCCCCACCGATGATGGTTCCGCCAAAGTCGGGCACACCCTTTAAGTTATATTTATCGGCCGATGATAGGTGCATCGGCTCGGCGTTGACTCAAGAACAGGAGGGAAAAGAGCGGGTCATATTTTATCTCAGCCGCAAATTAGTTGATGCGAAACGCGGTTTCCGGAGGTGGAAAGGTTATGTCTCTGTCTATATTTTTCATGCACAAAACTAAGGCATTATCTCGTTAGCCGAGGAGTGTACTCGTGGTTTGCCGGGCCGATGTCGTAAAATATATGTTATCGGCCCCGGTCTCCAAAGGCTGGTTGGGCAAATGGATGTTGGCAATTGCGGAGTTTGATCTAGGATACGAATCGACCAAAGCAGTAAAAGCACAAGTATTGGCTGATTTGATAGTGCAACACGGTGAACACTCGGCCGGATACGTTGAACCGAGTGCCATGGACGGTATTCTTTGATGGTTCAATTTGCAAGGAAGGAAGTGGAATCGGCTTGGTTGTTGTGTCGCCTCGGGGGCAATACGTGGATACTCTATTACGGTAGAGGCGCACACCAACAACCAAGTCGAATACGAGGCGATATTAAGAGGACTGGAATTACTCATCGATGCCGGGGCTGATTTTGTGGAAATTTTCGGCGATTCCTTGTTGGTTGTGAGTCGGTCGGCCGGTGAGTATGAGTGTAAAGATGAAATATTGTTGCAATATCATAAAAAGTGCCGAGAAGTTACTTGAAAAGATTCAAGTGTGTTAAAGTTAGCCATATACCAAGAGAGCAGAACTTCGAAGCAAATAACTTGGCTCAACTAGCATCCGGATATCGGCTCGCCGAAACAGCTTGGAAATAGCTGATATTGAAGAAGCCGATTGGCGTACGGAAATTCGAAATTTTTGAGCAATCCATCCCAACCTACGAGATAAGAAGATAAGATATAAAGCCTTAAAGTATGTTCGTTGGATGATCAATTATTTTTCAAGACAATTTATGGGGTGCTTCTCAAGTGTATTGACGATACCGAGGCCAAAGTGGTAATGAGCGAAGTACATGATGGGATTTGCGGAACACATCAATCGGCCCATAAAATGAAGTGGCTGCTAAGGCGAGCTGGTTATTACTGGCCGACAATGTTGGCCGATTGTTTCAAATATTATAAAAGTTGCCAAGATTGCCGGAAATTCAGGCCTATACGAGGGCGCTCGCATCGGCTATGAATCCGGTGATCAAACCTTGGCCGTTTAGAGGTCGGGCCATGGATATGATCGGCCGGATAAATCCAGCATCAAGCAAAGGACATCAATACATATTGGTAGCTACGGATTACTTCACGAAGTGGGTTGAAGCGGCACCCTATCGCAAAGTTTCGACGGTCGACGTGGTAACATTTGTTAAAGAGCATATCATTTATAGATTTGGGATTCCGGAAACAATCACGACAGATCAAGGATCTGTATTCACGTCGGACGAATTTCAATCTTTTGCTGAAGAGATGGGGATTAAGTTGATTAATTCGTCGCCGTATTATGCCCAAGCTAATGGCCAAGTGAAGCGGCAAATAAGAGTCCGATCAAGTTGATCAAGCGGAAAATACAAGAATATCCTCGTAAGTGGCACATGAAATTGATGGACGCTTTGTGGGCTTATCGTATGTCACGGCATGGGGCCATGCAAGTCGCGCCAGTATCAGCTTGTATATGGGCATGAAGCCGTATCGCCATGGGAGAAAACTATCGGCTCCGAAGGATTGAATTGCAACAAAAGCTATCGGCCGATCAGTACTACGGATTGATGATGGATGAATTAGAAGATGTAGTACAAAATCGGCTGGATGCATTGGAAAAGATAGAGCGAGAATAAGGCGAGGGTCGCCCGCCATTATGATAAGAAGGTTGTGCGAAACAGTTTAAAGAGGGCGATTTGGTGCTGGAAGCTTAGGATGCCGATCGGCGTGAAGGACAATTGGTTTGGTAAATGGTCGCCTAATTGGGAAGGACCTTATTTGATTAGCCGATCGGCACCGGGTAATGCATATATTTTGAAAGAGTTAGCGAGGAGAAGAATTTGGCCGAGCACTTAATGGGAAGTATTTAAAGCGGTATTACCCTAGTATTTGGATTAACTCATAGTGTTCGGCCTAAAGAGACTGCAGCCGATATCGGTATGCATCGCCTTGAGATGGCCGATATTAAAAGTATCGCCCTTAGCCAAAAAATATGAAAGTAAAACGCAGACAAATCAGCCGATGTTTTAAACATCGTCTTCGGATGGCCGATATCATTGTATATCGCCCTTAGTGCAAAAATATTTACAACCAGATTTTGTTCAAAGTCCTATTACACTTAAGCATGATCGACGGCCTTAGCACGGGACAAGAAGTCTTGGACGACAGATATCGCACGGGCCAGCATGGAGTCAAGTTTGGCCATGACCAACAGGTCGTCTTCAACGGGGCCGACATCAGCATGCGCCGCGGCAACCATCTTGTCGGCCGCTTGGATTGCCTCGTCCGTCGCCTTCCGTTGAGCCGCCACATCAACCGACGGTTGTGCAATGGTGGCTTCCAAGGCCGCCGCCTCCTTCTCCTTGAGAGCCGGCGATGCCCTCAAATCGGCAATCTCCTTGTTGATTACTTGCAGTTCATCCTGCCGATTTGAGAGTTGCTCTTGCATCTCTTGGGTCTTGCGGGCCTCCTCCTCGGAACGCTTGATGGAGTTCTCGGTGAGTAACGCAGCTTGCTGCTGCTCCGCGTGGCGAGCCGGACGCTGCTGGGCACGGATGAAGTCCATTTGCCGGTACTCCATGTATGCCACGCGATGCGAGCATCGCGCACATCAGCCGGGAGCTCGGTCCGGACCTCCAAGTACCGGGCCCGTATGGGGTGGGCGTCGGCCACCAAGCGATCAACCGAAGAAGCCTCAAGCTCGCGCGCGATTTCGGTCATGGTGATGAGACCGAGGTAGATACCAAAATCGGCGCAGGACGAGGAAGCCGAGCGCCTGAAATACCAAGAAAAGTAAGATGAAGCTAATGATTAGCGGCGAATCAAGGAAGAAATAGTAAAAGAAACAGACCTGCGAAGCATCAATACGAAGCGGCTGGACGTCCATCGGCTGTGCCATTGAACCCACGGGTTCATATGTTTTAAGCAGCTCTCGGCCGGCCGATCCACCGTCACCGGCGACATCTTCGGAGGTGGCATCGGGCGACGCTCTGCCGGCTGGCTCATCGGCGGCGGTGCCTTCGGGAGAAGCCGCGGGCGGCTCCGGCCGGCCGATTCTTCGTCGGCAGCGGTGCCTTTGGGAGGAGCTGTGGGCGACACGGGGCCAGCTTGTTCGGCTTCGGCGGCGGCCTCGGGAGACGCAGGCCGATCCGAGTGAGTTGGGCTCTCCGTAGGGTTCGGATCGGCTTGGCTTGGTACAACTTCGGACTCCGGAGCTGTTTGAGTCGGCCTTTCGGGCGTCGGCGTCTTGGCCCGTGGAGGAGTCGGCGAGCGGATCGGCCTATCGGGCGTTGGCGTCGGGCCCGAGGAAGAGGGACCGCCGATTCCTGCTAAGAACTCATAGTTAGATGGCATGTTAAGTGAAAAGGAATCGGCGATCATGCAATAACAACTCGACGCAGCGGAGACGGTTCATCGTAGTAATCCGAGTCGGACGGGCGCACGAGCTCGCTTTAGCAGCGCGCGGTATCGCTTCGGGGCTCGAGTCGACCCTGCAGGTGGCACATTAGCCTTCCTCTTTTTGAGGGCGGCTGTTTTAGTTTTAGCCTTGCGGGCAGCTGGCGCCCCTCGACTCATCGCCGCAAATGCTTGAGCGGGAGTGCGGTCGGTGAAGCCGATATTCGGAACAATTGGGCTCGGCATTAAATATGAAATCGGCCGACCATCGATGCTCTGGGTCGGCGGCTCCTCGAGTCCGACTGAAAGAGAATATACAAGGGTGAGCATTTGGAGTGGCCGATTTCATTTACAAAATCGGCCTTACAAAAATAAATCGGCTACACGTACCTCGGCGAAAGGTTCTCTCGGGACTAGGCCGGAGAAGAAAGAAGCGGTATTCCGGCTGCGGAGGTGCCGGTTCCACTCGCCCCACCAACGGTCAAAAAGGCGAGTACTCCGGGCGCCGGGAAAATCCGGCCAAGTCGCCGGTGACGACATCGGCGGTGCGGCCGACGAGCCAATTCCACCGAATGGCGTTGTCGACGAGCAGCCCGCGCCTTTATCCGCCCCACATAGAAGAGGCTGGGGGCAACCGGCCGAAGCCGAGTTGGCGGGCCGCCACCGACGGGTGGTAGAATTCATAGGAGCAGAAGGCCTTGCTCCCGAGCAATAAGTCCCGTCGGCAGCAGACGGGGGCGGAGGCAGGTGGTGAAGATCTTGACCGCCTCCCCGTCGGCCGTTGGGAAAGTTGGGTCGATCGGAAAAGGAGTGTCATACCCCTTCTCGAAGAAATCGATGTACGGGTACCAATCCGTACTTTCGTTGTTGAGGCCCTTGTAGAGGGCGGCGAACCAATACGCCGAGGTTGTCATCCGACATAGCCGCCCACGGTGCCATGGATAACGCTTCCCCGAAAGAGATGCACCGGCTGAATGCGGGCGTGGCCGATTCGGCGTAGTTGCCGGGGAAGGTGAGCGCACCGAGGTCCGGATCGATGGCCTTGGTGGTATGAAGGGACAACCACATTTGAATAAACCACCAAGGGCCACCCGGGTTCTTGATCGATCGGCGGAGCGCAACTCCACCGAAACCCGGTGAAGAAGGAGGTACGCCGACCCCGGAAGATACTTGCCCATGGGAAGGGCATGGCTGTCGCCGATACATCGGCCATCGGCGAGAAAATTGTTTGTGGGGCTCACGCCGACCCCACAAAAGAAGAAATGGTCGAGCCACATGTTGAGGAAGGCGACATGTTCGCGGCGATCGACCGTGCCGTGCCCCTTGTTGTAAGTCCGAATATAGCCCTTCCAGCCCCTGGTGTCTTTAGGGTTGATCCGGTGGGAGGACTTAATGCGGACAGCATCCGGAGTGGCCTCCGCCGTGATGTTCGGATCGGCCAACATGATCTGTATCCAATAAGGTCATGGTAGCCGGGCCGTGGCCAAACATAAAGCGGTTCAGGGCATCCGACCGAGAGATAGCAAGCGGCCGCCAGCAATGGTTCATTCTTACGATGATCGGCCGAGAAAGCTTGATGGCATGGGCGATGCCGATGTCGGCCCAACCTTGTAGATGGATGGCCGACACCGGTTATACCAATCACGCCATCCTGCAACGGGGGTCGGCCATGACCGAAAGCTGTTGGCCCACTCGGCCGATAATGGAGATCGTTGCCGAAACGGAACCCGGTTCGTTTCAGCACGAGATGAGGTCCGTGGGGTCGGGATCGCCCATAGGACCCAAGAAGAAATGGGTCGGGATGTTGGACGGAATAGCGACTTGGTTCCGGATCTCCTAAAAATAAAAAAAAAATAAAAAAAAATAGGGCTAAAATTAGTCCCGGAACGGGAAGAAGATAAATTGTGAAAATGAACAAGAACAAGAACACGAAGAAAAATTGCAAAAGTAGAAAAGAAGGATGCCCGAATGTACATTACCTCCGGAACGGCATTGGTGGTGGCGACGACGCGGCCAGCGGCGGCAGCACAGCAGCAAGCAACGAGCGGGATTCATGGTCGCCGGAGAAGAAAAACGGCGACAGCGCGATGAGAAGTTGAAAAGGCCCGAGGAAGAAAAGGTCGCTGGAATGGAGGAAGATGAAGGCCAAGGAGAGGAAACAGATGGGAAATAACCGGGGTGGCCCCGGGTTTTTATGGAGAAGTGACGGGCGATAAAACCGGCGCAATAAAAGAGAATAGATCGGTCCGACGCATGCGTTGCATACCCCAAACTCGGGGGACATGTGTTGACGCCGGTTTTTGACCAAGGGACCCATTGTCGGCGACTATAGGTCAAAAGAGGGCCGGTGGGCGGAAGACCGACGGCCGCTTGGGCGAGTAAAGGCGCGTCCCTCCCGGGAATCGTGCGCGGACGCCAACGGAAGAGCATAATATTGATGGGCCCGGCCCGCGTTGTAAAATTAGAAATAATAGTTTAATTTTGGAAAAAAGATCCTAGTCGGTTAGGAAATCGGCCCGAAGAGGGTCCGAGGAGGATTCTTCGTGCCGAGTATAAATTTGTACTCGGGTGTAACCTGTAAACTCGATTCACATCCAATACAACTTTCGGCGCATCGCCAAACCCTAATTTTCTGTCAAGTCTTTACTGTTTCGCGCGAGGATCTTCGGGGCTCCGGTCGACAACAAGTTGGCTTGACAAGGTAATTATGTCGTCCAATTCTCGGCGCATTGTTCGTAATTAGACGGCTTAATTGCTAGTTATCCGGCGACCAGATCTGTTTTCGACCGTCGTAGTGAGTATCGGCGGGATGAGTCAAGTCGACCCGGTCCGGGCTCGTGGTGGAGGTAGTTTGACTTGTCCCGCCTCCCCGTCCCAGCCTTTGCTCACGACGCCGATTGGCTCGGATCTGGTCGTTCGAGTCACGATAGGCTGCTATGAGAATTCTTTTACATCTTGGCCGATTCGATCGTGCAGATTCGGTTGACGTGTCCTATGTTTGCCTTTGCGATAGTTGACTTGTCCTAGGCGCATGCGATCGATTGGCTAGGGTGTAGATTTACTTTCATAGTTAAGGCGTTTATGATTGTGCTTGTCCCGGATCGGCCGGGCGTGCGCGGCCGTTGGATCTGGTCCGATCGCGTGCCATCGATTGACTTGTCCTGTTGGAGCGATCGGTCGATTCGGGATTTGTGTGGTTGTATTTGTCTTACTTGTTCTTTCGGAGTGTTTAGCCGATTGTTTATCACGTTCATTAGCTGTTTCATGTTCAATTAGCAACCAAATCTTTTAAAGCTGCCTTTGAACTCGAGTTATTAGTATGATTTCGTTGATCATCATTATCCATCTAGATAGATCTAATAACTCATTGGCGGAATCGGCCGAATACCCGATCGGCCGATTCATCGCTTCGATTGATGATTGAACCATCCTTTTTGCTATCAAATTAATTACATCCCATTAATAATTACCTTGTTTATATTTTATTCGATAATGCATCCCTGCAAGGCCTTGATGATTTGGTTGTTCACCGACGAAATCGGCTGCTAGCCACCGATCGCATGTTATAGCATCGGCCGATTTCGTATCGTTTGTATCACAGTTCGTTTGCCTGGCATTTAATACATAAAATGGATGAGCCGTGCTGCTCCCAGATCAATAGCCGATTTTGTCTATCTTACGCTGAGAATCGGCCACGGCCGCACATCGGCCTATCTCGGGCCGATGACCCGGAATTTTACACTTTTTATTGTCTTTGTTGGTTTGCAGGAAAACCATCCGGCACGCACCAGCGCACACGAGAAACGGCGAGCTGAGCCGGTCCGTTGGGAGCACGAGGCCCTGCGTCGGCCGGGGTTTCGGTGGACTCTCCGGACAACGGTGTGTTGGCGACTTTTGACGTCAACACGGTCGCCGGATAACTAGCAATTAAGCCATCTAATTACGAACAATGCGCCGAGAACTAGACAACATAATTACCTTATCAAGCCAACGTGTTGTCGACCGGAGCCCCGAAGATCCCCGCGCAAAACAGATAAAGACTTGACAGAAAATTAGGGTTTGGCGATGCGCCGAAAGTTGTATTGGATCCGAATCGAGTTTACTGAGTTACACCCGAGTACATATTTATATCCGGCACAAAGAATCCTACTCGGATCCTCTTCGGGCCGATTTCCTAACCGACTAGGATCTTTTTTCCAAAATTAAACTATTATTTCTAATTTTACAACGTGGGCCGGGCCCATCAATATTATGCTCTTCCGTTAGCATCCGTGCACGATTCCCGGGAGGGACGCGCCTCTTTACTCGTCCATGCGGCCGTCGGCCTTCGGCCCACCGGCCCTCCTTTGACCTATAGTCGCCGACAATGGGTTCCTTGGTCAAAAACCGGCGTCAACACATGTCCCCCGGTCCGGGGTATGCTATGCATGCGTCGGACCGATCCGTTCTCTTTTATCGCGCCGGTTTTACTCGCCCGTCACTCCTCCATAAAACCCGGGGCCACCCCGGTCATTTCTCATCTGCTTCCTCTCCTTGGCCTTCATCTTCCTCTGTTCCAGCGACCTTTTCCTCCTCGAGCCTTTTCAACTTCTCATCGCGCCGTCGCCGTCTTTCTTCTCCGGCGACCATGAACCCTGTTGTTGCTGCTGCTGCGGCCGCCGTCGCCGGCCGCTTCGTCGCCACCACCAACGCCGTTCCTGAGGTAATGTACATTCGGGCATCCCTCTTTTCTACCTTTGCAATTTTTCTTCGCGTTCTTGTTCTTGTTCATTTTCACAATTTATCTTTTTCCCGTTCCGCTTCTCATTTTAGCCCTATTTCTTGTTTTTAGGAGATCCGGAACCAAGTCGTTATTCCGTCCAACATCCCGACTCATTTCTTCCTAGGTCCTATGGGCGATCCCGACCCCACAGATCTCATCCGTGCCGAAACGGATCGGGTTCCGTTTCGAGCAACGATCCCGCTATCGGCCGAATGGGCCAACGACTTCCGGTCATGGCCGACCCCCGTCGCAGGATGGCGTGATTGGTATAAACGGGTGTCGGCCTTCTATTTGCAAGGTTGGGCCAACATCGGCATCGCCCATGCCATCAAGCTGTCTCTAGCCGATCACCGGAAGAATGAACCGTTGTCGGCGATCGCTTGCTACTTCGGTCGGACGCCCTGAATCGCTTCATGTTCGGCCACGGCCGGCTACCATGACCTTATTGGATACAGATCATGTTGGCCGATCTCGAACATCACGGCGGAGGCCACTCCGGACGCTGTCCGCATTAAGTCCTCCCACCGGATCAACCCTAAAGACACCAGGGGCTGGAAGGGCTATATTCGGACTTACAACAAGGGGCACGGCACGGTCGATCGCCGCGAACATGTCGCCTTCCTCAACATGTGGCTTGACCATTTCTTCTTTTGTGGGGTCAGCGTGAGCCCCACAAACAATTTTCTTCCAATGGCCGATGTATCGGCCGACAGCCATGCCCTTCCCATGGGCAAGTATCTTCCGGGGTCGGCGTACCTCCTTCTTCACCAGGTTTCGGTGGAGCTGCGCGCCGCCGATCGATCAAAAACCTAGGTGGCCCTTGGTGGTTTATTCAAATGTGGTTGACCCTCCACACCACCAAGGCCATCAATCCGGATCTCGGCGTGCTCCGCTTCCCCGGCGACTACGCCGAATCGGCCGTGCCCGATTCAGCCGATGCATCTCTTTCGGGGAGGCGTTATCCATGGCACCGGGGCGGCCATGTCGGACAAGAACCCGGCGTATTGGTTCGCCTCCTTCTACAAGGGCCTCAACGATGAAAGTACGGACTGGTACCCGTACATTGATTTCTTCGAGAGGGAGTACGACACCCCCTTTTGATCGACCCAACTTTCCCGACAGCCGACGGGGAAGCAATCAAAATCTTCACCACCCGCCTCCGCCCTCGTCTCGCTGCCGACGGGACTCATCGCCGGGAGCAAGGCCTTCTGCTCCTATGAGTTCTACCACCCGTCGATATCGGCCCGTCAACTCGGCTTCGGCCGGTTGCCCCCGACCTCTTCTATCCGAGGAAGATAAAGGCACGGGCTGCCGTCGACAATGCCATTCGGTGGAATCGGCTCATCGGCCGTACCGCCGATATCGTCACCGGTGACTTGGCCGGATTTTCCCGGCGCCCGGAGTACCCGCCTTTTTGACCGTTGGTGGGGTGAGTGGAACCGGCACCTTCGCAGCCGGAACACCGCTTCCTTCTTCTCCGGCCTAGTCCCGAGAGAACCTTTCGCCGAGGTACGTGTAGCTGATTTATTTTTGTAAGGCCGATTTTGTAAATGAAATCGGCCACTCCAAATACTCATCCTTGTATCTTCTCTTTCGATCGGACTCGGAGGAGCCGCCGACCCAAAGCATCGATGGCCGGCCGATTGCATATTTATTGCCGAGCCCAATCGTTCCGAATATCGGCTTCACCGACCGCACTCCCGCTCAAGCATTTGCGGCGATGAGTCGAGTGGCGCCGACTGTCCGCAAGGCCAAAACCAAAACGGCCGCCCCCAAAAAGAGGAAGGCTAATGTGCCAGCTGCCGGGTCGACTCAGGCCCCGAAGCGATACCGCGCGCTGCTAAAGCAGCTCGTGCGCCCGTCTCGACCCGGATTACTATAGCGAACCGTCTCCGCTGCGTCGGGTTGTTATTGCATGATCGCCGATTCTTTTCTCTTAACATGCTTGTCTAATTATGAGTTCTTAGCAGGAATCGGCGGTCTCTTCTCCTCGGGTTCGGACGTCAACACCGATAGGCCGATCCGCCTGCCGACTCCTCCACCGGCCAGGACGCCGACGCCTGAAAGGCCGATTCAAACAGCTCCGGAGCTCGAAGTCGTACCAAGCCGGGTCGATCCAAACCCTACGGAGAGCCCAACTCGCTCGGATCGGCTCGCGTCTCCTGAGGCCGTCGCCGAACCGAACAAGCTGGCCATGTGTCGCCCACGGCTTCTCCCAAAGGCACCGCTGCCGACGAAGAATCGGCCGGCCGGAGCCGCCGGCGGCCTCTCTTGAAGGTACCGCTGCCGACGAGCCGGCTGGGAGAGCGTCGCCCGATGCCGCCTCCGAGGATGTCGCCGGTGAAGGTGGATCGGCCGGCCGAGAGCTGCTTGGAACGGACGAACCTGTGGGTTCAATGGCACGGCCGATGGACGTCCGGCCGCTCGCGTCGACGCTTCGCAGGTCTGTTTTTACTATTTTCTCCTTGATTCGCCGCTGATCATTAGTTTTATCTTACTCTTGGTATTTCAGGCGCTCAGCTTCCCTCGTCTGCGCCGATTTCGGTATCTTCCGCTGGTCTTATCACCATGACCGAAATCGCGCGCCGGCTTGAAGTGTCATCGGTTGAAGGCTTGGTGGCCGACGCCCACTCTATCCGGGAGCGGTACTTGGAAATCCGGGCTGAGCTCCCGGATGATGTGCGCGATGCTCGCACCGCGTAGCATACATGGAGTACCGGCAAATGGATTTCATCCGTGCCCGAGCGGCGTCTAGCTCGTCACGCGGAGCAACGAGCAAGCTGCACTACTCTCCGAGAACTCCATCAAGCGTTCCGAGGAGGAGGCCCGCAAGACCCTGGAGATGCAAGAGCAACTCTCAAATCGGCAGGGCGAACCGCAAGCAATCAATCGGGAGATTGCCGATTTGAGAGCAGCGACTGCTCTCAAGGAGAAGGATGCGGCGGCTTTAGAAGCCATCATTGCACGGTTGGCGGTTGATGTGGCGGCCCAACAAAAGACGACGGACGAGGCAATCCAAGCGGCCGATAAGATGGTTGCCGCGGCGCATGTCGATGTCGGCCCCATCGAAGATGACCTGTCGGTCATGGCCAAACTCGACTCCATGCTGGCCCGCGCCTTATCTCGCCATCCAAGACCTTCCGTCCCGCGCCGAGGCCGTCGACTACGCTTAGATGTAATAGGACTTAAACAATCTTTTGTTGTAAATATTTTTTGTACTAAGGGCGATATACAGTAATATCGGCCATCCGAAGACGATGCTTAAAACACCGGCTCGTAACTCACTTGTCCATTACTTCCTGCGTTTTGCTTTCATGCTTTACGGCTAAGGGCGATACTCTTAATATCGGTCGTCTCAAGGCGATGTACATCGACATCGGCTGTAGTCTCTTTTAGGCCGAACACTATGAGTTAATCCAAATACTAGGATAATATCGCTTCAAATACTTCCCATTAAGTGCTCGGCCGAATTCTTCCCCTGCTAACTCTTTCAAAATATATGCATTACCCGGTGCCGATCGGCTAATCAAATAAGGTCCTTCCCAATTAGGCGACCATTTACCAAACCGATTGTCCTTCACGCCGATCGGCATCCTAAGCTTCCAGACCAAATCGCCCTCTTTAAATCTGTTTCTGCACAACCTTCTTATCATAATAGCGGGCGACCCTCGCCTTATTCTCGCTATATCTTTTCCAATGCATCCAGCCGATTTTGTACCACGTCTTCTAATTCATCCATCATCAACCCGTGGTACTTGATCGGCCGATAGCTTTTGTTGCAATTCAACCCTTCCGGAGCCGATAGCTGTCTCCCATGGCGATGCGGCTTCGTGCCCATACACGAGCTGATACGGCGCGACTTGCATGGCCCCATGCCGTGACATACGATAAGCCCACAAAGCGTCCATCAAGTTCATGTGCCACTTACGAGGATGCTCTTGTATTTTCCGCTTGATCAACTTGATCGGACTCTTATTTGCCGCTTCAGCTTGACCATTGGCTTGGGCATAATATGGCGACGAATTAATCAATTTAATCCCCATCTCTTCAGCAAAAAACTGAAATTCATCCGACGTGAATACTGATCCTTGATCTGTCGTGATTGTTTCCGGAATCCCAAATCTATGAATGATATGCTCCTTAACAAACGTTATCACGTCGGCCGTCGAGACTTTGCGATAGGGTGCCGCTTCAACCCACTTTGTGAAGTAATCTGTAGCTACCAATATGTATTGATGTCCTTTGCTTGATGCTGGATTTATCCGGCCGATCATATCCATGGCCCATCCTCCGAACGGCCAAGGCTTGATCACCGGATTCATGGCCGACGCAGTGCCCTCCGTATAGGCCCGAACTTCGGCAATCTTGGCAACTTTTATAATATTTGAAACAATCGGCTAACATTGTCGGCCGGTAATAACCAGCTCGCCTTAGCAGCCACTTCATTTTATGGGCCGATTGATGCGTTCCGCAAATCCCATCATGTACTTCGCTCATTACCACTTTGGCTTCGGTGTCATCAATACATTTGAGAAGCACCCCATCAATTGTCTTGAAAAATAATTGATCATCCAACAGAACATACTTCAAGGCTTTATATCTTATCTTCTTATCTCGTAGGTTGGGATGGATTGCTCAAAAACTTCGAATTTACGTGCGCCAATCGGCCTCTTCAATATTGGCAATTTCCAAGTCTGTTCTCGGCGTGCCGATATCCGGATGCTAGTTGAGCCAAGTTATTTGCTTCGAAGTTCTGCTCTCTTGGTATATGGCTGATTTTAACACACTTGAATCTTTTCATTAACTTCTGGCACTTTCTATGATATTGCAATAATATCTCATCTTTACACTCATACTCGTCGGCCAGCTGACTCACGACCAACAAGGAATCGCCGAAAATTTCCACAAAATCGGCCCCGGCATCGACGAGTAGTTCCAGTCCTTTTAATACTGCCTCATATTCGACTTGATTGTTGGTGTGCGCCTCTACCGTAATAGAGTATCCACGTATTGCCCCCGAGGCGACACAACAACTAAGCCGATTCCACTTCCTTCCTTGCAAATTGAACCATCAAAGAACACTCGTCCATGGCATTGGCTCAACGTATTTGGCCGAGTGTTCACCGTGTTGCACTATTAAGTCGGCCAATACTTGTGCTTTCACCGCTTTGGCCGATTCATAGCCTAGATCAAACTCTGCAATTGCCAACATCCATTTGCCCAACCGGCCTTTGGGTACCGGGGCCGATAGCATATATTTTACGACATCGGCCTGGCAAACCACAGTACACTCCTCGGCTAATAGATAATGTCTTAGTTTTGTGCATGAAAAATACGAGACGAGAGACATAACCTTTCCACCTCTAGATACCGCGTTTCTGCATCAATTAATTTGCGGCTGAGATAAAATATGACCCGTTCTTTTCCCTCCTGTTCCTGAGTCAATGCAGAGCCGATGCACCTATCATCTGCCGATAAATATAACTTAAAGGGTGTGCTCGACTTCGGCGGAACCATCATCGGCAGGGACATCAAATACTTCTTGATATCTTCTATAGCCCTTTGATGGATCGGTTCCCATCGAAACTCTTGATTGGCCTTAAGTTTTAATAATGGCGTAAATACGTCAAGTCGACCGGACAAATTTGAGATAAATCGCCTAATAAAATTGATCTTGCCAATTAGGGATTGGAGCTTTGTTTTGTTCGCCGGTGGTTCCAGCTTTCCGATAGAATCAATACTCTTGGGGCCGATTTCAATTCCCTTCTCATGCACAATAAACCCCAGAAATTGTCCAACTGATACACCAAAAGCGCACTTGAGCGGGTTCATCTTCGGACCGTCATTGTCTTGTCCTCTTCAACACTTCTCCGAGATCAGCCACATGACTTTCGGCCGATTTTGATTTCACCATAACATCATCAATATAAATCTCCACCAATCGGCCGATCAAATCGTGATATATAAAATTCATGGCTCTCCGATACGTGGCACCAGCATTTTTAGGCCGAAGGTCATAACAACCCATTCATATAATCCCAACGCTCCGGGGCATCCGAACGCTGTCTTCGATATATCTTCTTCGACCATAAAAATCTGATTGTACCCAGCATTTCCATCCATAAAGCTTAAAATTTTGTTGCCGGCGGCTGCATCAACTAACAAATCGGCGTTTGGCATCGGGTACTCATCTTTCGGAGTCGACTTATTCAAATTCCTGAAGTCAATGCAGACCCGCATCTTCCCATTTTCTTCTCCACCGGTACAATACTGGAAATCCACTCGCATATCGGCATGGCCTCGATAAAACAGGCTTCATATAATCTGATAATCTCTTCTTTGACGGCTTCATAATATCTAGGGTCAATTTTCCGAGCTCCCTGCTTATACGGCCGATATCCGGGTTTGGTGGGTAGCCGATGTTCAACGATCGATCGGTCGAGACCGGGCATCTCGCTATAATCCCAAGCAAAACAATCTTTATATTCTTTCAATAAGGCCACTAACTCATCTCTTACTTTTTTACACACTTTCTTGCTAATATATGTCGGCCGAGGCTTGTCTCCATCCCCTATATCTACCTCTTCTAATTCGTCGGCCGACACAAAACCGTGGCCTAATTTCCCGTCTTCCGGTTCGTCAATCGGCCGATTCATTATATCCCCAGTGTGAGTG
Organism: Chloris gayana; assembly: GCA_031894775.1. Taxonomy (NCBI): domain Eukaryota; kingdom Viridiplantae; phylum Streptophyta; class Magnoliopsida; order Poales; family Poaceae; genus Chloris; species Chloris gayana. Next base: position 544,009 of record JAUNZO010000859.1, on the reverse strand, counting down.
TCGATCGGCCGATTGTGCGTCAATTCTCCTGTAGGGCCCATCGGAGCAGCCGGGGTACCCGACCCCCGGTCACAATAACTCCGTCGTCGGTGATGTTTACGGCTTCCGCATCCCAATATGTGCCCGAGAAACAAGGCGAGGCTCTCCGGACCGACAAACTCGAAATCGGCGGTCGCGATGGTTACGGACTTATCGGCCCGCACGATTTCGACCTTGTTGCCGACCCATTGAATCAAGCACCGGTGCATGGTTGATGGGATGCAACAGATTGGCATGAATCCGGTCTCTCCCCAACAAAGTTGTGTATGCACCTTTTCCGTCGATGATGAAAAATGTGGCGGGTATGGTTTTGCTGCCCACGGTGATCTCCATTATCGCGGCCCCACGCACATCTTGGCTTCTCCCGCTGTAATCCTTGAGCGTCGGATTAGCCCTCATCATTTCTTCCGGCGTCTTCCCGAGCTTGCGGTATGTAGTAATCGGCATAACATTGACCGCCGCTCCTCCGTCGACCAACATTTTCCTCATCGGCGACCCATTGATGTAATCGCTAATGTACAATGCCTTGAGATGCAAATGATCGGAGTTGATCGGCTTATCAAATACCGCTGATTCCGGCGTCCACGTGAATCTCCGAAGTTTCCCCAACCGGTTCTTCCTCAGCCGAATTTTCATCGGCCGATTCGTCCTCTACGGCCGATCCGACAATCCTGGGCATCGGGGATATCATATTTACTCGCGGCTTCAGCCCGGACCACTCGAGACTCGTACTTTGGGCCTCCATTCCTTCTTGGGCTTGGACTCATCATCTTGGTCATCTCTCGTAATATCGTCCACCCTTGATTTCTCGACGGCGCATTCTTTGGAGCCTCCTCTTCCGGGTTTTGTTGAGCAAACCACCGGGGCACCACTGTTTTCGTTCTCGGTTTGATCGCCTCTCGAATCTTCATGGTACTGGTGATCAAACTCTTCTTCATCGTTGATTGGCCCCGGCCGATCGTGAACGGAGGTTCTCTTTGGCACTACGTATCTCCGTTCATCATAGCCGTGATCATAGCCGATCGCTCTTCGGGGGCCGATTGTTGCGATTCGTAGTTGCGACTAATCGGCCGTCCTCAGTAACTTGATGACCCGCCATCACAATACTCTTTTCGACCAACGCACTCTGGGCAGTTCTCGATAGATGGAAGCTTCATGTTTTGGTCCCAGCAGATCTGAAAAAAGGACAAGCCCGGTGTGGGTCAAAATCTTCTCGGCGGATCACGTCTTGTCCGTACTGCTGACTTTGGTCGATAGATTCCTGTTCACGTGCCACCTGGGCTCTTTCTTCCCTCTCTCTCTTCCTCTCATATCGGCGTATGAAACCAGCCGATCCACCGCCGATGGTGTTGATGTACATCGTATTAGCCGGGAAAGGGTGCCCATCAACTTTCATCTTCTTCTTTACATCGGCTGCTCGCAATATCCCACTCGTCAATCGCCCTCTCGGATTTCATCTCTCATAGCATAACAATCAACGGTGTTATGATGCGAATTTCCATGCCACTTGCACCACTTAGCCATTTTCTTCAATTCTTCTGGCGTAGGAATTTTGTGATGAGGGAAAAGCTGGATTTTCTTTTCCCGCAGCAGCTGATCAAATATTTCGTCGGCCTTAGATAAATCAAAATCATATTTCTTCTCCTTAGGATTGACATGCGGAGAAAATATCGGCCGTTTGTTATTAGTCCACTCAACTGCATTAATTCCCTCTTCATCTTCCTCACTTGTCGAAATCAGCATAAGTCACCCGATACCGCCGATTCCTGGTGAGCTGGAGATTCTCTTCTGGCCGATCGCCCTGCGGGTCAGCTGTGCCAGCCCATCAAACTCATGTGGGCTAAACTTTTCTTTAATGTTGGAAAATAGCCCCGCATAAGCGATTTCGGCCAAGCTGTTGCTCCGTCGAGTTCAGATTGTAGCATCGTCCCCTCGAGTCCCGAACCTCCGTATATAATCAGCCACCGATTCCCCAGCTTTCTGTTTCACCGCCATTAAATCGGACAAACTAAGCTCGGTAATGCCCGTGAAGAAGTACGAGTGAAACCTTTTCTCCGAGATCGGCCCAACTACGAATAGAACCGAGGCGATAGCGAAGCAAACCATGAAAAGGCCGATCCGGACAATGACAGTGGGAATAGTCTAACCCGCAAAGCCTCTTGAGTAGACGCCTCACCAAGCTGTGCGTCATATCGGCTGATATGCTCCATAGTTGATGTATTATCTTGCCCGGAAAACTTGGAGAACTCGGGAATTTTATACTTATTGGGTAAAGCCACGGAATCCATCCAGTCGGGATAAGGTCGCCGATACAATGCACTTTTCTCCTTAGGCTTCAAATCGAACCGATCTTTCATCATATCGGCGATCTTAGTCATGAGGCTACTCATATCATTGGGTTCAGCGAGTTGCTGATCCGGTTCCCGTCATATAAGCTGTGTTAGGCTGTCCCCCAGTCGGGTGTACCGACCGACCGTTTCTAGAAATCCCGGTGCCGGTAGTCGGGAACGAGTATGCACGGAGCGACTCCATAATTCATGGCCGATTGGATCGGCTGTCCGATCATGAATCCCTGTCCCCCAGCCGATGCGGTTAGGTCGTGGAATACCGGATATCGGCCGTACTATAGTGGGTGAGTTCTCAATTCTACTCGGGCCGGTATTTGGTACGTAGAAGAAATTGGGTTGCTTGTGCCATCTGCGGGACCGCTGCCACATTGGTTGCTGCCCCTAACTCGGAAGTCGGCTGTTGTACATCTTGTTTGTCGCCCTCTTCCGTTACCGACTTCTTGGGGCCACTTGTCATCCTCTTTGCCTAGCTGGGTTGTACTCGGTACTTGCATTCGCATTGTCCTTGCCAGGCCATAGGTGAGGTGGCATGCCGTACAGGGGCTGAAACCCTGTTGGCGGTGTGGTATTCGGAGGCCGGTCCCCGAACCGGCCGTACAGGAGCGCCTAAAGGCCGAGTGTATGCAGGTCCAGAATATCCTTCGAGTGAACGATCTGCCATCAACCGTGTCCTTGATCAAATTCCCGATGGTGTTGGTCAACACGCCCGATTGATTGATTAGGGCCCGATGAACGGACGAGTTGACCATATCACCGAGTTGGTTGGCATCCGGCAGTCTCTCGGGCTTTGATTTGGTCCAGTTCTTCCGGATGCGGAATCCGAGGGATGTCTCCTTTTGTGGCCACTCGCCACGTGTCACTTTCAGGGCTTGAAAGTACTTTTTCATTGCTTCGGCCAGGTATTCCTGGTACTGCAGCTTTTGTTCTGTCGTCATCTTTCCCCGGGCCGAAACCTCGTTGTCATCGAAACTTCTCCATGCCCTTTGCCATCCGTCCCGAGAGGAACTGGAACAAAAATCGGCCGATTTTCAGCATCGACCATTGGTGTCCCATCCTCCCCGACAGCCTCGCATGTACGACATCTTAATCTTGGTTGCTTCGGTCCCACCGGGCATGCCAAAAAGTGTGTTGACGTCAAAAGTCGCCAACACACCGTTGTCCGGAGAGTCCACCGAAACCCCGGCTGACGCAGGGCCCTGTGCTCCCAACGGACCGGCTCAGCTCGCCGATTCTCGTGTGCGCTGGTGCGTGCCGGATGGTTTTCCCGCAAACCAACAAAGACAATAAAAGGTGTAAAATTCCGGGTCATCGGCCCGGATAGACCGATGTGCAGCCGTGGCCGATTATGGCATAAGATAGACAAAATCGGCCATCGACAGGGAACAGCACGGCCCATCCATTTATGTATTAAATGCCAGGCAAACGAACCGTGATACAAACGATACGAAATCGGCCGACGCTATAACATGCGATCGGTGGCTAGCAGCCGATTTCGTCGGTAAGCGATCAAATCATTAAGACTTTGCAGGGATGCATTATCGAATAAAATGTAAACAAGGTAATTATTAATGGGATGTAATTAATTTGATAGCAAGGAGATGGTTTAATCATCAATCGGAGCGGTAAATCGGCCGATCAGGCATCCGACCGATTCTGCCATCGATTATAACAATGAGTTATTAGATCATATCTAGATGTATAATGATGATCAATAAAATCGTACTAATAACTCGGGTTCAAAGGCAGCTTTAACAGATTTAGCTAATTGAATATAAAACAGCTAATGAACGTGATAAGCAATACAACCACACGAGATCCCGAATCGACCGATCGCTCCAACAGGACAAGTCAATCGATGGCACACGATCGGACCAGGTCTAACGGCCGCGCACGCCGGCCGATTCAGGACAAGCACAATCATAAACGCCTTAACTATGAAAGTAAATCTACATCCTATCCAATCGGCTGCATGCGCCTAGGACAAGTCAACTATCGCAAAGGCAAACACGGGACACGTCAAGCTGAATCGCACGGTCGAATCGGCTAAGATGTAAAAGAAATCTCATAGCGGCTATCGTGACTCGAACGACCAGATCCGAGCCAATCGGCGTTGTGAGCAAAGGCTGGGACGGGGAGGCAGGACAAGTCAAACTACCTCCACCACGAGCCGGACCAGGTCGACTTGACTCATCCCGCCGATACTCACTACGACGGTCGAAAACAGATCTGGTCGCCGGATAATTAGCAATTAAGCCATCTAATTACGAACAATGCGCCGAGAATTAGACAACATAATTACCTTGTCAAGCCAACTTGTTGTCGACCGGAGCCCCGAAGATCCCGCGCGAAAATAGTAAAGACTTGACAGAAAATTAGGGTTTGGCGATGCGCCGAAAGTTGTATTGGATGTGAATCGAGTTTACAGGTTACACCCGAGTACAAATTTATACTCGGCACGAAGAATCCTCCTCGGACCCTCTTCGGGCCGATTTCCTAACCGACTAGGATCTTTTTTCCAAAATTAAACTATTATTTCTAATTTTACAACGCGGGCCGGGCCCATCAATATTATGCTCTTCCGTTGGCGTCCGCGCACGATCCCCGGGAGGGACGCGCCCTTTACTCGCCCAAGCGGCCGTCGGCCTTCGCCCACCGGCCCTCTTTTGACCTATAGTCACCGACAATGGGTCCCTTGGTCAAAAACCGGCGTCAACACTTCCGACGAGCCACCACCACCGGCCGCTCGGCACGCTCATGCTTGGAGCTGCGCATGGTCTCCGTTCCGACGAGCTGCCCTAACATCGAAGATCGAAGCCGTCCTTCCCAAAGCGGCAACCCCGACGTGCCCGGCCGCCGCTCCGCAATTCTCTTGCTCCGGTGCGTTATTTCCCTCATTTCTTCTTCCATGGTGTGCGCTATACTACTCTCTAGTCCCTAGGCCATCTATTGGTTTCATTTTTCAAACACGGTGGCCGGAATCCGGTTCTTTCCCGAGTTCGACCGCCGGTCCCTCTCCGGCTCCCGATGCGGGCCCTGTTCCGGCCATCTTTGGTCGATAGCATGTGGATGCCGGTCTTCGTGAGAGTCTTACGAAGCTCCGGAACCAAACCGTTCGTGTGTTGGTCCACCCTAGTGAGCTCACGAAGCCGCCGGACTTCACCCGCCACCGCCTCTCGCCGCCGGCACCTCTCCGGTGATCCTCCGGTGCCGGGGACCCCACCACTAGATTGCTCATGTTGTACTCGAGTCTTCGAGCCCAAGAACCCCCGTCTCACCCCTTTCCGCACTTCTCCGGCGGAGCGCCGCCCCACTCCGGCCGCTCGGCGCCATGGTCAGCGAGCCCGAGCTCGAGCTGGGCCGCACACGAGCTGCTGGGCCGGAATGGGCCGCGGGGTCGCTAAGGCGCTCGTTGGGCCTGGCCTTTCGGCCCAATAGCTCATAAATCTTTTTTCGAATTTATTCATTTCTAGATTCCATTTAAACTTTAAAAATCCATAGAAAATTCAATAAAATTCAGAAAAATGTCAAACCAACTTTGCTGGACTCAGAAAAATGAGATCTAGCCATTGGTGAAATAAAATATGTATTTTGAGTAATTTATTTTATAATTAGTAATTAATTACTTTCTTTGATTAAAGAAAGGTTATTATTTTATGTCAATAAAATGTTTAATTATGAAAAATAATTTTATTTAATGAAGAAGATACTGCAGACGAAATTAATAATGAAATTTATTTTTTCCAACATTAAACTTAAACTATGTTAATTTATATGATCACAATGTATTAACCTTTAATCACTTAAAGTAAAACATTTATTTATTGACTAATAAATCAGATTAATGTGTTATTCATTAAACTTAAGTAATTAGTAACCTTAATTAAGTAATTAAGGAAACAACATTAATTAATGATGACCCTAATTAAACATATGTTAATCAGCATACTTAATTGTTAATTACTGTTTAATGAACATACTTATCTTTAACTTGTTAATCAACCAAGGTAATTAAACATTAATCATTATTTATTTTGCAAGACTTAATTCATGAACCATTGCATCCTCTCATCATATGCATTCATGCATACATGATCGTGATTCGCGATGCATTGCTGGTCGACTAGGTTCGAAGTGATCGAGGTTCCACCCGAGGCGAGTCAGAGCCGGAATCTCGAAGTCGACCCAGCCGCCGAGGAGATTAACTTCGAACAAACTCAAGGCAAGCCCCGGTGCATCCTACCTATGTTTTTAAATATTTTACTTTATCACATAGTCCAGTTATGCTTGTGCATTAGGTGTTAGGGTTTGGTTGACACCCTAGATGCATTATGGTAGGTTCCGTCTGTTTATTTCTATACTCGGTACAGGTAGCTCGATAGAGGCTAAGCTTAATTCATAGTGGCCACGATAGCTGGTTAGGGCACTTAAAGCATGGAGGCTTTAAGAGTTTATGTGTTGACACTAAAGATGATGAGAGTGTTAATGAAATTGAGACCGGACGGGCCCCGTAGGAGAAAGGGCAAGACGGAGATGAGGTCTTGCAAGGTGGTAGCCCCGTCCGTGTCGGTCAAGGACCGTACCGTTGTCGGCTTAGTTGAACAAGTTTGAACGTACCGCACTACATGCTGGTATCATGGACCCGAGCAAGCTGATGTACCCTATCGCCCCGGAGATGTAGCGTAGCCGGCTCTCTTTACTCGGTCGTCGGTGAGAGGATAGTCTCACGGGAGGGAGATGGGTCGACCACGAGGGAAGTCGTGGCTTCGCCATACTCCCGGAGGAGTTGGAAATGGCTAGTCCGCTGTCGGTGCTAGCAGGAAAGGTTGTCGTATACGATCGGTGTGATGCGTATACGTCGTGTAGTCGGGTTTGACCAGCTGGTATAAATCGATTCGAATCACTGTCCCTCGCAGTAATGAGTACCGCTTGTTTAGCTCGTCACATCGTAGTAAATACTGGAAGATGAAGATGAGGGATGAAAGGATAAATGATCTATATTATCTTGTCTTGCAAACTTGTTTGCAATAGTGATAGGTTGCAAACCCCAAGGCTAATGAACTTAATACCGAGCTAAAATACCGAAAGTAAGGACCCACCCTTTAATGCTGTTTTTCGCAAAGGAGTAAACCCCACAGCCGTGAAAGCCTTTGCATACTAGGCGTCGGCCTTAGCGTGCCATGTTGACGGGTCAGTCTTGCTGAGTATTAGAATACTCAAGGTTTGTTCGTTACCTTACAGGGAATGAGTCGTGTTATCACGACTTGTACGGCGGTTTTCCCGAGGAGGAGCAATGTCCGGAGGGAGGTTCCCTTCGGTGGGAACGTATCCCCACACCTTGATGAGAGAGGACCGTGGTGTACGAAGGGCTCGGTGCATCACGACGTTTCGTGAAGTCTTTCGAGTTGTATTATAGACGAGCTTCCGCTGAATACTCGTAGGATGTTAAACTTCAATAATGCTATTTTCCGCTACACGAATGGTTGTATTTTGAAAACCTGGTTGTATTATACCATGATGTATATATTCTGGTTTGTATGAGATGATATTTCTGTTGTAACTCGCTTCGTCGAGTGTTCCTCTGTTCCCATTCCTGGGTATCCCGGAGGGGATGTCACATAAGTGACGTGAACGTGTGTATGATGCCGAGGGAATGTGTGTATTTTTTTCTTTTCCCTGGTGACGTGCATGACGTTAATATTTGGATCACGTTCAGTGCAATATTTTGGTGATGTGCATGACGTCAATATGTGGATGACGTGAATGTGTGCTCCACTTTCCTGGTTACATGGTTGTAAAGGACGTGTGCAATTGTTGTCTATGACACCATAGGTAATATGGGTATTGTTCCTTTTCACCCTATTTTCAGAATTCAAAAAAGCACAAGAATCTGTTTTGCCAAACACCCCAAGAATTTGTTTTTCTAGAGGAGCTGTTTTGAAGAAGCCATGCCAAAAGGGCCCTTACTTTGGAAACTTTCATTATTGTTGCTTTTTTAGACCAAAGAACCGATACACGGCCGTAAACACCTCTCCTACTCGAACACGTCTTGTATTCTGACACGAGTAGGCATCATGTTAGCAGCTTGCCAGATTCGGAGCAGCGGATCCGAGGTGATGCAATGTGACGCGGGCGGTCGCGATTGTGGCAGGGATCGTTGCGGCCGTGACGGCCAAAGACCCGCCGTAATTCTCGGTCGGGATCGCCGCCGTCTCCGGTGTCAGGTTCCCAGATCCAGCGCAGGGCCAGTTGCGAGCCTGTGACTCAACCCGGAATTCCAGGTGACCATCCGCGCCACCTCCGGGAGCGAGGACGAGGCATGCCTTGACCCGGCCACATCCGTGTGTAACTCTCCTACCTACTCTTCAAGCTCGCTGACGGGCGCATGCACCCGAGCCACTGTGTGGTGGCGATGACGAAGAGGGACAAGAATGTAATTGCGCGGGGCAGGGAGGTGGTTGTGCCCGGGTTCATGCTGGACAGTCTCATCGAGGGCATCATGATCGGGGATGCCGTGTTGGAGGTCACGCACATCAGGCCTAGCAGATGCATTTGGATGTGCTCAGGTGTTGGATGGTCGGTGAAATGGGGGTGCGGCGGAGTCTCCTCGAGCTGTGGACATCGCAGGATGCGACCAAGATAAAGGGCCCCTTTGGTATGGCTCCTCTAAAACAGGTCCTCCAGTAAAACAGCTCCTATAGAAAACGGCTCCTCTGTCAAAACGAATTCTCTACCAAAACGGATTCTTGTGGTGTTTGGCAAAACAGATTCTCATGCTTTGGGATAACAAAATAGATTCTAAAAATGATTGAGAAGTTGTAGGAGCTATGTTTTTTAAGCTTTTGACTCCTAGTTCATTTTGGAGAAATGCTTCTTAATCCTAGGAAAGTGTTTGGACAGATTCTTGACCTAGAAGCAGAATTCGGTCCAGGAGCTGCTCTAGGAGCCCTGCCAAACAGACCCAAACTCTAGGGACCTAGTGGTGTGCTTCAGTGTAATTTTTTTTATATAAACAGGTCTGAGTTGTAAAAGAGGTTTCAATTTAATGTAATCTAGTTTCTTTCTAAAAAATAAGGAGTATAATAGTAGTTCATTGTGATGTGGACAGAAAAATTTTAAACATTAAACTATGTAACAGGAGATAATTACATAAAGAAAACAGAGGATGACATAGTGAATGTAGGACACCCAAGCTAAAACCTGAAGAAATACACTGAATAACCTTTGAACACATGAAACCTGGTAAAGGTAGCTAGGACACTCAAACAGAAATAACAAGTGGGCAACATTAAATGTGGGATCCACCACACCTCTCGCATGCGGATCGCCCTCAGGTGTGGTGGATCATACCCAGAGCCCGACGCCACAGGCTCAGGTGCTATGGACTCCATTCCATTGTTGCCCTCTTCAGGATGCCAGCATTGGAGAGCATAGCCCAGAGATGCGTCACAAACTCCCCACCTTTGGCAAGCTGCTCAACGTGTGCAGCTGCATTGTCAGATGGTGCAACATAGAGGATTGTCTCCACCCAGAAATCTGCCATCAGCCTCCAGAAGGCTGCATTGTTGGAATTTTCGGCGAGGCCATAGCTTGTCTCCAGTTCTTGCCCCAGCCTCAACCCTTTCTCAAATGGTTTCAGAATATTCGTTGGTTTTGACACTATTTGTTGTTGTAGCCATTGAATCTTACAGTGCTTCTCCTGCAGCGACATCCTTGTTCTTTTCCCGAGGACTTGTGAAAAGCCCATGCGCCTCTCCCGCAAAAGACCTTGTCTCAGGGGCACGTGTTCCTCCGAAGAAATGGGCAGGGCTTGTTGACTGCTGATGCGTCCCTCCTCTGGCATATCTGCCATCAGGAAGTCTTTTGCATCCTGCAAAACTTCCTGAATCACAATTTTTGTGCAAACGATGTGCTCTGGTAGCATTTCTGGAAGAAATGCAACCAAATATGCACAGTATCTTGATAATGCCAAAGCAACTTGTTTATGATGAGAAGTGTTACAGTCATGCAAGGGCAACATCTCACAGTACCAGGTTGCTATGTGCCATATCAAGATGGTGTGCGTATGAGTTTCTTCATCTAGAGTCCATTTCAAACGGTCCCAATTCCCATTTTCCTTGAGAGATCTGGATCCTTTTGTCGGCAGACAACTCTCAACCTGAAGAACTTGACGCAGTGAATTTGCGACCAAATCTTTCACGCTGTCCAGCACGCTGATAGGATTATTTTCAACTGGGTGATGCTTAACACAAGAGTGTGACACTTCCGATAGAATACGTTCTTTGAACCATATCGTAATTGCCTTCTTAAGAGAACGGCTGTCACAATCTTCAATAAGTGAGTACTGCCCCATCTTTCCCTGCCAGTAAGGCCTGCTGGTCCAGTGAGGCGTTCGACACCATTGAAGTAACACATCCATCCATTGAAGTAACTCATGCATCCTTCGTGGACATTCTTTGTTAAAAGCAGTCCATATTATAGTCCATTCAATTGGAACAGAAGGTTTTGCGATGAAGAACAAAAGGAAGGCAAACATTAGTGATGCAACTACATGGGTAGCAAATTTCAATGCTCCAAAACTACCACTGATAATGAACAGAATGATTGACCAAATCACCACAGATAGTGGTCCTATGATTGCTGTTGCAACCCAGAAAAGCGCAAAGATTTTCGTAATTCCTGGTTGGTCGCACACCAGGCAACGACAATACCTTAACAGCCTGAAGTAATAGGCGGTGAAGACATAGTCGTGAAGGAAAGCCAACTGCACCTCAACAATGGTGAATGCACTCCTGTGGTCATTTACCATCTGTGCCAGCGCAAAAGCACGCACTTTCGGATCTCCTTCCTCAGCACAGTGAAACCCAAAGTAGCGCCTTGCTAAAAGCTGGCAGTAGCTGTAGGAGAGGAGAATGCTTCTATATTGTTCCATATCACCCGACAACATCTGCACAATGTGGTTGATCGTAATCAACTGGCCATGACTCTTCAGAACGGGGTATTTGTCAGCAGACAAGCTGTTATCAAACAGGCTCTTGGATTCCAACTTCATATAGTCAGCAAAATCTTTTGCATTGTATTCCAAAGTAGCTACTTTTGGTTTCCTCAGTAACAGGAAAAACAGCCACATCATACTTTCCAAGAAACAATAGACTGAGAGTATTGTGAAATGTCGGTCTGTCCAAATTAAGCTCCCTTGTAGGAAAACAAGGAATAGCATCCACTGCAGAATTCCCGTCGTGGCAACGGCAGTGGACATAAGCAGGATTGCGCACACCATGACGTAGTATAAATTGGGGTCAGGTGAGGCCCACACGGCACTTACAGCAGCAAATGCAAGGACACTAGGAACATAATTGGCAACCATTGCGGCATACTGGGTGTTCGAATCCTCGGAGTAACGACGCATTATCCCGAGGATGGGCTGGAGAAGTCGAAGGCCCAGCCCGACCACCACTGAAACTGTCACCTTGATGTCAAGGTGCACTGGGAGAAAGACTACCAAGGAGACCCCGGAGGTTGCCCAGACAGCCCAAGGTGCCCATGCCTTCATCTTCCTCAACCTAGGCCTCTGCAGAGTGGAGCACATGTTTTAGATGGGAGAGCGAAGCTGGATGGAATAGCTGAGAATCACCAGTACAAACTAGGAACGGATTATATACGCTCTCACCTTTGCTGCACCAGATTGTAAAAAAGGATCGATCACTTCTCCAAGACGAGGAGTATCTCAGAAGTAATTTGTGGCTACCAGATTCAGCTAGAAAACTGCAAATCCGGCGGCCCTCGTAGATCTACTTGTGATCTTTTCCGGGAGAAACCAGGTGGCGTGCTAGTCAGCATGACACGGAAAAAATGAGAACGTAGTTTTACCAAATGGACACGGCCACTTAGTATCACCTTCCAAACCGTGGCGCTTTATAAGCGAATCCAACTAGTTTCTCCCAAGAAAGTACGCAAAATGGGGAAGTAGGGTGAGAAGGAGCTGTTGGAAGGAACAGAGAAAGTCAACGCAGTTGCTGTCTGAACTTGGAAGCAGAGAGAGAAGCAAACCTTACATAGAGACTAGGACTCTAGGAGCACTACAACACTAAAAGTTTCCGAATATCAGATGGGCACACGCATTTTGGGGCAAAGTTTTTCTCATCCTCTATACATGATACTAACGAGAAAGAAATCTGAGGTCTCACCAAGTTTATGGTCATGGATGTACAACCCACCATACTAATTGCATGCCTTGATATATTGATTTGTACAAGCCTCGTACATGTGTACTCCACAAAATAAAAGGAAAAGCCTCACACATGTGTAATTTGTAACTAAACCCGTGAACTAGGATTCATATTTTTTGGAAGTCGTAAAAAAACATATACATTATGTTACTTTTTACACTATAAGTTGACTGTAAGTCTAATCATTCTACATATCAGCATCCATAAATTTAAAAAAGTATAAATTCTTTACTGATTACAATGTGCCTCGTAAGTCTAGCGTGTGCATCAATAAATTTATGTTTTTTCCAAGGTCAAACTCAATGAGTGCATATTTACTATCGATGGTTCTGAAAATCGCAAGATGTGACCAAATAAATCGTTGGAATGATAATTAGATAGTCCTAAATTTTCAATTTTAATAATATTTTTATAACGTACATCAAAATTCCGATCTATTTTAATTTCATAATCTCTAGTCCATCATTATCATTCAGTTAGTTAATGTTTAGTGTAAGTAACCGAATTTGTATAAATAAACCATGATTAATTATTTTTTAGTGTAATTACTAAAATACCCTACAAATCATGGTCATTAGTTGAGAATATATTATTTTTTTACCCAAAAACTCTTCTATATTTTCTATTGGTTTTTTTATTGACAAGATATAGTATGTGTTGGTGCTGCCCTTTTCACTAGAAAACGGTGCAAGTAAAGAGTTGTTGTTGTGGTTGTCCTGTGTGTGGTGGTGGGGCGGAGAGGTTTGTTACCATTTGCCACCATTGAGCATTGTTGATGCAAATAAATTATACGTCATCTGGCTGTTGGTACATAAAAGTTGATGCAACTTATGATTCATGATTAGAACTAGCGAATAGATTGATACTTCACATCCCTCTCATGACGTAGCCTCCTCGGGTCCGTCAATGTAGAATAGGAGCGTGCGATAATTTATTTCATCAAGCAACACCGCCAGGATTCTAGTAGTGCTAACAACAAGGACCAAGTCTTAAAAATAATTGGTATATCTAAAAATATCTCTCATGTGGAGCCTCGTTAGAATTCAGATATCGAATCTGACCAAATAATTTAAATTGGGGTGGTTGCAACTCAGAACTGAAGGGCGATGACTTTGGTACCGTTTATATTATGTTACTTTATAGCTGCCAATTAACTTAGAAGGCGAAGCTTGTTCACCACTAGTCCATCAATCCATCAATCTGTGATCCAGTACGACTAGTTTATTTTCTTCATTTTTTACGTTAGATTTAGTTCCACATAAGCAGGGCCGTCCCGGCAATTTTGGAGGGCCCGTGCAAACCTGTAAATGGGGCCTAGCAAAAGCCTCAATTCCTTGTTTCTTGTTGTGCATTTGGTTAACTACAATAACTTTTTACCATGGATTACATTGGAATATAATAAGATTGTTCACTAATCATTAATTAACTAACTAGTACATTGACTCAACAATTCAGATTAACGAAGTATTACAAAGAAGCACCAAATTTACCTGACACTTGCGGACTCGTGCTATATTCTAATGTTGTTCAGTGGTGTTCACCAATGAAATGAGTCTGTGAGTGACCTTCTATCCAGACAAGGTGTGACCAGGGAGCTTGCAGCGCAATATAATTGGATGCTGGGTGGAGGTTTGAGGTGCCCGGCTCCTGCTCTGTTTAGTGATCAGCAATGACATCCTCTGACATCAGGGGACGCCACCAAACATCTTGGAAGGGAAGATTGTAGACGGACACATGCGGCAGAATAGGCTCACAGGCAGAATAGTGACCAGAGAGGCAGGTTATGCGTTCAATTAGTAAAGAAATAGTTATATATGTACATAATAGGGAGGCAATATTTGGAGGCCCTAGAAATTCAGGGCCCTATGCGACCGCACAGGTCGCACTGGCTCCGGGACGGCCCCGACATAAGATATTATTGATGATGAGAAAGCCTAACTTATAAGGTGGAGGGATCATTAGAAACAGTGCAAGTAAAGAGTTGTTGTTGTGGTTGTCGTGTGTGTGGGGCGGGGAGGTTTGTTACCATTTTCCATGGTCTCTAATCACCACCAGTGAGCTTTGTTGTTGCAAATGAATTGTACGTCACCTGGTTGTTGGTGGAGAAAAGTTGATGCAACTGACGATTCGTGACTAGAACTGGCGAGGAGATAGATAATTCACTTCCCCCTCATGACATAGGCTCCTCGGGTCCGTCAATGTAGAATATGAGTGTGCGATAATTTATTTGATCAAGCGACACCGCCGGCAAGGATTCATACTCGAGACAATTGTCTGTGTTACCATATAGAACAAGTATTAACAATCAAGTCAGAAAAATAATTGGTCGGAAAGGGTCTGCTGCCTAGTGGTTACAACAGCCAAATAGCACCTCAGGTTTTGGGTTCGACTCCTCGTGGGAGTGAATTTTCTAGGATTTAAAGGCATTGTTCTTTCAAGGATTTGCTGCCTCAGTCATAGGGATAGGCTTGCATACGTGCATTTATAGGGGTGAGTGTGCGTGTATTGTGAGTGGTCTGAGTTATAATGTGTAATAAATAAACAAAAAGAATTAGTACCCCTCATGTGGAGGTTCATTAGAATTCCGACATCGAATGGGACCAACTAATGGAAATTAGGGTGGTTACAACTCAAGACTAAATGCCGATGACTTTGGTACCGTATATATTATGCTACTTTATAGGAGTAGCTACCAATTCACTTAGAAGGCAGAGCATGTTCACCACTTTCCCATCAACCCCGTACGTGATCTGACACGCCTAGTATATTTTCTTTATTTTTCACATTTAAACAAAACACCAAGTTCTATATGTTTCATGTGATCTTTACTATAGTAATGTTAAAACTATATTGGACCCATTCAAATTGATTGGTTACACCACTGAAATCAAATATTTAAAAAGATATAATCCATTCGTAACCTGTTACAGCCACGGTTGACTAGGGTTAAAGGCAGCAGGGCACCCTCTAGTCCGACTCCAGCAACAAACCGATCGGGACTCCGGTGCACGCAGGCACCAAACAAAAAACTACGAAAAATACTGTGTTCAGCTAATAAAATAATACAGCAACGGCTAATAATCCTCCCTTTAGATAGATACACTATTCTGTCCACATGCTACTACGTTTTAGAGCAACCACAATGTGGTGGTAAAATGGTCATTAGGGTGTAAAAAACTATTGACTGCATAGCACATTATACCACTAGTCTATAAGGAGTCAATAACAAAAGTCATCCATATGATTATGGACTAGCTGTAGGGAAAAAAATGTTATATCTCTCTCAACCCTCTTTTGTTTATATAGAGTGGTTTTGGTTCAAGCATTATGAGGCTAGCTGTAACTATAGACACCTAGTACTTTTGGTTGCAACATTGTTGTTGCCTTTAGAGTATTTTTCTTTACGAAAATGGCAGGTGCTATGCCTTTTCATTATAGTAGGAGAAAATGCCCATTTTAAGAGAAAAACGAGTCCAAACCAAAACAGAAAAAAAAAACTACCTATTGATGTACAACAACTAAGTTTCCCGTAACGGTTGGCCAATAATCCAAACCGTCATAAAACCATGAACAACATACAACTTACAGAAGACAGGATCATGCAAGCAATCCATGAAGCACAGTGAAGGTTATTGTTGCCAAGCAGAACATCTCAACGGTGCGGCAGCTCAGGTTATTGTTGCCAAGCACAAAATCTCAATGGTGCGGCAGCTCCGACTCTACAAAGATGATCCCCAACCTTGACCAAAAGGCTTCTGACCCTTTAGAGTAGCACTTGCATTGATCCAATCAGAATATAGGAGATGACTTCTTTCTTTTCTAGCTGGGCTCATTCACAATTCAATTTGCAAGGCACTTCTTTGTACAAATAATTAACACCCATAAATATTTTCCATCCGGATTGTGTGATGCCACATGATAAACTATTTTCTTCTCTATCCATGCATTGTTTTGTAGAAACACTTAACATACCAAACTGAATAGTAGAGCTCTTCGTGCAATTATCAGCTGCGATCCCTGAATATTTGTCAACATTTCCAAGGTTCATATTAGAATTGATTTGACGAGTCATGGGCCCGTCATCCTCTCCTTCTTGACTCAAAGCTGTCCTCGGCCTTGATAGAATATCAATTTTACAGTAAAAGGAATTTTTGTCATTGTCCTTCCAAGCAATAACACTTCAGTTTCTTTGTTTGGCGCCATCACAGGTACTTTGTCTTCGCTGCTACTTCCATAATCAGCCACACCAATTGATACATCATTGCAAACAGTAAAAACTCCACTTGTTATTGGAATAACTACATTATCCTCACCCCTTGAAATAAAGCCGTCCTCGGATTTGGCAGAATATTAATTTTACAGTAAGAGGAATTTTCATCATTGTCCTTCCAAGTAATAACACTTAAGTTTCTTTGTTTGACACTATATATCACAGGTAAATTGTCTTCGCTGCTACTTCTGTAATCAGCCACACCAATTGATGATACATCTTTGCAAACAGTAGAAAATCCACTTCTTGTTGGAATGAAATTTTCATAGAGTTACCACCAGTCATTTTGATGTTTACTTTCATCTTTGGCGTAATGTTGGAGGAAACGGGTTGATTGAAAAGAGAAAATGGGATAAGGAAGAACAAACTAGCTGGATGCTAGTTTCCCCAAAAAATCCCGCACGCCAGTTCCAGCAATGAAGAAGGTTCATTTCAGCAAGCGCTTGGTGCAAGACTCGCCTCAATACAAGTCTAAACCCAAACAACTTCTTAGTTGCAACAAGATTGGAGATTTTTTCTGTGAAATTACGTCGGATTTTTGTAAAAGCTTTCTTGAGGCTCCAACTGTCCCTTCGCATTCAATGGAGAAGAAGAATTCAAATGTCCTCTTCACAAGAAAGGAACCACATTCTATCACTTATCAATTTTCCAAGCAAGACCTTTCAATTCCAGATGAAAGGGTTTTTCGTAATTGAAAAAGGATTTAGGCATTGAAGAAGTGGTCGGCAGAAATGACGACAACCCCATTCAAGCTCAACCAGGGCTCAAGAAACCGGCCAACGTCCAACAACTTCACTTTTCCTCTTAATGCCTCGGTAATGGTCATCTCTCCTCTGCTTGCCTCAACAAAATTAGATGTCTTTTCTGTTTCCACTATGGCCACAAGGGCAGTATGTGCTTTAGAAAGAGGGTGGCCTTAAAATATACTTGGGCCCCGAAAAAGCTAATTCGAGCCTTGAAGCCCAACCCATCTGCTCCGATAACCCGGACAGCCCAAAATAGAGTAAGGGGGACAACAGAGTGCCCCACTGGTCAATGAGTCGAAGCCGAAGAGTCGGAGAGGCAGGCTCTAAATATCACTCCTCCGCCCTTCCCTCCTCACTCTGCTCAAACAAACCCTTCGTCTCCCACTCCTCGATGGAGCTACGAGAGCTCTCCTCGCTCCCTAGAGGCTGAAGATCAGTAGCAGGATCAAGCAATGGCAAACATCGCCGTCAATCCAACCTACTTCCTCTAGGCGGGGCTCCAGCTTGAATAAGGCGGCCCACATCGGCTAGCCGGAAGGTTGTCTTCCTGTCTAGTGACATTCGGAAGGGACATGAGAACTACGCTCTTGCGAGTCACCGACAAGGTAGACCTCACCCCTGGTCATCTCAATCACATCATGCACCTTATCGGTAAGTATATTGAGTTTCAAGCTAGGAAGCATGTTCTTTCGGTCTCTAGACACCCGCATGGTATTGGTCCGTTCCGCTTACGTGATGCACGTGAGAGAGATACTCCGGTAGTCACTAGCCTACATCGGATTCGAAGCCGAGTTTAGCTTTGTAAAGCATGATGAGGCGTGTCGCTCTCCTTGTAGCAGAACCCTACTGGGTCATGTTTCTTGGTTATCCTTTATATCTTAAAGCCATGAAATCTGTGGACCAAGTTTGTTGCTCTTTTGGTCGGATGCTTCGGTGGAAGCCGGATGACCCAAACCTTGCTAGGATCTTGGTTTATGTTCGGTGGATGACCCACTGGATATCCCTAGGAGCATTGTGATAAAGCATGGCGAGAGCTGGATGGGGAAGGAAGATCATGGACGAGTGCTCGTTTATGTTTTCAACTCTCACCTCGTTCCCCGACCTACGGATGAGGAAGAACTCCCAGCTCACAATGGCAACCCACACCCTTTTGAAGGGCCTATCCTCCCTGGAGAGCATGCTATGGTAGCTGGTGTCACGGCGTGGTATCGGAGCCGTCATGGAATATTACAACACCTTAAGCAGCCTATTTTCAAAAACTAGGACGTATCGAGTAAGGACATGCCCGTAAGGACTATATTAGTTGTAAAGGTGGCACAACCGACTTATGACCGCAACATAGGCCTAGTTTACCTTTCGCAAAACTTACTATTCCGTAACGACGCACCTACGTTCGGGTAAGAAGGTAAGTGAACACTCGCATACTCCGGGTAGCGGATGTGCGACGAGCCCAACCCAAGTGGGCTCAATGGGGTGTCCTTGTTCTTCGGAACATATGAGGGCCGTCAACCACGGACGTCTCATGGGATTCCCGCCGGCGAAGGGGAGCTGGACATTGTTTCTCGAGCGACGGCCTACTCGAGATGCGGCCCGTATGGAATGATACGGAGCGTATTTAATTACTGTAAAATATATTATCTATCTATCTATCTACTTAAGATGTGAATGTGGATGTGGATGTCTTTTTGCAGGTACGCTAATCACGTTATCGGTAGAACGTGTAAAAACGTGATTTGAGTGCGAGTGACGCCGCCACCGAATACCGTATGGTCCTATTCGTGACCAACCTTTTGTTTTGGTGAGGACGATTAGGACGGAAAATAAGGCATTCATGCTAAAAAGTTGCAACACTAAAAGTCTAAAAAATTTGTAACCTGAAAAATTTCAGCAATGTGTTAATCGAAGAAAATCCATCACTTTTCGCTCGAATCTTGGATTTGAGTGATCTCATATGTTCTGGAAACCTAAAGAAGTTTATTAAATTGTCAAATAGGTTTTATGTCGTTTGAAACCAGATTGAGGGAGTTATGCTTTGTTTTGTTCAGAGATGTTGTTCCTGTTTTTCAGAATGACAGCCTGGTTGATTTTTCCTATAACTCACAACTCGAGTGTTGGAATAAGGCAAATGAGCACTTTCTCGAAATCTTGAATTTTACAGGGTCGAGAGTTTCAGGTTCATCATCTGAAACTGAAAGGTCCTCTGTACTGTTTTCAGAAACTTATACCTGTGCCTATTTATTCATATCTTCGTGCTTGTGTATCGGATCCAGGTGATCTTATACTTGATATCAGACTTTGGTATTCTTTTGGAGAACAGATATGGATGTTCTCTGGTCCAAATGTCAGATTGTTGTACCGAACAGGCTGCTGTTTTCAGAAAAGCGTAGTCTCACGGTTTTGCTCATATCTTCAGTTCGTTTATCGGAATAAGGTGAACGAATACTTGTTGGAAAGCTTGTGAGCTAAGCAAAAACTTTGTTAGTATTTGCTGGACCAAAACTGTAGTTTTTCAGGGTCAAATTGCACAGTTTCGTTAGCTGTACCGAATTGGATGTATGGTACAAGTCTGAATTTTTACGACATGTTTGCACTTGTAAAAATATTTACCAGCTTAATACATGATGTTATAAGTCTTTTACGCTCATTTTCTGTACATGGTAAAATTTTCTTGTGCCTAACAGATGTCGACCGGTAGCAAGTCCGATCACGGCCACAGGGATGTGACATGGTCCGACGGAGAGGACGCCTTGACTGAGGTTCTCCGCGGCATTTTGTGGGCCATGCTCGAGACCCTTGGCTACACCCAGCCCCGGTGTACTATTACCAGTGTGTCAGGAGCGCTGGAGTCCTTCTTCACAAGATGAAGATGGAACTCGTTGAGCACCCTCGGGAGGGAACAGGGATGTCCGGCTACCAGTTGCTTGCTGTTGGACCGTACAAGGGACGGGCCAAGCTGGCAAAGCACGTGCTAGCCGAGTTTGGAGAATCTCACTAGGACTCACTGGCGGGCACACCCTTCGAGCTGCTCCCCACGTTTGATTACCACGACGAGGTGACCGAGCGGCACTTCCGGAGGATAGCCCGCACTGAGCTCTGTTACAGTTGCGTCACCCGTTACGCTCGTGACTTGTACTGGGTGCATCGTGACACGGACACGATGGCAGCATGCCACAGGGAGCGTGCTCTTCAGCTGTCGGCGGACTACAGCCAGCTGAATGCGTGCATGTCCACCCTCGCGCAGGCTCCCTTCTGCACCACCCAGGACTTGCAGAGCAAGACCCAGGAGGCTGCGAGGATAGCGGACGAGCGTGACGCTTTCGTTCGTGAGCGGGACGCGCTGTTGGTTCAGTGTAACCTCCTACTGGAGGAGCTAGACGAGCTCTGGCAGGAGAAGGACGACCGGACCCATGAGCGTGACGAGGCACACTAGCAGTTGGCGGGCCGCAATGCGCGGGTAGCCCAGCAGGAGCACTATATCCACCACCTCCAGGGTCACTTGCTAGTCTCCCAGCAGACGATTGAGGAGCAGGTCCACAACATACAGGTGTTGGAGGGACAGGTTGAGCCCTTGCAGCCGTAGTTGCAGCCTGTCCTGGCACCTCCTCCACCGCATGAGGACGCGTCCGATGTCGAGGACCTGTAGGAGTGTTTCACCCTGACTGTGATGGTAGTAGGTGTAGGTTGACTAGCAGCTAGTAGTCGTTGTTGGTGTGCTAAGCAGCGTGGGTAATGCTTGCTTAACACACCGAACACAATAATGGAATGTGCGGAGTATGAAAGAACGAAGTGGCAAGATAAAAACTCTTAGTATAAGCGAAGTTAACTTGCGGATTACATGTGTCTTTATAAGTAACCCTTGCTCTCCCTTTATAGTCCAAGGAGCCGTATTTTACAAGATCATTCTACCCTTGGCCGAATACCCTAGTTCTACTACGAGGTGGTAACTGTTAGGGGCATTCCGGGAAAGCCGGCTGAAACCCGGTTGCTCGCGGCTTAGCTGGCTGCTTAGCTGGGATGCACTCCGGCCCTTCGCTTCGCTTCACTCGGTGCTCTGCTCTCACGTCGCTTCGCCTTGCCGGACGGTAGCTTCGCAGGTCGCGGGCCTTCGCACTCGGAGCTTGGCCCCATACTCGGGCTTCCCTTGCCTTCTCCTCGAGGTACCTCCTTCGCTTCGGGCGCCTTGCGCCGTTTGGCGACCTGTGAGTGCTGCTTGAAGACAAAACTCGGCGTTAGTGGGAGAAATATGTACCGGCGATCCTTGGCGTTGCCTCCGCGTGAAGCCCAGCTCGCATCGGGCCCCCAACGGTAGCCCCTCGATGGGCGAGCTCGAAATACACATAGATTGAGCACGGCTAATCGGATCTTCCCCTCGCGCGTAGGCTAGTGAGATTTTTGCTATTTTTCCCACGCAACTGCAGGGCTTCGCTATTTTACCCACGTCCCGATGGGATTCACTAAAATGCCCATAAAACCGCTGCCTCAACCGGTATAGTGCCCATGATGTATTTTTGGATGAAACTACCCCGGTCTTCTTCTTCCTTACGGAATCACACTCGACCTACATTGCCGGACCAAGCTGCAACCCACGCTCCGCTCCCGTGCGCCGTGCTCCGCCGGCATGCGCATTGCTAGCCCTTTATGCGAGCTCGTCCCGGCGCGCCGTCGCCCTGCGAGCTTGCCCCGGCGCAAGGTCGCGTCCGGCAGCGCCACCCCGACGCGTGCTTGCCCGTGCTCGCCGCAATGCCCTGCCCCGCTGCCCTGCTTCCCACCTCCTCCCCGAAGCTCGCCACCGACAACCCCGGTCCGACCGCCGTCGGCCACGAGCTCGCGCCCCTGGACTTGGGCACGTCGGACTGCCGCAAGCTGCGACCTCACGTGCTCGGACATGGCGCGTCGGTCCGCCCCGATCCGCTCGCTGCTACCGCGAGCCTCCCCTTGCGCCGTGGCGAGTCTTGCCTCGCACTTGGAGGAGGTGACCTGGATGAGCGGTGGCACTCCAAGCTCGCCCCACGCGGAGGCGGTGGCCTCGCGACACTTGGAGGCGAGGCGGCCTAGTTTGGCTTCGCGTTCGCGTGGAGCCGGTGGTCTAGGTGGGTGGCGGTGCTCCAACTTCGACTCACGGAGGTGGAGGTGGCCTGGTCCGGCCTCGTCTGCGCCCAACATGGGAGGCTGATGAGGACATCCCTCCATTGTCGGATATTGAGCAAGACCGTCGGCTTCACAACTACACTTACGAGAAGCCAATGACCCGGGCCAAAGCTAAACAAATACAACATGAGGTAAATCTTTTCCTTAATGATTGTGAACTTGAATTTCATAAGAATCATGTACTGCCTAATGGAAGTACATTACATGTTCTCAGGTTTGAATCACAAGACAAAGGCACGGGTTGAGCACTTGAAGGCAAAGAGACCCAATGGAGAAAATTCAAGTTGATGCGTTAATGCACAGATTTTGACTTCCATCTTCGCGGCAAATTCTGTACCATCCTGATTGGAGCAACCCCAAGTATTATAGATGGACAGAAAGCTCTTGAAGTCTACTTTCATATGCAACAAACGGTGCATTCATTGGACTCGTGAGTAGAGAGTTATGCTCATTTTAGTGGAGACTGCTACAGACCCTTTGTATCGCGTTGTGTTCCTTTTTGCCAGTTTGGGCTTGTCCGATCTGAATAAAAAGGACAAATCGTTGTGTTCCTTTTTGCCAGTTTGGGCTTGTCCGATCTGAATAAAAAGGAACAAACTCGCAGCAGACTTAGCATTTTCGTGTCGGGCCTGTTTGGAAAGGCCCAAACCCAACTAGGAGGGGTGTTCCTAGTATAAATAGCACTTGTAAGCCTGCTGAAAACACTAACCACGAATTGAACTCAGAAAAATAGAGAAGTCAAGTGCTCTTATCCTTAGGGTTGTGCCATTGTTGCCCCCTTGAGGATTGGGAGTTTTCTCTACCATTTGTTCTTGTGTTTCCTTGTGATTTGCAAGAGCTTTGCCTCACCTTTACGTGGTTCGGGTAGGCATCGACCAAAGCGTGTGGTTGGGCGAAATCTTTTGTCCCGGTGGCTGTTCTAGCAGCTGTTGGTGTCATCGGTTCGTCGGGTTTCACGGGTCAAGTTATCCCTCGATCCTACGACGAGAAGATCGGGCAAGCCCCCGCATCGGAGGCGAGTTTCAGCTCCAGGCATCCATGGTTGTTGCTTTGAGGAAGAAGAAGGTGAGGGTGTTTTCGTCCAAAATTATGCCTATGGGCATTCTGCCGGTTGTGTGTTGGTTTAATGGGCATTAGAGCGAAGCCCAATGGGTATGGACATTTTAGCAAAGTCCCACTGGTTTCGTGGGGAAAATAGCAAAAATCTCTAGGCTAGCGCGGGAAACACCACTCTCCGTGATTTTCGCTTGGTTGTTTTTGCATCGAACATAGAATTGCTCCTTTGCGCTCCTGGTTGTTGGTTGTGTCACTTGCGGTGTTGCCGTTGGTTTTGGCACTCCTCGATTCCTAGGCTCTGTTGGTTTATTGATTACTGTAGAGAAGGTTTCACATAAGTTATCTTGTACATTGCTTACGAAACGAAGAACAAACGAAGAAGAACCTTAGAATTGATAGTGACTCTTTAAAATTTGTAATCAAATTGTTGGACAAATTGTATTTTGACTTTAAATTATTTTATACAGGTAATAGATCATATAAATAGTGTCATGCCAAAATTTGATTGTTTTTAGAATTTATTTACAAATTTTAATTTTTTTTTGAAATATAAGGAAATTTTGTTTGCCGAGTGTTTTTCCCTACACTCGACATACAGGACACCTCGACGATCCGCCCAAACCCAGCTAGGAGGGGTGTTCCTAGTATAAATAGCACTTGTACGCCTGCTGAAAATCCTAACCACGAATTGAACTCAGAAAAATAGAGAAACCAAGTGCTCTTATCCTTAGGGTTGTGCCATTGTTGCCCCCTTGAGGATTGGGAGTTTTCTCTACCATTTGTTCTTGTGTTTCCTTGTGATTTGCAAGAGCTTTGTCTCACCTTTGCGTGGTTCGGGTAGGCATCGACCAAAGCGTGTGGTTGGGCGAAATCTTTTGTCACGGGTGGCTGTTCTAGCAGCTGTTGGTGCCATCGGTTCGTCGGTTTGCACGGGTCAAGTTATCCCTCGATCCTACGACGAGAAGATCGGGCAAGCCCCCGCATCATCTTGGTATTCAGAGCTACGGTTCCCTCCGTAGGATCTTTACCCCTGTTATCCCTAGTTTCCTATTTGTTTGCTGTCCTAAACTGAAAATCCCAAAAATTTCTACATCCCACAACCCGATCTGAAATTTCAGTGAGTTTTGTTAAGTTCTAGTCTAATAGATCGAGTTTGGTTGCTGAATCTTTGTGTTCCCCTTCGTATTCCGCCTCTGATTTGTTTTCCCCATTTGTTCCCCATCAAGATTTGTGTTTTCCCCTTCGTTTTTTGTGTTCTTGGTCGAGTGCATTTTCAGCCCGAAACATTTTCACGGCCAGATCTCAAATTTGGACACAACATACCAAAACATGCATAACTTTTGCATATGAAATCCGTTTTTGGTGTGCTTTAGCTCGTTGAAAAGCTGGTTTCAAGGCCTATCAGAATATTAGGTGCTTGCGTTGTGAATCTTGCAATTTGTTACTGATTTATGCACGAAAATCTTCAGTTACCACTGCTCTTGAAATTTCAGATTGCTGAAACTAAACTTTACTTTGAGTGGCATTCAGTAAAATTCAGTAGTGAACCATCATACTATCTTTTGTGAAAACTTTGAACCTATTGAGACTAATTGTAGGTTATTGCTTGGGCTTTGCATGTTGATGAAACTGAAAGTTACTTCGAATATATATATTGCATTGTAAAATTCTCTGGTGTGCTGATTTCAGTAGCAAAAAGAACAAAAAAAAGAGAAAAGAGAACAAGAAATAGAGCAAAAAATAAAAAAGAGGATCAAGTGCTGAGATCACCACATTGAGTGTACTTCTGTATTGTTCAGTTTCATAAAGTCATCATTTGTGCAAATCTTGTAGCCCCATCTTTTATGTAAGCAATCAGCTAGCGTCTCTCCATAACTTGTGTAGCATTTGAGCTTTGTTTTTGATTGAAATTTTCAGTTACCTCTTTTCCTTGGCTGCAACAAATTCCCCCATCTTGTGTGTGAGTTGCTAAACACATCTTCTATATACATTGTCTTGCATTTCAGCAACTCGACTTTGTTATCTTGGTTGGATTTTTACTTAACTTTACAATAGCTTGAAGTTTCAGATTGCATACCACATATATAACCTTCCAAGCTCCACATATAAGCCTATGTTTATGATGCATTGTGACTTTGATTTCGCTTGATCTATCACCTTTGTCGTGCCTACTACCACCAAGGTTTGTGCAACTCGCAAATTTCAGCAAGGACGCATAAGAACAAACGTGGTAAGAGAAGGTGAGATTGAGTGATTTCCACAACATACACAATTTAGATTTGTCTTGTGTTTTCTACTAATCATGGCAGGAGAAAGTGGAGAGCAACAACCAACTTATGTTACACAAGATCAACTGAAGAAGTTAGTGGAAGACTTCAATAAACAGCTAAATGACAACATGACCAACATCCAAGCCACAATGGTTGCTGAAGTGGTGAAGGCTATGAAAGAAGGTGGCACCACGGGTGTACATGATGAAGAGTTGAATGAGACAGATGAGGAGTTGGCCGCTCGGCTACAGCGGCAAGAGCAAGCGAATCTGAACACCCATGTGCATGGTCGTGGCGGTGGTGCCTTTGGCCGAAGAGGAGGCCGTGGGTGTGGACGTGGTGCTGCACCTGAAACTGACCCAGAAGATACATTTAGGTTGCACCGCAATGATAATTTTCAGCGTCGAAACCGCAATGACAATGATCAGCGCAATGAAGAGAAGTTTGCGAAGCTAAAAGTCAGCATGCCCAAATTTGAAGGCACATCTGATCCTGATGCATATCTCACATGGGAGTTGAAGGTTGATAAAATCTTCCGTGTGCATAATTATTCAGAGGAGAAGAAAGTGCATATGGCTGCACTTGACTTTGATGGATATGCTCTCATTTGGTGGGAACAAATTCAGAACCAAAGAGTGGAGAATGGTGAATTACCAGTGGCAACATGGGCTGAGATGAAAAGGGAAATGCGAGCACGTTTGGTTCCAAAACACTATAAACGTGATCTCTTTGACAAGCTGCAGAATTTAAAGCAAGGAAGCAAGTCCGTGGAAGAGTACTACAAAGAGATGGAGCAAGTCATGATTAGGGCTCGTGTGCATGAAGATGAAGAGCAGTCCATGGCACGTTTTCTCTCCGGCCTTAACAAGGCAATCAAACGTGTGGTAGAATTTCAGACCTACAACACTGTTGTGGACCTAGTGCATATTGCACAAAAGACTGAAAGACAATTGCAAGAAGATACTAGACCAAGCAAACCATCCACATTCAGCTCAAGAGCCTCATCAAGTGCTCCAAAAACAGCAAGGTTTGATTTGGGACGAGGTATATTTTCACCCGGTTCAAATTCTAACTCCAAAGCTCGTTCTGCTACTGCTGAAAAATCTGTTGCATCACCCCATGCTGGAAAATCTGCTCACTCAACACCATCAAAGTCCGATGTTGCAGCGGGTTCCACCTCTAGGAGTAGTGGAATTCAATGTTTTAAGTGCTTGGGCAGAGGTCATGTGATCATGGACTGTCCAAACAATCGAGTTGTGATTGTTACTGAAGGTGGAGAATATGATTCAGCTAGTGAAGATGAGTGTGAACTCCCAGCTGAAAATGACAAGTGTGATGATGCTCAAGAAACAAGCCATGATGACTATGAGGACTGTCCTTTTGAGGCCGGTAACACAATTGTTGTCACCAAAGCATTGAGTGTTCAGATCAAAGATGAAGAACAAGCGCAGAAATATAACTTATTCCAAACTCAAGCTAAGGTGGACAACAAGCTGGTCAAGTTGATCATTGATGGTGGCAGCTGCCACAACCTTGCTAGCAAAGAAATGTGTGACAAATTGGGGCTGACCACGATCAAACACCCTCACCCATATCATGTCCAATGGTTCAACGAAAGTGGAGATGTCAAGGTGCAATATATGGTGAGAGTCACTTTCAGCATACATGATTACACCGACACCGTTGAATGTGATGTTGTGCCCATGACTGTTAGTCACTTGCTGTTGGGAAGGCCATGGCAATTTGATAGGCGAGCTTTACATGATGGATATGATAACACCTATGCCTTCAAATGGCAAGGTAAAGGTGTTAAGCTACTGCCCATGACACCCACTCAAATTATTGCAGCAAACATGCAAAAGAAACTGAGTGAGAATGAGAGACAAAAGAAAAACACTAGTGTTGTCCACAAATCGGTGAGTGAGCGCCACAAGCCAAACATGAGTGGAAAAGGAGAGCTTGAGAGAAAAAGCATGGTCATGGTAGCCACCAAATCTAAAATGAGAGAAATGAGAGAAAATCCTCGCTTCATGCATTTTGTACTCTTGTACAAAGATGCAATTCTTTCCACTAACGACATGACCTCTCTTCCTAGTGTTGTTTCTAATCTGTTGCAGGCTTTTAATGATGTGTTTCCGGAGGAGATACCTGCTGGTCTACCTCCACTTCGAGGGATCGAACATCAAATTGATCTCATCCCCGGAGCTTCACTTCCAAACCGGCCACCATACCGCACAAATCCGGAAGAGACAAAGGAAATTCAGCGGCAAGTGCAAGAGCTACTCGACAAAGGGTATGTGCGTGAAAGTCTTAGCCCTTGTGTTGTCCTTGTTATTCTTGTTCCTAAGAAAGATGGTATATGGAGAATGTGTGTTGATTGTAGGGCTATTAACAATATCACTATTCGATATCGTCATCCTATTCCTAGGCTTGATGACATGCTTGATGAACTTAGTGGCACTGTTATATTCTCTAAAATTGACCTACGTAGTGGGTACCATCAGATTAGGATGAAGGAAGGAGATGAATGGAAAACAGCTTTCAAAACAAAATTTGGCTTGTACGAGTGGTTAGTAATGCCTTTTGGTTTGACTAACGCACCCAGCACTTTTATGCGCTTAATGAATCATGTTTTGAGGGCTTTCATTGGAAAATTTGTTGTGGTTTATTTTGATGATATCTTGATATACAGCCGTACCATGAAAGAACATGTTGAGCATATAAAAATGGTTTTGGAGATGCCTAGAACTGAAAGGTTGTATGTTAACATGGAAAAGTGCACCTTTTGCACCGACAAAGTTGTGTTTTTGGGCTTTGTTGTTTCAGGACAGGGAGTAGAAGTGGATGAATCAAAAGTTGAGGCTATCAAAAATTGGCCCACCCTCGTCAACGTGAGCCAAGTGAGAAGCTTTCATGGCCTTGCTGGTTTCTACCGGCGCTTTGTGAAGAATTTCAGCACCATTGCAGCCCCATTAAATGAGCTAACAAAGAAGGGTGTTGAATTTGTGTGGGGTAAGTCACAGGAAGCTGCTTTTCAAGAGCTAAAGAATTGTTTGACTTCAGCCCCATTGCTTGCTTTACCTGATTTTCAGAAATCATTTGAGATAGAATGTGATGCTAGTGGGATAGGCATAGGAGGTGTCTTGATGCAAGATGGCAAGCCCATAGCTTATTTTAGTGAGAAACTTGGTGGTGCTCAACTGAATTATCCTGTTTATGATAAAGAATTGTATGCTCTAGTTCGTGTGCTTGAAACTTGGCAACATTACCTATGGCCTAAAGAATTTATCATTCATTCCGATCATGAGGCTTTAAAATACTTGAAAGGTCAAGCAAAACTGAACCGTAGGCATGCAAAGTGGGTTGAGTTCATTGAGTCTTTTCCCTATATTGTCAAGTACAAGAAAGGGAAGGAAAATGTTGTTGCTTGATGCTTTATCTAGAAAAAGTGTTTTGCTTAATCAATTGCAGATCAAGGTTCCAAGATTAGAAAATATAAAGGAGCTATATTCCACTGACCTTGTTTTTGCAGAACCATACTTGAAGTGTCAAGAAGGGAAAGGATGGGACAAGTACCATTTGCATGATGGTTCTTGTTCCGAGCTAACAAATTGTGTGTTCTAGATTCGTCTATTGGTTTGCTCTTATTGCAGGAATCACACATGGGAGGATTGATGGGTCACTTTGGTAGAGAAAAGACTTACATGATGTTGAGTGATCACTTCTACGGCCTAAGATGAGGCATGATGTGGAGAGGATGGTGCAGCGGTGCGTCACTTGCCATAAGGCCAAATCAAAACCGAACCCCCACGGTTTGCATACTCCACTCCCCCTCCAAATGCACCTTGGGAAGATATAAGCATGGATTTTGTTTTAGGCTTACCTAGGACTAAGAAGGGAGGGATTCAGTTTTTGTTGTAGTGGACAGGTTCTCAAAAATGGCATATTTTATTCCCTGTCATAAGAGCGACGATGCGTCGCATGTAGCTGACTTGTTTTTCAGGGAAATTGTGAGACTACATGGCGTGCCTAGAACCATTGTTTCAGATCGTGATGTGAAATTCATGAGCTATTTGTGGAAGACTTTGTGGGCCAAACTTGGGACAAAGTTGTTGTTCTCAACAACTTGTCACCCACAAACCGATGGACAGACGGAGGTGGTGAACCGCACATTGTCCATGCTGCTACGGACAATGATCAAGAAGAATCTCAAGGAGTGGGAGGACTGCTTGCCCCATGTTGAGTTTGCATACAATAGGGCGAGTCCACTCGACAACACAAATGTGCCCATTTGAAGTTGTGTATGGTTTCAAACCAATAACACCACTTGACTTGCTGCCACTCCCACTTCAAGAGCGTGCAAATATAGAGGCCTCCAAGAGGGCTGATTATGTAAAGCAAATCCACAAGAAGACCAAACAAGAGATCGAGAAGGAGTCAAGATACTATGCTGCAAAGGCAAACAAGAATCGCAAGAAGATGATCTTTGAGCCTGGTGATTATGTTTGGGTCCATCTTCGGAAAGACAGATTTCCGAGAAACGCAAGTCCAAGTTGCTGCCTCGAGGTGATGGCCCATTCAAGATTCTTGATAGAATAAATGACAATGCATACAAGATTGAGCTTCCGGGAGATGAATATGCAGCGAGCAACACCTTCAATGTTGCTCGACTTGTCTCCGTACCACGGTCATGAGCAATCGAGTCGATGTCGACTCTTTTTGAAGAAGGGGAGGATGATGAGGACATCCCTCCATTGTCGGATATTGAGCAAGACCGTCGGCTTCACAACTACACTTACGAGAAGCCAATGACCCGGCCAAAGCCAAACAAATACAACATGAGGTGAATCTTTTCCTTAATGATTGTGAACTTGAATTTCATAAGAATCATGTACTCGCCTAATGGAAGTGTAACGTCCCGCCACTCCGGCCGGGCCCGCTTACACCCGGCAGCTTAATAGGCCCTCAAGATTTCCCCACGGACCAACACTAGTCTTTTCTGCGCACTTTATCCTCACTCATGCACACCCGGAATCACTTCCGGTCGGTCACCCATCCCTAAATTGCTCCAGAGCCAAGCACGCTTAACTTTAGAGTTCTTTAGAGATAAGCTTCAGAAAAGAAGTTGCAACTTGTTGACATGAGTATTCTATCAATCTTATTAAGCCTTGGGCCAGGATGTTACACACTCACCCCTTAGAAGACCGACGTCCTCGTCGGTCAACCCCGAAGCCGAGAACTTCCTCTCTTGGCCACGTCCATGTGTCCATCGCCGGCGCATGTGTCATGCTCGTGTGACCACTCCGGCCCACACCGAGTCATGCACACCATGCTCGCACACGTGCAACACATGCGCCCGTGAAACCGCGAGAGTCGGCTCGATATCATTCGTGATGGCCCGATTTCCACCGGAGGGTGAAAAACCGTGCCTTTGTACCTCATAGTCACTCCCGGGAGGATGACTTGTACAACCAATACGAGTTGAATATCATAACACCATAAAAGAATACAAATTATGACAAGATTACAAGATAAGACATTATTCTAGGGAGAATAATATCTACAATAACCGAGTACAAGGACTTGGCACGCAGGCCAAGGAAACAACACAAGACTACTAGCGAAAGCGAAACACTAAGCGTCGCGAACGACGGAAGAAAATCTTTAACTTGAGCGTAGCGGAAGTCTTCGTAGTGAATCCAAATCCACAGGCAACTTGAGTGTAGGCGAAACCCTTCTTAATCATCTTCAATCTTAATCTAGTTGGGTTGACGAAGTCTTGACGTTGAAGCTTGATCTACTAGTTGGCTGAAAAACAAAGTGGTAAAGCCGTGAGTACATAACGTACTCAGCAAGCCGCAACTACCTAGCAACAATGTATGCATGTTGGGATAGTTCAAGGAAAGGCAAGGGCTAGCACCTAAAGCATTATTCCTCAAGTCTGTGTGAATCATATTTTATTATTAGTCAAATTTTATAAGTGGCCTTGCAGAAACAACACAATCCTGCAAGGGTCAAGTTTTATGTCCAAGCACACCTCCACCGGACCACAGCTCGAAGCCGGAAGTAAAACACCTATCGGAGGGGAGAAGTAGTAAATGCTAATCAAGAGTGTCGCTCAAAGGTGGTGCCCAATATCTTGGGCTAGGCTATACGTATAGATTTATATATCTCTGCGAGAGTAAGCATCCGTACCCACGTGAAGAGGTACCATAACATAGAACTAATGCAGAAGCCTATGCACAGCAACACTCACAAGATCACTCCACAAAGCATCGATCGGGAGGCGCCCGTCCCTCAAGTCCGGGATCCTCTAACCACAACGTAGGAAAAGAAGGTCCCGAAGGGTGTGACAAGGCGTACCACGGGCCGAGTGGGATATCCTCTCGCTCGTGGGTCGAGACAAACGCTCCAACACCCACTACCACTAATATCTACACCACGGCGGGCCTCCCGGTCCTCCGCTAAGTATCATGATCCAGCCCGCCCATACAAGTCACGTGGTAAGCTAGTAAACCAAAGAGCGACCAACTAAGAACCGGTACTCAAGCTGCCGGGCGAGTCACCATCCCTCTCCTCAAAAACAACGAGTCTCAACAACGAGTGTCACCACAACAGGGGCCCCATAACCCAAGGCC
The DNA here is from genome assembly GCA_031894775.1 of Chloris gayana. Classification (NCBI taxonomy): domain Eukaryota; kingdom Viridiplantae; phylum Streptophyta; class Magnoliopsida; order Poales; family Poaceae; genus Chloris; species Chloris gayana. The sequence continues at coordinate 511,268 of JAUNZO010000859.1, read as the reverse complement.
CCTACACAACTGTACCCGCAACAGGTACTCTCCAAATAGAGACTCCCTGAAGTCTCCCGAGCACCTAACCACCTACACTCGCCCCGCAAAAGCCCTACAGGGTATCTAGTACAGAAACTCGACACCTAAGAAACACCTACAATTTATTTTACACAAAAACATGTATAGTCATCATGGGGTTCAATTAAGCAACTAAGCAAGTACTAAGCATGCGAGTAACGAGTAGAACAACCTATGGCAAACAAGTGGCAAGGATGGCATAGTATGGCATAGGTAAACTACAAGTGCAAGTAACCATTAATCATGCATGGATCAATTTAATGCAAATTGCTAAATAGAAGCAAGAGTGGCCAAGGATTGCGGCTTGCCTTAAATACGGTCCAAGAATAGATCGGTGTCCTTGCAAGGCTTCCACAAGTATTCCACAAGCTTCGACCATCCGATTCCACTGTCCTCCAAATTTCAAGCGAACCGGTGAGTGACACGCGAATCGAGAAAGTGACAAGAATTACGAGAATGATTGGAAATTGAATCGCATGAACCAGATTTAATCGCCGTTGGAACAAGGACATTAACAACACTAACACGTAGAGCACAATGAGACGAATACAACGTGACTGATCGCGTAATTTTCCGAGGTCCCGGGAAAAAGATATGGATTTCCGAAGTTGACTATATTAACGTCATTTTATGCACTACAAAAGCTAGTCCATTGGTTCAGTTTGGCCCATCACCTAAGGGTGCACACAGACATGAGATTAAACCAAACGAAATAGCATAGACCTGTGGGCAGCAAACCAAGGAATAAACCTGTACATCTTTGAGGTTGCACGCAACAATGTACAGGTTAAAGGCTTAAGGCTTCCTAGAGTGAGCTGCCGACCATGGCGATTCTAAATTGCTCACGGCAAGGAGCAAGGAAAACTTGCTTGATTCAGCTACCAGCAAAATACAACGCATCCAAGTGCTGCACTAACACTGATCCCTTAAGCAAGCTTATTGCAATACCACGTGTGCAACTTGGTAACACTCTAGGCCCTCCAAGATGGTATAGATTGTCTCACAAGAAATATATACCAGCAACCATTGATCCAACAAAAGAAAAGCGAACTCAGCAGATTCTTCAATAGGCGGTGGTTCTCCAAGAGTAAGGTCAGTTCCCACAAAAAGATAGAATTCCTGGTATTGTAGGAAGACAATTGGTGTATAAACAGGCTCAAGCATTAACCGACTCATAGAAGTAGTCGCTCAGAAGATAGGAGTCATGATCCTAATTAGGTTGCCAACAAAATACGCAACGAGTGCAAGAAAATAATCCTAACAGATCATCCTAGCATACGTGAATAGTACCATGCAAAGATACGTAATCACAAGGTTGCCCTTTTCTTTAGATTAATGGCGTGCAGACAGGACACAAAGCAAACCACACAACACAACGATCTGTCCACAAAGCTAAACCATGCTTGAACTGAACTTATCCAATTAATAGGCAAGAATAAACCTTCTCCAAATTTCTATCAGTCACCAGCTCTCCAAATGATAAGCAGATCTGACATAGCATAACTCCTATGGTCACTTCACTGAGTATAATGTCCTAGCAAACTGACCGTGCCAACAAAATAAGAAGCCAAACAAAAATTCTGAGGCAAGTTGCACAAATTCTGATCGAAACGCTAGACCAATCCACCCATCAACGATGGCAGCAGTGCAGTAGACAGAGCAAACATGATCTGCGGCAATTCCTCAAGCGGTTTGTGGGCGTCGGATGTAATCGTCCTAGCAGAGAGGGAAAATGCAGGGAGTACGTGAGGATCTCACCAAGAAAAGGAAGACAATGCTGGTCTTCGGGGTGGCCAGAAGCGGCGAGGTTGACGAAGGCTTCAAATGCAAGGTTGTAGCTCTTGAACTAGTTGCCACTCAGACTGGCATGGGCGGCGTTCTAGCTGTTCTGCACGAGATCCAGGGCCAGAACTTAGCAAGGACTGATAGCGAATGATGGAGGACCATGAACGGAAACCGTTTATAGGAGAAGCTCACCAGAAAACGGATGAACGGCAAAGACTTGGCTTCGGCTCGCGCACTGCGTTGGCGCCCCGCGGTGGCCAGCAGGCAAGAAACATGCCGGTGTTCAAGGCAACCTAAGCACCAGTTTGGTCCTGGTCAAGTTACACAGAAAGCAAGCTCAACGGCGACGTCAGAAAAGAAGAGGCCGACAAGGAGCTCACCATAATCTGAAGAATCGACGATGAACCTGATCTGGGCAGTTTCGGTTCCAACACTCCATGGACGGCGGCGGCAACTGCTAGCTCCAAGGGCTCGCAGACCATCGACTCGAGACGGCATCAACACCGGATCGAGCATCACTGACTAGAGAGCACGAGCTTCAACCTCGCTTGGCGGCGACGACCTTCTTGCACGGCGGAGTGACATGGCTTGGCGGCGCGGCAAAGGAACAACGGCTTGCGGCGTCCGGAACTGATGAAGACGACGAGATCCTTGCACAGCTACTGCTCTTGAACTTGGAATCCCAACCAGTGGCGACAGCTGCGTTCCTCCACACCTAGGCAAGATCCGTAACTCAAACGCAGGCACCAACAGGCAGAGCTCAGTGGAGGACAACAAACGGGGATCGGTTCTGGATGAAGCTAACCAAAAACAGTCGAACGACGAGGGCCTTGGTTCCTAAGTTGCTTCAGTTCCCGAGTCGTTCCTGCTCGCCTTGTGGTGACCCCGGCGACGCCGATCTCGTGCGGAGAGAGAGAAGAAATGGCAAGGTTAGCGACCAACAGAGGGGGCACGCGACGATGGAGAATAAACGCAGGTTGAACGAGGCAGGAGCTCACCGGAGAGGACGGGCTCCGGCGACGAAGGTTGCGGCGACGAAGTTCGATGGTGGCGCTCGTCCTCCACCCTGCTCCAAATCCGACACGAACATCTTCTGCGACTTCAGGGAAGAGAGGAGAATCGCCGGGGAGGGGTCTGCGCTTGCCGGCGACGGGTTCTGCTAGTGCGTCGAAGGCGAAGCGGCGGGTCGGTGGCTACGGTTTGGGGCGACTCACGTCCTGGCGGCGCAAGGAGAGGGAACAAATGGAGGCGGCGGGTCTCGAGGTCCTTGTAAGCGCGCCCAGGTAAGGGTTTGGCGACGCAGAGCGCTCGAGATGCAGCCACGTCGCCTCGACGTCCACGCCCGCACAGTGCGTGGTTGTGATCGTCGGGAGGAAGACGACAAACAAAGGAGCTGCGGACTGGGCCAAGAGGGCTGGTAGTTGGGCCTTACTGCAGCTGGCTGATTTTAGTCTAGACCAAGAAAAGGGATGTGGGCTGATGGGCTGGTTACGAAAGAATGGAGAAAAACGACCCGAGTTCTAAAAGAGAGATAGGAATTGTTTTCAGATTTATTTGAATTTATCCAAATGAAATTCAAATATCTGAACCTAAAATTTGATTCCAAATCTTTTCGCGCCATAAATCTTGATCCGAAATAAATCATGAGAGGAACGTGACAAGGTGACAGCACGAGCTAAAAACAAAATGGTTGGTGTTTGAATAAATATCCGCAACCCGACGAAGTTTGAACATTGATTCTGAGTTTGAAAGCTCGGGCTGTTACAGGAAGTACATTACTTGTTCTCAGGTTTGAATCACAAGACAAAGGCACGGGTTGAGCACTTGAAGGCAAAGAGACCCAATGGAGGAAATTCAAGTTGATGCGTTAATGCACAGATTTTGACTTCCATCTTCGCGGCAAATTCTGTACCATCCTGATTGGAGCAACCCCAAGTATTATAGATGGACAGAAAGCTCTTGAAGTCTACTTTCATATGCAACAAACGGTTCATCCATTGGACTCGTGAGTAGAGAGTTATGCTCATTTTAGTGGAGACTGCTACGGACCCTTTGTATCGCGTTGTGTTCCTTTTTGCCGGTTTGGGCTTGTCCGATCCGAATAAAAAGGAACAAACCGTTGTGTTCCTTTTGCCAGTTTGGGCTTGTCCGATCTGAATAAAAAGGAACAAACTCGCAGCAGACTTAGCATTTTCGTGTCGGGCCTGTTTGGAAAGGCCCAAACCCAGCTAAGAGGGGTGTTCCTAGTATAAATAGCACTTGTACGCCTGCTGAAAACCCTAACCACGAATTGAACTCGAGAAAAATAGAGAAGTCAAGTGCTCTTATCCTTAGGGTTGTGCCATTGTTGCCCCCTTGAGGATTCGGAGTTTTCTCTACCATTTGTTCTTGTGTTTCCTTGTGATTTGCAAGAGTTTTGCCTCACCTTTGCGTGGTTCGGGTAAGCATCGACTAAAGCGTGTGGTTGGGTGAAATCTTTTGTCACAAGTGGTTGTTCTAGCAGCTATTGGTGCCATCGGTTCGTCGAGGTTGCACGGGTCAAGTTATTCCTCGATCCTACGATGAGAAGATCGGGCAAGCCCCCGCATCGAGGCGAGTTTCAGCTCCGGGCATCCATGGTTGTTGCGTTGAGGAAGAAGAAGGTGAGGGTGTTTTCGTCCAAAATTATGCCTATGGGCATTCTGCCGGTTGTGTGTTGGTTTAATGGGCATTAGAGCGAAGCCCAATGGGTATGGACATTTTAGCAAAGTCGCACCGGTTTCGTGGGGAAAATAGAAAAAATCTCTAGGCTAGCGCGGGAAACACCACTCTCCATGATTTTCGCTTGGTTGTTTTTGCTTCGAACATAGAATTGCTCCTTTGCGCTCTTGGTTGTTGGTTGTGTCACTTGCGGTGTTGCCGTTGGTTTTGGCACTCCTCGATTCCTAGGCCTATTGGTTTATTGATTCTGTAGAGAAGGTTTCGCATAAGTTATCTTGTACATTGCTTACGAAACGAAGAACAAACGAAGAAGAACCTTAGAATTGATAGTGACTCGTTAAAATTTGAAATCAAATTGTTGGACAAATTGTATTTTGACTTTAAATTATTTTATACAGGTAATAGATCATATAAATAGTGTCATGCCAAAATTTGATTGTTTTTAGAATTTATTTACAAATTTTATTTTTTTTTGAAATATAAGGAAATTTTATTTGCCGAGTGTTTTTCCCTACACTCGACATACGGGACACCTCGGCGATCCGCCCAAATAAAATGAAGGGCTCTCATTGGTCCAAAACAAGAGGCCCGGATCTCTTCCCCTCTCTTCCCTGCATGGGCCCCCTCTCTCTGTGTTATCTCTACCCTCCCTCCCTTATCTCTTTCCCTCTCTCTCTCTCTCGGATGGCATGCGGGCTGCGGCTGGCAACCGGCGGCGCCCGGCGGTGGGCTGCGGCGACAGCGGGTGGGGCACGGAGGCTGGCGACGCGCGGGGCGCGGAGTCATTGCTGCGCGTGGGGGTGGGCTGCAAGCAGCGGCGACGGGAGGGGCGCGGAGGCTAGCGGTGCACGGGGCACGGAGGCACGGGTGCGTGTGGCGGTGGGCGGCGAGGAGGGGCGCGGAGGCCGACGACATGCTATGCACGGACGCACGGCGCACGGCGGTCGACGACGCGCATCCTCTCCGGGGCCGGCGGTGCTCGTCCTCATCGGGGTTGGCGGCGCTCATCCTCGTCGGGGTGGCGGCGTTCTCTCTCTCTCTCTCTCTCTCTCTCTCTCTCTCTCTCACGAGCACGACCCCGGGACGGATGGTGCTGCGGCGGCGTGGTGGGATCGGAGTTATATTTTTTTATTTCTTCAAAAAATGTTGTCGAGTGTCGGATGGGGCACTCGGTAAAGGCTTTATCGAGAGCCTTTTGCGCTCTTTGCCGAGTGCGGCACTCGGCAAAGCCTTTGCCGAGTGCGGCACTCGGCAAAGCCTTTGCCGAGTGCATATGGGGCTTTGTCGAGTGCGCTTGGCACTCGGCAAAATCAGGTTTTCCCGTAGTGAAGCACATTGCTAAGCATATTTTTGCCGTGATTCTTTTTTTTTTCAATTTGTACGTGGTCGTGTTCATGAGATCTGAACAATGAAGGAAATTTAGAGGCTTGTACATATATTGGTTTTCTGTTCGCGTGTAAAAGGTGTAAAATACGGTATATTTGATGTATATAATGTTTATTTGCTCGCTCGTGTGTTGAGTTCAAATTTTTCACTTTGCTCCATCATTATATACGGAGGTAGGTTTTTCCTGGTACATGCGAAGTACATTGAGTGTACAATAGATGTACATTGAGGAGACTTTGTACATTTTTGTTATTTTTGTTCATGTATGTTATGTACCTTGAGCTTTATAAAATTTTGCCATTTGGAAGGTTGATGAACTTATTGTTTAACTGTATATAACATGTACATCTAAAATAGAATTTATATATTATTTAATATTTAATTTGATACATGGAACATCTTTAAGCTTCACTTGTGATCTTTTTATTTTTTTTCTCTAGATTTGGTCCTGCTATTAAAATGGAACATTTTCAAGTCCACTCTGAACCACTGATTATGTACTGCTCGTGGGCTGTGTTGTGTTCAAATTTTGAACAGTGGGGGCGAGCATCCGCTTGAATTGAGTGTACTTGTTTGCTGCTTTTATTACAGGGGACACAACCTGGGAAGCTACGACACAACCTGGGAGGCTACAGTACCATGGGTCTTATACATAAGAAGAAAGATGATATACAACCAAAGTACATGGCTCTACACTCATCTCTAGGATGGCTGTCACAGAATGACCGGTGCGGATGGCCGGAAACGCATTTGCCAGGAAATGAAAACATTTTGCGCAATTGGACCTAGCAGTTCTTAATCTTGTTCCATCTCCTCCACCACAACCTCCGTAAAGATCCTTGGACCTACTTGTGTCTATACAATCATCACCACATTGAGATCACCACATTGAGGCAACCAAGCACCAAGCTAGAACATGTTTGAATAGTATAAAATTGATATTAAAAGATATCAACACTACCACAAAAAGAGTCTTTAGTGACGCGATATTAGTGATAGAAAAAAGCAACTCGTCACTAACACAAAAAATGTGACGGTTTTTGTAAAACGCGTCACTACTACTTGACTCCGCGCCACTATTACTGGCGGATTTCTAAAAAAACGTTACAACTATTCATATCAGTGACGGCATTTTATAAACCGTCACAAAATGTGTGACGGATTTTACAAAAATATGTATTCAGAAAATCTGTCACTACTGTCGATATGGTAGTGATGGGTCTGTAAAAATATGTCACTATTGTCGATATAGTAGTGACGGTTTCTTTAACCATCACAAATTTAGTGACGGAATAATGTAAAACCGTCACAAGACACATTGACAGAATTGTTAACACCCGTCGTTGAAATTTTAGTGACACTATTGTGATAAGCTGTCACAAGGGGCACCGACGGGTTTTCGTTTCAACTATCACAATTAGCATACGTGCGCTGTCGTCTTTCTTGGTCAGCTCCTCGTTCGGATCCGGCTTTAGGCCGCCGATCTTGATCCACCGACGCTGGCATGCCAATCGCCATCCATCTCCGCGCCATTCAGTTTGTGATGATGTATTTTGTATGAAATGTCCGTGATGTGACGGTGTATTCAATTAATGATGGTTTTGTATGAAAGCAATGACACAAACTGTCATGAATAAACATAACCGTCGGAAGGAGTTAGTGAGGTCGGTGACGGGGAAAGAAAAAACGTCACAAGGTCAAATAAAAAACCTGTCGCTTTGCATCGGTGTCGGGAATACAAACACATCATAATACATGGTCGGTGACGGGTATTGTAGAAACCGTCACAAATATTACAGAACGGTATACTACGAAAACTGTCACTCAATATACATATGATTTTTTTGTATAACGTCGCTGATTTTACTGATGTTTTTTTAAAAACCATCACTAAAATTTTAGTGATGTTTTAAAAACCGTCACTAATTGTATATCTTTAGTGACGCGATTTTAGTGACGGTTTTTCTTTCCGTCACTAAAGGCGAAAACCGTCATTAAAGTTGTAGTTTTATGGTAGTGTGACCTAAGAAACTATCACATATGACCAAAGTTACGGCAATACGATAAAGATTTTTCCAAACACATTGTAAGAGGCCTTAGAGACGGAAAATCATCACAAATGGGTCGGGTTTGCGATGAAACGGGAAGGTTACTTGGATTTCCGTCAAAACTCCTAAAAAGTTTATTTAATGACAGAAACTAGTGACCAAAGTCTGCGTATGTCACGAAATTTTCATCACGGACCCTATGGTTTCTTATGGTGCCAATCAAGCCAAATCATATTAATTGCTCATCCATGACATCCTTTTTTCTGATTTGCCACCTCATTTAATACTCGATGAAACCCCACTTAGAATTGTCCGAGATAACAACATCATCTTATTATTTCACGAGTAACATTTAGCACTTTGCTATCCTAAACTTTTAGAAATTATAGAGCCAACCCGGTCGTCCAACTCTGTTTCGACTCGATGAATTTATGGCAATCAAGTGTTTTAAATTTCCAAATGATGATATATAGTTCCTATAATAGCTTGAGTTGTACATGAGTAGGACAATCGGATTGGATCTATAGCGAGTACTCTAAACTTTTAGCTCAATTCACTACTAGAATAACTCTCTATAGTGACAAACGCAACTTTTTCGTTAGTGACGGGCATTAAAAAAACCATCGCTATTTTGAGTCTAAATACAAGGCCCACTACTATGGGCAGAAAATAGTGGCGGACACTATAGGTCTGCTACTATGGTGACACAGCCCACCGCATATATAAAAACACTCCAAACCCTAACACTCACCCATTCCCTCCCTTCACCAGCCGTCACATCTTCCTCCTCCTCTCTCTCTCTCTCTCTCTCTCTCTCTCTCTCTCTCTCTCTCTCGCTCTCTCTCTCTACCGACCCGGTCCCCAAGGCGCCGCCCGTCCTTCGGACCCACCGGCGCCGCCCCTCCCCGCGGCGCACCTCCGCGGCGCTCCTCTAGGCGGCAGAGAACCTCCGAGCTGCGCGCGGCTCCACGGCAGCCAACAGCAGCACACCTCCCCACGCTACCCGCGGCCGGCGGTGGCGCACCTCCACACAGCTCCACGACAGCCGACGCCCCTCCCCTCCCCACGAGCGCGGCAACGTCCCTCCACACGGCTCCACGATGGCCCGAGGGAGCCCCACGTGAGGGAGAGTGTTGGAGTATAAGTGAATTGCCCACATTTCCCTATCAGCTTAAGCTTTTGGGTGAACTGATTGGTGCATACAACTCAATAGTATTTTGGGTGAACTATCGTGCACCATCGCTAAAAATTGCAATGGTTTCTGATGACCAAGGCGACAGAATACAAGTGAGAGAGATTCTGATGACCAGAATGTCCAATTAGATGAGGGTTTAACGTGAATAGATGAAGGAAAATTTGGAGAGCGTGATTTAGATTTTTTTCTTTTATTTTCGTTTCTCTTGCACTAGAAATAGGAACCTAAAGTCATACAAATAATGTAACAGGGCCCGTTGTCTGATCACTACTTATATCTGAATAATAAGTGCACACTGATAATTGTACTTTCTCCATTCTAAAATGTAAGCATTTGTTAAGTTTCTAGAATTGTTGACTCTTTGTCTTATTCAAAAACTTTATAAAGTATTGGTTATCATTTTATATTTTGGTTTATTGTTAGATATATTTTAAATATAATATATTTATTTTTATATTTTTATAAAAAAATAAATAAGACAAGCGGTCAAACACAATTATGAAAAGTCAACAAATGCTTACATTTTGGAACGGAGGGAGTACATTGGTAATACGAATCACTGAGTACAAAAGGAAATAACCATTCATATTACCAAGGAAATCAATAGCAATTCTACAAGAAAAAAAGATGAACAGAAGGAAATAAGAAAATGAATCGCTATTGGCTCTTCTCTTCGACATGAGGTGTGGAACAGTAGGCTGGTACAAACAAAGAGAATTCCCCATGATACAGATGCATGTAAGCACTCTTTTGATCAACACAGATCATCGCCTGTTGCCTCCTCTGCCGTCAGGTTGCCCTGGTGCCGGGCTTGCAAGGAGAAGCCATAATGTTTGAAATGATGCCACATGAGAAGTGCTGTCAATACAGATGACAACCGACGGGACAATCTTTCGGTAGTCCCCGGATAGGCTGGTGTAAATCAAGGAGCCAACGCTGAGGACCAGTCCAATGCCGACCCCGACGAGGGAGGACTTGAAGTCTTCCTTGCACATCTGGAGCCCGTCCGGATCCTGCATCTTGGGCGCTGCCTGGTTGTCGTCCAAATTTGTTTCGTGTTGGGCCTGATCAAAGAGATATGCGGTCTCTTTGGAATCGAACGACTTTACTTACAAGATGGAAAAGCTGACTGCGAGACGTTCCTTTTTATAGATAAAAAATAGAAGAAAAAGAACTGAACCGGATGGAGGCTAGAACACGTATCCAATCCGACACGGACATGAACTCCGATCCGCAGGAAACAGATAAAGACCGGCCCATCTACAGGAAACCGGATCTCTGAATGGACCCTAGAAGATGGCTACATCGTCTACTACAGGGAGCCAGGGAGGGAGGCAGCCTCCTCATTCGAGTCATGGCGGCACATCGCGTGGAGATGAAGATTGTTGCGATGACACATGACGGTCTTTGCCCGTCGGCTTGCCCCTCCTCGTGGTCGCCCGGTTCGTGCTACCCACCACGATAATTTCTTCGACCCGGAGTTCAACCTGACCGTCGGGATCGCCTCGCAAAGTCGACTTGCCGGAGCATGCATCGAGCCCCGGACCGAACATGTGCGTGGGGCCGCGGCAATCGAGCGAAGAGCACCTCGCCATTGCAAATTGCACGGGGCTACCTGGTGACCGTACCGGGCTACCTGGTGAACAAAACCTCGTCCAGGACCTGATCCTGGAGCAGGCGGCCGGTGTTCGAGGTCACCATGAAGAGCCTGGAAGACGACTATTGGAACGTGGTAAGCTTCTGGCCCAGGATTCCTGAAAGTGCCGCAGCTGGCCTCACTAGCTAGATTCAAGGCACCGGGCACCAGGGAAAAAATTTATTGGAGATAAAATTTCGAGAAATCCGATAACTCTGTTTAACGGTGAGGTCCGATAAAAAATATTATCACCCGTGATCTAAATTTCAGTAGCCCAGCCACATAAAAGTGTGATATTCTCTCATCTCTATGTTACTTTATGCTTTTTTCTATGTTAAACCTTTAAAGATAGTGTGTGTAATTTTTTAAACAATTTGGAAAAAATAATTGTTTTAATTTAGAAAGATTAATTTTCCGATAAGTCCGAGAGCCCCGTTTATCGGTGACCGCCGATATTTTTTTCTACCGATAAAAAAAACTTTGCCGTGCACTAGGGATGTGTATCACATTGGCAACATGCCATAATCGGAGCCCACAGATGCTGGGTATCATCGGCAGCCAGGGGTGCTGCAATGTGATGCTGGCCACAGCACACCGGGCGTCGCCGGTTCTTGCCCGCCGTACTGGATAAATGAAACTAGATTTCTGTTCCACGACACCATGTTTGGTTTCAATTTTCATTGTTAGTTTGACTATTCATTTTGCAAATAATTTTGATAGTTTTCTAAAAATACTAATCCATTAAGGATATATGTTATTTCATTATTTTTGGTCATATCACTACGGGAGAAAGATTATATGTCGTGTGCCACTGGCACACGGTACAAGTCATATTACACACGGCACACAACACACGGCATATTCCTAGACGGCACAAAAATTATGCCGTGTGTAATTTATCGGACACACGACACAGTTATTCCCAACTGTGCCGTGTGCCATTTTAGCTCACGGCACAAAAAAGAGGGAAGACAGGACGTCAGCATGTAAACAAATTGTGCCGTGTGCCAGGACTTTGGCACACGGCACAGTTGTAGTTTGTGCCGTGTGCCAAACCTTGGCACACGGCACAGTTATTCAGAACACAAAAAAAAAATGAGTAATGCTTGTATCACAGCTAGACCACTGAGAATTTAGATTGTCATTCTGAATAGTAAATAAAAGTTTCACATTCAGGACCTTTTAAGAAGAGAGAGTGGTACAGACCTGGTGCACATTTGGACCATAGAATAATGTGCTTTCCAAGCTGCTATTACAAACAATAAAACATTTACAATAATCTACTAATGATATTGGTACCATGAACATTTTCTCATGCACTAATGTTACCAAATACATGCAGCTGCTAGTACAAATAATAAATCTAACTACTTTTTTGAAGCATAATGGAAACAAAGTTCCTGCCTCTACATCAGCCGATAAATCTAGTAACTTGATGGGGTTAGACTGAGATATTTGCACACTGAAATAACATATCCACAAACAATATGAATAAATTGCACTGGAACTAGAAAGGATGCATACCAATTATGTCCGCCAACTTCAAATGAAGGAGAAGCAACTAATTTCTTCAAGTCAAAATAGTTGTCCATGGAACAGGTGTAGGTCCCTTCGATAAATTCCTTGTTTTGAAGGAAAAGCTTCTCATCTGTGCTAGGCTTCTTTGAACGGGTGGTTTATTTCAGGAATTTGTGATTAATTACTTATGCCTTATTAGTTGGAACGGTTTGTGACAATGAAAGTAGTATAACAGAGAGAAACAAAAGAGTTTTGAAGGGAAATTGATTCAAACCATTTATATCCACAGGAGTGAAAAGAAGAAGAGTTTGCTGTTGTAGCCCCCTCTCAAGTAGAGTTGAGAAGCCATAAATCTTCCACTCAAAAGCTGGGGCACGGGCCTTTTTCCCAACGTTGTAGAAGCTGAAATTAGAATGAGAGCAATGCATCAAATTTACAAAAGATACAGATGAAGTGAAAGAGTATAGTGATACGAGTATATTACACTGTATGTACGCAGTTATGAATTAGAAAGCAAGCACAACACATGTAGTTAGTGAAGCGAAGGCAAACAGGGGAAGTAGAAATCAGCGACCGGCGGCGGTCAGTAACACTTGAAAAATCATGGACTGGTGTGGATAACTTTGAGAAAATGACTAAACCTAAGCTCTATAGGACAGAATCATTATACCTTATGAACATTTATCTAAAAAGCAAGCAGGCAATCCATAATAACAATATGTGCAGATAGTTCATTTCAGAACAGAATGACAAACTTATCTTTTCAACAGAGGTTATTATTAGCAGATTATAAAATCTAAAATGAAAGCATTAGAAAATAAACATCCATTGTCAACTATTCTGTTCTTCCAAATCAGTATCAAATAGAAACACTACTAACTGTTTTTCAAGAGCTGCTCATAAGTACAGTGAAATCTGAAATTAAAGCTTTAGAAAACAAATATTATTGACTATTATATTGTTCAGTTTAATTTGTACAATCTAGAACTGACAAGGAGCTCTGGTTTTACTACTGAGACTTTCACGAGACAAGCAACCTGAGAGCTACAGGAACGAGCAATGGAAATACAAGCAAGCTACTATATTTGAAGACATAGAAACCTGTTGGGTGATACATCAATGCATCATCCAGAAAGTGTAGTAAGCAGAAAATAATGTAGGAAGAGATTTATATCAAAGAAGACATACCTTGAGTTAGATCACAAGGTTTACCAATGGATGTGTTTCTTGTCCACCTTCGCACCTAAGTATCAGAAAAATGAAGAACTGCACCTGAGTTTCGGTAAAACCAATATACATATTATATTATAACTACATATCAGACTTAAACTACAGGAGGTAGGAAAAATTGTTAATGGTTAATGGCCAATAAAAATTATTGCACAAGCAAGCTACAAAAAGGGTGTGGATCACTTGATAGTCTAAGCTTCTACAATTCAAAGTCTGATCTATAAACAAAGCCAAACCTAAATGGCACTCAATGAGAACGTTGTGGCATAGCTATTATCGACAAGTGAGAACCATAAAAAAATGTAAGTTATGTTAAACTCCAAGTTCAGATGTGACTAGATTACAACCACTATGCGCTTTTGGTTCAGGTTCACTTAGGTAAAAAAATTCCCAAAAGAGGAGCCCTTGTGCTTGCTTTTCAAGTGCAAACAACAAGCAATGTATACACGGATGTAAAATTTTCTTCAAATTGCATCTCAATGATAAGCATCTACAACAGGTCAACACAAAATTTTCTCACAAGATATCTAAGAAAAAAATGATTACTACCCAATATCAACTATAGGGAAGGCAAATCTGTGGCACTATTCTCCCATCGGAGCACCAGGCTGCAGATCAGGCACGAACAAGGATGCATCAGCGGCGGCGCGTCACAACAGAAATCAGGCAGGCAAGCAAGCAACACGAACCAGCTTGGAGGCCTGCCGCCACAGCCGCACGAGTGCAGGCCGCGCCGGCGTGGGCGCCTGCCGCCTCTGCCCCGACCCCAGGCGCGCAAGCCGCGCGGCGGTCCCGACCATCGGACACCGGCGCGACCCTACGCGAGCTCGTCGGCCCTCCGCTTCCGCCTCAAAAACGAGCGGCACGACCAGCAGGGAGGACCACCACGCACCGGAGGGGCTGGGGCCGCGTGGGCGTCGGGCGCTAGGGACCGGTTGATGGAGGAGCGGAGGTTAGTGGGCGCGATGGGATGCGGGCGTCGAGTGGGCGCAAGGCGGTGGGGGCGGCAGCGACGGTCGTCGGTGGCGGCGGTCGGAGGTGCGGGGCGGGTGCGTCCGACGGGATTGATTGAGCTGAGAGAGATTGGGTCCAACGAGAGGTAGAGAGATTGGATCGAACCTAAGTGGTCAGGTCACCTTGTGCCGTGTGCTGGATCCACGACACACGGCACAGAGTATGCTAATATCCGTGGCACACGGCACAGTTAGTACGCCGTGTGCCGGCACACGGCACAACAAATTAAGTTAAATTTTTAAAATTTTATTTGGTCAAATTATTTACAAATTTTTGATGTATTTTTAAAATAACTTATCAAAATGTTTCAAATAGACAAATATCTAAAGCTTGATGAAGATAATCTATTATTTCATGTATTTTTCTCCTCAATTTTAATTTCAATAACTAAAACCCTATATTTGCAGAAAAAATTAAAAATTTCAAACGAATCCGAAAAATACCCAAACTCTGCCATGACACATTTCATGTGATGTGTAACCTACATAAAAAGGGTTGCCTTCAAAATCAAATTTAGCCATCAAATTGTTCCCAAATCATATGGAATCCTTCTCATCACTCGAAACTTCTCCGGACATTCTTAGATTTCTAAGCAACGTAGGTGACAACTTGTGCAAAACATCTTCAACTCTTTACGGTAACATCCATGCATGAAATAATGATATTAGCACAAATATCATGATTTTTGGACTTTATTTGCATTTTCTACAATTTAAACAACATTGGACAACACAACATTCGTAATATTTCATGTACAATATGAGCGACATTTACTTTTTATTGCCCGTGTACGTCCTCAATCGATCTTACGAACATGAATATACAGTTTGTTCGCAATATATTTCAATATTTCAAACACTTTCAGTTCAACTTTTAACCATCACGAGAAAATACCAGCAATGAAATAAATTGAAAGGACCTTGATGTCGCCTAGAGGGGGGTGAATAGGCGAAACCCGAAATTAACACAACTTTTTCGCACAGAGTTAGTTCAACCCGATCCGACCTCCTTGTCAACCCGGTCGGACCTCCTTGCACGAGCAGAGCTGGGTGCACCCTAGTTCAACCCGGTCCGACCTCCTTATCGAGGCGGTCGACCGCCTTACACAGAGCGTGAAACAGGTCGGCTCTCCAAAATGAATTCTACCTCAAACCAAAACTTGAGGTGATGCTCCAAAGGTTTTCCTTAGCACATACACGAAGTATCTCGCACACAAATGAGCACACCAAAGTAGATCGAAGCGGAAGCACAAGTATAAGCTAGAAAACAAGAAAAACAAGGGAGACGGAGACACACGAGTTTGTTTACCGAAGTTCGGAATCACCTCAATGTGATCCCTACGTCTCCGTTTGAGGAAGCTTGAGCTGCTCACTAGCACGCTTCAAGCCGGGTCTCTTTCAACCACTTCCCTTAATCCACTATCTTGATCTTTTCCACACCGGAGGCAAGATCACAACCTTCACAAACTTTCCCAAGGCTCACCACAAGCTTGGGAGCTCTAGGGCGACGCCTAGCCGTCTAGGAGGCTTCACCTCCAAGAGTAACAAATGAATCACGAGTTGCTTGACGTAGCCCAAAGTGCTCAAGGCTTAGGATTTGCTCACTTTTGCTCACACACTCAAATCTCTCAACCCAACTAAAAGATTTAGCTCAAATCACTTGGATCTCACAAAGAGAGGTTGGGGAGAGCTCAAATGGCCGTTGGAATGCTATAGAGTCGGGCAAGAACCAGCAGCAATCAAAGGGGGTGGTGTAGGGTTATTTAAAGGCTCTTTCAAAAACTAGCCGTTGGAGCTGTCAGGCTCGGGGCGGTCCGACCGCCTTGACAGGGCGGCTCGACCGCCTTACACCGGTGAGCAACCAACCACTTGACGCGAAAAACTCTACAAACCACAAACTTGATTGCTCAACCCACTCATGCTAACTATGCTTCACTTCTAAGGCCAAAAACTCACTAATCCAAAAGATGACCCCGGAAAGCTTAGTTCAAGGCGGTCCGACCTCCTTGACAGAGCGGTCCGACCTTCTTGACCTACTAACCCAAAAACTCGGTTCAAGGCGGTCCGACCTCCTTGACAGGGCGGTCCGACCTCCTTGACCCGGCGAACACACTCGTTTAGGGTTTAGGTCACTCGGATTGGTTTCTCTCCGGGATTTTGAGCACTTTGACATTGTCATTCAACACATGTTGCATCCCTCTTAATAGTACGGCATTCCTATACTCAAGAAACAGGATAAAAGCTATTTTTCTTCCACTTGAGCTTGTGATAGAGACATATGCCGAAATTCTTCATATTTTGCTTCTTGAGGGTTGACAACAATTCTTTACTTGAGCATATCCACCTTGAGCTTATGACCATGGACTTTATCATCAAATAGACAAAACTCCATATTTTATCCATGTCACCTCTTCTTTCTTGATTCATAAATAATTGACACTAGGAAATATGCAATCTTCCATGGCCTTTTTGATTTGTCGGATTCAACATTCACTTGCTCTTCTCCACCACAAAGGTTCTTCGGCGCCAAGCCTCTTGCTTGCCCTTCTCCAATGTATGGTCCATCGAAGCCAAGTCCTTGCTATTCCTTCATCAAAATTACCATCAAGATTGACACATTTCTTTGCATCATCCATTAGCACACGCTTGATATTCATCTTCATGTTGTATTGATTTTCGTTGTAATATGTGTTGCTTGATTGATATGATACTAAGAATTAAATCACCAATATGGAATATGGTAATACTTTCAATGACCAATACGAGACATATCATCCAAGCTTCATTTCTCTTCATGTGACACATGGTATAATATTTTCATGGTTGATCATCCATGTGGCTTCATCTTCATCATATTCTTTGTCATATGGAATACAAGAATATACATGTGAAATATCCATATACATCCATGTCTTGATACAACAACGTTTACAATAATTTCACAAGACATATTCCTGTTACAACTCAAGCAAATTACATTAGCTCTTTAATCGTGTTGTCATCAAAACACCAAAACCCACTAGGAGGCCTAGATGCACTTTTAATCTCCCCTTTTTGGTGATTGATGACAAACCGATTAAAGCTTCACAATAAAAACATAAAAAGCTTTTGGATGTAGTGATATACTTAGAGCTCCCCCTAAATATGTGCATAGGAATGAAATTCCAATTTTGGCTTAAAATGGCAAAAGCACATATTCAATGAAAACATGGAGCTCCCCCTATATCACCGCATCCGTGGGGTGCATAACAAGTGTGATGTGATAGTACGTGATGCGCATGATCAAGCACGAAGCAAAAAGAAAAAGAAGGAGCAACAAACATTACACCATTCAACTCATACATTTCACACTAGCACAAATTTTCCTTAGATAATTGAGGTTCAAGAACACACATAGCACACAATACAATTTTGTTCTCAAGTTCAACACGATGAGAGAGAGAATTATTACAAGAAGGAGTTCTGAAAACAGGCCAGGGCGGTCCGACCACCTTGCAAGGGCGGTCCGACCGCCTTACACCGGATGTAAGAAGCTTAGGGCGGTCCGACCGCCCTCCCAAGGCGGTCCGACCGCCTTACACCGACGTAAACCACATTTCTTCTTTTTCAGCTCCTTTGATCTTTTTCTTCTCCTCCAATCTTTTTTTTCTTCTTCTCCCCTATCCCCCATCTGAAATGCTGAAGCTTTAATCCTTTTCTTCTCCCCTTTTGTCAACAATCATCCGAAAAGAAGAAAAGGTAGTCCGAAGGGGTGTCCGTGCTTCACCGAAAGCCACCGCCACTACCACTTGGATCATTGGGATCCCGCCAATGTCCCGCTGGTCCAAGGTACGAAATTTGACATGTTTGCTTATTAGGATCAGTAAAAGGCAAGAGTGGATTTGAGAGTGTACCGAATGGTTCAAAGTGGAAAAGACTCGTCACCAAATTCTTCAAATGCACTCGCGCCTAGCCGGTTCCTCGTCGTGGATCGTTGTGCAGGAGGAGGAGGCGGTGCAAACCGTGAAGATGATTCAAACCGAGTGAACCGTGGAGGAGGATCATTATACATGTCGTTGTGAGGCGGCACATAGCCACCGACCGTCGGATCACTAGGCATACCCAAACCACCATGCGTGGGTTCTGAAAATCCGCCATGTCCACCACTACCGCGTAACCATGAATCCGAGAGTAATAATCTTCTGTTTGCCATCCGTGGTACCTTTCCATTAGGGGGTTGGTGGCCGTTCTTCTTCTTGTCTAACCGGTGAGGGAGGATCATTTGGAAATTGGGCTCTCTCAATTCTTCTAATTCTTCTATTTAAATCTGCTCTTTCTGCTCGATCACGGGTTTCCACAAGTATGTTGAGTTCTGCACATTCCAAAAATCATGTTGAAAATTTTCTTAATTGGAGATGTCGATTTTTCGCGATGGCGGGACGAGCCGCTGCCCCATCGGCCATGCCGGGCGGTCCGACCGCCCTCCTCACCCGGCTCGACCGGGTTGGCATCCTGCCGCTGCCCCTCCAGGGCGGCCCGACCGCCTCGCTGACCCGGTCCGACCGGGTTGAACTCGCTCGGCTGCTGCTCCGACCGAATGTCATCATTTTGTTGCTGCTGTGATCGAGACGGAGGTGTTGGCATTCTCACAATAGGATGTTTTGCTGGAATAAGTCTCGGAGGCCCGTGTGGAGGAGGATGTTCTATGGGATAATTATATCTTGTTGTCTCCTCAATCATGAACATCGGGTAAGGGCCAAAACCACATGACTTCCGAGGGTCCATGGAAGTTGCCTTAATCTCCTCCCAAATGAAGTCCATCACACGTAAAGGCTGACCTCCATCTCTCATCCTTGCTAACAAATTCTTTGAATAGAGAGTGATGTCCGAGGGGTTTCCATCTCTAGGTGAGAGGGTCTTTCTAAACATCCTATTCAACACCGAGTAATAGGTGTACATGCCTTTTACCAGTCCCACCTTATCCGATTCATTTGGAGGATACATAAACCTCATTTGTTCCTTTGGTAGTGGATCCTCACCGTGGATTCCGAATCTGTTAGAATCACTTTGCCCAAATCCAATTATCCGTGCAAACCTACCATATGTGATTGTAAACACCATACCCTCTCGTCATCCAAGTGCATCTTCTTTTCACCTCCTTCTTCCTCAAAATAGACTGTCGCATAGAATTGAACAATGATCTCATTATTCCAGTCATATTTGAAACCCATCAAATTCTTGATGTGAGTCTTCTCACAAGCCGCAATAACATCATCAAATATTGGATTACTTTGATTTTCCGGATGATACCAGTCAATCCACTCGAGCCTCCGACACAACCGTATCCTTGTTTTTCAAAACGGTTTCATAATAATCTTGCTGAAAACAATTGTGAAACCGGTAGTCCGTGCCATTTTCCTTAGACAATGTGTATGGATTTTTCTTTCTTATCTTCCTCACTCGTCTTTGTTGATCCTCCGACTCGATAATCTATTGGCATAAGAGTGGGAGGTCTATTTGGAGACCTTAAGATAGGCTTTTGAGGATATGCTCGACTTTGCAACTTTGCTTATGATCATCTCATCCTCCTCGGTATCAATTTGTTCCTCCTCACTTTCATCATTATCTTCATCTCCCACATCCTCATTTTCCACACTCTCCTCGCTTTCTTCTGCTGCAACAAGATCTTCCTTTCCGACTCGATAAGTTTCATCTTCAATCTCCTCCTCATCCTCATTACCACTAGATTCATCACTGCTAGGCTCAACCATTTCTTCATCTACGGCTGCAGCTTTTCGTTTAGTATCTCTAGAGCTGCCACTTGCTTCGGAATCAAATCTCCCCTTTTTCCTCCTTTCATTTCCTGACCTTGGCATTATGATTTCCTGAGATATAGATATCAACAAATCGTATAGGACCTTAGGAATCGGACTGAATTTGATTTGGAGTCAAGGAAGCATGATAATGGAATTTTCAACTTTTCTCGGATGGGGCCAACCGTGCCTTTTTCCTCTCGTTAGTAGGACTAGAAAGATAGCAATGATTTTTGATAGAGGGAACTAGTATGCCAAGACTAATATTCATAAAACCAAAAGGAATCAATCGATGTTGGTGCAACAAAATTTTTCTGTACACAACCCGGTCCGACCGGGTCGAAAGGGCGGTCCGACCGCCTTGTGCAGCAAAACTTTGTTTCACCAAATCGATCAATACCTAAGGGAGAAATGATTAATCTTACAATGTGAGGTTTCTAGGCATACTAGGGAATGATTCCATGGCAGGGAACTTGAGGAGTTACTCTAGGTGAGGAGATCGGGAAAAGTTGACATCAATACCTTGAGGAGAGAGGGAATGATGAACTTTGGGGCAATGCCGGTCTTGGATCCGGCCTGACCGCCCTAGGAGCCGCCAAACCACATGGGAGACAAGAAATTCCACGGTGAAATCAATGAATCGCCATTTGGAGGCTCTAGGACGAAGTGGAGATGAGTTGGGGGTGTTTGGGAGAGAGATGAACACTGTTTTGGATAGGGATGCACGGGGGTGGCTTTTGGCCTTACCACACCCGGTCCGGCTGCTCGCGCAACCTGGTCCGACCGGGTCAGCAAGCCCTGGCTGAGCACAAGGCGGTCCGACCGCTCGTGCAACCCGGTCTCGACCGGGTTGGCCTACCTTGGCCTAAGAGAAGGACTGTTTTGGTGAGGGAGGTTCACTTGAAAGGACCTTGATTTTAGTTGGTATGTATAGTCCTCCTAATTCTCTTTCCATAGAGTCCAAAAACACTGAAATCGGACATCGGATGCAAAAGTTATGCCTCGTTTTAGCGGGATGTTGCGTGTCTGTTTCGCTCATAGTCGGATAATGTCCGACCGAGTAGGACATGTCCGACTCTACTGTTTCCGGAGGAATGTGCAACTCTCTGGAGTCCGACTCAAATATCCGACTGAGTAGGATAATGTCCGACTCTGCTGATTCCGGAGGAATGTGCAACTCTCTGGAGTCCGACTCAAATATCCGATATGGTCGGACATTGTCCGACTAAACTTGATTTTTTTTTTCATGTATTTTTCAATTCTCCAATAATCCTTGGTCACTTGATCTTGCAACACTTAATTCTTTTGTGTCCTTCAAATTCAAACACCTTTGGACCAAATTTTGAGAGATTTTAGTCCTTCCTTTTCGACCATCTTTGTACTAATTTTCACACATTTCTTGAGAGTAGGAACTTTCTAGTAGATGAGATTGTGAACTTGAGAGTATCTTTTCATTCATAGCCAGCCATCAAACAAACAAGGTGAACAATGGCCATGATGAATTGATATGGTCACAAAGACCGAAGATACCAATATTTTTGAAAAACCACTCAACCTAGCAAGTCTACGTAGATTTTCAAAAACATTTGCACTATAGCACTCGAACCAAAACAACATCCAAGAAGTCATATTAGCATGTTTAGCTTATACCTTTCATTTTAAATTACTCTTGACCTAACATATGTCAAG
Organism: Chloris gayana; assembly: GCA_031894775.1. Lineage (NCBI taxonomy): Eukaryota > Viridiplantae > Streptophyta > Magnoliopsida > Poales > Poaceae > Chloris > Chloris gayana. Next base: position 489,216 of record JAUNZO010000859.1, on the reverse strand, counting down.
TCTACGGATAAGGTATAAATAAAATATCTAAGATGCTCGGTCTCATCAAGTGACACACACTTAACAAGACATGGATCAGTTGTAAGCTCAAAACACCCTATTCATGCAAAGGCCTAGATGCATAGGATAAGAAAAAGAAACAGAAACTTAAAAACATACCTTTACCACAACCATCAATTTCTTCATTCCGATGAAGAATAACCAACAATTTAAGCCATTCACAATTGATGTACTGCCATCCCATCCAACAGAGCTTCACTCAATGAAGTCAATGATGAGAGGCCCAAGTGGCACAAATTTCATGGAGACTAATTTCTCCTCTTTTGCATACCAGGAGAGATACACTCTTCCTTGTGAGACTACACATATGCTAGAATGAACATTAGTCTCTCGGACCAGAGTTATAGTTTAAACTCCCCCTTGATGCATGCCAAGCTTTTGAATTGCCATAATTTTGCATGCATATTCAATTAAGAATTATATGGAGTTCAAACCGTAACTTGGTCACAAGTAAATAAGTTAAGAAGAGAGATAAGTAAGAATATACTCATTCAAGTGTGGAAGGGAACAAGAATCACTCCGGTCTTCAAACAAATTGGGAATAACTGAAATTTTCAACTTCAAGGCGGTCCGACCGCCTTGTCGTGGCAGACTCGACCGGGTTGAATGACAGATTGCACATTTGTTGATTCTTGTCCTGCTCTTTCTTCTCAACATTCATTTGCACCATATCTTGAGATGTCATTGGGTAGGATATTGAACAAATACTCATGGAACTTGACTACTTGAGCTTCAATTCACTTTGTTTGATGTGTCAAGTCTCCAATTCATCTCATCATCCCCGAAAGCTCGATCAAGCAATTTTTGGTACCCAAGACTTGTTGGGTCCTTCATGATTAGTCAACAAAGATTTAGGCACCCAAATGGATGTAGTGCTAACATATGGTGAACTACTCACCTTTCTAGCACCAATATCCATTTTTGCCTTTCCATTATTAGTACAAGCAGAATTGACAAGTTTAGGCTCGGATTTGTTACCATTTGGACAATCCTTACTTTGATGTCCTTTGTGCCGACATGTGTAGCACACTCTTCTTTTGGTCTTGGGGGCCATCTCTTGTTCTAGCTTGAGTTGTGCTTTTTGTAGGCCTTGTCTCGTCCTAGAAGCAATAGGCTTGTTTTTGTTCTTGTCCAAATTCTTGATATGGTCGGAACCAGTGCTAGGGCGGTCCGACCGCCTCGTCAAGGCAGCCCGACCGCCTTGAACCGGGTTTTTCTCGACCAGCCGAGACATTTGGGCATTCCACGATCATATGGCCCTTGCTCTTGCATCCAAAGCACACAATAGCTTTGTTTGATCTTCTTTGTCCTCTCGGACACCTTGGTTTTGCTTTGAATCTTGTTTGAGCACATGAATGAATAATGACCCATATCATTGCACCCGTAGCATTGGATATGGTCAAGATTCTTCTTTGCCTTTTCTTGCTTCTTGTGCTTCGTAGACTTGTTGTTTGGTTGAGAATGAGGCCTAGCAACGGTTGTTCCCACCTCAAGCTTCTTCACCATGTTGTCACGATTATCTTGGGATGGTTGCACTTGGGCCTTACCCTTCAACCTAGCCACTTCATCTTCAAGTCTCTTGACTTCTAGCTTTAATTGATCATTTTCTTGAGCTATGAAGTTATCACAAGATTCTACAATGGTTTGCTCAATACTTGAATATTGGCCTTTAGAGCAACAAGAGTTAGCACAAATAAATTCGATTGAATTTTGTGAGCATGTGCATTTTTGTGTGAGAGGTTGAGAATGTTTCACCGATGTTACTACAACCTCGTGAGCCACTTGTAGCATAGCATGTGAGTCTTGAAGTGTTTCATGAGAGCGTATGAGCTCTTCATGATCTTTTTGCATCACCACATGCTTGCTTGTGAGCACTTCAAATTGATCATTGAGATCCTCATTTTCTTTCCTTAGGGCTGCAGCACAAGAAGAAGCATTAATAGCACAAGTATGCTCATTTTCTAGTTTTTCATATTTACCGATCAGGGAGGTGTGCAATTTGTTGAGTTTCTCATGTTCTTCATGTAGAGTCTTGAGCTCTTCCATCTTGTCAATGAGAAAGTCTTCTTGCTTCTCTAGCTGCTTTTCTTGCTCTTGAATCCTCACCACGAGCTGCATGACTTTGTGCAAGTCTTTCTTGCTTATGTTGTTGGACACAAAGCCATCTTCATCACCTTCACTCTCATTTTCTTTAGTCATGACACATGATTCATGACTCTTGGACGAGAGTGAGGTGCTCTTGGAGGTAGACTCTTCACTTGGGTGATGGCGCTTATTGGAGATCATTGATGTAGTTGTGAGCTCCGACTCACGTTCTAGCAATGACTCCAATTTATTGCTTGAGCCATATGTTTCCTCAAGAGCCTTCCAAAGTAAGTGAGCAGTCTTTAGGGGGCCGTGCTTCTCAAAGATCATGTTGTCCACTTCTGCACTCAAAGCACTAGACAAAGTGTGATATGCACGGGCTTCGAGATATAAGCATTTCTTTTGCGCACTAGTTGGAGAGGATCTCTCTAAGGCATAAGAAAAGCCTATATCTACGATCCACCAAATTTGAGAGCTCATTTCACGAAGGTACGAAGACATGAGAGTTTTCCATAGAGCAAAGTTTGCTCCATGAAAACGAGGTACCTCAAATGAAGGTGTGAAGACCCAAGGATGCGACATCGTCATTTCTCCAAGCTGTTAAGCCTAATTAGGAGATTAGGCTCGATACCAATTGAAAGGACCTTGATGTCGCCTAGAGGGGGGTGAATAGGCGAAACCCGAAATTAACACAACTTTTTCGCACAAAGTTAGTTCAACCCGGCTCGACCTCCTTGTCAACCCGGTCGGACCTCCTTGCACAGCAGTAGCTGGGTGCACCCTAGTTCAACCCGGTCCGACCTCCTTATCGTGGCGGTCGACCGCCTTACACAGGCGTGAAACAGGTCAGCTCTCCAAAATGAATTCTAGCTCAAACCAAAACTTGAGGTGATGCTCCAAAGGTTTTCCTTAGCACATACACGAAGTATCTCGCACACAAATGAGCACACCAAAGTAGATCGAAGCGGAAGCACAAGTATAAGCTAGAAAACAAGAAAAGCAAGGGAGACGGAGACACACGAGTTTGTTTACCGAAGTTCGGAATCACCTCAACGTGATCCCTACGTCTCCGTTTGAGGAAGCTTGAGCTGCTCACTAGCACGCTTCAAGCCGGGTCTCTTTCAACCACTTCCCTCAATCCACTATCTTGATCTTTTCCACACCGGAGGCAAGATCACAACCTTCACAAACTTTCCCAAGGCTCACCACAAGCTTGGGAGCTCTAGGGCGACGCCTAGCCGCCTCAGGAGGCTTCACCTCCAAGAGTAACAAATGAATCACGAGTTGCTTGACGTAGCCCAAAGTGCTCAAGGCTTAGGATTTGCTCACTTTTGCTCACACACTCAAATCTCTCAACCCAACTAAAAGATTTAGCTCAAATCACTTGGATCTCACAAAGAGAGGTTGGGGAGAGCTCAAATGGCCGTTGGAATGCTATAGAGTCGGGCAAGAACCAAGCAGCAATCAAAGGGGGTGGTGTAGGGTTATTTAAAGGCTCTTTCAAAAACTAGCCGTTGGAGTCGTCAGGCTCGGGGCGGTCCGACCGCCTTGACAGGGCGGCTCGACCGCCTTACACCGGGCAGCAACCAACCACTTGACGCGAAAACCTCCACAAACCACAAACTTGATTGCTCAACCCACTCATACTAACTATGCTTCACTTCTAAGGCCAAAAACTCACTAATCCAAAAGATGACCCCGGAAAGCTTAGTTCAAGGCGGTCCGACCTCCTTGACAGGGCGGTCCGACCTCCTTGACCTACTAACCCAAAAACTCGGCTCAAGGCGGTCCGACCTCCTTGACAGAGCGGTCCGACCTCCTTGACCCGGCGTAACACACTCGTTTAGGGTTTAGGTCACTCGGATTGGTTTCTCTCTCGGGATTTTGAGCACTTTGACATCGTCATTCAACACATGTTGCATCCCTCTTAATAGTACGGCATTCCTATACTCAAGAAACAGATAAAAGCTATTTTTCTTCCACTTGAGCTTGTGATAGAGACATATGCCGAAATTCTTCATATTTTGCTTCTTGAGGGTTGACAACAATTCTTTACTTGAGCATATCCACCTTGAGCCGATGACCATGGACTTTATCATCAAATAGACAAAACTCCATATTTTATCCATGTCACCTCTTCTTTCTTGATTCATAAATAATTGACACTAGGAAATATGCAATCTTCCATGGCCTTTTTGATTCGTCGGATTCAACATCCACTTGCTCTTCTCCACCACAAAGGTTCTTCTGGTGCCAAGCCTCTTGCTTGCCCTTCTCCAATGTATGGTCCATCGAAGCCAAGTCCTTGCTATTCCTTCATCAAAGTTACCATCAAGATTGACACATTTCTTTGCATCATCCATTAGCACACGCTTGATATTCATCTTCATGTTGTATTGATTTTCGTTGTAATATGTGTTGCTTGATTGATATGATACTAAGAATTAAATCACCAATATGGAATATGGTGATACTTTCAATGACCAATACGAGACATATCATCCAAGCTTCATTTCTCTTCATGTGACACATGGTATAATATTTTCATGGTTGATCATCCATGTGGCTTCATCTTCATCATATTCTTTGTCATATGGAATACAAGAATATACATGTGAAATATCCATATACATCCATGTCTTGATACAACAACGTTTACAATAATTTCACAAGACATATTCCTCGTTACAACTCAAGCAAATTACATTAGCTCTTTAATCGTGTTGTCATCAAAACACCAAAACCCACTAGGAGGCCTAGATGCACTTTCATAAATGCACCAAATTGTAACAACTCTAAAGAATAAACTCGCATTTCATGTCATTATCATCATGTCATCATGAGCATGGTAAATTATTTATTAATTTTTGTGTTAAGATGGTGCACATAAAATATCAAGTAGCTAAAGAATAAAATAAGTGCTTAAAAAGAAATAAAATAAGAAGAAAAGTTATAATTAATATTTTTCTAATGCTTAAACATAATGAATAAAGATTTATGGAAATTCCCTGGAATTATTTCGCCTTGCAAAAATAATTACAAGGCATAAACAAAGTCTCTTTTATTAATTTACCTATGAATTTTTAACTCGAGAACAATTTGGAGTTTTTCCCTGGACTTAATAGGAAATATGCCTAAAATCTTCTAAGTTACACCCCTGATTTTTCCCGAAATTTTTGTAGCACCGAAAGCATGCTTTTTAATTAACCAAAAACCCGAGGGTGTTTTTGTAAAATGGCCGGAGCCCCACCAGTCACTCTCCTTCTTCCTCTCTCTCCCTCACAAGCACCGACTCCCGCACCGCCTCACCACGAGCCACGCCGGCAAGCCCGGCCGCGCGCCCTCTTTCTCTCACGCCACGCAACTGTCTCCTCCCGCCACCTCAACCTTCCGCCGTTGGGATAAAAGTAGAGCCCCAATCCGTTTTCTCCCTCCCCGGCTCACTCAAACCCACCGACCGCCTCTCCGGGTCTCCGCCGCTGAGCCGGCTCCGGCCGTTCCCCGACGAGCCACCACCACCCGAGTTCCGCCAAGCAACCTCTACCACTTTGAGTGTCACCGGCTCGCACCAAGCTAGCTTGCGGACCGAGGGCGAGGCCACTCTTCCTCAACCGGTCGTGAGCGTCGTCCGCTCGGGAACTTCGAAATTCCCTCGCACCGGTGAGAAATTTTACTTGTTGATTGGTCCCGTACGCGCCCCATAGCTCTCTCTCTCCCTTTGGTAGCTTAGCGTTGAGTTACCCCCACCGAGGCGCCGGAATTTGTTGCGTTTCATCGAATCCGGCCGCCACCACACCCGCGTCGCCGTCGACCTCACCCTTACGGCCATCCCGGATGTCTACCACCACCTTGCCGGCGTTGCTCATACTCGCATAGATGCTTCCGGAGTTGGTTTCTCAATTTTTTCTCCACCGGAGCGAGCTAGAGGCACCGCCGAACCTCCGGTGGAGTCGCACCTCGCCGCCGGCGTCCTTCCCGGCCACCACCGCCACCGTGGACCCCACCACTAGATTGCTCATGTTGTACTCGAGTCTCCAGAGCCCAAGAACCACCCGTCTCACCCCTTCCGCATCTCTCCGGCGAACGCCGCCTCGCCTCGGCCGTCGCGGCCAAGGCCGCCGACTCAAGCTTGAGCCGGGCCGCGCGAGCCACCGGGCCGGTCGGGTCGAATCGCTGGGCTGATGGGTCGAGCAGCTGGGCTCGGCCATTTCGGCCCAATGACCATTTTTAATTCTTCCGAATTTATTCAAATCCGAGTCTAGTTCAAACTTCCAATATTCGTAGAAAATTCAATAAAATTCGAAAAAATGTCAAACCAACTTTGTTAAACTCAGGAAAATGAGATCTATCCAGTTGTGAAATAAAATAATTATTTTGAATAAATTTAGTTATAATTTGTATTTAATCATTTTCTTTGATTTGAGAAAAGCTATTATTTTATGTAAATAAAATGTTTAATTAGGAAAAATAATTTTATTTGAAGAAGGAGATATCTGCAGACGAAATTAATAATAAAATTTAATTTCCAGAATTAAACTTAAACTATGTTATTTTATGTGATCACTATATATTAACCTTTAATCACTTAAGGTAATTATTTAATTATTGCTTAATAAACCAGAATAATGTATTAATTATTAAACTTAAGTAATTAGTGACCTTAATTAAGTAATTAAGGAAACAAAATTTATTAATAATGATCTTAATTAAACCTATATTAATCAGCAAAATTAATTGTTAATTAATGCTTAATGAACATACTTATCTATAATTTGTTAATTAACTAAAAGTGATTAAGCATTAATCATTAATTATTACTTATGGGACTTCATTAATGAATCCTTGCATACTTTCATCATATGCATTCATGCATACATATTTATGATTCGCGATGCATTGCTGATCGACTAGGTTCCGAGGTGATCGAGGTTCCACCCGAGGGCGAGTCGGAGCCGGGATCTCGAAGTCGACCCGACTCGCCGAGGAGACTAACTTCGAACGGACTCAAGGCAAGCCCCGGTGCATCCTACCTATGTTTTTAAATATTTTACTTTATCACATAGTACAGCTTATGTTCGGTGCATTAGGTGTTAGGGTTTGGTTGACACCCTAGATGCATTATGGTAGGTTTCCGTCTGTTTATTCTATACTTGGTACGGGTAGCTCAATAGAGGCTAAGCTTAATTCATAGTGGCAACGGTAGCTGGTTAGGGCATTTAAAGCATGGAGGCTTTAAGAGTTTTTGTGTTGACACTAAAGATGATGAGAGTGTTAATGAAGTTGAGACCGGACGGGCCCCGTAGGAGAAAGGGCAAGACGGAGATGAGATCTTGCAAGGTGGTAGCCCCGTCTCGTGTCTGGTCAAGGACCGTACCGTTGTCGGCTTAGTTGAACAAGTTTGAACGTACCGCACTACATGCTGGTATCATGGGCCCAGACAAGCTGATGTACCCTATCGCCCCGGAGATGTAGCGTAGCCGCCTCTCTTTGCTGCACTGTCGGTGAGAGGATAGTCTCACGGGAGGGAGATGGGTCGACCAAGAGGGAAGTCGTGGCGTCGCCATACTTCCGGGGAGTTGGAAATGGCTAGTCTGCTGTCGGTGCTAGCGGGAAAGGTTGTCGTATACAATCGGTGTGATGCGTATACGTCGTGTAGTCGGGTTTTGCCACTGGTATAAATCGATTCGAATCGCCGTCCCTCGCAGTAATGAGTACCGCTTGTTTAGCTCGTCACATCGTAGTAAATACCGGAAGATGAAGATGAGGGATGAAAGGATAAATGATCTATATTATCTTGTCTTGCAAACTTGTTTGCAATAGTGATAGGTTGCAAACCCTAAGGATAATAAACTTAACACCGAGCTAAAATATCGAAAGTAAGGACCCACCCTTTAATGTTGTTTTTCGCAAAGGAGTAAACACCACAACCGTGAAAGCCTTTGCATACTAGGCGTCGGCCTTAGCGTGCCATTTTGGACGGGTCGAGTCTTGCTGAGTATTAGAATACTCGGGGTTTGTTCGTTACCATTTCGGGGAACGAGTCGTACTTCCACGACTTGTACGGCAGCTTCCCGAGGAGGAGCAATGTCCGGAGGGAGGTTCCCTTCGGTGGGAACGTATCCCCACACCTTGAAGGTAGAGGACCGTGATGTGCGAAGGGCTCGGTGCATCACGTTGTTTCGTTGAAGTCTTTGGAGTTGTATAATAGACAAGCTTCCGCCGAATACTCGTAGGATGTTAAACTTCAATAATGTTATATTCCGCTGCACGAATGTTTGTATTTTGAAAACCTGGTTGTATTATACCATGATGTATATATTCTGGCTTGTATGAGATGATGTTTCGTTGTAACTCGCTTCGTCGAGTGTTCCTCCGTTCCGATTCCCGGGTGTCCCGGAGGGGATGTCACAGCTGGTATCGGAGCGGTTCGGAGGCAACGAGACATCATTACAAGTCTACTTTCAAAACTTAACACGTTCATACGATAGACAACGAGAGAGTACGGAGCCTATAAGGATGTAGAATAGTTAGATTCTTACTAACTCTTCGATGTTCGGGTTTTGGGAAGTGCTAACTATTCGTCGTAGTTTTCTTACTATGGTACGTGCGGTTAGATCACGAGCATGCATCATGTCATATTCTGCACTAGATACATATTTGGGTATGTACTTAGCTAGTTCGCAGTACTTTATAGGTTGTTTTGTTCGTTTTTTTTCTTCTGTGGGAAGAAGTGTTTAACTTGTTAAACATGTTCCCTGCAGATGCCGGTCACTCGCGGTAGGAAGCGCGCCCGGGAGGAGGAGGAGGCACGAGCTGCACGTGTCGCCGAGCTGGAGCAAGCAGCTTCACGGCTTAGAGCCGAGGACCCGTAGTCGGGACCGACGGTTGGGTGCTTGGAAGCACCGCTGCCGAGTGGACTGTCGGGAGGTCCGGAGGTCCCACGCCGGGATCGCCGACCTGGAGGAGCAGATAGTAGAGGTGACCCACGCTCGTGACGAGTACCGTGAGGCGGTCATCGCCTTTGACGAGCAGCCGACTACGATGAGCGAGGAGCGAGACGCCGCCCGCACAGCAGGCGACGAGCACGAGTTACGAGCGAGAGATGGTGACGGCACGGCGGGACCACTTGGTGGAGGTTCCGGTCGCGAGAGAGGTCGAGCTGGGTCGAGTTACGGATGCAGCACGACGGGCTAACCGAGGCACACCACGCACCGCTCCACGACCACGACGACCTGATTGAGGAGTTCGAGCGACTTGCAGCAGCGGTTGCGAAGCAGCAGACAGCAGCGAGGTCCACCGCACGACGCCGAGGAGGTCTCCGGGATGGACTACGAGCCACCACCCGCTTCGCCGGCTGGGGACGTCGAGTCGGATGGCGACGATCACGCGCCGTCGGCTTAGTTGTGTGGTGTTTCCACTAATGTAGGAGGGTAGCCACATTTTGCTGACATAGGTCGGTGTATATAGGGTACTAGCGGAGGTTGGGCAGTTGGGAGTGTATGAGAAGTGGGTTTGAGTTTGTACCAACAATAACTAATGGCAAGGAAGTAGTAGTAACATATATATATATATATATATATATATATATATATATATATATATATATATATATGCATGTTGGCATCTCTTAAGGTCACGTGGAAAGAAACACGTGACCGCGGGAGAGCCAAGGGTTTAAGTCACTTGCACTATTTAACCAAATAATCCACATCCAAGTACAAGTACTAGATATGTATTATAAGGTGGGTCATGAATATCCGCAAGCGGACGGATAACCCGTTGTAGCATTTCACCCGAGAGTATTCAAGGGTATCGTATTTATATTTTCCCAAAGGAAGACATGGTTGATAAGAGTACTTATGCTCATGGTGTTACAAAAGAGTGATGAAGTAATCACATTCCAATGCAGGGGTTAGGAGCAATAAATTGAGGATAGTGTGACACACACCACGGCAATGCATTCTCTAATAAAAGGGATAGAGGCAATCCTAGATAAAGCTAAACTAGACTAGCAGACCACTACTCCTAATGATACAACATTCATATGAGTGCGCAGCTTCTACCTAACATCCAAGATCATGCAAGCGCAAGCAAGCGTCTAATGCCTAGGCATCATCGGGAGATCCGTCTTACGCGAGGTCCGCCTCGCGACTCCGGCCTTTTAGACTCCTATGCCATGCCCGAACGTGGAGGATTACTTTGGATGACAAGGCTGTCACTTCTTGTCACCTACCTCTACAAACCGTGGGACACGAAGCACATTCAAAGGTGGGTAGATAACCCCAGCACCATGCCGGCGTCACTAACCACAACTCTAGATCCCTCGAGGCACCCCAATCCTACGGATCGACATGGTGGCAAATCTAGAGCACCCTTGCGGGACGATGAACCCGAAACCTATTCATAAGAACACTAGTCTAACTAGCATAAGCCGACGAAAGGATCAAAGCTAGCACTAAGTCATGCAAAGGCGTTCGTCGCTCAAGAATGAGCGACGAACGGCAATCAACCAAGTAAGATCAAGAGTAATCGATGATCAAGTATGAATGAACGAAGAACATTCGATATGTGTTCATCTTCTATTAATGAAGAACGAAGAACGAACGATGAACTCATATGAACGAACGATGAACGATCAAGCAAGATCATGGCTACTCTGTCAAGCTCATGACAAGGATATAAACGAAAGTATTCCATATATAAAAGATCAAGTCTTACAAAGAGAGGATACAAGAGCTATACCCAATTCTCCACAAGACCTTGGGAGCAATGAGGCAGCCCACTACTAAGCCTAGCACTACCTAGAAAGCCTCTAAACTTCTAATGTGAGGAGAGAATGATCCTTGTGTTGTTGTGTGTGTTAAGGAGGGGGGTACCCCTCCTTATATAGGCTTGAAAGGTCGGCTCCTCGGAGGCGGTTTCGTAGGTCGGTGGCATTTAATGCGCGTGGAACCGACCTCCGGAGGCGGTGGGCAAACCGCCGAGAAAAGTGGGCCGGGGGGCCACCATCCCGGTTCGGCCGAACCACCCCGGTGGGTTCGGCCGAACCGGTCCCGGCCCCTCCCGGGCTGGGCTTTGGCAGTTGGCTCCCCCACCGGATGTTGGTCTTTGATCCAGGTGCTTGTGGCCTTCTTTGTGTTGTATTTCGTGGTCATTGGCCTTTTATCTTGGAGTTGATTCCCGCGGCGAAGTGGAAGTTTTGTAAAAGTGTTGATTTGTCGCCTCGGGGCCTGGAATTCATCATTATCCACCTGCACACTAAAAATCTAGAGGTACAAGTGGAACTAGGTTATTTCTAAGTAAAATGCGTGTAAGACATGCCTAGTCCTTCTCATTTATTTGACTAATTGACTGGCCGAAATTGGTCGTAACGACCGTCAACAAGTCCCCCAAGCTTACCCCTTGCTCGTCCCGAGCAAGTAGTAGAACTTTAGGTTGTTGATCAGGAGTTGCTTATAATGCCTACTTCTCAAAGGTACCAAGTGTATAACAAAGATACTCATCCTTGAGTTGAATAAGTTGGCAATGGTAACTCACCCTTCCCCTTAGTCCTCATGGGGCTTTGTGCTTTTCACTTTACCTTGGGCGGTTGAGAGAGAGAACGGTGTATAGAGCATTTATTTTCTCTTCCCTTGTCTTGCTTTTTATTCTCCGGAAGTTTTCCAAAGGATTTTTTTTTTCAAGTAAAACCACGTTCCACAAGTGATACTCTCGAATCGCTCTAGTGGTGTTTGTATTCCTCACCAAGGCATGTGTATTGCCTCATCCTACATCTAATAGGCTTTTGTGGAGCTCAAGGTAGGATATGAAATGAGGCATACTTGCATTCATATTTTGCAAAACCAAAAGAGTGGATCCATGGAGATAGCAAGTCATACAATCGTAGATCAAGATGTGCAAGTGTGAAAATGATGGTGGTGGTGTATGTGACTACTCCTCTTTTTGTTTCACCTCTTTTTATTTTGGATTTTGGGCATGGCTATCTTTTCTTCTTTCTTTTTCCATGCTCGAAATGAGAGCAGCCTTTTTTTTTTTTTTTTTTTTCTTTTTCTCATGCTCATCTTTTGTGAGCCTTATTTTCTTTTTCTTTTGCATAGCCATGCCTTCTTTTGATATTCTAAGAGAGGTGATAAAATGTGAGGAGTGTCTTTATTTTGGTGGATGGCATGACATGTTGCTAACTTCCGGTGTAGAAGTGTAGCATATGAGGTGGAATGTGTACGTGATCTTGATCATGAGAGTATGAAAAGCATCTCACTAGGGTCACACAATTTTGATAAAGCTCAATGAAGTAACAAGTAGCAAATGAGTAAGGTCTTCAAAGGAAATTTGCATATGGCTTTGGTGGGAATTTATCATCACTTGGGAACTTATAGATTTCGCAATTTTTGGGAACAAAATTCCGGAGATTTCAAGTTCAACTTAGGACAAGATCATAGCAGCTCTTTTTACCATATCATCATCTCACAACAACTTAGGTGCAGCTCAAGCATGTGCAGCCCACAAGTTTCAGGTTCTAAGCAAGTTTTGCTAGCCAACAAACTCAAAACTAGGAGAGTTCTAAATTATAAACTAGGCACATGAGAGAAATAAAACAGAGCAACTATTCATCATCTCAACATAGAAAGACTAGCAACATACTTGCAGCGCATAAAAGGAAACTAAGCTACTTCTTTTTGTTCTTTTTAGTTTTATCATTTTTATTTTGTTTTTCATATGAGAGGCAAGAACAAGCAAAAACAGGAGACAATAAAGGATACAAGTTGCGATACATGATACCTTAGCGAGGGTGCTGCCCCCCCAAGCTTGTTCTTGCTCATGAGTTTGGTGGAATGAACCCCATGTGACGGAAGTAAGCCAAAAGATCGGATCGTTGTTGCTCCGTCATGTTGGTGAGGGTGGTGAGCTGGGTGTCGGTGCGCTCTTGCCATTGATGAGTTTGCAAGATGTGTTGGTTGAGCGCATACTCGGTGTCTTCCGCCGTGGTTTGGAGTCTTCCCATTTGTGAGGAGAGGTTGTTCATCTCCTGCTCAAAGTTGTAGCCTTGGGCTGATCCGGAGTCGGTGGAGTGTTCCTCCCATTGTTGTTGTGGAGAAAACAGCCCCGGGCCATATCCCGGAGTTTGCCACGCCGATCCCCCGGCCATGTGAGGTGGCGGGGCTGGGTACCCACCGGGAGAAAGCCCGGGTGGCTGTACCCCGGCCCGCCATGAGCCGTGGGCTGCGGTGTGGGCATCTCGGAGGTAGATGGCTGTTCCGATCTGTGCGCCCCCTGCGAGAAGATACACTCCTGCGAGACCGCTCCGCTTCTTGGAGCTCAATGGTTAGATTTTTGAGAGTATACAAACGAAGGTCCGGGTTAGGTAACCGAAACTCGTTTGTATATCCCACAAAATAATATATGAGGGAATCGTTCGGACCATTCTTAAGAGAGTGACCTTGAATAAGATAATCTTTATTTATAAGAGAGCGAGGTGTAGCAAGGTATTCAACATTAGCATCATGTAAAGCTCCCACCCGCATGGCAATTCGTGTCACTAAAGAGGTACATTCAATTGGTCCTATCGTCCCAAGATTTTCTATCCATTGGCGAATCATGGCTTTCACGGGAGCAATCTTAATTTTATCAACCGCAGCAAAAAGAATTTTTAGCTCATCCTCGCGCACAATTCGAATATCACTCCTTGGAAAAAGAGTGATAGCAATCCACATGTGCATAAAACGCAAGGTAGGATGATGGATGTGATTAGTTCTAGGTCGCACGCAACTAGGAAGACCCGTAATCCTCTCCCAAAAAGCATGCTTTGAAAACCGAGGAAGGGCACCATCCAAGTCGGTATTGCAGCGAGTATTAAAGCCAAGAAGAGTGCTAAGTTCTTTCCAAGTCAAACGGTAGGATTCACGGAAAAACCGAAAAGAAATTCCTTCATCTATCGTTCGTAGGGTGCATAAAAACTGAAGTGTAAGCAAGCGGGAACCCGGCTCATCTACACTAGCAAAATCTGTCCACCCTAAGGCTTTAAATACTTGCGCAAATTCAGCATCCATACCTATTTTGTGCAGCAGCTCCGTGTCAAATGCTCGCGTAGGAGCAAAGAGGCGGTGTTGGAGAAGCGTGTAGGTGTGCGTCTCGTACTCGCCCACTAAGTCGAGGTCGGTGTCGGTGAGGAGACGATGCTCGATGTTGCCCTCTTGCCCTTCTTCCTCGACTTGTGGTGGTGAACTTGGCGGTGACTCGACTACGGGGCGTGCGCGGGTGCTTCGACGTGAAGAGCTTGAACTTGACCGTGAGCTCAAGGACCTCTTGATTGACCCGAACAGCTTCTTGGCACCGGTCATGGCTGCACACAAAGAGAGCAAGAACACAAGAACAACAACTCCGAACGGGTTATGTGAGGAAAAAATCAAATTGGCGACACCGTCGGTTGTTCATGTGAGCAAGAAAGCGCAACTCGAGAAAACCAAAAAAACAACTCAAACCAAAAACTAGAAAGCACACCAAGAACAAAAGATTTCTGCAGAACTTTTAGGCAATGAGCAAGTGAGGGCAATGGAAAACTTGAGAGCAATGAGAATGAAGTGAGTGAGGAGTGGAAATGATAGTGTGAGAGGGGGAGAGAGTTCCGGCCCGGCCACCTCTACTTATAGCTCACGAAGTAGCCGTTTTTGAACGTTAGAAGGGGCATATGACCGTTGGAAGAAAAGACAGACCGAGCAACGGTCATAGCAGTTCGGCCGAACCAAGGAGGTGGGTTCGGCCGGCCTGCTGTGGGTCCCTCTTGCTCCCCCTTTTGGCCCATAGCCCCCAACGGCCAAATGATCATTGACCATGGTTGCTACGTCCGGATATTCCTCGAAATATTTGCTCAATAAGAAATCCAAAGAAAGTTGCCTCAAATTCAACTTTATTTGAAAAATCAAATCTCGAGAAAAAGCGTTGGAGAGAATTCCAACATGCAAAATTGTTTTTTTTTTGGTTTTGTATAAGGATACAAGGGTTGTCCAAAAGTTTCAAACAAAAGTAGGAAAATTTGGACGTAAAAGGATTTTGGTTTTCAAATTTTATATGCATGGCGAGTGAAAAAAATATCGAATATGTCTGGCGGAAAATCCAAATAAATGAAATGAAAATTTTCTTGTGGTAAAATAGAGTATGCAGGGAGGTTTTTAAATGCATGTGGTGGAAAACAAAATCAAAAAGAAATCGAAAGATAATACCGATTTATCCTGTCGGCCGGGGCTTCGCCATTTTAAGTCCGGCGAGCGAGGACTTCTCCATTTCTTTTCATCCTTGTGGTGCAGGCCCTTTGTTGGCATCTCTTAAGGTCACGTGGAAAGAAACACGTGACCGCGGGAGAGCCAAGGGTTTAAGTCACTTGCACTATTTAACCAAATAATCCACATCCAAGTACAAGTACTAGATATGTATTATAAGGTGGGTCATGAATATCCGCAAGCGGACGGATAACCCGTTGTAGCATTTCACCCGAGAGTATTCAAGGGTATCGTATTTATATTTTCCCAAAGGAAGACATGGTTGATAAGAGTACTTATGCTCATGGTGTTACAAAAGAGTGATGAAGTAATCACATTCCAATGCAGGGGTTAGGAGCAATAAATTGAGGATAGTGTGACACACACCAAGGCAATGCATTCTCTAATGAAAGGGATAGAGGCAATCCTAGATAAAGCTAAACTAGACTAGCAGACCACTACTCCTAATGATACAACATTCATATGAGTGCGCAGCTTCTACCTAACATCCAAGATCATGCAAGCGCAAGCAAGCGTCTAATGCCTAGGCATCATCGGGAGATCCGTCTTACGCGAGGTCCGCCTCGCGACTCCGACCTTTTAGACTCCTATGCCATGCCCGAACGTGGAGGATTACTTTGGATGACAAGGCTGTCACTTCTTGTCACCTACCTCTACAAACCGTGGGACACGAAGCACATTCAAAGGTGGGTAGATAACCCCGACACCATGCCGGCGTCACTAACCACAACTCTAGATCCCTCGAGGCACCCCAATCCTACGGATCGACATGGTGGCAAATCTAGAGCACCCTTGCGGGACGATGAACCCGAAACCTATTCATAAGAACACTAGTCTAACTAGCATAAGCCGGATGAAAGGATCAAAGCTAGCACTAAGTCATGCAAAGGCGTTCGTCGCTCAAGAATGAGCGACGAACGGCAATCAACCAAGTAAGATCAAGAGTAATCGATGATCAAGTATGAATGAACGAAGAACATTCGATATGTGTTCATCTTCTATTAATGAAGAACGAAGAACGAACGATGAACTCATATGAACGAACGATGAACGATCAAACAAGATCATGGCTACTCTGTCAAGCTCATGACAAGGATATAAACGAAAGTATTCCATATATAAAAGATCAAGTCTTACAAAGAGAGGATACAAG
Organism: Chloris gayana; assembly: GCA_031894775.1. Taxonomy (NCBI): domain Eukaryota; kingdom Viridiplantae; phylum Streptophyta; class Magnoliopsida; order Poales; family Poaceae; genus Chloris; species Chloris gayana. The sequence continues at coordinate 472,644 of JAUNZO010000859.1, read as the reverse complement.
AGCTATACCCAATTCTCCACAAGACCTTGGGAGCAATGAGGCAGCCCACTACTAAGCCTAGCACTACCTAGAAAGCCTCTAAACTTCTAGTGTGAGGAGAGAATGATCCTTGTGTTGTTGTGTGTGTTAAGGAGGGGGGGTACCCCTCCTTATATAGGCTTGAAAGGTCGGCTCCTGGAGGCGGTTTCGTAGGTCGGTGGCATTTAATGCGCGTGGAACCGACCTCCGGAGGCGGTGGGCAAACCGCCGGAGAAAAGTGGGCCGGGGGGGCCACCATCCTGGTTCGGCCGAACCACCCTGGTGGGTTCGGCCGAGCCGGTCTCGGCCCCTCCTGGGCTGGGCTTTGGCAGTTGGCTCCCCCACTGGATGTTGGTCTTTGATCCAGGTGCTTGTGGCCTTCTTTGTGTTGTATTTCGTGGTCATTGGCCTTTTATCTTGGAGTTGATTCCCGCGGCGAAGTGGAAGTTTTGTAAAAGTGTTGATTTGTCGCCTCGGGGCCCGGAATTCATCATTATCCACCTACACACTAAAAATCTAGAGGTACAAGTGGAACTAGGTTATTTCTAAGTAAAATGCGTGTAAGACACGCTTAGTCCTTCTCATTTATTTGACTAATTGACGGTCGAAATTGGTCCGTAACGACCGTCAACACCCTTTCCCTGGAGAGGAGGATGAAGATGGCTGCACCTTCTTCACTTGCCACACTTGGTTGGTCTTTGTTGATGTAGGTGGCTTTGTGTCTTGAAGGACTGGCTTCTTGGCCCATAATCCCGGCCTTGCTGTTGCGAGGCTTCTTGGGTTGGTACCATGACGGATTCTCAATTTTGTCAAGTTGCTTCCAAAAGGCGACGAGACTATCCGTCTTTCTTGGTGTCACTTCAACTTCACGGATGTTTGAGGGATTTGGCCCATACTTGATCTTGATCATTGAGCATTGTTCTTTTCTTGGTTGAAACTCAAACTTTTCCTCCTTCCCATTGATGTGGAATCGGATTTCTCCATTCCCAACATCAATTTGGGCGTTTGCGGTACCGAGGAAGGGACGTCCCAAAATGAGGGGCGTGTTCTTGTCAATATCCATCTCAAGCACCACAAAGTCCACCGGTATGAAGTTGCCTCGAATTTTTACCGGCACGTCTTCGGCTATTCCCGCGGGGTAGCGGACCGAAGAGTCCGCCAATTGCAACCTCATTGGTGTAGGAGTCAAGGTTGTGTAGCTCAAACGATCAAAGACTTCTTTGGGCATCACGCCGACGCTTGCCCCAAGATCACATAAGGCTTGGTCGAAGTGGTGTGCCCCAATGGAACATGATATTGTGGGGCAGCCGGGGTCCTTCTTCTTTTACGGAAGCCGATTGAGTATAGCTGCGCTACACTCTTACGTGAGCTTGACCATTTCCTCGTTGGGTAATGGTCTCTTGTTGTTGAGGATGTCTTTAAGGTAACGTGCATATGTGGGCACTTGCACCATGTCCAACAATGGTATGTTGACATGAATCCTTCGGATGGTCTCGACGAATCGAGCAAATTGTTCATCCTCCTTTGGCTTCCTGTTTACGTGAGGGAATGGCAAGAAGCTTGTGTCTTGAAATTCAATTCCATTCTTCCCGTCACTTGGCTTCGGTTCTTCTTCTTTTTCTTTGGTAGTAGAAGGGCTTTCCTCCTCCGGTTCGTTCCTGTTCTTCTTTGCTGCATGGTTAGGATATGGCGGATCCCGAGTGGATTTTCCTCCCCTCGTGGTAACCGCATTAACATTTTCCAAAGAAGACTCGGGTTGCCCCGGATCTTCCCGAATTAGAACCAGGAATAAGAGCAGCTAGCTGAGCAACTTGGGTTTCAATCATTTTATTAAAGCTCAGCTGATTTTTGAAAGCAGAGGAGAAGCCTTCTATTTGTGCGATTATGTTTTCTAAGACTTTGTCGTTGGCAGCAAGCTTTTTGTTGATAGATTCGTTGATTTTAGCTTGGCCATAAACCAAATCTTTCAAGGAAGGCTGATTATTGTTAAAGCCGGAAAAATTGTTACCTCCTTGATATGATGGTCGGTTTTGGTTGTACCCTTGTCCTCCGTTTGGACGATACCCGTTGTTGTTGTTCATGTAGAATGCTTCTTCATGGGTATGGGGGCAATCCTTCCCCATGTGGCCGGTGTTCCCGCATTCCTCACACGTCATGTGTGAGTCCAATGCATGAACACCACCATTTGCGTTGTGTTCATCCAAGCGTTTTATGAGGAGGTCAACCTTGGCGGACAAGCATGTCCACCTCCTTGACAGGGTGTACGCCTCTTGAGCGTGTTTGGAGTCGATCATCGCTCCACCCTTGATTGGAGACCATCTTCTCTATGAGTTCTTTTGCTTGGGCAACGGTTTTGGAGAAGAAGGCTCCTCCAGCAGCGGCATCCATATGTCCACGGGTTGTTGGTGTCAACCCGTTGTAGAAGTGTTGAAGAATGAGCCATTCCTCCATCCCATGGTGAGGGCAGGCCGAATGTATTCTTGAAGCCTTTCCCATGCCTCGGGCATGGATTCATTTGTCGCTTGCTCGGAAACTTGCAATTCTTCCACGAAGGGCATTGGTTTTACCCATCGGGAAAAACTTGGCGAGGAACGCCGTGGAACATTTGTCCCAAGTGTCAATGCTTGCACGATTGGCATAAAACCACTGTTTCGCCTTCCCAAGGAGGGATAGGGGAAACAGCGAAGTCCGATAGCATCTTGGTTGACTCCGGCCGTGGCTGATGTGTTGCATATCTCCAGGAACTGTTGGAGATGAGAGTTGGCGTCCTCGGAGGCCTTTCCACAAAAGGGAATGGCTTGCACCATAGTGATGAGGCTGGACTTGATGTCAAGTCCTGCGGCACCGGCGTCGACGTTGGGCCCAATGGGCACATTGGCGACGGAGGGCGCGAGTAGTCACGAAGGGTCCTTTCAGCCATGAGTGTTGAGGTTGATGGTGCGGAAGATGCGGGCTCGCTTGTCGTGGGTTCTTGAGGAGAGACAACGACGCGAGGTCGAGTCTTTCTCGCAAGAGCCTCGGGATTATCAACGAAGTTTTTCGGCAAGTTGAATCCACGCATGCACTATCCTGTTTTCACATTGAAGAGAAAACAGATCAAGGTTAGCTCTGCAAAGGTAATGATTAAAGCATCATCAAGTGTAATCATGAACATTCATTGTATTCTTATTAACCAATGTCTTCCCGGCAACGGCGCTGAAATGCTTGTTGGCATCTCTTAAGGTCACGTGGAAAGAAACACGTGACCGCGGGAGAGCCAAGGGTTTAAGTCACTTGCACTATTTAACCAAATAATCCACATCCAAGTACAAGTACTAGATATGTATTATAAGGTGGGTCATGAATATCCGCAAGCGGACGGATAACCCGTTGTAGCATTTCACCCGAGAGTATTCAAGGGTATCGTATTTATATTTTCCCAAAGGAAGACATGGTTGATAAGAGTACTTATGCTCATGGTGTTACAAAAGAGTGATGAAGTAATCACATTCCAATGCAGGGGTTAGGAGCAATAAATTGAGGATAGTGTGACACACACCACGGCAATGCATTCTCTAATAAAAGGGATAGAGGCAATCCTAGATAAAGCTAAACTAGACTAGCAGACCACTACTCCTAATGATACAACATTCATATGAGTGCGCAGCTTCTACCTAACATCCAAGATCATGCAAGCGCAAGCAAGCGTCTAATGCCTAGGCATCATCGGGAGATCCGTCTTACGCGAGGTCCGCCTCGCGACTCCGGCCTTTTAGACTCCTATGCCATGCCCGAACGTGGAGGATTACTTTGGATGACAAGGCTGTCACTTCTTGTCACCTACCTCTACAAACCGTGGGACACGAAGCACATTCAAAGGTGGGTAGATAACCCCAGCACCATGCCGGCGTCACTAACCACAACTCTAGATCCCTCGAGGCACCCCAATCCTACGGATCGACATGGTGGCAAATCTAGAGCACCCTTGCGGGACGATGAACCCGAAACCTATTCATAAGAACACTAGTCTAACTAGCATAAGCCGGACGAAAGGATCAAAGCTAGCACTAAGTCATGCAAAGGCGTTCGTCGCTCAAGAATGAGCGACGAACGGCAATCAACCAAGTAAGATCAAGAGTAATCGATGATCAAGTATGAATGAACGAAGAACATTCGATATGTGTTCATCTTCTATTAATGAAGAACGAAGAACGAACGATGAACTCATATGAACGAACGATGAACGATCAAGCAAGATCATGGCTACTCTGTCAAGCTCATGACAAGGATATAAACGAAAGTATTCCATATATAAAAGATCAAGTCTTACAAAGAGAGGATACAAGAGCTATACCCAATTCTCCACAAGACCTTGGGAGCAATGAGGCAGCCCACTACTAAGCCTAGCACTACCTAGAAAGCCTCTAAACTTCTAATGTGAGGAGAGAATGATCCTTGTGTTGTTGTGTGTGTTAAGGAGGGGGGTACCCCTCCTTATATAGGCTTGAAAGGTCGGCTCCCGGAGGCGGTTTCGTAGGTCGGTGGCATTTAATGCGCGTGGAACCGACCTCCGGAGGCGGTGGGCAAACCGCCGGAGAAAAGTGGGCCGGGGGGCCACCATCCTGGTTCGGCCGAACCACCCTGGTGGGTTCGGCGAACCGGTCCTGGCCCCTCCTGGGCTGGGCTTTGGCGATTGGCTCCCCACCTGGATGTTGGTCTTTGATCCAGGTGCTTGTGGCCTTCTTTGTGTTGTATTTCGTGGTCATTGGCCTTTTATCTTGGAGTTGATTCCCGCGGCGAAGTGGAAGTTTTGTAAAAGTGTTGATTTGTCGCCTCGGGGCCTGGAATTCATCATTATCCACCTGCACACTAAAAATCTAGAGGTACAAGTGGAACTAGGTTATTTCTAAGTAAAATGCGTGTAAGACATGCCTAGTCCTTCTCATTTATTTGACTAATTGATCGGTCGAAATTGGTCGTAACGACCGTCAACAATGCAGTTGTTAGAATAAATAAATGTGTTGAAATATTAGGAATTAGTTCAACTTGTATCCGATGCTCTTACTTCTTCACGAGAGATGGACAGCACAAGTACGGGTGTGAGTGAAGTAAGAGGATCAAGGGAGGATGTTCGGATAGTCGAGCTGGAGAGACAACTGCAGGAAAAGGAGGAGTTGTTCGCACTTAGAGAAGCACAGTTGCTAAACAGGGAGCAGCAGATTCAATTTAAGGATCAGCAACTAGCAAACTCGCATGCACCGATCACTCGGTTAGAGCAAGATCTACCGCAAGCACATAATGCAATAATGAATGAAGCAATAAGACAACAACCTCCAGGAGATGGACTAGTAGTGCAGGAACATCCGATGGAGGCTGAGTCCGAAGAAGAGGAGGAGGATCCCGAAGAGATAATGGACGTGGATTCGGTCATAGACTTCACGGAGATCCCACGATTGGAGGATGCGAGAATCCGAGACGGGCAGTTTCGTGAGCCGGAAGTGACCTCCGGGTTTCGTGACGAGTAGTAGAGTGCTAGTTAGTAGCGAGTGAGAAAACTAGTATGTAAAATAGGCGATAGTTAAATAATGTGCGTGATGTAACCACGCATGAGTGTATCATAGAAATCGTTGTAACGTGGATGTATAAACATGTGTTTCTGGATTTGGTGGTGTTTTAATAAAGATGGATTGAGGCATAAGATTTGAGTTCTCCTCTACGTATTCCTGTTTCTCCCATTATTATGTTGGAATGAAGATGTCTAACGTAAATTTTCCTTGGACAGAATGGTTGGAAGAAGGAGACGCGATGAGCCCGAGAGTTCTCAACGCGGGGTGGGAACACCACCACCACCCCCGACACCGGCTCAAGCTATTGCAGCTGTATCTGGATTCTCGCGCGGAGCAGCGAAAATTATTAGAGCAATTGGTTCGTAACACGGCTCCACGAGAACGTCACCGGGGCCGCAATGCACCGGAGGAAAGGGTGACCTTTTCGGATTTCTTATCGGTTCGCCCTCCGATTTTCTCGGATGCAAGGGAACCTTTGGAAGCTGATCATTGGCTTCGTACCATTGAGTCGAAGCTAGAGCTGTTTCCATGCACAGATCACCGAAGACCCTTTTCGCTTCTCAAGCAATTGCAAGGATTTGCTCGGAGCCCGGTGGGCAAACTACAAAGCAATGTTCTCTCCAGGACATCAAATTTCATGGGCAGAATTCACTAAAGCCTTCGGAGAGCATCATATTCTAGAAGGCTTAATGAACCGTAAGAGAAAAGAGTTTCTCTCACCGAAGCAAGGGGATATGAATGTTCACGCCTACTCCAAGATATTTAACCGCCTTGCTCAATACGCTCCCGAACATGTGGACACGGATGCTAAGAAGAAGAACCTGTTCAAGGAGGGAATGAGTACCAAGCTACGGTCTCGCTTGGTATTAAACAAGACCGACAGACTTCACCGACTTTGTGAGTGACGCGATTGCACTAGAAGACTCTATCCGTCTTCATCGGACGGAGAAGAACAAGAAGAGGCCGGCTATTGGACAAGGAAGTGGGGGACCTTCAAAATACAGGCTGGTCTACACTGCACCGTCAGGTCAGCGTTATCAGCATACCCCCTCTCGTCCCAATTTCTACCGGCAGAATCAATCATCCCAAGCAACCACAGCAACAACGGCCGAATAAGTATCGACCGCCCTATCAGCAACAGAACTTCCAAAATAACCGACCGATGGGTCAAGCACCGCAGCAGAATGGACCGCCATGCTTCAATTATGGCCGTTCAGGACACTATTACCGCAGCTTGTCCATATCCTCGAAGGCACCATATGCACCCGGACCTCAAGGGCAGCCGCAGAACCAGCGAGAGGGCACCAGCCAAGAATACACAAGTGAAGATCGGCCGTGCCAACTTTACTACGGTTGAGGAGCTACCCGAAGGGGGACAAATCTTAGCGGGTATGTTTTCTATCGCTGAACATCCTGCTATGGTTTTATTTGATTCAGGAGCTACGCATAATTTCATTAGCAAGTCATATATTGCTAAGCATTGCATCATGCCATCCAAGCTCCTATGTGCTCATATCATTTCAACACCTGGGGTAAAATTCTTACTAATGAGGAAGCTGCTAATATGCCATTAAAATTGGGTAGCAAGGTTTATTCCACTTCATTGATCATATTAGATGGGCAAGGGTTAGATGCAATTATTGGCATGCAATGGATGGATTTCCATAAGGCAGTATTGGATATAGCATGTCGAGCCGTATATCCGAACTCTCCTGTTCATGGTAGAGATTGCTTACTCTTAACTTCTTCCCGAGCTATGCTGCCAATGGTCAATAAGGTTGTAGGTAAGAGTCCGGAGGATATACCCATAGTTTGTGAGTATCCCGATGTCTTTCCGGACGACTTGCCGGGACTACCGCCGGATAGAACGGTAGAGTTTAAAATAGAGTTACAGCCTGGAACAACACCAATATCAAGAAGACCGTATCGGATGCCACCGAATGAGCTGGCAGAGTTGAAGGTGCAACTACAGGAGCTATTGGATAAAGGATATATACGACCAAGTTCATCACCGTGGGGATGCCCCGCCTTATTCGTGAAAAAGAAAGATGAAACCTTAAGGCTATGTGTGGATTATAGGCCTTTGAATGCCGTTACCATCAAGAACAAGTACCCTCTTCCAAGGATTGATATCTTATTTGATCAATTGATGGGAGCTAAAGTCTTCTCCAAGATAGATCTTCGCTCAGGATATCATCGGATTAAGATGAGAACAGAAGATATACCGAAGACTCGCATTTTCCACCAGGTATGGACTTTATGAGTATCTCGGTGATGTCTTTTGGATTGACTAATGCCCCAGCACACTTCATGTACCTCATGAATTCCGTATTCATGCCGGAGTTGGACAAATTTGTCGTAGTGTTCATTGACGACATCCCGATCTACTCTAAGTCGAAGAGGAACATGCTAATCACTTACGAGTGGTGTTACAACGACTAAGGGATCATCAGCTTTATGCTAAGTTCAGCAAGTGTGAGTTTTGGCTGAAGGAAGTGCCGTTCCTAGGTCATGTGATATCAGTCGAAGGAGTGGCAGTTGATCCCGGCAAAGTTAAGGAAGTAATGGATTGGCAGCCGCCGAAGTCGGTTTCACAAATTCGAAGCTTCTTAGGATTGGCTGGTTATTACGGAAGGTTTATTCCTAACTTCTCGAAGATCGCCAAGCCAATGACCAAACTATTGGAAAAGGATAAGAAGTATGTATGGAGTCAAGAGTGTGAAGAAGCTTTCCGAACCTTAAGAAAATTGCTGACCACAGCTCCAAGTACTTGCTCAACCGGATCCGACAAAACCTTTTGATGTGTACTTGCGATGCATCGAGAACAGGACTTGGGTGTGTTCTAATGCAAGAAGGACGAGTGATTGCCTATGCATCTCGACAACTAAGGCGTCATGAAGAACACTATCCTACCCATGATCCGGAACTAGCAGCAGTGGTACTTGCATTAAAGAGCCGGAGACATTATCTCTTGGGAAATTTAATACATCTATACACGGACCACAAGAGTCTCAAGTATATCTTTACTCAAGCGGATCTGAATATGCGCCAACGAAGGTGGTTGGAGTTAATAAAGGATTATGAGCTGGAGATTCACTATCACCCGGGCAAGGCAAATGTGGTAGCCGATGCTTTAAGTCGCAAGGTTCATTGCAATAACCTTATGACTCAACTCATGATTCAAGCACCTTCACCCAAGAATGATGAGCCAAATCTTCGGGTTATTCCGTATGGAGCATTAACAAATCTGGCTCTTATCCCTACCCTGCGTGAGGAAGTGGTAGCAGCTCAACAGAAAAGTGTTGGTATGGGACATATAAGAAGGCGACTTAAGAAAGGTGAAGTCAAATGCTTCCAAGAAGATGACGAGGGAGTTATTTGGTTCAAGAATCGATTGGTTGTACCAAAGGACCAATCCCTTCGCAAGAGAATCATGGATGAAGCTCATATGTCCAAGTATTCTATTCATCCCGGAACTAACAAGATGTATCAAGATCTGAAGCAAAGATTTTGGTGGACACGCATGAAGCGAGAAATAGCCGGGTATGTCAATGAATGCGATGTCCGTCGACGGGTCAAAGCCGAGCACTTGAAGCAAGCAGGGCCCTTACAACCTTTAAGTATCCCCGAATGGAAGTGGGAAGATATCAGCATGGATTTTATTGTTGGATTACCAATGACTCCTCGAAGGCATGACTCAATCTGGGTTATTGTGGACGAAGTTGACGAAGTCTGCTCACTTCATACCTGTATATACTCGGTACACCGCCGGAAGTATGCAGTAACTCTACATTGCCCGAATTCTCTGTTTACATGGGGTGCCGAAGACCATTATATCGGACGGAGGAACACAATTTGTCTCCGGATTTTGGGAACAATTACAAGCATCTTTGGGAACCAAGTTGATACGAAGCTCGAGCATATCATGCTCAAACGGATGGACAGACAGAAAGGATCAATCAATATCTCGAGGATATGCTTCGAACATGTGTCTTGGAGTTAGTACCGTCGCTCCAATTACCCCGAGTTCTTTAGTACCGTCGCTTAGTCGTCTCGACCGCGAATCTCGGGACGAGATTCCTGTAAGGGGGAAGGGCTGTAACAACTCTACAAATGAACACGCATTTCATCATGTCATCATGTGCATTTGAAAAGAAAAGATTTAAAAATTTTGTGAAGAGAGGCACATGAAATAACAACTTCACTTAAGTAAAACTAAGGTCTTAAAAGAAGTTAGTAAATAAAAGTAATTTATGGAGTTTAACATTTTCTATTGTTTAAGCATAAAAATAGGTAATTTCTGAGGTTGCTACCAATTTATTTTAATTTATAAAAATACCTACAAGAAATAATGAAAGCTTATGTTTTTAATTTAAACTTGAATTTTAATTCAAAACCAGTTTGGAATTTCAACCTGGACCTAAAAGGAAAAATGTTTAAAACATTTTCAAATGTCTCCATGAATTTTTGTGGAATTATTAGAGCCCCGGAAACCTGTTTTGTAATTTGTCAAAAACCCAGGGGGTTTTATGTAAAACGACCAGGGCCCCCTGTGTCACTCTCTCTTTCTTCTTTCTCTCACTCCCGAACCGCCGCACCGCCTGCAGAGCCGCGCTGGCCGCTCCGGCCGCGCGCCCTCCGGCCCTCGTGCCACGCAGAGCTTGCCTCCACGCAGCTGCTCGGCGGCTCCGCTCCAACCGACGTTTGCGGAGGATAAAAACCCGCCGAGCTCATCCATTCTTCTCCCTTGGCTTCCTTCCGCTCGGGCCGCGCCCTGTTCTCCACCCCGCCCGGCCGCCTCCGGCCACCTTTCCGGCAAGCCACCACCCCAGCCCGCGCCGCATGTTCATGCTAGAGCCGCGCCCGGTCCCCGTTCCCGACGAGCTGCCCTAATCTCGAAGAGCGAAGCCATTCTTCCCAAAGCGGCCACCTCCGACGTGTCCGGCCGCCGCTCCGAAATTCACTTGCTCCGGTACGTTATCTTCCTCCGTTCTTCTTCCATGATGTGCATGATACTCCTCTCGAGTCTTTAGGCCCCCTCGTAGTTTCATTTTTCAACCACGGTGGCCGGAATCCGGTTTTTCCCCAAGTCCGACCGCCGGTTCTCCTCCGGCTTCCGATGCGGGCCCTGTTCCGACCACCTTCCGCGTCACCCGTGTTGATGCCGTTGAAGTGCTCACTTCCGTGATGCTCGTAGGAAGAGGCGGAAGGGAGTTTGGTGCACCGTAGGCTAAGTGCGACCTCGCCGGACGTCCGGCGGAGCCGCATGTCGCCGCCGGTGGGCTCGCGGGCCATCCCCGCCCCTTTGAATCTCACCACTAAGTCGCCCGAGTGCGTGGAGTCCCTTGAGCCAACCCTCCGGCCTTCTCGCCCCTTTTCGCACCGCTCCGGCGCGGCGCCACCGCACCCGACCACCGCGGCCATGGCCGCGGCGCCTGGCGCGGGATGGGCCGCGCACGGGCTGGTGGGCCGGCGTCGTTGCTGGGCTGCCAGCGAGTTGGGTCGGGCCACTTTCGGCCCGATAGCACCTGTTTTCATTATTTTCGAATTTAATCTTTTTCAAGAGTTGTTCACACCTCAAAATTCATAGGAAATTCAATAAAATTCAGAAAAATATCAAACCAACTTTGTTTAACTCAGAAAAATGAGATCTACCCATTGGTGAAATAAAATAGTTATTTTGAATAAAATTTATTTATAATTTGTATTTAATCCCTTTCTTGATTAAGGAGAAGCTACTATTTTATGCAAATAAAATGTTTAATTATGGAAAATAATTTTATTTAATGAAGGAGATACTGCAGACGAAATTAATAATGAAATTTATTTTTTTCCAAAATTAAACTTAAACAATGTTATTTTATGTAATCATAATCTATTCATCTTTAGTCACTTAAAGTAATTAGTTAATTATTGCTTAATAAATCAGAATAATTCATTAATTATTCAACTTAAGTAATTAGTAACCTTAATTAAGTAATTAAGGAAACACCCTTAATTAATGATGATCTTAATTAAACACATGTTAATCAGCATACTTAATTGTTAATTACGGTTTAATGAACATACTATCTTTAACTCGTAAATCAACCAAGATAATTAAACATTAATCATTATTTATTTTACAAGACTTAATTCATGAACCAATGCATCCTCTCATCATATGCATTCATGCATACATGATCGTGATTCGCGATGCGTTGTCTGGTCGACTAGGTTCGAAGTGATCGAGGTTCCACCCGAGGGCGAGTCGGAGCCGGAATCTCGAAATCGACCCAACTCGCCGAGGAGATTAACTTCGAACAAACTCAAGGCAAGCCCTGGTGCATCCTACCTATGTTTTTAAATATTTTATTTTATCACATAGTACAGTTATGCTTGTGCATTAGGTATTAGGGTTTGGTTGACACCCTAGATGCATTATGGTAGGTTTCCGTCCGCTTGTTCTATACTCGGTACAGGTAGCTCGATAGAGGCTAAGCTTAATTCATAGTGGCAACGATAGTTGGTTAGGGCACTTAAAGCATGGAGGCTTTAAGCGTTTATGTGTTGACACTAAAGATGATGAGATGAGAGTGTTAATGAAGTTGAGACCGGACGGGCCCCGTAGGAGAAAGGGCAAGACGGAGATGAGGTCTTGCAAGGTGGTAGCCCCGTCCGTGTCGGTCAAGGACCGTACCGTTGTCGGCTTAGTTGAACAAGTTTGAACGTACCGCACTACATGCTGGTATCATGGGCCCAGCAAGCTGATGTACCCTATCGCCCCGGAGATGTAGCGTAGCCGCCTCTCTTTATCGGTCGTCGGTGAGAGGATAGTCTCACGGGAGGGAGATGGGTCGACCACGAGGATAGTCGTGGAGTCGCCATACTTCCGGGGAGTTGGAAATGGCTAGTCCGCTGTCAGGTGCTAGCGGGAAAGGTTGTCGTATACGATCGGTGGGATGCGTATACGTCGTGTAGTCGGGTTTTGCCAGCTGGTATAAATCGATTCGAATCGCTGTCCCTCGCAAGTAATGAGTACCGCTTGTTTAGCTCGTCACATCGTAGTAAATATTGGAAGATGTAGATGAGAGAGGAAAGGATAAATGATCTATATTATCTTGTCCTGCAAACTTGTTTGCAATAGTGATAGGTTGCAACCCTCAAGGCTAATGAACTTAATACCGAGCTAAAATACCGAAAGTAAGGACCCACCCTTTAATGCTGTTTTTCGCAAAGGAATAAACCCCACCGCCGGAAAGCCTTTGCATACTAGGCGTCGGCCTTAGCGTGCCATGTTGACGGGTCAGTCTTGCCGAGTATTAGAATACTCAAGGTTTATTCGTTACCTTACAGGGAATGAGTCGTGTTATCACGACTTGTACGGCAGTTTTCCCGAGGAGGAGCCTTGTCCGGAGGGAGGTTCCCTTCGGTGGGAACGTATTCCCACACCTTGATGAGAGAGGACCGTGCTGTACGAAGGGCTCAGTGCATCACGACGTTTTGTGAAATCTTTCGAGTTGTATTATAGACAAGCTTCCGCTAAATACTTGTAGGATGTTAAATTTCAATAATGTTATCTTTCCGCTGCACGAATGTTTGTATTTTGAAAACCTGGTTGTATTATACCATGATGTATATATTCTGACTTGTAAGAGATGATGTTTCTGTTGTAACTCGCTTCGACGAGTGTTCCTCTGTTCCGATTCCCGGGTATCCCGGAGGGGGATGTCACACTAAAAATTCACATATTTGTAACATGAGCTACCACATACAGTCTCTATAATAAACAAAATAATTGATAAAGGAAAGAGCTAAAAAATAAAATTATTTTGCCGTGTGCCAAAAAATGCACACGGCACAATTGTGTTTGTCCTGTTCCGATTCCCGGGTATCCCGGAGGGGGATGTCACAGCTGGTATCGGAGCAGTTCGGAGGCAACAAGTACATCATTACAAGTCTGTTTTCAAAACTTAACGCGGTTATACGATAGACAACGAGAGAGTACGGAGCCTATAAGGATGTAGAATAGTTAGATTTTATTAACTGGTCGGCGCTTGGGGTTTGGAAAGTGCTAACTATTCGTCGTAGTTTTTTTTACTACTGTACGTATAGCTAGTTTCCGAGCATGCATCATGTTAAATTCTGCACTAAATAACTATTGGGTATGTACTTAGCTAGATCGTAGTACTTTATAGGCTGTTCTGTTCGTTCTTTTTCTTCCGTGGGAAGAAGTGTTTACCTTGTTAAACATGTTCCCTGCAGATGCCGGTCACTCGCGGTAGGAAGCGCGCCCAGGAGGAGGAGGAGGCCCGAGCTGCCCGTGTCGCCGAGCTGGAGCAGCAGCTTCACGGCTTAGAGCCGAGGACACGAGTCGGGAGCGGCAGTTGGGTGCTTGGAAGCACCGCTGTCAAGTGGACCGTCAGGAGATCCGGAGGTCACACGCTAGGATCGCGGAGCTGGAGGAGCAGATAGTGGAGGTGACCCGCGCGCGAGACGAGTACCGTGAGGCGGTTATCGCCTTTGACGCACAGCTGACTACGAGGACTGCGGAGCGAGACGCCGCCCGCGCCGCAGAGGACCACCAGGAGCTACGGGCAGACATGGTGACAGCGCAGCGGAACCACTTGGTGGAGGTCCTAGTCGCGAGGGAGATCGAGCTGGGTCAGCTACAGCAGCAGTACAACGGACTCGGCCGAGGCACATCACGAGCTGCTCCACGACCACGACGACCTGTTCGACGAGTTCGAGCAGTTACAGCAGCAGATGGTGCAGCAGCAGCAGCAGCAGCAGCAGGAGCAGCAGCAGGGTCCACCCGACGAGGAGGTCTCCGGGATGGACTACGAGCCACCACCCGCGTCACCGGCTTGGGACTTTGTGTCGGACGGCGACAGCCACGCACCGTCGGTTTAGTGCTGTTGTGTTCTCACTAATGTAGGAGGGTAGCCACATTTTGCTGACATAGGTCGGATGTATATAGGGTACTAGCGGAGGTTGGGCAGTTGGGAGTGTACGCGAAGTGGGGTTGAGTTGTACCAAAAATAACAGTGGAAAGGAAGTAGTGCTACTATCTATATATATAAATATATGCAGTTGCTAGAATAAACAAATGTGTTGAAATATTGGGAGTAGTTTCTACTTGTATCCGATGCTCTTACTTCTTCACAGAGATGGACAGCACACGTACGGGTGTGAGTGAAGTAAGAGGATCAAGGGAAGATGTTCGTGTAGTCAGGCCGGAGCGACAGCTGCAGGAAAAGGAGGAGTTATTAGCAATTAGGGAGGCGCAATTGCTAAACAGGGAGCAGCAGATTCAATTTAAGGATCAGCAGTTGGCAAATGCTCATGCATTGATCACTCAGCTAGAGCAAGATCTATTGCAAGCACACAACGCCATAATGAATGAAGCAATAGGACAACAACCTCCGGGCGGTGAGCCGTAGCGCAGGAGATTCCGATGGAGGTTGAGTCCGAAGAAGAAGAGGAGGATCCCGAAGAGATAATGGATGTGGATTCTGTCATAGACTTCACGGAGATTCCACGATCGGAGGATGTAGCATCCGAGACGGGTAGCTCCGCAAGCCAGGAAGTGATCTCCAAGCTTCGTGAAGAGTACTAGAGTGCGAGATAATGGCGAAGGAGGAAAACTAGTATGTACCTTAGACGCTAGTTAAATAACGAGCGTGATGTAATCACGCATGAGTGTATCATAGAAATTGTTATAACGTGAATGTATAAATATGTGTTTTTGGATTGGTGGTGCTTTAATAAAGAGGGATTGATGCATCAGATTGGAGTTCTCATCTCCGTATTCCTGTTTCCCCATTATTATGTTGGAATGAAGATGTCTAACGTAAAGTTGCCTTGGACAGAATGGTTGGAAGAAGGAGACGCGATGAGCCCGAGAGTTCGCAATGCGGGGCGGGAACACCACCACCACCCCGACACCGGCTCAAGCTATTGCAGTCAGTATCTGGATTCTCGCGCGGAGCAGCGAGAATTATTGGAGCAATTGGTTCGCAATATCGCTCCGCCGGAACGTCATCAAGGCCGTAATGCACCGGAAGAAAGGGTGACCTTTTCGGACTTCTTATCGGTTCGCCCTCCGACTTTCTCGGATGCAGGGGAACCTTTGGAAGCTGGTCATTGGCTTCGCACCATCGAGTCAAAACTGGAATTGTTTCCGTGCACGGATCATCGAAAACCCTCTTCGCTTCCCAGCAGTTGCAAGGGTTTGCTGGAGCTTGGTGGGCCAACTACAAAGCCATGTTTCCTGCAGGACATCAAGTTACATGGGCAGAGTTCACTAAAGCTTTCCGAGAGCATCATATTCCCGAAGGCTTGATGAATCGAAGCGGAAGGAATTCTTATCCCCGAAGCAAGGCGATATGAATGTGCATACCTACTCCAAAGTATTTAATCGTCTTGCTCAAGTATGCTCCCGAACATGTGGACACCGATGCTAAGAAGAAGAACCTGTTCAAGGAGGGAATGAGTACTAAGTTGCGGTGTCGCCTGGTGTTAAACAAGACCGACAGCCTTCACCGACTTTGTGAGTGACGCTATTGCACTAGAAGACTCTATCCGTCTTCATTAGACGGAGAAGAACAAGAAGAGGCTGGCCACGGGACAAGGAAGTGGGGGACCATCCAAGTACGGATCGGTTTACACCGCACCCTCGAGTCGGCGTTATCAGCATACACCCTCTCGTCCCAATTTCTACCGGCAAAATCAATCACCCCAAGCAACCACAGCAACAGCGGCCGAATCAGCACCGACCGCCTTATCAGCAACAGAGTTTCCGTAATCCCCGACCGATGGGTCGAGTCACCGCAGCAGAATGGACCGCCATGCTTTAATTGTGGCCGTCCAGGACATTATTACCGCAGCTTGCCCATATCCCCGTAAGGCACCATATGCACCCGGACCTCAAGGGCAGCCGCAGAACCCACGAGAGGGCACCAGCCAAGAATAGACAAGTGAAGACTGGCCATGCCAACTTTACTACAGCCGAGGAGCTACCCGAAGGAGGACAAATCCTAGCGGGTATGTTTTCTATCGCTGATCATCCTGCTATGGTTTTATTTGATTCGGGAGCTACGCATAATTTCATCAGCAAGTCATATGTTGCTAAGCATTGCATCACATCATCTAAGTTGACATGGACACATATTATCTCAACACCTGGGGGTAAAATTCTTACCAAGGAAGCGGCTACCAACATGCCATTAAGATTGGGGAACAAGGTTTATCCTACGTCATTAATCATCCTGGATGGGCAAGGGTTAGATGCAATTATTGGCATGCAATGGATGGATTTCCATAAGGCAGTATTGGATATAGCATCTCGAGCCGTATATCCGAACTCTCGTGTTCATGGTCGAGATTGCTTGCTCTTAACTTTTCCTCAAGCTATGCTGCCAATGGTCAATAAGGTTGTGGGTAAGAGTCCGGAGGATATACCTATAGTCCGTGAGTATCCGGATGTTTTTCCGGACGACTTGCCAGGACTACCGCCGGACCGAGCGGTAGAGTTTAAGATAGAGTTACAGCCTGGAACCGCACCAATATCAAGAAGGCCGTATCGGATGCCCCCAATGAGCTGGCAGAATTGAAAGTACAGCTAAAGGAATTGCTGGACAAAGGATACATACGCCCAAGTTCATCACCATGGGGATGCCCAGCCTTGTTTGTAAAGAAGAAAGATGAGACATTAAGGCTATGTGTGGATTACGGGCCTTTGAATGCCGTTACTATCAAGAACAAATACCCTCTTCCAAGGATCGATATCTTATTTGATCAACCGATGGGAGCTAAAGTCTTCTCTAAAATAAATCTTCGCTCAGGATATCATCAAATTAAAATGAGAACCGAAGATATACCGAAGACTGCATTTTCCACCAGGTACGGACTTTATGAGTATCCGGTGATGTCTTTTGGATTGACTAATGCCCCAACGACACTTCATGTACCTCATGAATTCCGTATTCATGCCGGAGCTGGACAAGTTTGTCGTAGTGTTTATTGACGACATCCTGGTCTACTCTAAGTCGGAAGAGGAACATGCTAATCACTTACGAGTGGTGTTACAACGACTAAGGGATCATCAGCTTTATGCTAAGTTCAGCAAGTGTGAATTTTGGTTGAAGGAAGTACCATTCCTCGGTCATGTGATATCAGCTCGAAGGAGTAGCAGTTGATCCCGGCAAAGTTAAGGAAGTAATGGATTGGAAGCCGCCGAAGTCGGTTTCGCAAATTCGAAGCTTCTTAGGATTGGCTGGTTATTACGGAAGGTTTATTCCTAACTTCTCGAAGATCGCCAAGCCAATGACCAAACTATTAGAAAAGGATAAGAAGTATGTATGGAGTCAAGAGTGTGAAGAAGCTTTCCGGACTTTGAGGAAATTGCTGACCACGGCTCCGATGACTTGCTCAGCCGGATCCGACGAAACCTTTTGATGTGTACTGTGATGCATCGAGCACGGGACTTGGGTGTGTTCTAATGCAAGAAGGACGAGTGATTGCCTATGCATCTCGGCAATTAAGGCGTCATGAAGAACACTATCCAACCCATGATCCGGAGCTAGCAGCGAGTGGTACTTGCATTGAAGAGCTGGAGACATTACCTTTTGGGCAACTTAGTACACCTATATACGGACCATAAGAGTCTCAAGTACATCTTCACTCAAGCGGATTCGAACATGCGCCAACGAAGATGGCTGGAGTTAATCAAAGATTATGAGTTGGAGATTCACTATCACCCCGGCAAAGCAAACGTAGTAGCCAATGCTCTAAGTCGCAAGGTTCATTGCAATAACCTTATGGCTCGATTCGTGACTCAAGCATCCTCACCCAAGAATGATGAGCCAAATCTTCGGATTATTCCGTGTGGAGCATTAACAAATTTGGCTCTTATCCCTACCTTGCGTGAGGAAGTGATAGCAGCTCAGCAGAAGAGTGTTGGTATGGAACATATAAGAAGACGACTCAAGGAAG
This sequence comes from Chloris gayana, assembly GCA_031894775.1. Lineage (NCBI taxonomy): Eukaryota > Viridiplantae > Streptophyta > Magnoliopsida > Poales > Poaceae > Chloris > Chloris gayana. The sequence goes on along the minus strand of JAUNZO010000859.1, from coordinate 454,105 downwards.
GCGAAGTCAAGTGTTTTCGAGAAGATAGCGAGGGAGTCATTTGGTTCCAGAATCGATTGGTTGTACCCAAGGACCAGTCCCTTCGCAAGAAAATCATGGATGAGGCTCACATGTCCAAGTATTCTATTCATCCCGGAACCAACAAGATGTATAAGGACCTAAAGCAAAGATTTTGGTGGACACGTATGAAGCGAGAAATAGCCAAGTATGTCAATGAATGTGATGTCCGTCGACGGGTCAAAGCCGAGCACTTGAAGCAAGCAGGACCCTTACAACCATTAAGTATTCCTGAATGGAAGTGGGAAGACATCAGTATGGATTTCATCGTTGGATTATCGTTGACGGTCGTTACGACCAATTTCGACCGTCAATTAGTCAAATAAATGAGAAGGACTAGGCATGTCTTACACGCATTTTACTTAGAAATAACCTAGTTCCACTTGTACCTCTAGATTTTTAGTGTGCAGGTGGATAATGATGAATTCCGTGCCCCGAGGCGACAAATCAACACTTTTACAAAACTTCCACTTCGCCGCGGGAATCAACTCCAAGATAAAAGGCCAATGACCACGAAATACAACACAAAGAAGGCCACAAGCACCTGGATCAAAGACCAACATCCAGCTGGGGAGCCAATCGCCAAAGCCCAGCCCAGGAGGGGCCAGGACCGGCTCGGCCGAACCCACCAGGGTGGTTCGGCCGAACCAGGATGGTGGCCCCCCGGCCCACTTTTCTCCGGCGGTTTGCCCACCGCCTCCGGAGGTCGGTTCCACGCGCATTAAATGCCACCGACCTACGAAACCGCCTCCAGGAGCCGACCTTTCAAGCCTATATAAGGAGGGGTACCCCCCTCCTTAACACACACAACAACACAAGGATCATTCTCTCCTCACATTAGAAGTTTAGAGGCTTTCTAGGTAGTGCTAGGCTTAGTAGTGGGCTGCCTCATTGCTCCCAAGGTCTTGTGGAGAATTGGGTATAGCTCTTGTATCCTCTCTTTGTAAGACTTGATCTTTTATATATGGAATACTTTCGTTTATATCCTTGTCATGAGCTTGACAGAGTAGTCATGATCTTGCTTGATCGTTCATCGTTCGTTCATATGAGTTCATCGTTCGTTCTTCGTTCTTCATTAATAGAAGATGAACACATATCGAATGTTCTTCGTTCGTTCATACTTGATCATCGATTACTCTTGATCTTACTTGGTTGATTGCCGTTCGTCGCTCATTCTTGAGCGACGAACGCCTTTGCATGACTTAGTGCTAGCTTTGATCCTTTCGTCCGGCTTATGCTAGTTAGACTAGTGTTCTTATGAATAGGCTTCGGGTTCATCGTCCCGCAAGGGTGCTCTAGATTTGCCACCATGTCGATCCGTAGGATTGGGGTGCCTCGAGGGATCTAGAGTTGTGGTTAGTGACGCCGGCATGGTGCCGGGGTTATCTACCCACCTTTGAATGTGCTTCGTGTCCCACGGTTTGTAGAGGTAGGTGACAAGAAGTGACAGCCTTGTCATCCAAAGTAATCCTCCACGTTCGGGCATGGCATAGGAGTCTAAAAGGCCGGAGTCGCGAGGCGGACCTCGCGTAAGACGGATCTCCCGATGATGCCTAGGCATTAGACGCTTGCTTGCGCTTGCATGATCTTGGATGTTAGGTAGAAGCTGCGCACTCATATGAATGTTGTATCATTAGGAGTAGTGGTCTCGCTAGTCTAGTTTAGCTTTATCTAGGATTGCCTCTATCCCTTTTATTAGAGAATGCATTGCCTTGGTGTGTGTCACACTATCCTCAATTTATTGCTCCTAACCCCTCGCATTGGAATGTGATTACTTCATCACTCTTTTGTAACACCATGAGCATAAGTACTCTTATCAACCATGTCTTCCTTTGGGAAAATATAAATACGATACCCTTGAATACTCTCGGGTGAAATGCTACAACGGGTTATCCGTCCGCTTACGGATATTCATGACCCACCTTATAATACATATCTAGTGCTTGTACTCGGATGTGGATTATTTGGTTAAATAGTGCAAGTGACTTAAACCCTTGGCTCTCCCGCGGTCACGTGTTTCTTTCCGCGTGACCTTAAGAGATGCCAACAAGCATTTCCGGCGCCGTTGTCTGGGAAGACATTGGTTAATAAGAATACAATGAATGTTCATGATTACACTTGATGATGATTTAATCATTACCTTTGCAGAGCTAACCTTGATCTGTTTTCTCTTCAATGTGAAAACAGGATAGTGCATGCGTGGATTCAACTTGCCGAAAAACTTCGTTGATAATCCCGAGTCTCTTGCGAGAAAGACTCGACCTCGCGTCGTTGTCTCTCCTCAAGAACCCACGACAAGCGAGCCCGCATCTTCCGCACCATCAACCTCAACATTCATGGCTGAAAGGACCCTTCGTGACTACTCGCGCCCTCCGTCGCCAATGTGCCCATTGGGCCCAACGTCGACGCCGGTGCCGCAGGACTTGACATCAAGTCCAGCCTCATCACTATGGTGCAAGCCATTCCCTTTTGTGGAAAGGCCTCCGAGGACGCCAACTCTCATCTCCAACAGCTTCCCGGAGATATGCAACACATCAGCCCACGGCCGGAGTCAACCAAGATGCTATCGTACTTCGCTCGTTTCCCCTATCCCTCCTTGGGAAGGCGAAACAGTGGTTTTATGCCAATCGTGCAAGCATTGACACTTGGGACAAATGTTCCACGGCGTTCCTCGCCAAGTTTTTCCCGATGGGTAAAACCAATGCCCTTCGTGGAAGAATTGCAAGTTTCCAAGCAAGCGACAAATGAATCCATGCCCGAGGCATGGGAAAGGCTTCAAGAATACATTCTGGCCTGCCCTCACCATGGGATGGAGGAATGGCTCATTCTTCAACACTTCTACAACGGGTTGACACCAACAACCCGTGGACATATGGATGCCGCTGCTGGAGGAGCCTTCTTCTCCAAAACCGTTGCCCAAGCAAAAGAACTCATAGAGAAGATGGTCTCCAATCAAGGGTGGAGCGATGATCGACTCCAAACACGCTCAAGAGGCGTACACCCCGTCAAGGAGGTGGACATGCTGTCCGCCAAGGTTGACCTCCTCATAAAACGCTTGGATGAACACAACGCAAATGGTGGTGTTCATGCATTGGACTCACACATGACGTGTGAGGAATGCGGGAACACCGGCCACATGGGGAAGGATTGCCCCCATACCCATGAAGAAGCATTCTACATGAACAACAACAACGGGTATCGTCCAAACGGAGGACAAGGGTACAACCAAAACCGACCATCATATCAAGGAGGTAACAATTTTTCTCGGCTTTAACAATAATCAGCCTTCCTTGAAAGATTTGGTTTATGGCCAAGCTAAAATCAACGAATCTATCAACAAAAAGCTTGCTGCCAACGACAAAGTCTTAGAAAACATAATCGCACAAATAGAAGGCTTCTCCTCTCGCTTTCAAAAATCAGCCGAGCTTTAATAAAATGATTGAAACCCAAGTTGCTCAGCCTAGCTGCTCTTATTCCCGGTTCTAATTCTGGGAAGATCCCGGGCAACCCGAGTCTTCTTTGGAAAATGTTAATGCGGTTACCACGAGGGAGGAAAATCCACTCGGGATCCGCCATATCCTAACCATGCAAGCAAAGAAGAACAGGAACGAACCGGAGGAGGAAAGCCCTTCTACTACCAAAGAAAAAGAAGAAGAACCGAAGCCAAGTGACGGGAAGAATGGAATTGAATTTCAAGACACAAGCTTCTTGCCATTCCCTCACGAAACAGGAAGCCAAAGGAGGATGAACAATTTGCTCGATTCGTCGAGACCATCCGAAGGATTCATGTCAACATACCATTGTTGGACATGGTGCAAGTGCCCACATATGCACGTTACCTTAAAGACATCCTCAACAACAAGAGACCATTACCCAACGAGGAAATGGTCAAGCTCACGAAGAGTGTAGCGCAGCTATACTCAATCGGCTTCCGTAAAAGAAGAAGGACCCCGGCTGCCCCACAATATCATGTTCCATTGGGGCACACCACTTCGACCAAGCCTTATGTGATCTTGGGGCAAGCGTCGCCGTGATGCCCAAAGAAGTCTTTGATCGTTTGAGCTACACAACCTTGACTCCTACACCAATGAGGTTGCAATTGGCGGACTCTTCGGTCCGCTACCCCGCGGGAATAGCCGAAGACGTGCCGTAAAAATTCGAGGCAACTTCATACCGGTGGACTTTGTGGTGCTTGAGATGGATATTGACAAGAACACGCCCTCATTTTGGGACGTCCCTTCCTCGGCATCAAGAACGCCCAAATTGATGTTGGGAATGGAGAAATCCGATTCCACATCAATGGGAAGGAGGAAAAGTTTGAGTTTCAACCAAGAAAAGAACAATGCTCAATGATCAAGATCAAGTATGGGCCAAATCCCTCAAACATCCGTGAAGTTGAAGTGACACCAAGAAAGACGGATAGTCTCGTCGCCTTTTGGAAGCAACTTGACAAAATTGAGAATCCGTCATGGTACCAACCCAAGAAGCCCGCAACAGCGAAGGCCGGGATTATGGGCCAAGAAGCCACTCCTTCAAGACACAAAGCCACCTACATCAACAAAGACCAACCAAGTGTGGCAAGTGAAGAAGGTGCAGCCATCTTCATCCTCCTCTCCAGTGGAAAGGGCCTCGCACCACAAGGATGAAAAGAAATGGAGAAGTCCTCGCTCGCTGCACTTAAAATGGCGAAGCCCCGGCCGACAGGATAAATCGGTATTATCTTTCGATTTCTTTTTGATTTTGTTTTCCACCACATGCATTTAAAAACCTCCCTGCATACTCTATTTTACCACAAGAAAATTTTCATTTCATTTATTTGGATTTTCCGCCAGCATATTCGATATTTTTTTCACTCGCCATGCATATAAAATTTGAAAACCAAAATCCTTTTACGTCCAAATTTTCCTACTTTTGTTTGAAACTTTTGGACAACCCTTGTATCCTTATACAAAACCCAAAAAAAAACAATTTTGCATGTTGGAATTCTCTCCAACACTTTTTCTCGAGATTTGATTTTTCAAATAAAGTTGAATTTGAGGCAACTTTCTTTGGATTTCTTATTGAGCAAATATTTCGAGGAATATCCGGACGTAGCAACCATGGTCAATGATCATTTGGCCGTTGGGGGCTATGGGCCAAAAGGGGGAGCAAGAGGGACCCACAGCAGGCCGGCCGAACCCACCTCCTTGGTTCGGCCGAATCGCTATGACCGTTGCTCGGTCTGTCTTTTCTTCCAACGGTCATATGCCCCTTCTAACGTTCAAAAACGGCTACTTCGTGAGCTATAAGTAGAGGTGGCCGGGCCGTAACTCTCTCCCCCTCTCACACTATCATTTCCACTCCTCACTCACTTCATTCTCATTGCTCTCAAGTTTTCCATTGCCCTCACTTGCTCATTGCCTAAAAGTTCTGCAGAAATCTTTTGTTCTTGGTGTGCTTTCTAGTTTTTGGTTTGAGTTGTTTTTGTTTGGTTTTCTCGAGTTGCGCTTTCTTGCTCACATGAACAACCGACGGTGTCGCCAATTTGATTTTTTCCTCACATAACCCGTTCGGAGTTGTTGTTCTTGTGTTCTTGCTCTCTTTGTGTGCAGCCATGACCGGTGCCAAGAAGCTGTTCGGGTCAATCAAGAGGTCCTTGAGCTCACGCTCAAGTTCAAGCTCTTCACGTCGAAGCACCCGCGCACGCCCCGTAGTCGAGTCACCGCCAAGTTCACCACCACAAGTCGAGGAAGAAGGGCAAGAGGGCAACATCGAGCATCGTCTCCTCACCGACACCGACCTCGACTTAGTGGGCGAGTACGAGACGCACACCTACACGCTTCTCCAACACCGCCTCTTTGCTCCTACGCGAGCATTTGACACGGAGCTGCTGCACAAAATAGGTATGGATGCTGAATTTGCGCAAGTATTTAAAGCCTTAGGGTGGACAGATTTTGCTAGTGTAGATGAGCCGGGTTCCCGCTTGCTTACACTTCAGTTTTTATGCACCCTACGAACGATAGATGAAGGAATTTCTTTTCGGTTTTTCCGTGAATCCTACCGTTTGACTTGGAAAGAACTTAGCACTCTTCTTGGCTTTAATACTCGCTGCAATACCGACTTGGATGGTGCCCTTCCTCAGTTTTCAAAGCATGCTTTTTGGGAGAGGATTACGGGTCTTCCTAGTTGCGTGCGACCTAGAACTAATCACATCCATCATCCTACCTTGCGTTTTATGCACATGTGGATTGCTATCACTCTTTTTCCAAGGAGTGATATTCGAATTGTGCGCGAGGATGAGCTAAAAATTCTTTTTGCTGCGGTTGATAAAATTAAGATTGCTCCCGTGAAAGCCATGATTCGCCAATGGATAGAAAATCTTGGGACGATAGGACCAATTGAATGTACCTCTTTAGTGACACGAATTGCCATGCGGGTGGGAGCTTTACATGATGCTAATGTTGAATACCTTGCTACACCTCGCTCTCTTATAAATAAAGATTATCTTATTCAAGGTCACTCTCTTAAGAATGGTCCGAACGATTCCCTCATATATTATTTTGTGGGATATACAAACGAGTTTCGGTTACCTAACCCGGACCTTCGTTTGTATACTCTCAAAAATCTAACCATTGAGCTCCAAGAAGCGGAGCGGTCTCGCAGGAGTGTATCTTCTCGCAGGGGGCGCACAGATCGGAACAGCCATCTACCTCCGAGATGCCCACACCGCAGCCCACGGCTCATGGCGGGCCGGGGTACAGCCACCCCGGGCTTTCTCCCGGTGGGTACCCAGCCCCGCCACCTCACATGGCCGGGGATCGGCGTGGCAAACTCCGGGATATGGCCCGGGGCTGTTTTCTCCACAACAACAATGGGAGGAACACTCCACCGACTCCGGATCAGCCCAAGGCTACAACTTTGAGCAGGAGATGAACAACCTCTCCTCACAAATGGGAAGACTCCAAACCACGGCGGAAGACACCGAGTATGCGCTCAACCAACACATCTTGCAAACTCATCAATGGCAAGAGCGCACCGACACCCAGCTCACCACCCTCACCAACATGACGGAGCAACAACGATCCGATCTTTTGGCTTACTTCCGTCACATGGGGTTCATTCCACCAAACCCATGAGCAAGAACAAGCTTGGGGGGGGGCAGCACCCTCGCTAAGGTATCATGTATCGCAACTTGTATCCTTTATTGTCTCCTGTTTTTGCTTGTTCTTGCCTCTCATATGAAAAACAAAATAAAAATGATAAAACTAAAAAGAACAAAAAGAAGTAGCTTAGTTTCCTTTTATGCGCTGCAAGTATGTTGCTAGTCTTTCTATGTTGAGATGATGAATAGTTGCTCTGTTTTATTTCTCTCATGTGCCTAGTTTATAATTTAGAACTCTCCTAGTTTTGAGTTTGTTGGCTAGCAAAACTTGCTTAGAACCTGAAACTTGTGGGCTGCACATGCTTGAGCTGCACCTAAGTTGTTGTGAGATGATGATATGGTAAAAAGAGCTGCTATGATCTTGTCCTAAGTTGAACTTGAAATCTCCGGAATTTTGTTCCCAAAAATTGCGAAATCTATAAGTTCCCAAGTGATGATAAATTCCTACCAAAGCCATATGCAAATTTCCTTTGAAGACCTTACTCATTTGCTACTTGTTACTTCATTGAGCTTTATCAAAATTGTGTGACCCTAGTGAGATGCTTTTCATACTCTCATGATCAAGATCACGTACACATTCCACCTCATATGCTACACTTCTACACCGGAAGTTAGCAACATGTCATGCCATCCACCAAAATAAAGACACTCCTCACATTTTATCACCTCTCTTAGAATATCAAAAGAAGGCATGGCTATGCAAAAGAAAAAGAAAATAAGGCTCACAAAAGATGAGCATGAGAAAAAAAAAAAAAAAAAAAAAAAGCTGCTCTCATTTCGAGCATGGAAAAAGAAAGAAGAAAAGATAGCCATGCCCAAAATCCAAAATAAAAAGAGGTGAAACAAAAAGAGGAGTAGTCACATACACCACCACCATCATTTTCACACTTGCACATCTTGATCTACGATTGTATGACTTGCTATCTCCATGGATCCACTCTTTTGGTTTTGCAAAATATGAATGCAAGTATGCCTCATTTCATATCCTACCTTGAGCTCCACAAAAGCCTATTAGATGTAGGATGAGGCAATACACATGCCTTGGTGAGGAATACAAACACCACTAGAGCGATTCGAGAGTATCACTTGTGGAACGTGGTTTTACTTGAAAAAAAAAATCCTTTGGAAAACTTCCGGAGAATAAAAAGCAAGACAAGGGAAGAGAAAATAAATGCTCTATACACCGTTCTCTCTCTCAACCGCCCAAGGTAAAGTGAAAAGCACAAAGCCCCATGAGGACTAAGGGGAAGGGTGAGTTACCATTGCCAACTTATTCAACTCAAGGATGAGTATCTTTGTTATACACTTGGTACCTTTGAGAAGTAGGCATTATAAGCAACTCCCGATCAACAACCTAAAGTTCTACTACTTGCTCGGGACGAGCAAGGGGTAAGCTTGGGGGGACTTGTTGACGGTCGTTACGACCAATTTCGACCGTCAATTAGTCAAATAAATGAGAAGGACTAGGCATGTCTTACACGCATTTTACTTAGAAATAACCTAGTTCCACTTGTACCTCTAGATTTTTAGTGTGCAGGTGGATAATGATGAATTCCTGTGCCCCGAGGCGACAAATCAACACTTTTACAAAACTTCCACTTCGCCGCGGGAATCAACTCCAAGATAAAAGGCCAATGACCACGAAATACAACACAAAGAAGGCCACAAGCACCTGGATCAAAGACCAACATCCAAGTGGGGAGCCAACCGCCAAAGCCCAGCCTCAGAGGGGCCAGGACCAGCTCGCCGAACCCACCAGGGTGGTTCGGCCGAACCAGGATGGTGGCCCCCCGGCCCACTTTTCTCCGGCGGTTTGCCCACCGCCTCTCGGAGGTCGGTTCCACGCGCATTAAATGCCACCGACCTACGAAACCGCCTCCAGGAGCCGACCTTTCAAGCCTATATAAGGAGGGGTACCCCCCTCCTTAACACACACAACAACACAAGGATCATTCTCTCCTCACATTAGAAGTTTAGAGGCTTTCTAGGTAGTGCTAGGCTTAGTAGTGGGCTGCCTCATTGCTCCCAAGGTCTTGTGGAGAATTGGGTATAGCTCTTGTATCCTCTCTTTGTAAGACTTGATCTTTTATATATGGAATACTTTCGTTTATATCCTTGTCATGAGCTTGACAGAGTAGTCATGATCTTGCTTGATCGTTCATCGTTCGTTCATATGAGTTCATCGTTCGTTCTTCGTTCTTCATTAATAGAAGATGAACACATATCGAATGTTCTTCGTTCGTTCATACTTGATCATCGATTACTCTTGATCTTACTTGGTTGATTGCCGTTCGTCGCTCATTCTTGAGCGACGAACGCCTTTGCATGACTTAGTGCTAGCTTTGATCCTTTCGTCCGGCTTATGCTAGTTAGACTAGTGTTCTTATGAATAGGCTTCGGGTTCATCGTCCCGCAAGGGTGCTCTAGATTTGCCACCATGTCGATCCGTAGGATTGGGGTGCCTCGAGGGATCTAGAGTTGTGGTTAGTGACGCCGGCATGGTGCCGGGGTTATCTACCCACCTTTGAATGTGCTTCGTGTCCCACGGTTTGTAGAGGTAGGTGACAAGAAGTGACAGCCTTGTCATCCAAAGTAATCCTCCACGTTCGGGCATGGCATAGGAGTCTAAAAGGCCGGAGTCGCGAGGCGGACCTCGCGTAAGACGGATCTCCCGATGATGCCTAGGCATTAGACGCTTGCTTGCGCTTGCATGATCTTGGATGTTAGGTAGAAGTTGTGCACTCATATGAATGTTGTATCATTAGGAGTAGTGGTCTCGCTAGTCTAGTTTAGCTTTATCTAGGATTGCCTCTATCCCTTTTATTAGAGAATGCATTGCCTTGGTGTGTGTCACACTATCCTCAATTTATTGCTCCTAACCCCTCGCATTGGAATGTGATTACTTCATCACTCTTTTGTAACACCATGAGCATAAGTACTCTTATCAACCATGTCTTCCTTTGGGAAAATATAAATACGATACCCTTGAATACTCTCGGGTGAAATGCTACAACGGGTTATCCGTCCGCTTGCGGATATTCATGACCCACCTTATAATACATATCTAGTGCTTGTACTCGGATGTGGATTATTTGGTTAAATAGTGCAAGTGACTTAAACCCTTGGCTCTCCCGCGGTCACGTGTTTCTTTCCGCGTGACCTTAAGAGATGCCAACAATTACCACTAAGTCCACGAAAGCATGACTCAATCTGGGTTATTGTGGACAGAGTTGACGAAGTCTCGCTCATTTCATACCGGTACACACTCGATACACTCGCCGAGAAGTATGCAGAACTCTACATTGCTCGAATTCTCTGTTTGCATGGAGTGCCGAAGACCATTATATCGGATCACGGAACACAATTTGTCTCCAGCATTCTGGGAACAATTGCAAGAATCTTTGGGGACCAAATTGATACGAAGCTCAAGCATATCATCCTCAAACGGATGGACAGTACGTAAAGGATCAATCAATATCTCGAGGATATGCTTCGAACATGTGTCTTGACCTATGGTAAAGGCTCGGGAGAAGTGTTTACCGTTAGCAGAGTTCTCCTACAACAACAGCCTATCAAGAGAGTGCAGGAATGTCGCCATTCCAAGCTCTATATGGACGCAGCTTGTCGTACGCCCTTGAATTGGTCCGAAAGTGGAGAAAGAGTGATCTTCGGACCAGACCTAGTAAAGGATGCGGAAGAACAAGTTCGTCTAATCCAGCAGAATCTCAAGAGGGCTAAGTCTCGACAGATCGGCTTATACCGACAAGAGACGTCGAGAGTTGGTATTTCAGGTTGGAGATCGAGTCTATCTTCGAGTATCCCCTACCAAAGGTGTTCAAAGATTTGGAATCAAAGGAAAGTTAGCACCACGATACATCGGACCTTTTTCAATCCTAGAAAGATGTGGAGCCGTGGCCTACCGGTTGGAATTGCCAAGCACACCGGCAGTGCATCCACAACATCTTTCATGTGTCTCAACCGAAGAAATGTTTAAAACCACCCAGAGATATGCCGACAACTCGAGGTGGAACAACTACAGCCAGACTTGACTTATGACGAACGTCCGGTGAAAGTTCTCGACACCAAGGATAGAGTGACTCGTCATCGGACCATTAAGTTCTATAAGATCCAATGCAGTAATCACTCGTAAACCGAAGCTACTTGGGAACAAGAGGAATTTCTTCGATCCAATTACCCCGAGTTCTTTAGTACCGTCGCTTAGTCGTCTCGACCGCGAATCTCGGGACGAGATTCCTGTAAGGGGAAGGGCTGTAACAACTCTACAAATGAACACGCATTTCATCATGTCATCATGTGCATTTGAAAAGAAAAGATTTAAAAATTTTGTGAAGAGAGGCACATGAAATAACAACTTCACTTAAGTAAAACTAAGGTCTTCAAAGAAGTTAGTAAATAAAAGTAATTTATGGAGTTTAACATTTTCTATTGTTTAAGCATAAAAATAGGTAATTTCTGAGGTTGCTACCAATTTATTTTAATTTATAAAAATACCTACAAGAAATAATGAAAGCTTATGTTTTTAATTTAAACTTGAATTTTAATTCAAAACCAGTTTGGAATTTCAACCTGGACCTAAAAGGAAAAATGTTTACAACATTTTCAAATGTCTCCATGAATTTTTGTGGAATTATTAGAGCCCCGAAACCTGTTTTGTAATTTGTCAAAAACCCAGGGGGTTTTATGTAAAACGACCAGGGCCCCCGTGTCACTCTCTCTTTCTTCTTTCTCTCACTCCCGAACCGCCGCACCGCCTCGCAGAGCCGCGCTGGCCGCTCCGGCCGCGCGCCCTCCGGCCTCGTGCCACGCAGAGCTTGCCTCCACGCAGCTACTCGGCGGCCTCGCTCCAACCGACGTTCGCGGAGGATAAAAACCCGCCGAGCTCATCCATTCTTCTCCCTTGGCTTCCTTCCGCTCGGGCCGCGCCCTGTTCTCCACCCCGCCCGCCGCCTCCGGCCACCTTTCCGGCAAGCCACCACAACAGCCGCGCCGCACGTTCATGCTAGAGCCGCGCCCGGTCCCCGTTCCCGACGAGCTGCCCTAATCTCGAAGAGCGAAGCCATTCTTCCCAAAGCGGCCACCTCCGACGTGTCCGGCCGCCGCTCCGAAATTCACTTGCTCCGTACGTTATCTTCCTCCGTTCTTCTTCCATGATGTGCATGATACTCCTCTCGAGTCTTTAGGCCCCCTCGTAGTTTCATTTTTCAACCACGGTGGCCGGAATCCGGTTTTTCCCCAAGTCCGACCGCCGGTTCTCCTCCGGCTTCCGATGCGGGCCCTGTTCCGACCACCTTCCGCGTCACCCGTGTTGATGCCGTTGAAGTGCTCACTTCCGTGATGCTCGTAGGAAGAGGCGGAAGGGAGTTTGGTGCACCGTAGGCTAAGTGCGACCTCGCCGGACGTCCGGCGGAGCCGCATGTCGCCGCCGGTGGGCTCGCGGGCCATCCCTACCCCTTTGAATCTCACCACTAAGTCGCCCGAGTGCGTGGAGTCCCTTGAGCCAACCCTCCGGCCTTCTCGCCCCTTTTCGCACCGCTCCGGCGCGGCGCCACCGCACCCGACCACCGCGGCCATGGCCGCGGCGCCCGGCGCGGGATGGGCCGCGCACGGGCTGGTGGGCCGGCGTCGTTGCTGGGCTGCCAGCAGATTGGGTCGGGCCACTTTCGGCCCGATAGCACTCGTTTTCCTTATTTTCGAATTTAATCTTTTTCAAGAGTTGTTCACACCTCAAAATTCATAGGAAATTCAATAAAATTCAGAAAAATATCAAACCAACTTTGTTTAACTCAGAAAAATGAGATCTACCCATTGGTGAAATAAAATAGTTATTTTGAATAAAAATTATTTATAATTTGTATTTAATCCCTTTCTTGATTAAGGAGAAGCTACTATTTTATGCAAATAAAATGTTTAATTATGGAAAATAATTTTATTTAATGAAGGAGATACTGCAGACGAAATTAATAATGAAATTTATTTTTTTCCAAAATTAAACTTAAACAATGTTATTTTATGTAATCATAATCTATTCATCTTTAGTCACTTAAAGTAATTAGTTAATTATTGCTTAATAAATCAGAATAATTCATTAATTATTCAACTTAAGTAATTAGTAACCTTAATTAAGTAATTAAGGAAACACCCTTAATTAATGATGATCTTAATTAAACACATGTTAATCAAGCATACTTAATTGTTAATTACGGTTTAATGAACATACTATCTTTAACTCGTAAATCAACCAAGATAATTAAACATTAATCATTATTTATTTTACAAGACTTAATTCATGAACCAATGCATCCTCTCATCATATGCATTCATGCATACATGATCGTGATTCGCGATGCGTTGTTGGTCGACTAGGTTCGAAGTGATCGAGGTTCCACCCGAGGGCGAGTCGGAGCCGGAATCTCGAAATCGACCCAACCGCCGAGGAGATTAACTTCGAACAAACTCAAGGCAAGCCTCGGTGCATCCTACCTATGTTTTTAAATATTTTATTTTATCACATAGTACAGCTTATGCTTGTGCATTAGGTATTAGGGTTTGGTTGACACCCTAGATGCATTATGGTAGGTTTCCGTCCGCTTGTTCTATACTCGGTACAGTAGCTCGATAGAGGCTAAGCTTAATTCATAGTGGCAATGGTAGCTGGTTAGGGCACTTAAAGCATGGAGGTTTTAAGCGTTTATGTGTTGACACTAAAGATGATGAGATGAGAGTGTTAATGAAGTTGAGACCGGACGGGTCCCGTAGGAGAAAGGGCAAGACGGAGATGAGGTCTTGCAAGGTGGTAGCCCCGTCCGTGTCGGTCAAGGACCGTACCGTTGTCGGCTTAGTTGAACAAGTTTGAACGTACCGCACTACATGCTGGTATCATGGGCCCAGCAAGCTGATGTATCCTATCGCCCCGGAGATGTAGCGTAGCCGCCTCTCTTTATCGGCTGTCGGTGAGAGGATAGTCTCACGGGAGGGAGATGGGTCGACCACGAGGATAGTCGTGGAGTCGCCATACTTCCGGGGAGTTGGAAATGGCTAGTCTGCTGTCAGGTGCTAGCGGGAAAGGTTGTCGTATACGATCGGTGGGATGCGTATACGTCGTGTAGTCGGGTTTTGCCAGCTGGTATAAATCGATTCGAATCGCTATCCCTCGCAGTAATGAGTACCGCTTGTTTAGCTCGTCACATCGTAGTAAATATTGGAAGATGTAGATGAGAGAGGAAAGGATAAATGATCTATATTATCTTGTCCTGCAAACTTGTTTGCAATAGTGATAGGTTGCAACCCTCAAGGCTAATGAACTTAATACCGAGCTAAAATATCGAAAGTAAGGACCCACCCTTTAATGCTGTTTTTCGCAAAGGAATAAACCCCACCGCCGTAAAGCCTTTGCATACTAGGCGTCGGCCTTAGCGTGCCATGTTGACGGGTCAGTCTTGCTGAGTATTAGAATACTCAAGGTTTGTTCGTTACCTTACAGGGAATGAGTCGTGTTATCACGACTTGTACGGCAGTTTTCCCGAGGAGGAGCCCTGTCCGGAGGGAGGTTCCATTCGAGTGGGAACGTATTCCCACACCTTGATGAGAGAGGACCGTGCTGTACGAAGGGCTCAGTGCATCACGGCGTTTTATGAAATCTTTCGAGTTGTATTATAGACAAGCTTCCGCTAAATACTTGTAGGATGTTAAATTTCAATAATGTTATCTTTCCGCTGCACGAATGTTTGTATTTTGAAAACCTGGTTGTATTATACCATGATGTATATATTCTGACTTGTAAGAGATGATGTTTCTGTTGTAACTCGCTTCGACGAGTGTTACTCTGTTCCGATTCCCGGGTATCCCGGAGGGGGATGTCACACTAAAAATTCACACATTTGTAACATGAGCTACCACATACAGTCTCTATAATAAACAAAATAATTGATAAAGGAAAGAGCTAAAAAATAAAATTATTTTGCCGTGTGCCAAAAAATGCACACGGCACAATTGTGTTTGTGCCGTGTGTCCCCCCATGGCACACGGCACAGCTGGTGTTTGTGCCGTGTGTCCCGGATTGGCACACGGCACAAATATTTGTGCCGTGTGTAATCCCGAAGGCACACGGTATAGATCCATCCGTGCCGTGTGTACGATAAATTACACACGGCACAAATTTTGACACACGGCATATACGCCATCTCCCATAGTGTATGTTGTCTCGTCAAATAAAGTGTTTTGCTACTGCTCTGTTATCAACCCTCATTTGCATTGCATGGCCAACGTTCGTTTGATCATTTTGCAAAAATGCTAGTCCATCAACTACTGCATTCCATGGACTCAAAACCAGTATAAAAGATTTGACATTCTACGATGTTTCATCTTCTTTGCAAACACTATAACAATAATGCAAAGTCGATAAGTGGCTATAGTTTGGTGCGGGCTAGTGTGCCCTTAGACAGTGGCTATAGAAGCTGCTATAGCCACGGTTGGCTTTGTGAACCGTGGCTATAGTGGCCTCCACCAATAGCCACGGTCCATGTCATCAACCGTGATTATAGTTTCTTCTATAGCCACGGTTGAAGAAGTGGACCGTGGCTATTGTTTTGTACAGTATAAAAGGCCGCGTTCGGACCGAACAGGAGCTCACTCCAAGTGTGGCGGCTCAAAAATTGAGGAAAAAACGAAACCGAGGGGGAAAGGTTTTGATCTCGTTTTTTTTTGCAGAAATTTGTTCTCCATGGTAAGGGAAACTCATCCCATGTATTATTTGTTGCTATAATGTTGTAATCATGGAGAATTTTGGATTACCATTTGACCTAGGTTTTGATTTCGATTTGTCAAATTCATCCATGTTTGTAGGTTTGTTGTTGGTTTGAGTTGTGTATAATAGGCTCATATATCATGTATATGTGTTGCATACAAAAAAAATCATGTCTTACAAGCCTTTTCATGTCAATCAATTTAAGATCTACTTCATGCTCTCTTGAGAGAGACCCCTAGAGCACAATTTAATTATTAAAAAAATTCGAGTCAATTAATAATAATTTGTATAGTAGGTTTTTATATATGATAGCACATTGTCTTATGCAATATATTAGTTCCCTTATATTTTCTATAAATATATAATATTTATAATGGTAAATAGATTATTTAGTAACTAATTAATAATTATTTATTCTAGCACATTGTATTATGCAATATATTAGTTCCCTTATATTTTCTATAAATACTTAATATTCATAATGGTAATTATTTTATTTAGTAATTAATTAATTATAATTTATATTCGCGTAACGCTCGTTTAGATGGACAAAACATAGATGTACGATTCACTTTGTCAACCGTGGCTATAGTGGTGTGCTATAGCTACGGTTAGATTAGCGAACCGTGACTATAGTATTTCACTATAGCCACGGTTAGGTTAGTGAACCGTGGCTATAATTTGTCACTATAGCCACTGTTGACATAGTGAACCGTGGCTATAGTAAATTAGTATAGCCACGGTTGATATAGTGAACCGTGGCTATAGTAAACTACTATAGCCACGGTTAACCTATTTCCGAGGCTACGTGATGATTTTCTCGTAGTCTCGAAACATAGCTACGGTTGGGGCTAACCGCGGCTGTAGAGCCCCCAACCGTGGCTATAGTGAGTTATTGCTATAGTGAAAAGCATAAAAATAAATATGTGACACCAGCACGAAGAAAATGAATTTGTCGATATAGTCTGTTATAAAAGACATTCAATGACGTTTCTATTTTCGTCGCAATAACATTTCTCTCGAGCTACACCCTTTACTCTTTTGATTACCTTGGATATTATCGAAATAACATTGGAGCAAATTGCGTAACAGCCGTCGTTTCAATGTCCATTTGCATTTTCTGCAACGATTTTTAGATTTTGCAATTTTACCATTGGTTTTTCAATCTAAAGCTTACTATTACCAGAAGTCCGTTTAGAGGCTCTAGCAGTGTTGACTTTCTTGCACAAAGCCAAAGTTACCCCTTTGCAATTTTACCATAGTTTTGACACGAGGCATAACAATACTATAATTTTAGAATCTGGACAAATTTGGTAAGAAAATGTGGATTTTTGTCAAATTTTATCAAAATTTAAAATATGGAAGTGCCTGCGCGGCACAACAAGCTTGGACTCCATGGCTGCCTTCACTACATGTGTCTGCTGCTCATCTTCTCGCCGGAGAAGGAGGCAGATAGTGAGGGCAGGGCAGCACGGGGACAAGGTTCACCATCCAATAAACGACGATGCTGAAGCTGCCACCGTGCCCTATGGGGAACCCGAGCTTCCCGCCGTCGTCGCCCAACAATGCCATCTTCTCCTTGCTTGACTCTGGCCGCCACCCTTGGGCAAGGTTTATTTCTAGAATACGCAGGAGAGCTGCGCATCTTTGTATTAAGAAGAAACGGTCGACGACCTGAGTACAACGCATGTTGCCAAGGGCAGCAGCCCGGGAGCCTTACACGTTACAGTAGGAAAATACAAAGCATTGGTGAAGGCTACCAAAAAAGTGAAAGAACAAGGCTCTACTTTCGCACTCGCATGCGTCCTAGGTGACGGGCACCTGCAAGAACCCAAAGCTTGGCTTCCTCATCGATGTGTTCAAGCAAATGCGCCAGCGATGAGCTCTGGTTGTTGAAGACTCTGTTGTTTCGCTCTTTCCATAAGCTCCATGATGTGAGCATGAAGGCCGAGTTGAGACCTTTCTGCTCCGTCTTCGGGAGACCCTGCCTCATTCCATTCCATGTGTCTGTGATGTCCGTGGTGGTGAAGGGGAATCTGGCTGCCAGGCCGATCCGCTGCAGCATAGTCCACCAGACCTGCTTGGCCACCGGGCAGTGAAGTAGAAGGTGTTCAATAGTCTCCGGCTCCTGGTCACATAAGGCACAAATGTCGGTGTCCTGCAAACCATGACGTTTGCGTCGATCTGCTGTCCAAGTGCGGCGGTGCAGGGCGATGTACATGAAGAATTTAACCTTGGGTGGTGTCCAGGTTTTCCAAATTAGCTCAGCTGCTTTGAATCTAGTGGATCCTTCGAAGAGCAGGGCGTATGCTGATTTGGTGGAGTATTGCAGAGAAGCTGTCCAGCGCTAGCATACTTGGTCTTCCGCTTGTGGGTCTAGCCCGAGGTCCCTCAACGTCTGCCATAGTTGCATATATTGGGTGATGGCCAGGACCGAGAGGGGTCTTGTGATGTCCCGAATCCATTGCTTGTTGTGTAGGGCTTCCTCGACGGTGCGAGATAGACGTTTTTTGCTGTTCACCGCCCTGCAAAGTTCCGGCGCCTGGAGGGCTATGGAGGAACCATTCAGCCAACGATCCGTCCAGAAGAGTGATGTGGCGCCATTGTGTACCTTGACTTCGATGGATGCCTGGAATAGCGCCTGCACGGTTTTATCACAATCCACTTGGAGGCCAGCCCAAGGCCTTGAGGGGTCCGTTCGCTGCAGCCATAACCAACTGAGTTGAAGGGCGGAGCTGGCGAGTCTTAAGTCTGTAATGCCCAATCTGCCGAATTCCAGAGGGTGGATGATCAATGGCCATGCCATGGTGCATTGGCCTCCTCGCGCCTCTGCTGTTCCTGACCAGATGAATCCTCTCCAGTATTTGTCAATAGCGTTGATGGCCCAGGATGGGATTTTAATAGAGATCAGCGGGTAGATTGGTATTGCGGTGAGTGTGGATTTGGTTAGGGATACCCTTCCAGCTTTGTGCATTAATTCGGCCTTCCAGGTAGGCAAGCGGTTACGCACCTTGTCCACCAGAGGCTCAAGGTGCGACATGCACAATCGCCCCGGTGTCAGTGGCATGCCCATATAGGTGATGGGAAACTCGGATAGACTGCAGGGGAGGTAGGCTGCTGTTCTCTGTATCTCTTCCTCAGAGCAACAAATCGGCACGACAGTGCATTTGGCTAGGTTTGTGCGCAGCCCAGAGGCTTCTCCGAAGACCTCCAAGATGTTTGTCACTGCCGTTAGGTCCCGGTCTGTCGGTGTTATGAAAAGGACGGCGTCATCCGCGTATAGGGCAAGGTTTATTTTATAAATTTCAATTTACTTATAATAATATTTAGTTAATTTAGTTAACTTTTATTTGAAAATAAGTCGTGCCACCAACCCAATCTGCAAGGGGCTCGATGCTCCTATCAATGGCGAGAACTTTTTCCTATTTCGATCCTTTTTTATCTAAAATTTTAAAAGTAGTCTACTCTAAATTAAATTTCCAAAATCTGACTTATTTTGGTCACGCCACCTTATATGGCGTGACATATTATATGGTCACACCATTCGTTTTGGCGTGACCAAATGTGACCGTAGACACTGCCGGAACCGCCGGACGGGTGCGGCGGCTTGGCGCGGCGTTCGCGAGGAGCAAGTCATGCCACCAGCCGAATCTGCAAGGAGCTCGATGCTCCTAGCAATGGCAGGAATTTTTTTTCCTATTTTGACCCTTTTTCATCTAAAATTTTAAAAGTAATTTACTCTAAACTAAGTTTCTAAGATCTAGCCTCTTTTTGTCATGCCAACCTATATGATGTGACATATGTATATTGTGACACCATTCACTTTGGCGTGACCAAATGTGACCGTAGTCACTGCCGGAGCTGCTGGACGGGTGCAGCGGCTTGGCGGGGCGTTCGCGAGGAGCAAGTCGTGTCACCAACCGAAAGCTGCAAGGAGGTCGATGCTCCTAGCTATGGCGGCGGCTCACCGGAATTGACCTACGCACCAGAAATTGAGCTGGAAAAAGTACCAGCATGGAGCAGAGATCCATGCGCATCCGTCTTGCATTGTGTTGCGTTGCGGATGGAAGCTCGGATCTAACTCCTAAACACACAGGAGCGACAACCGAAATGTGTGGAAGAAACGACCTGGATCGATCAGCACGTGTTGGAGTACGAGTTGTATCCCGGGTGGAGTACGTGTCGGTATACCAAGCTAATAGATGTTTGCGTGTTTTCCCCGACATATAATACAATGCTGTCAGCAAGGAAATCTTGCAAAGCACACACCTTACTAGATGTCTATATCTGTAGAACACGAAACAGGGTTGCAGCCTCCTCACCCTGCTACGCGCCATGGCGGCTCGTCACGTCCGCGTACCGTAGCTTGTGGCACTAAAACCAAGTGCACTATCCTTTTCACCATCGTCTACTTGGTCGGGTTGGGGCTACTCTTGTGGTGGGTTGACCACCATGCCGAAGTCAACAAGCCGCCTGAGTTCTCCGTCACCATCGCCGGTGTTTCCGGGCTCCCTACATCAACGGCGGTGGATCTGCAGCAAGGCTTCGACACGGAGTTCAACCTGACCATCGGCATCGCATCGCAGAGCCGGCTCGCCGGAGCGTGCATCGAGCCCGGGACCTCCGTCAAGGTATCCTACTCCTACGCCCGCCTTCCTCTCGCCAGCGGCCTCGCGCCGGAGATATGCGTGGGTCCGCAACAGTCCAGCGAGGAGGAGATCGTCGTCGCACGGGGGTTCGGAATAACCATACCGGGCTACCTGATAAACAATCTCATCAATGACATGATGCGCGGGCAGGCGGTGTTCGAGGTCACCTTGACGAGCCTAAATGATGACCACTGGACGGTGGTAACCTGTTGGCGAAGGCTTCATGACAGCACTACTGCAGCTGGTAGATTCAAGGTACCCTGCACTAGGCACTTGTATCACATTAGAGACATCCCATATCCGGGGCCACTAGATGCCCGGTATGCTCCACGGCCGGCAGGGCTGCTATCTGATGTGAGCCATACCACTCCGGTTGCAGGTTTTTGTCCTGCTAGGGTCAATTAAATTTATTTATGTTCAAATACAGCTAGCCTAAGAGCGTCCTCAATGGTAGAGGCAGTTAAGAGGTAGAAGCTAGCTCTTAGAAAGAATTGAAAAGAAGTGGGATCCATGTTTAAGTCTTATTTTTCTTAGAGGCTACCCTTGAGGAAGAGTTAGCTGCCTTCTCTCTCTTCTTTTTCTTCAATGAACAATTCTAAGAGTTAGCTAGGAACCAACCATTGGGGACGCTCTTAGTAGGGCGCTACTACTATGGTGGGTCCTTTGCAGGACTTTCAGGCATTGTGCCTAAATGTAAGCATATCGTGCAGAGGATTTGGTAATTTTGCAAAAAATTAATTCAAACAGATATTATCGTGAATCTCGTTCAATGGAAAGTCATTGCCTTGTATTGAAAGTGTCCCTTGAGAAAAAAAAAGGACAGATTGGTGCTGAGCAATTTAGCGGATACCTTTGGTGCATTAACTAAGATCTGGACCGTTCGTGTTCGTATTCAGATCGAAGGGCGTCAAAATTTGCTGTTTTTTCTTTCTCGAATCGCTCGCTACTCCGTGGTCTGTCTTCACGCCATGGATCAAAGGGAGCTACTCAGGGCTTCTATGGTTGGTGCTCTAGATGAGATTTGCCTGACGAGTAGCTACCCTGAGGATTGCGTGAGCTGCCCGGTTTTGGATGCGTGAGACCACCCTCGTCTAGTGCTTCGTGCCTGAAATGTTTGTTCTTCCTCCACTGAACTTTTGAAAATAAAATTGTACTTCCTCGCCTCGCTGTGGTCCGGTTCTGCCGCTCAAAATTAGATATGCTGCATAGGCTAGCATCTTGTGGAAGCAAGGCGTCGGGCTGCTCGTTCGTTAGGCTGTCTCCAACTGTCTCCAACGGGCACCCTATATGGTGCCCCAAACCTAATTGGGTCTGAAAACACAAAAAGCAGCCTCCAATATGGAAAAGGAGATGAGGAGAAGGGAGCTTGGTGATGGCGACCATGGCCTGGCCTTGAGAGCGGGCTTGGAGGCCATGGCGGCGCACTGGGACCGAGGGACGACGAGATCGGTGGCCATGGCGACCGGCTGGGACCACTTGACAGCGAGCTCGATGGTCATGGCAGTGGGCTGGGACCGCGCGACAGCGAGCTCGGCGGCCATGGTGGCGGACAGGAGCCAAGACGCACGACGGCAAGTTCAGCAACCATGGCGGTGGGCTAGGACTGCATGACTGCGAGCTCGGCCGGCATGGCCGCTGGGGTACCACTGAAAACTTTCATTCACAGGTGCGTTGGTACTTGAGATCGTCATCTAAATTGGCAAAAAAATTGCTCCGAGAACATCATGTAAAGTGATATGGAGGGAGCAATAATAGAGAGTGGAGTAGTATGTTCCGCAGTTAAACCCTTGAGCCCTTCATGTTGTTGTTTCTTAGATTGTGTTTTTCTTTCTCAGGTACAAAAAAATTGCAATTATCCTAATTTTTATATATAAGCGCAATAAAAGTTCAGGCATCATCTGACCACAAGGTAGTTTGAACATGGTTCAATGGATTTTTTTAAATAAAGGTAGGAACTGGTGCTCTGATCTGCTTGTTGACCATCATTTTCTTCGATGCAAAAGGCCTAATATGGATTTTTGTTTGATAAAGAAAAAGAAAAGTAACTCAACCCGAATCTTTAAAACGCCACCAAAAGGAACTCTGAACTAAAATAAATTTGGACACTAGCATGCATATATATTAAAAACTAATTTTGTGCACAAGATTAAGAAAACCTGTCCTCAAAGGGATCCTACCAGATCACTTCCTGTAGAAAATTAGACCAGCCCAGCGCGCGACCGGTCTGCTTTGAGCCGTTGGCTTAGGAGGTGTCATGCTGATGTCAGTTTAATCATTATGTTAATTTTTTAAAAAAACTATAACTTTTATATACAATGTTTAATTTCAATTCTGTTTTCACCGGTGTGTTCTATGCAATGAGACGAACAAAACTAGATCCTACTTACATATGTTTTAAAGAATATTTTTTATAACCTAAATTGCTATTACACGTATAACATAGTTTGCTATATAACCGAATAATTTGCTATATTTTGTGTCCCGCGTGTAGCATGCCACCCAAGGCCAACGGGAGTGTTAGCACATTTTTATGGACTGAGTTGTATGTAAAAATATATAATATTATTAATTTGAGTACATCGTATGATAGCACCTTATATCCCAACTATAGCAGCGATTTCTGACCATGGTATATGTTAGTGTGCTAATATATTATACAAAAAATGTAATTATACAGTAGTAATTTTAGTTCATAATATCATGGCAACAAACGAGCTCATGATTAGGACATTGTACACTTATTTCTTATTTACATAGTAACAACTTGGGATATATTTCTATAGCAACTTTTATTATATATACTCACTAGTAATTTTATCCACGGTATACAAGCAAAAACATAATCAGTAGCGACATTCTATTCATGATTTGATAGTATATCCACTTTGATATGTTCCTACAGCTCGAAAAGATTTGCTATATTAGGTATAACTAAATTTGTTAGCGCAACATTCACATATTTGATGGTATGTAAAGGTATCATACTAAATTTAGCTTATGGTATGACAACAACAGTTTGTTTCAGTCATATGATAACATCCTTTGTTGCTTTGTGTCGAAGACAATTTGTTAGTATAGATCCAAGAAAAATTGCAACTAAAGGTCAAAGGGAATTTCCTACTAGAGATCCAAAAGAATTTGGTACTAAAGGTAGAAAAGAATATGCTACTAGAGATCGAAGGGAATTTCCTACCAGAGATCCAAAAGAATTTGCTACTAAAGGTCGAAGAGAAACTGCTACTAGAAATTCAACAGAATTTGCTACTAAAGATCAAAGAGAATTACTACTAGAGATCTAAGCTACTAAACAAAATTTTCTACTAAAGATCGAAGAGAATTTGCTACTAATTAAAAGTCAAAGAGAATTTGCTACTAAACAAGAGAATTTGCTAGTGAAATGTCGAAGAGGGTTTGATACTACATATCCCAGTTTGGTCTTGGTAGCCTATTTGCGGCCTCTCAAAATTTCTATAGCAAATTATGTTATATATGTATTAGCAAATTTAGGTTATTTTTTTATAAAAAAATATGTGCAAGTGAGATCTAGTTTTTCGGACTGGGGAAAAAATTCGAAACCCAAACACCGAAACCGAAACCAAACCGATATAATCGATATTTTACTTTATTCGGTTAACCGAAATATGTTTCGGTTACTAAAATTGAGTAATTAGGTTAACCAAAATTATTTAGGTTTTTAATATTGCAAACCCGAATTAACAAAAATAACCGAACTTCTTTTATATCATACTTTAGAAACTATTTGTTTATTTTGCTACGTGTGTAATTGCCAATTATCTAGAAGAAAGATTGGTCTACAAAGATTTCATTACCACTCAACATCACATATATTAGTATTTATGACTTATTTGATTTGTTACTATCATATTTGTATTTTTTCTAATTAATATCTCAAAAGTTTTATATGAACTAGTGTTATTTTTCAAACTTAGGTTAAAACCGAAAACCGAACCGAAATATTTCGGTTAATTAGGTTCGGTTTTGAATTTTCTATAAAGAATTTCGGTTTTCAATTTTGTTAAAACCGAATTTTCGTGAGACCAAAATAACCGAACCATAATAACCACATAAACTGAACGCCCAGCCCTACTAGTTTTGTTCGTCTCGTCACATAGAATCGAATGGTGAAAACGAAATTCAAATCGAACACTTTGTGCAAAATTTATAGCTTTTTTAAAAGAAATTTAGTAATTGATTCGCTGATGTCAGCACACATCAGCACTGATCAGGCTCCAATTCGTCTGCTGCTTCCTGATTCAAATCAAGTCCTATGTGGCCTACTTCTTTTAGTAAGAACAAAACATTACAGACATGCTAAACTGAGATCAGAAAGTAAAGAGAACGGAAGAAAGAACAATCCCTACCTTCATGTTTGTTGAGCTCATGACCTGCTTAACATCATCGTCAAACGCCGGACGATTCAGATCTATGCCTGTCATTGATCTGGGAGAAAAGGGAGGGAGGGAAGTGAGGAATTCTTGATGCAATCTGCCCCTTATAAAGACATTCGGGGATGAAATTTTCAGATAGCGCGCTTTGCCGAAAATTTGAGTGATGGCGGCGATCGTGAATTGACGGAGCGCGCGCGCCGGCGAAATTTTCAGAAAGTTTTGATCCCAGCGATCTTGTTTCCGTCATTAGCGCGCCAACAGAATACGCGCGGGGCTGGCAAATTGATCTGAGTTAACCGAGGGAACGCACAAGGCTTTGCATGGCTGGCTGACAGGAGGGCCCGTGACATGACGTTTCCATGCATCAAAGGAGACGTGGGGCTTTAAGCCGCGCGTGCGAATCGTAAAACGATGCTGAGCCATCGGGAGCGGTGACAAATTAAGGCTCGACGGTTTCGTCTTGGTCTCTGTAGCGAAGGGGAAGGCGCCCTCTATACATGGACGGAGGGAGTAGATGCTACTGTCCAAATTTATTTTAGTTTTTATTTAGAGTAAAATGCACTCCAGGTCCCTAAACTATTTAGGAATGGTCATTTAGGTCCACAAACTCTCAAAGTGACCACCTAGGTCCCTAAACTATTCTTGGATGATCATCTAGGTCCATAAACTTTATAGTAATCCCCAGGGCCTATGATCTATTTATACCGTGTCAATCAGGTCAACAACACTGCCGTCCAGCCACTCTCAACGCATAATACCACCGCCCAACTACTCTCGACGTGTGCCACCGCAGCCTACCTAAAGATGTTATCTAGTAACTAGTGTGCTCTATCTGTCGGACCCTCGCCCCACATCTGGTCTTGCCTCCCTATCCCTGCCTGTGCGTGCTTCCCACTAGGTAGCTATATGAGAATAATGTGTCACATCACATGCGAAAGGCACAACACATGGAGGACAGACTATTGTCGTGGCTGACAGGCACACCGTCGAAGTGGATAACACATATCAGACACGGAAAGGTGAGGTCATGATGGGGAGAGCGGTGTCGGATGGGAGGGTGAGACTGCTATGGGCAGAGCACACGTGTTGCGTCATCGAGTTGGCTTGAGAGGGTTCGCGTGGAGAGTGATTGTGTGGTGGTGACTGTATGGAGAGTGGCTAGGTGTGATAATGTGGACCTAGTTGACACGATATAAATAGATCAGGGACCTAAGATGATCAATATAAAGTTTGTGGACCTAGATGACGGTTCACAAATAGTTTAAGGACCCAGATGGTCACTTTAAGAGTTTATGGACCTAGACGACAATTCCTAAATAGTTTAGGGATCTGGGGTGCATTTTACTATATAGATCGGAAACACTCTACCGTGACCAGTCGCGCGGAGGTGCCAACGCGCGACCGTCGCAGGCCAGCCTGGCACAAGCCCCTCCGCGGATATGGTCTGAGCACATGTGGCTTTCAAGAACGCGACAATGTCGTTGATTCTGTTCCAGCAGAAGTCACAGATGACAGCGAGCCTGATCATGAAAGTGATGATGACATGGTGTGGCATTGGGGATACGAAGGTACAAGATCATGGTTTTTGCTACTGTTTGATTATTTTTTGCTGCCTACAAGTTCATAGAGTAGTCTGTTTGATTTTTGTTTGCATTCTGTTTGCTCAAGATGGACAGCAAGAAAGTGACGAGGAGAAGCTTCATCACACCATTCACATCCATATGAAGACCAAGAAGAAGACAATGTTAGTGACGATGGGGAAGAAAGCCAATCCGATCAGCCAGTTGCTCTCGGTAAGATTGGATTACCACAACTTGTTATCAATCTGGTTTGCGATATGCTTATTAGGAAGAAGCCCAATCTGTTTGATTATTCTTTGCTGCCTACATTTGTAGGTCCAACTGGAAGGAAGCGAAGGACTTACGCCAATGCTGACAAGTTTGCCATCTACTGTGAATTATTGGCAAGAACACATCCATCGATTCTCCATCGAGGTGTGGTAAGGGAACTTGCAGCAAAGTTTGCCATGCCACGCAGAACAGTGCAAAAAATTTGGAATAAAGGTCAAAATGGTGGATTTGAAGGACTGAAAGACAAAAGGAAAAATCGTAGTCACTGTAAGAAGATTGAGATATCACCCGAAGCCATTAAAAATCTTGACTTGAAAGATCGCACAACATTGAAAGATTTAGCTAATGCAATTGGTGTTAAAAAAGGAAACTTCATAAGCGTTTCAAAGAAGGTTGTTTCCGTAGACATAGTAACGACATTAAGTTTAGCTTGACTGAAGAGAATATAAAGGCACGAGTACAATATTGCTTGTCAATGTTACTAGACACAACTGAGGGTGCAAAAGTTTTTGATCCAATGTACAATATCGTCTACATAGACGAGAAGTGGTTTTATAGGACAAGGCGTAACCAGAAGTACTACTTGGCGAATGATGAGCAAAGGCCTCGTAGGCCAGTTAAAAGCAAAAATTACATTGAAAAGGTAATGTTCTTGACTGTGGTTACTAGGCCTAGATATGACACCGAAGGGAATTGCACTTTTGATGGAAAAATTGGCATTTTCCCATTCACATTTGTTGAACCTGCCAAGAGAGCGAGTAGGAACCGGCCTAGAGAGACGTTTACATGTTCCCTTTAACATTGCAATGTTTACATGTTACCTGTAACTAAGGTTGTCAATTTTTTCTCCATAGTTAATCGATTGTTGTTTGTATTTGTAGGCACCTTAGTTACTAAGGCCATGACATCGGTTAGGAAAGAGCATTGTCGTGATTTCTTGCTGAACAAAGTCATCCCTAATATCAAGGCAAAGTGGCCAGCTGAAGAGAAAGGCATGCCTATCTCCATTCAAGAAGACAATGCAAAAACACACATTGATGTCAATGATCTGATGTTTGTAGAAGCAGCCCAGTCCGATGGGTGGGACATTCGTATGACATGCCAGCCGCCTAATTCTCCGGATTTGAACGTGTTCGATCTTGGATTTTTTGCTGCTATACAAGCGTTGTTTCATAAAGGAACACCGAACAATATTGAACAGATCGTGAGCAAGGTGGAACAGGCATTTATAGAGTATCCAATTGACAAATCCAATCGAATCTTTCTTACTCAGCAGGCTTGCATGATGGAAATCATGAAGCAGAATGGTGGGCAGTACTATGACATTCCACACATGAGGAAGAATGCAATGGAGTTGCAAGGAACACTTCCCATATCTTTAGAATGCGATAGTGATCTTTACAATCAAGCCTTAGCATGTGTTTTGTAGTCTATTTGTAATTTAGTGCCATTTGTGTCTCGTGCATGCTACTAGTTGTAATATTGGCTGGCAAAAAGTACTTGAACATGAAAGTAACGAAGGAAAAGGCAACAAATTTTCCCTTGTCGAATACTCCTACTTGAACATGAAAGTAACGAAACAGAAAGTACCAGTACAATGAACTTTAACCTAAGTTTCCTCATGTCCACGGCCAATCAAGAAAAGTGTAGTCGCTGCATCTTTCACATCATCTGGATGAACTACAAACACGACAGGGAGCTGGAGTGGCAGCATCAAATCCACCACATCGTACCTAGCTTTGTCTGATACGAACTCCCAATACGGCCTTGAAGCAAAATCCAGCAAGTCTTGCGCATCCACGAGAACAGCTTCATCTTCAGACGCTTCAACCACGATCTCTTCCACCGCTTCAACCACGGTGGTCTGTGCTTCCATTGCCGCCGCCTGAACCACCACGATCTCTTCCACCGCTTCAACCACGGCGGTCTGTGCTTCCATTGCCGTCGTCTGAACCACCACGGTCTCTTCCACCGCCTCAACAACGTCGGTCTGTGGTGCTGTCAGAATTGCATCGTTCTGTTCTTCAGAATTCGGTACCACAACAAAGAACAGATCTTCCGCCGCCACCTCCTCTTGGTCTTCCAAATTAGGAACAACTTCAGGCACAGCCATCGCAATGATTTGTGGAACAGCGGCGAAGAACAAAGTCGAGGAGAGGTGCGATACAGAGGAGTCGATGAGAGAGGAAGAAACGATGCGGCATATATGATCACGGAACGCGGGGAGAGGAGACGATGCCTTAATCGCCGTATTAATTCTGGGCCTCCGCCAACGCCTCGATCACACGGCCACAGCGGCTCAACTGATAGACGCACTCTTTTCGTGGAAAAACCAAATTCGCTTAAGCGCCCTCTATACGTGGACGGAGGGAGTATATAATAAATAGAACTAAGACCCTGTTTGGATACAAAGTATTTTTGGAGTTTCGTAAGAATACTATAGTTTTGCAAAATACTTTGGTTTTAAGAGGTATGGAGGTGTTTGGATGTAACAGGTTTTGCAGTTTTAAAAACCATGGTATTGGTAAAAGTACAACTATTTTGGAGTTTTAAAAACTTCATTCCTCACCTCTTTTTCTAAACCATGGTTTTGCTTGACAATGGATTCTAAAGCCATGGTTTCTTAATACTTTGGTTTTGAGAGACTATAACACCCAAACAGGGCCTAATTTTGCGCACAAGACTAAGGAAAACCGTCCTCAAACGAATCCCACCAGATCACTTCGTGTAGTCTGTAGAAGAAAATTAGACCACAACACTGGGCTTGGCAGGCACCCATAAAAGGCGAACTGGGTACTCTTCTTCCCCGGTATCGCGATGGCCCCTCTTGTCGTCCTCCGAGACAAGTAGAACTGCCGGAGTATTCTGTCTGCTTGCAATTAGTGTTGCCAATTGTGATTGGCGTCCAGGATGCGGCCGCGATTGCGGCATTATTGATCGTTGCGGCCGTGACGGCCAAAGACTCGCCGCAATTCTCGGTCACGATCGCCGCCATCTCCGGCGTCGAGTTCCCAGATCCAGCGCCGAAGGGCCAGCTGCAACTCAACCCGGAATTCAACGTGACCGTCCGCGTCACCTCCACGATACATAATGGTTATTAGCATATATTAATTCCTAATAATAGATTTATTACAGACTTCTTTAGTTCCTTATATCTTTTACTAGTTACATGCCCATGCGTTACAACGGGAATAAAAATGTATTGGCTAATAAACTATAACTTTTTTCATGCTCAGTGTATCTCCAAAATCCTTGGACGACTATGTGCAGCATGCAATATTCAGTCAACAACTATTATCGCAACGCCTAAAATATGCTCTTTTTACTCTACTTCACAGTTCACACAACACATGCATGTCATTTCATTTTGATCCACATTCAATGGATGCTCATTTCACTCGGAACTACGTAATATGTGCATGCTTTTCTAACTCTACCCTACATTGTTTCAAAAAAAACTACTCTACATAGTACATACTCCAGACATGCTTGCTTCACTCCCAAACCGCACAATATGTGCATTCATGATGCATTGAGTCCTTTAGTAACTAACAAGCATGATCTATTCACATCACAACAAGCGGGTGCGAACAACAATTTCCCACTATATACATTCATTTAAACAAACTCTGTTGAATCACTGAAAAGCATCTCCAAAGAAGTTGACACATTCAGCAATGGTAGCAAAAAAGAAGTATCTCTACCTGTCGATCGATCGAGCAACAGAATTTGTTCCATGAGCAACAACACTCATGTTATGGCTTTGTTGTGTCTGAGGTGGCAAATTTTCCTTGTTGCATCCTGAAGCACAAGGCTCAACAACAATACATTTGCTGCCAATAACCACAATGCACAATCAAAAGTCAGTAAGAGATGGATTATAATATGTTAATCCAAACTTACTATTGGTAAACTGCCTTGTAAAACGATACCTTGTTCGGTTGGTACCATATCGAGTTTTCGCAGCTGTGTTGAACGATCTCCATAACCTCAAGAGCTATGTGTCCACCGTCATCATTTCCACGGGCTGATGTAACCTTGTTAGAATGATAGGTTTGACACCGCCTTTTTAGTAATGCAGTCTTCTGATCAGGAGGCATGTTTACATAACAGTACCTAGCCTTTAACCTTTGGAGCTTTTTTGGATCCATGATATGTATATGTTCATTCAGATCTGTGCAGAAATCAACATGGTAAACTAATTTTTTCCTTCCAACCTTGACTTATGTATACTAAAACAAAACATGCCTCAATCAAACATGGTAATTAAACCGTAGTCAATTAACATTACCTGTGCTGTCAGTGTTGGTTATGTCCCTAAATGGGTTATCTCCACTGGATAATGCCATCTATAGACATCCAAAACAAATCCATAGTTATGCATTAGATAAGTACTGATCTTCCACAGTGGTTATTTCCAATTCATTCTAACTCACTAATATAATTGATGCATGACTGCTTAATGAAACGGAGAGATACATACATAAAACATTGAGACTTTAGTATCTTCTTCTGTATATTCATTTTAAGTACAAATACCAATATAACATTATTTGGCAAGCAAGAACATCATGTTCCATCATACAGGCGTATAATGTAACCGGGATGATTGGAATCCTCCGTAGAGCTGCGGAGGTCAGGTGCTCCTAAAATCAATCAACCAACGAAATGTCAGCAGTAAAAATTGTATCTGTATCAGGTGTTTTAGATTTTGAAACACTCAGAGTACCCTCCATAAATGACTACGTAAATATAGTAAAGGTATGTCATTCAAGAAGTAGTTGAATTAAGTAGCAACTTTAGGTGGTTAGGAATCATTAATAATATCAACTAAGACTGCTAAGCCTAGATCTCCAACCATATCTGACTGAAAGCAGGAACATGTATGTGAACAAAAAGAGTTGGCTCTTTAAGACCATTTATGACATCAGTAACCAGTAATTTTCTATTAGAACAAGCATTCAATGGCAACATACTAAAAATCGGGATAATAGCTCCGATGCGACGCCTTTCACCTGTATTCTCCGGGATGCGACATCGTTGGATGGTATAGCTCACATGCGACGTCTTTGTGGTCCAAAATAGCCAGAACCCACCCCCGGCCTTGACACTGTAATGATTTGTTTGTTAGCAACTGTGGGACCCAGCGTTGAAGGTCTCGCGCGCGAATCTGTCCGATGGACCGATCGTTTTTTGCGCCATTTTGTTTTTGCCGGAAATCCATATCCGGCAGCGCGACCTCGGAGCGGCGGCGCACATCCCTGTCCGGCGGTGGCTCCGTCTAGCGGCGCAAGTCACTCTGCCCGAACCGACCAAAGACCTCCTGCGGCACGCCGTTTGAGCAGCGTCCCAATCCGTCTCCGACAGCGCGTGCCCCTCTCCGACACCGTCGATCCGGTCTAAAACAGATGGCCCCGAAACAGATGGGATAGGGAGAGCCGAATTGGAGGTAATGCTCTGCACCTCATGTTGTTTTTGCTTTCGATTAGAGCTCGGTCGCCCCAATTTGTGACATTCTTGCACCATTGTTGAAATAGGGGCGTAGCTTCGAATTGTCCGTAAAATTCCCCTTTCTATCTGTCGCGAAGCTAGCTGATGATAACCCGAGGAACATAGAGCAGGGCAAATTGGTTAGTTGGGAGGTTGATTGTGCGAGAGATCGACCCGCAGGAACCTTGTGAACCAACAAGCGGACGCGGTGAGGAATTTGGTGGAGAAATTAGGCGAGAATACTCCTTAGGGTCCGGAGCAAGAAGTGGCATTGATATACTTCGATGAGTGGAAGGGCGAGTATGTGAGAATGGAGGATGGCGATGCGCTTGTCGATTAAATCGATCGACAAGATGGCTGGAGAAGCAAACGTGTTACATTTCTCGCCGAGCTGGTGGATCTGAAATCAGATTCTTTTGTTGGTTATGTGCCGTCAAAGTTGGCTATGCAGATTGCAGATGATGATTGGGCTGCAAGTAGACATATAGAACCCATTTTAACCGAAGTAGCGGTGTTAGCTGATGATGTACAAGACGCATGTGATGGTGCTCCAAATTTGGCGGTTGTGGACTGGAATTCAGTAGAACTAGAAGATCATACTGATCTTGTCATTGCGCCAATGGTTGACACGGAGATGGCCAAAATTTTATTAATTCCAGTAGACGATAGAGACAATGAGGAGAATGAGCGGGAGAGGGATGGGGCTAATGCGTCGGTTGGTTCTGAAGATGTGGATCCAGAGTTGATGAATGAAGTCTGTTGATGAGGTAGATGATTACAATGATGATGAGTTCATCAATATATATGACAGTGAGAACCCTGTAATTGAATGAGGAAAGTGTTTTCCTAACATGAAAGAGTTTAGGATGTGTTTCAAGACCTATGCAGTGAGGAGGGAGTTTGATGCCAAGACTTTGTGGACGGATACAAAGAAGTTTTATGCGAAGTGCAAAGGCTTTGATGGGAGTGCCAAGCTTTGCAAGTGGTACATTAGTGCTAGAAGACAACCCGATGGAAGTACCATCGGGGTCAATCAAATGCCACATGAACAGACTTGCATTACCAGTTCACGAGGTTGTATCAAAGATGACATCATAGGCCTGGGTTGCACAAAAGATCATTCCTATCTTAGCCACAGCCCCAAACATTAGTGGAAAGAAACCGAGAGTGGACCTGGAAAAGCAGTACCCTATTAAGCTGAATTATGCAACAGTGTGGAAGGCAAAACAGAGGGCAATGAAAGAATTATATGGTGACTGGGGAAATACCTTCGAGGCTGTTGTATAGTTTCAAGGCAGAGGTGGAGAAAAGACAGCCTGGCAGTGTGGTGGAGATAGGTACATAGGTTGCACCTGATGGTAAGGTCTATTTCTCCAAAATTTTTATGGCTTTGAAGTCTTGCATCGATGGCTTCAAAGCAGGGTGTAGGCCATATTTGAGCATAGACTCATCTTTTCGACTGGAAAGTGGCCTGCTCAATTGGCAGCATGCAATGCTCTAGATGGACATAACTGGATGTTTTCTATTGCTATTGGCATGTTTCACTCGAGAATCGGATGCATCATGGAAATGGTTCATGATGGAGTTGAAAAGATGCATTGGGGCAGTGACACCTTTGGCTATACACACCTATGCGTGTAAAGGGCTAGAAAATGCAGTGCGGAATGTTTTTCCACATGCTGACAAGAGGGAGTGCTTCAGCCATATGTGGTTGAATGTATGGAAGAATCGTAGAGGAGAAGTTTATGGCCGACTCGGGAAGCAGCGAGAAGTTACAACAAGCAGACACATGATTATCACCTTGGCAATGTGTATGCAGCAGATCCTGAGTTTGAGACCTGGGTGAAAGCATACCATTCTTTGTTGTGGTATAGGTCAGGATTTAACACGGCCATCAAGTGTTACCATATCAATAACAATTTGGCTGAAAGTTTTAACAACAAGGTGAAGGAGCTGAAACACTTGCATGTGCATGACATGGTTGACCAAATCAGGATCATGATCATGCGGCTGTGAGAAGTGAGAAGAAGAATAGCTGATGTTCTGCAAGGGGATAAACTCCCAGCAGTGGTTCAGCAAGTGGTTAACATGAGCAGAAATCTTGCACATTTGGTGGTTGAGAGTTTTTCTTTGTGGGGCGTTGATGTGAGAGACACCAGGACTGGAAGGAGGCATGTGGTTCACACCGATGTACATGAATGTACATGCCTCGAGTGGCAGCACTCGGAAAACCATGCCAGCATGCCATCCTATTCTTGGCTGGCAAGCCCAAGGTAAACATACACCCTTATCTGCATGAATATTATTCGGTAGCAAGGTTCAAGGCGGCATATGCAAATCCAAAAGCACCACTTACAGATCAGTCTCGGTGGCCTGATCTCAATCTGTCCCCCACTTGTGAAAAGAAAGGCTGGCAGGCCTAAAATCAGCAGATTCAAGTCTTGGTTTGAGAAAGGAAATAGTAGGAAGAAGGGGAAAAAAGATGACAAATCAAAACATGCACAAAAAGGTAACAAAAATAGATGCAAGTATTGTCAGGAACTTGGCCACCGAGCTGGATCTCCCAAATGCCGATATACTCCAGAAAAGCCAAGATAAGTTCCGGATAGACATTTCATTGATGTTGTGGATTAAGCACTTTATATAAATGTAGTCTGTTTCCGTGTTTTTTTATGCAGGAAAAAGCGTGGAAGTGAGGTTGCTGAATTTGAACCCATTGTTGTTGAGAATTCATGGGCCACAAAAAAGGCAAGAGTGAATGGGCTTAGGCATGTGCAGGATTTGGAAGATGCGGCGCAAATCACTTCAGTTTTAGATGTTGTGGAGGTAGCTGAACCAAACGTGGTGCCATGTGATCCAGTTTTGGATGCAATTTTGGATGATGTGCTGCACAATGAAGATGCCATGCAAACGGAAGACGAACAAGAGGCACTGGTGTGCATACGGCGGCCTAGTCCTAGTGACGCCAAGAAAACCAAGAGCATGAGGCTTCGTGTGTCGTTCCTCCACAACAATCAAGTGCTAAGAAGACGAGAAAATCGATTGGAAGGAAAACTCTGTGATTGCAATTTGTATCGAGGCGTGAAATTTGTGTCTTAATTTGTATATTCTTAGGCGTGGAACAGGTTTTTCATTTTTTTGAATTTTTCATATTTTTACGAATTTAGCGAAACTGCCCCAAAGGTAGGCCAAAATGCCTCGTTTCTATGCCAACCAATTTTCCGACCGTCTCCAAACGATCTAAAACTCGTTGGTAACCATCTAACGAACCTACAAGTGTAGTCCGAACATGTTTCTCAATTTTTTTAAATTTTTCGAATTTAAACGAATTTCGACAAAACTGCCCCAAAGGTAGGTCAAAATGCCCCGTTTCAAGTGCCTCCACTTTTTCGACCTTCCCCAAATGACATCAAACTCGAGCCTTCACATCTAAGGCAACTATAACTTCATCCCGAACAGGTTTCTCGATTTTTTTAATTTTTGGATTTTTACCGAATTTTGTTCAAATTTGGCGAATTTTATAGAAACTCATCCCACCGAGCAAGTAATGGCCCGCCCAACCAGTATTGGGCTATTGTTGGGCCGACTTTAGCAGCGGGCACGGAGCACACCGACGGCGCCGAGTTCATCGAGAGTTCTTCCTCTGTTCTTCCCGAGCGTTCGGTCTTTCCTTTAAAATTCGCATTATAATCTTCAAATACAGGATAGATCTCACGTTTCAAGCCCAAATTTGATATTTTTTTCTGCGGTCCAGTAATAAAGAAAAATACTCTTTTTTGCCGGTGTCAACCATGTTATCGGTATTAGAGTCATAATTATAACAATCAGTATCACTAGGGGATGAATGTATATGGAATGTTCATATCACATGTATGGACTACTCCATTTTGAACACACTTTCTTTTTCACATTATCAAATAAAGAAACAAAAAATATAGGGTGGTTGCATGTCACATGAAACAGACGCATGCAATATTTCAGTTCAAATTTTTTTTATTATATGAATTAAAAATCAGCAAAATATTCAAAAATTCAGTCAAAAGTTGTTTTTTTCCTAGGTAACTCAATAAGAAGAGTTAGGACCCGAAATCTGGAGCAGGGATGTAACACAGACTCCTACACGTGGAGAAAAATTAATGGAATTTAAGGAAACAAATTTGTCATGTAAACTTTCAATTAGCAGTGTCATTAAGCTAAAATTCCATGTCAAGTACATGATCTTAAAGATTCTAAAAATAACGAAACAATTAATATAGTTTCAATATTATGTATTATGTATGCCAACAACTTTCCACTGCAAATTTCTTTATACTTTTTGAGATATAAAATGTCAAAATATTGAAAAACCTGAAGGCATACTCTTATGTGGCGCTTCCGCAACTCGGACACGAAATAAAGAAACTCTGCGAATATCGGTGGTGAGCCGAGTAATGGATCGGACCCACATTTCAGCGACCTTGGGTTGTTTAAACGTCAACATTTCCCTGTCTGTTTCGACAGATCGCGCCGTGGGCCGAGTAATGGATCAGACCCACATTTCAGCGACCTCGGGTTGGTTAGACGTCAACCTTTCCCTTTCTGCGGTGACAGACTACGCGGTGGGTCGCCTAGTGTATCGGACCCACATTTCGCGACCTCGGATTGGTTAGACGTCAATCTTTCCCTTTCTACACGGTGGGCGGACGTGAAAGATTACTGTAGCAGCACTGTTGCAACACATCGCTCAAATTAGGCTCATTAGAATCGCATCGCAAAGTAGCAAGGGGTTCTGGAATGGGTTTTGTCGTTGCAATTTCTTTACAGTACTTAATGACAGTATTAGCTATTAGGACGTGTTACAAACTTTAGACCATGCAACCGAACGGGCTCTAAATGATCGCCCCCGCATGTCAGCGACCTCGGGCTGTTTAAATGATCACCGTTCCCTTTCTGGTTTTACCTCCGCGTGCGTGGAGTTGTTCCCAATACAGACATTGAGTGGTGGGCCGAACAAAATATCGAACCCACATTTCCATGACCTTGCTGACAAAACATTGAGTTTTACTCCGGATCCAAACGTTTTGACCCCGGAACGAACAGGGCCTAACCGTGCGATGTGATGGGAAATGAACATGCTTGTTGACTGCTCCACTCCTCACACGCAAAGAGGTCACGGTCTCCTCGGTTTCGGGGTACGAACTGGCACGCACATCGGGAAACGACCCTCCGACTACTCGCCTCCTGACTACACGCAAACGATTTCTCGAGCATGGAAGTTGATCCGATTCGTCTTCTCCTCCGCCTCCATAAAACGTGTGGACCCATTTCTTCTGTCGCCTCACACATCTCTCCAGCCTCCCGAACACTGTTCCAAGTTCCCAACCGCTCAAGGTTTATTCCCTTCCCTCGGCCTTCCCCCTCCCCTCCCCACCATGGACAGGCACGGCAGTCAACCAGCCCGTCAGCCGTCGGCCCCTGCTGCTCCCGCTCCTAACCTCGGGACTGCATTGTGGGCGGCGCAGCAGGAGGCGCGGAGGACACATCATTCCCTGGCTGCAGCGGATGCCAAGGTCAAAGGTACGTAGCATATTAGCTATTCCACAGACTTTTCTCTCTAGTTTCGCCCAGGATGGGAAGGTAGGGTTTGTCTCAATTTGGCATTATTTGGAATTTGCATATTCGATTTGGGAATTATTGTCGGGATCCCATTATTGTCTAAGTAAGTTAAACATGTGAAAGATTTTGGATTGCCTAATTTGTATTAGTAAATGTTATAGTTCCTTTTGTTTTCTTTTTTATTTGCAATAGATATTTTCTCTATAATCTTCAGTAAAATGCTGGTGATGTAGGTCCTCAGATGGATGCTTCCAATGTAACACAAAAATATGACAACCTCCCTCTAGGTGACTCTACCTTCCATATTTTTTTCCCTGATCTTCTTGCACTTTGTTTGTTAACATTATTGTTTTATTACAGATTTTTCCCTCAATGAAAAAGATATGGAATCTATTGAATACATGAAGTCTGCGCCAGAAAATCAAAAGCTGGTTGACATCGATGATGCATTTGCTTACAAAAAGCATATGCAATGCCTTCTAGACTATGGTGAATTTGTTCATGGTGAAGTAAGTACCTTTTTCTTCTTATATCTATAATATATCGTAACCATTTAAACATCAGTATGTTGTATAACAGGAGTGTTTATATTTGACTGCAGGTCATGAATGCTTATATATGATGCGTGAGGTCTCAACAACCTCTGCATAGTATGGAAAAAGGAGAGGCCTTCATAGAAGACACCTACGTTTCCGGGCTTCTCAAAATTTAGGTGAAGCCTGCTGCCCAAGTGGATGCTGATAGCTGGCTTGTTGATAGGGTTGCAAGCTACTTGGAGCATGATATGGTGCCTTCTTGATGCCCCCATACCGATAAGTTTATTTTTAGTATAAACTTTCATAATTTTTATTGAGTCATGTTCAAACTTTCTGCTTGCTTAGCGTAGATATGATATTTACAATGGTTTTACAAATTTGGCGAAGATTATTTCTTGTCAATCTGTTGGGTCAGTGTTTATCCATTATTATTTCTTGTGTTCTAAAAAAGTATAGCCTTTTGTCGACTGCTAATATTTATATGCATGGTTGTTTAATTAGCTGATGTAGGGAGGTAGGCATTAGTTCCCTGGTCGATTTGAGACATGTTATTAAATCTTTCCCCTTCCTGTATCACCCATGTAGAGAGTTCTTCGATTTGACACCTGATTACATATAGCAATTTGGGATAAATATGCATGTCTTCAATGTGAAAGATTAGAGTGCATACGAACTTAGATTTAAATCTATCATTTATTGGCTAGCTCTTCTATGTACCAATTCTAGCAGATGCTTTTCTTTGTCAGTTCTAAAACCTTACCTGATAAGTTTATTTTTCGTATGTCGGGCATAATGTGCAAAATGTTAATTTCAGGTGTTCTTGCCAATAAACATCCTAGACACACATTGGTATTTGACAGTTGTAAATGCTCAGAAACAAGAGATACAAGTGCTTGACTCCCTTTGCTGGACTCATGACCGTGGTGATCTCATAACTACCGTAAGTAATTATTATTATTATTATTATTATTATTATTATTATTATTATTATTATTATTATTATTATTATTATTATACAGCTATTACATACTCCTTATCATTTCTTTCTGTTTCTAATATTTGTCATTTATTTAGTTGAAAGGGCTGGACTATCTTTTGGAAGCTATGGAACAGAGGGGCACCTTAATCAGCGATAAGTGGAAGGACAATAAGGTGTCATCCTGGAAGATAATTGAAGTTCTAAAATCTCCATTGCAGAGTGATTGGTATGTTGAGTATCATTCTTTTATATATAGAAAAAACTGTTAAAAGTGAATCACATAATATTATTTTGTGCTTGCAATGTTTCATGTGGCTTGTTTGTGCTGAAGTTCATTCAGTTGTGGAATGGCACGAAACTCTCTGAGAGTCCTAAATAGGTACTTCGTTATTATGCGTATTTTGAAAGTCTTCTATTCTCATAATACTGTTTTAAGCATATAATATGTTTTTTATTCCAGGATGAAGTAAGAATGTTTAGACCGAAGTTAGCTGCAATGTTGTTCCAATGGGATAGCAACAAGGCCAGAACAGCTCAACATTTTGAAAGTGTGAATGATACTAGCTCGGAAGGTGTTGAGTATTTAGGAAGTAGGCCTGCGAAAAGAAAAAATGCAGGAGACCTACCCTCCGAGACAACCAGATATGCATCTCTTCTACATGTTCTTTCCATGGTCAATGAAACTGACTTAATAGGTTGCCTCTCTAGTTTTGTCAAGTCTATTGCTGATAAGGAGACTTTGGAGTAAGCAACCTATGATTCACATATTATTTTCTTCCATTTTTTTGTTATCAATAAAATACTAACTAATTTAGGACAATGGTGTATAGGAAAACATGGGTCCGCAGCTCCAGTCCTTACCCCATTGAGCTTAGTCTCAATAAAATCCAAGGGCTGTTAAATGAGGATGAGGGCATGGACCTTGATTCTTTCAACATGGGCGCCCGCAAGATCTCAAGTGATGATGCCCAACTTTTGAAGAAAACTAGGAAAAGGACTTCCGTATTCAAGCATTATATGGACATGCAGTTTTGCGTAAGTAGTATTTTGTGTGGAAAAGCAGTCTTGCAAAGTCGTTTGAGGGGTGGCCTGGGCTGGAGTATGATACTTCATCGCCCAACATGGTAATATGGCTCTTCCTGAATTTGTATCGATAATTACTTTTGATTCATCTTGCCTTGTGGTTTCAAAATCTTGATATGTTCAATCATACACAGATGCTTATGTTGCCTTTTGGAGTCCAAGGTCGATACACTATGTATGTGTTCGACGAGAAGGCAAAGACTGTATTCATATTGGACCCAAAGAATTTCTATGGGCCTAAAATGGATCAAGAGGCACAAATGAAGATGCACATGCTTAAGATAAACAAGTAGTCCAGTAACCTTGCACTTGCCCGAAGAGTAGGATGTCCTACATGGAGTGAAGATGTTGTGCTTATCTGGAGGCACCGTGCACCGGGGAATGTTCCAAAAGTCACCTGGTAATAACTTTCTTATTGAAGTTCTCCATATCGAAATAGCTTATTTATCTTAACATTCTTCACTATGAAAAAGGCAAATGTCTGGCTTCTGCGCTTTGCTCTGCATGCGCGCATGGGAAGGTGCATCACTACTAACTCCTCTTTGTGTGGTGAGTACTACACATTGTCGGCATATGTTTAAAGACCTTGATTTCTTATTAATCATTACATAAAGTGGTCTTGTGGAATGATATTTTTGGCCATCCCATGCCCATGCAGAATGATGCTGAATTAAGGAAAGAGTTTGTGGCGCAGCTGCTGATGCTCGACGGGAACGAGTGTGAAGGCAATCTACCTCATGGTGTACGAGATTTAATTAGGTGCATCGCTGATAGGAAAGTTGTCAGCAGAAAATGAGTCCTTGCTTTGTAATAGATGAGTAGGTCCTCATACATTGGTGGAGCAAAATCCTTGCTCGGTACTATAATTTTATCACTTTTATTTCATTCAGATACATTGGTGGTGTAATAATTATGAGTGCATGCATTAGTTTTTGCTACATTATTTATGATTCATGGTTAGCTGAAACAACTGAGAACTGACGGGTCGCGCTCTGGTGTATAGAAGTTGGGCCGCGCTCTTATGAATAGCACATGGAATGCGCACTTAAGAATAAGAACGGTCCACGTTGCAATGGCTGAAAGGTGGGCCTCAGGTACGAGCAGCGAGGCTAATGGATAACTATGGGCCACGCTCGCTTGACTAAATATGGCCCGCGCTCGTATGAATACCTATGGGCCACGCTTTTCATTGACAGGTTCGGCTGGTGTGGGAGCGGGGAGGCGGGCTCACATGTCAGCCCCCATCATCTCTATGACAGGTGGGGTTGGCAACTGGTGGGGGTTAAAGTCCCAAAAGCTCAAGGTCATGCGGTCGGGTCCGAGAAGAGGAAAAGTGAAACAAAATAGATAATAAGACTAAATTTGTCTCAAATTTACATTCAAACAACATCCCCGCATCTCCTAAATCTATATTCCTAACCCGAATACCAACAGCAAACACAGGGCAACGATACAAACGTAAAATGCTCCGGCCAGCATGTTTGATTGCTTCTTCCATTCTACAATCTAGCTCAAGTGCTTGTTCAGTTTTTGCAACTCCCCATTCACGGATGAATCGTGCCCTAGGTTTGAGATCTCCTCCTCCGCACGAGACGAAATGCGAGCCTGAATTGGCTCAATTGGGGGAAGCACTTCAACTTCAAGCCCTCGATCCCAAATGTACGTATCCATCCACTCAAAATGACGGCATGGATCCAAATCCTGAAATGAGGAACGCAGACAATAATGGGATCCCGACAATAATTCACAAATCGAATATGCAAATTCCAAATCACGCCAAATTGAGACAAACCCTACCTTCTCATCATTCCCCGACATGGCTTGCTCTCGCATTTCACAAATTCCCGACCGATGTTGCCTGTCTGGGAGCGAACGCATCTCAAGCGCTTCGGTGGATCCGGGCAAGGGCAATCGGGGCATGTGGTCAAAGGGACTTCTCCATAACGCGGCCATGCTTTCCGGGGGCCTTCGAGAGCCACTAGCGGAGCTTGATATTACTCACCGCCGCCGCCGCCGCGGACTCTTGCAGGAGAAGAGGAAGAAGAAGGTATGCGAGCAAGGACGGGCTCCCAGCAAGAACAGGGGAACAGAGGAGGCAACGACAATGTCTTGGACGGAGGGCTGAAATGAGGGTCTGGATGTGTATAAGTAGCGGGTCCAACAGAGCAACGTTCAACTGGAGGGTCCCGCGTTAGAACATAATTCGCTTTCGTTAACTACTTAACGGCTTAAAAGAGCTGTGTCGGGTCGTGGCTATTTGGGCCGTTCCAACCGTCGCATGGGAGCTATTCCATCCAACGATGTCGTATCCTAGAGAATACAGGTGAAAGACGTCGCATGGGAGCTATTATCCCCTAAAAATCATAGGATAATGTTTAAATCACATAGAACATGCTCATCAGATTTTGGGTACAGTCATCGAGTCTACTCATGTAGCAGTCTCCCAAGTAATGAAAATAGCAACTAATATTGTAATCAAATACACTGCAGTACTCTTGATGACGGCTTGGCAAGGTTTTAACATCTTTTTTGAACCAGAGGAATGTTTCAAAAATTAGCAGAGCTATTTTTTCGAGAATTTTAGACCATGCTCATTCTTCATTCTTAGATTCTTTAGTCTAGGAGATACACC
Source organism: Chloris gayana (assembly GCA_031894775.1). Taxonomy (NCBI): domain Eukaryota; kingdom Viridiplantae; phylum Streptophyta; class Magnoliopsida; order Poales; family Poaceae; genus Chloris; species Chloris gayana. The sequence continues at coordinate 410,920 of JAUNZO010000859.1, read as the reverse complement.
AACAAGTTTATTTGCTTCTTATCAAGGAGAACAGGTGATAATTAAAGTCTGTTCGTTATTACTTAACTTCTTAAAGAGCCTTGAGAATTACCTTTTGTACTGACATGCTACTGCAAAGCTTTTGCAATTTTTCAAGTTGTTCAATTTTATTGCGGTCAGGGTTTAAGATTATTCTGCTAAGAAGCATTAAAAAAATATTCATATTGAGTTATCTCACTTATGGAACAGAACACAAGTAAGATAGCATTCAGTCATTCACATTCTTGGCATACTCTAGGGAGATTCATCGACATCAAGGATTTGAATCGGGACTCATAAAGCCTATGCTACTTGAAGACTGGGTTCTGTTCAATACGTTAGATTTTATCCAAAATCAAGATGCAGCATGCAACCACGAATCTGGAGCAAAGGTACAAGTACTAACCGGAGGCGTCGAGGCGAAGCAAGGGATGTCGTCCTCGCTGGATGAGACGACAGTTTCGGGAGCAAGATGCTCTATCTTTGTCGGCGGCAGCACAAAAATCCTCATCGGTGTTACCTGGTCGCACGGACGGCACTCGTGGCCACCCGCCTGTTGTACTCCACCGCCTGGGTACGGGAGCTATTTCGCAGGTTGGACCAAAAAGTGGTGAAAGAAAGAATTCGTTACAGATTTTTTAAGTAGTATAAAGATAAAGATAAAGATTTACTAGTTTAGTCCATTGTTCTCTTTGTCTTGTACGCGTGCCAAACTCAGCCGGTTTGTTAATTAGGATCCAGTGGCAACACGTACGCTTATCGACAACATCTGCTCGAGGATTTCATTATTCGTGTTGACAGTTACAATTCATTCGTTTGACGGTCTAGTCTATCTACAGATAAAAACGTACGCAGCATATAACTAGGGCAACCGCGTCATCATCAAATATATAGATACTAATAACAAACCACAAATCAAATTCAAATCCTAACGAGAGAGATGGCTGTGAGCTCCGAGGACCAAGATGCACAGCCGCCTACTCCTCTTCTTCAACCCCGGGCCGGCAACGGCAATGGTCGCCGCGACGGCCGGTCTTCTCGTCCCGAAGAGCCACCCGAGTGGCTCAAGTGCTGCTGCAACGCTCTGCTGAGCGTGCTCGGCTTCGCGGCATTCCTTCTCTACGCGTGCATGGGTTGCTTCTTCCGGATCGAGCCGCCGCAGTTCTCGGTCGCCATCACCTCCGTCTCCGGCCTCCTCGACCCTGCACCGTCCACGGCGGCGGCGCTCAACCCGGTCTTCAATCTGACCGTTCGCGTCGCGTCCAGAGGCGACTACGACACGTGCCTGAACCCGCCCACCACGGTTCAGGTCTCCTACCTCCGCGTCTCGCTCGGCGGCGGCCGCGTGCGGCCGGGCCTCTGCGCGGCGGCGAATCGGCGCAAGGAGCAGCAGGTCGTCGCGGAGGGGAAAGGAGTGGTCCTGCCGGCGTTCGTGATGGACAGCCTCGCCGAGGATATGAGGACCGGGGAAGCCGTGTTCGTGGTCACCATCATGAGCCTGGACCGCGGCGAGTGGGACGTGCTCACGTGCACGGCGAAGGTCGGTGACGCCGCAGATTTGGAGGTTCCGTGTGTCAGATCGGATTCAGTGGATGCTGGCTTGCCGGTGCCGGTGCCAGTTCCGGAACAGTCCCGGCAATCCTCACGCTGATAAAAGATTGCTGCACGTACCATGCACAAAAATAGGCGACGGACTAAGAAAAAATTATATTGGCTATACTATATAGATTCAAACCGCAAGATAGTTAAGCATTCCTACTAGAAATTATACATTGTATCATCTCGAGTTATATCTCGATCTAGTTGGTACTGATCCTTTCATTAATTGTTGGAGCACACCGTGCAGCATACATGGTTTTTTTCTTTTTTTGCGAAGTCAGCATATACATGAATTCGGTAGTGATGCTGGGGTGGTATTACGGGTCGGTGACATTCGGGTCTAGAGTGCAGTTAAAGCCCTAGGAATTGTTAACATATTTGCAGTACTCAAGGGCTTACTCCCTCTGTCCCAATTTATTTGTTATTCTAGAGGTGTTTTTGGTGTTAAGATTCATAGAATGTTTAACTAATCTGGACAGGTAGTGTGTCCAGGTTCATAGAATGTTCAATAAATATGGTAGAAAACCAGAATGACAAATAATTGGGACAGAGGGAGTAACATTTAGTTCTTACCACTACTAGAAACTGGACCTCTACTGAAGTTCCAACTTAGAACCCACAGAAAAATCATTTTTCCCAGCCCACTCAGCCGCTATCTCCCACCCCATTTCTCTCCCCCTGTCATCTTCACTCTCCGGTTCCGCAGCTCCCTACTCCCAAGTCCACGAAGCCATAAAAAAAAATGACTGCCCGATGCCTCCCCTCTGCTTTCTAAATGAAATAACCGTGCTTCGAATAAAATTATCTTGAAGGAAAATTATTACATTGTTTCTCGTGAATTTTTGACGAAATCAGGATTCGGTGAGATCATCGGCCGGGGATAATTACGGGTGGGAAGTAGTTACTTGTTTTCTGTTTTTCTATTTCGTGTATCCCGAATACTGTAAACGTAGACCCCCGTCTCTTTGGAGATGAGGGTGGGAAAATCGTCGTTTCGAAAAAAAGTTCTGCAGATCACAACCACACGTAAAGCTATGCATTAGCCATTAGGCACTCTTCTTGTAAACTCCGGCTTATTTTGAGTCTCTTCTTCTTTTGCTTTTTTTTTTTTAGATAATGGGGAACCCTTCTTCTTTTGCTGCCGGCGACGGCACTACCGCTACCGATCACGATGACGGAGGAGAGGAACAGGAACAAACGCCGCCGCCGCCACCGCCGTCTCATGAAGAAGTTTGTTCCGCCATTACCGCTGTCATTCTACTCGTCGTCGGCTGCGTCTGGATCTACCGCCACCTGCCCAGCTTCCGCGGCGCCTTTACTCCGCCGCCATCGCCGCCGTCTCCGGCCTCGACCCAGAAACCGACCTCCAACGAGCCCGGCCACGAGGCCCACCACCACTCCTCAACCCGGCCTTCAACCGGACCCTCCGCGCGGCCATGCCGGGCACGCGGCGGGGCCCGGAGGCCCCGGACTGCGTCGATGCCGGTTGCCGGCACGGCCGTCGAGGTGTCCTACTGGCCAGTGGGCCCGTGCCTGATCTCTGCGTGCAACCGGGGGAGCAGCGCGAGGAGGACTCCGTCAAGGCGTGGGGCAACGGCGTGCGGCTGCCGGGGTTCGTGGTGGACAGCCTCGCCGCTGACCCAGTACTACGGTGGCGGGTCTATGGATCACTGCCCGGACATTGTTAGGGTCATCTTATGCTGGGCGAAGATCGGTGCTACGTCGGCCCGTTGCAACGTGTCCCGTGAACAAGCCAGGTTTCCGGTGCCAACTCCCGGCCACGGAGACTCCGACGGGTATCTTCCCCAGCCAAAGCACTAGTATTGGTAATTTTGATTATTTCACGTGTATATAGTGACTGTGTGATATGTAGTGTGACGGACCCGCCTCACGAAGAGGCGTTTCCATCTTCAGGATCATCATGGGTGGCATCACGCGCTGTGGTACCCGATATTACAAAATACAAACATAAGCATAGCACAATGAATATAAGTACAAGTCTCTTACATTCATTCCAAGTACATTAGTACATCGAGTGTGATGAGCATCAGAAGCTAATAAGTTTGGAAAACAATTAAACAGCGGAAGCGAAAAGATACAATCGCACTCTCGGTGAAACATCACGGGCACCCGGCAGAGACAGATGTTCTTGCCCTCGAACATCTTACCGGCACATCAACTCTTCTATTCATCCGGGCCGCACCACTCCCAAGTGTAGTGGCCGTCACCCGGAGTCCGATCCTGCTAGACGTCATCGCCGACGTCGAAGTCCTGTCCCATGGGGTCCTCTCGAAAACCATATAGAGCAAAGCCCCGAGCAACTAGAGCTTAGCAAGACTGACCCGTCAAAGTGGCCATCTACAGCCGACTCCTAGACATGCAAAGGCCAGTGGGGTAGGATACAATTAAGCGTTAAGCTGGCCTACAAGTAAGTCCTTACTTTCAACTTTTAGCAGTTTAATTAAGTTGCTCAAAAGAATAAATTTAATTTGCACTAAGCTACTGCATTACATGTTTCCAAACAAGTAATTAAGCAAAACAGCAAATTAATCATAAACATCATCATCAATGTTTCTCTTCTTACTACGTTCCGGTCGACGGGACAAGTGGTACTCGTTATCGTGAGGGGCAGCGATTCAAATCGATTTACATCCTGCAGGAGCAACCTGACTGCACGTCACATACGCGCTTCCCGAAGCCGCATGAGACAACCTTTCCCAGCCGGTACTGTAGTGTTAGTCGGGCCTAGCTCCCCGAGAAGGGTCCCCACGCGATGCCGTCCCGGACGTCATCCGTGAGTAGAGTGCTCCCTTCTCTCCTCCCAAATTCCTGCCAAGTAACCAAGAGAGTAGGGTATCTCTCTAACATACAGCAACCATCGGTACGTCGGTTTACTCGGGCCCATCAACACCAGCATGCAAGCAGTACGTTCAAACTTATCCACATGGGCCGGACACGACGCGGTCCTTGTGTGCACGGACGGGGCCACACGGGATCCTGGGCCGTGTGGCCCGCCTCGTGGCCTCACCGGCGCGGCGGGGAGGCGGCGGCGCGGTGGCCGGAGCCACGTCGGTAGCTCGCGCGCGCGGGAAAAGGGGATCCTCCGGGCGCGGCATGAGGCGGCGCATCTCGGGGTGGGGTCGGTTTGGCGGGGGGCTCACCGGAGGGGCGGCGCGACGGGCGGTGGTGGTGCGGAGGGGTCCGGCGGGTGCGCTCGTCGCGGAGGAGGCACGGGAGGTCGAATGGCTTGGCCGTGGAGCTTCCCCGAGCACGGGCTTCACCGGCACACTCTCGGATGAGGATGAGCACGGCTCGGGAGTGGGGCTCGACGGAGAGGCGGAGGCGTCCGGCGGCGGCGAGGGAGAAAAGGGGTGCCGGCTTCACCTCGCGCAAAAGAATCAAAGTGGCACTCGTCGGGGAGGTTCCGGGAGAAGTGCTGCACGTGCTCGACGGCAAAAGGGGAACAAGAGCTCACCGGAGCGGGCGAATTTGGTGGGGAGGTCGCGGCGGCCGGTGCGGGAAGAAAACGCCCGATTCTCCGCCTACGGTCCCCGGGGTCTCCGCGGCGGCTTGTGGAGCTAGGAGGGGGCTAGGCGGAGCTCTAGGCGGACGCGCGCGGGGAGAAGGCTCACGGCGGCGGGCGGCGAGCTCCCGAGGGCGGCGGCAATGGTGGTTGGGGAGAGGAGCTCGGGAGAGAGAGAGACAAATGGGGAGGGGGTTCCGACCGGGCCTCGGGCTCCCCCTTTGCCCCCGACCAGGAGAACCGCGGCCGGGCACCGGCGCCACGCGGCGCCGGCGTACGGCCCGGTCGGGCGCGGGGCGCGGCCCTGGGGGCTGACAGGTGGGGCCCGCGGGCATATGCTTTGGCATCTTTTCTTTTTCTTCCAATTTCCAAATGTGGCCCAATTCGAATTTGAAAAATCAAATACAATGCCTTCCCGCATTCAAAAATTTAAGTGAAGAATTTTGTTGAAAAGTATAACTCTAGAAAGTGACATGCACGAAGAGTTTGCTCCAAAATCATTTCTAGATTAATTCTGAAAATTCAGAGAAAAGGCTTAAATGCTAAGTTTGTCTGAATTATTTGGGTATCAAACCTTGATGAAATCCAGTGGGGTTTTGTCCTAGATTTTTCATTTGACATGCCCTACAACATATATTTTTGGTTGACCATATTTATGTTGTAGAAATTTGAGTTGTAGTTCAAACCAAAGTGTTTTTGAATTTATTTGGTGCCGAAAACACTTTGCATGTCAATGATACTTCTTGGGTAGGTTAATCCAGACTTGAGATTAGTTTTAAAAATGCTAACTCGAAAAATTAGGGCACGGAGTGTCACATGTAGAATTTCCCTGTGGTAGCAGGATAATGAGCATATATTCATGGATCGGTACATCTTATGAACAAGGAATAAGTCATCGTTTACCCTTATTAATTAGATTTTTTTCCATGAACCAAACGATCCTCTTCACCTTGTATTTTCTTCTGGTTAGTTATACTATACGTGCTTACAGGTCTGTTTTTTAGCTGTGCTGTCTGTTTTTGAGCTGTGCGGACTGCTGACGATATATACCACCCAAAAACTTGGTAGTCACCAAACAGCACCGGTTTCAACTTTGACCATATGCATTCCCAAACTGACAAAATTGCCGCATTCCATTTCAGTACCTCCTTTCGGTTCCACAGACAGACCAAATTTGCCACTCACATTTTTCACGTTATAAACAAAGAATATCAATATCCATTCAAGCATTTTACTGAAACACAAAATTTAAATGTAATGTACAACAGCCTTTCGAACATTTTACTCAAAATGAACATATAAAATATAATAATTTAGCCTAATATTGATTTCGGAGCTACAATTACCGAACAGAGCCACAGGAACCTCAAAGTTTTCCTGATCTTGGCGATGGAACTAACATGCATGGAACGAATGAAACAAATTGAACGAACGCAGCCTCCATTTCTCAAGCATCGCCCAAACTCTCCCACCGACCATAACTCGAGCTAAATATCCCTCCACCGAACCTTTGTGCAAACTCTGTGACAGCCCGCCGCACACAAGTGTCCCACACCCTCGCTGTATCCTTGATCGACCTGGGCTCAGGGATTCCATTGAGGGTGTTCCGAAATGTAATGTCTGCAGAGCAGGAGATGTCGCTAAACAAATTCCTGAAGCCAATTGAGCCACAGTTCAGTGTGGGCAACAACACACCTTATATAATGCTGAACAGTACAAGCTACTACTTAACCAGCATAAGTCGACTGAACTCACCTTACTTGCTCACCCTTCTGGTCATTCACAAGCACCGGAGAGCTCCTTGGATAATCTATGGGCACTAATAGCTTCGTGGGCATGACAATAGGCTGCATTCATCAGGGATTTATTAAAAACCATGTAACTTATACCACTTTTTGTATACATGCACCTTACTTCCAAAAGTCTTCTTACCGTTTCTGATGTTGCAAAGAGTGATTTCAAGTCTGGCGCGAGGGACATGGCAGTATAGGAGAGCTTGATCAGAGTCCCTCCTCTGCTGGAGGCGATTCCATCGGTAGTATTGTCATCAGCGATGCTGGTAATGGTATCAATCAGCATCCTGTTTGAAGATTCAATCTCGTCTAGTAGAGCATTCCTAGCATTCTGCAACAAAAGTTCAATATAACAGGTGCTAACTTAATACAACTGGATTGGGAACTTCAGAGACCTACTGAACATTTTTGTTTAAAACAAAGAAAACAATGATCACTTGTGGTACCTGCGTTTTCTGCCTCTTTGCACCACGTTCCACATTTGCTTTAACATCCCAGGTGTCAACCAGAGTCCCTCCTCTGCTGGAGGTGATTCCATCTGTACTACTGTCCTCAGCGATGCTGGTAATGCTATCAATCAGCATCCTGTTTGCAGATTCAATCTCGTCTAGTACAGTATTCCTAGCATTCTGCAACAAAAGTTAAACATTTTCAACTGGATTGGGAAGTTCAAAGACCAGTGAACATTTTTTTAAAACAAAGAAAACAATGATCTCTTGTCGTACCTGTGTTTTCTGCCTCTTTGCACCACGTTCCACATTTGCTTCAGCATTCCAGGTGTCAACCAGTGGTGTCTCTTGTCGTGCCTGTGTTTTCTGCCTCTTTGCACCACGTTCCACATTTGCTTCAACATTCCAGGTGTCAACCAGTGGTGGTGCTTCAGTACCCAATGCTGTAATTTCAAAAATGCGCTTAATTTTGTTTGAACTAGATCGAGCCTGCTTTGAGAATGTCCAATGCTGAAATGTATTGAGTTCCCTGTGTGGTACACAATCGTCCATGCTAATGACCGAGCATATGGAATTTGCTGAACTCATAAGCGCAGCCGATGATAAAGAATGCACCTGAAATAAGTACAAAGACGACACAATTTGTAATCGAGTTTGCAATATAGCATAACTGCTAGTATGTTATTGTAGTTTGAAAGCTTTTTTATGCTTACTGCATCAATTAAGCGGTCCATGGGCTTTTTAGCTACTGGTCTTTCAGCTCCACCATGTTGCAGATCTTTTGCATTAAGATCTGTTGCCTCTGCCACAATAACTGAGGATGGCATCAACAAATTACTTTTAGAACCATTTGATGCTGCTGATACATCATTCTGCTCCAATAAGGCAGAAACAATCTCAATGCTCTCTGATGACGTGGACTTCATCGAAGGACAGGGCGTAGGAATTAGAACAATTTCTGAACTGGCACCTGATAGCACTGATTTCTGAGGACAGGAAGAAGAAGATTGTGCAACCCCAACCTTTTCGAACGGTGACGGCAGTGTGGACACTAAAGATGGGGGTGAAGAAACTTTTACATTGCCTGCCTTGCGAATGGGTGATGGCGATGTCGATCTAGCCGGAGTACAAGGTGATGCAGCTTGTGAGCTAAACATGGCAACTGGTGATGGCAATTTGGACTTAGCTGAAGCAAACGGTGAAGCAACTTTTAAGTTTCGTTCGGCAATTGACGATGACACAGGAGGAGAGGAACCTATTGGAGAGCCTTTCTTACCTACAGGTAATGAAATTATGGACTTCGCTGAAGCAGAGGAGGAAGGAACTTTTACAGGGCTTTCCTTGGTAGCAGGCGAGGGTGTGCGGTAATCCTGAAGCCTATTGCTTGGCAATGATTGTGCTGATCGTGATGAACTCATTGGGCCACAAGAGCTTGCTACTCCTAGCAAAATGTTGCTATGGTTTTCCCGTGAAGCAGCTGAAGGTAACGGTGAAGCAACTTTTGAGTCTGGCTTGGCAATTGACGATGACACAGGAGGTAAGGAACCTATTGCAGCGCCTTTCTTGCTTACAGGTGACGAAATTATGCACTTCGCTGAAGCAGAGGAGGAAGGAACTTTTACAGGGCATTCCTTGGTAACAGGCGAGGTTGTGCGGTAATCCTGAAGCCTATTGCCTGGCAATGATTGTGCTGATCCTGATGAACTTATTGGGCCACAAGAGCTTGCTACTCCTAGCAAAATGTTGCTATGGTTTTCCCGTGAAGCAGCTGGTGTCCTAGTGACAGTGTTTTGCCTCAACTGGAACGCCGCAGTTTGCACTTGCTGCTTTTGCTGGCCACTGCAGGAAAAAACAAAAAGTAACTATACACATTAGTTTTGTTGATGAATGTGGGGAATAACAGGCAAAATCATTTAGGATGTTGTTACTTTTGAAATATTCCAAACAAATCTTAAGTTCAGAATGAAATGGAATCAAAAGCTCACAACATTATAATTTATATGTAGTCTTTTTCATGTTGGTGCAGGATCATTGTCATGCACCTTCAACTATCAATTAATTCATGTACTCGGTAATCACTCCAAACTAAAACTCTTATAAACGCAAGTAATACTTTATACCAACCTTGTACAGCTACTATATGGTGCTGGATCATCGGTAAGATTGATGATTTGAGGCTTCTTATTAGACGAAATATTAGACTGGTGAGCTGTATCCATCTCTGCTGTTTGATCTTTATTTCTTCTGTAGAAACCTAGCACATCATCCATGGCTTTGACAAACATGGGGAGCTGCCCTCTCATGTTCTCGGGAATGTTGTTTTTCTGTAATTGTAAGAAGCTCACCATGGTTCTAACCCTCTTCTTCATGTGTACTCTAAATTTATATTGATCAGCTTTGTCTTTGGGTAATGACTCAAAGTGTTCCTGTACAATGATGGAACAAATGAGAATACGCATGGATGAATATTCATATCGGAAAATAATTGAAAAAGAAAGCATAGAAGACCTTTGTAATTTTCGGGACAGCACTAATTCGATCAAGTTCCACAAGTTCTGAAAGGTGCTTATCTTTAAGGGCCTTCATCTGCAGTCAAATAAAATAATCTGAGCAACATAATTTGAAAGGGAACAGTCACATTTTCACGGCGTTATAATGGTTATACAGAACCATGTTGAAAACTAGACTGCAATAATATTGTTTTTCACAGCATTAATTATACATCATAGTTATCATAAGGGCAGAAAAATATACACTTCACAGCATATCTCCTTCTCAAGTTGAACAAACGAAATATTACTCCCACCTGTTGAAACATTTCCTCCCTCCAATCATCTTCAACAATTCCCATTGATGCTGAAAATGACAAAAGAACATGAAAATATGTCATGAGTATCAAAGTGGAAAAGGGCATTGGGCCATGATCATGGGCTCATGGCATCCACAATTCGGTTTTCATAAACCAGATTGGAAGCAAGGAACAAACCTACTGTTTTAGGAATCACACTCTGTAAATTGCGTTCCTGATTGTCGGTAGTCAGCGGCTGAGGTTCCATTTTGATTTGATTATACGTTTGTAATGGGGATTCAACATTCAGCCCAGCATTCTGTTGAATATTCCGGTCTCTAGGATGACCAGTCTGCATTTTAGCATCGTTGGTCTCTACTAGTACTACCGTTTGGTTGTTTTGCCTGTTCATCATATATTGATTGATCTCTGAACATTGCTGAGTCATCCTCATTTGCTGCTGCGGCTGCATACTTGTTGCTCTAGCATTTTGCCTAAGGGGGTTCTGGTGCCCAATTGGTTGAACAACTTGCTGTCCGTTTGACTGTGTAACACCTGTCTCTTTGCCACTTGAAAATTTTATGGGCTGCACTTGCGTGACCAGACGTTTATTCTGGTTCTGACTCTCTCCTGGTTGCACCCTCAGCTGACTCGAATGGACGCCTGAAGGCGATGGAGTGACTATTGCAGGCGAAGATCTAGGAAACTGATCCGACATTGTCACAGCATCTATCTGTCTAATATTATTGTTCATTTTTGGTTCTGGACAAGCCACGTGCTGTTTTGCCACTGGGTTTGAACCTGGATGTGTAATAGCCAGGCTTTGGGTGTGAGGTGATTGGCTTTCGTGAATACTCATCGTCTGTGACACCTGAGACATTGTAGTAGTTGATGAATTGCCACTATGAACTGCTTGATTGCGGTTAGGAAGCTGCCGTTCTGGTTCCGGTTGCCTGCTTCGTTCCCGCTCCATAATGAGCAGCTTGAGAGCTATTTTCTTTAAGTAATCTTCCTGAAACAATATTATGCAGAACACCAGGATAGAATTAATTAAAATGGGACAATGGGGGGACAAAACAAGTGAATGCAGGGTCTCTTCTTTTTCCAGTATGTAGCAATGGAATTAGTGTCATGCATGGGGGACATGTAAATGAATGCATAACTGGAGCCAAAATGCAGGTGTTGCATCACATGCCATGCTGCCAGATCAGTGAAGAAACAACAGGATCAGTAATACACCTTAGTGTTGGCCTCATTGAACATCTTCTGCTCGAATGAAACAGCAATCCTGTTGAGGTCATGGGAAGGGGCAGGCTTGCCCTCATAAACATGCGCCAATTTCCCCAGTCTGATTCAACAGAGGAAAGCAGGGAAGTGAGTCATTTGAATCGTTTCAGGTATTACAACGCCATGTCGAATTGTATATACAGTACTCTGGTAAAAAAATAATCAGTTAAAGCCTGCTCATCAGAGGCAAGCAAAGTCTGCTCGTAACAAAAATGGTCATGGCATTGCAGAACTTATAGGGATGAAGGAAACAACAGGAATAACCGCATGTCAAATTTTGTATACCCGTTATTCGGACAAAAAATAATCAGTTAAAGCCTGCTCATCGAAGACACAAGCAAAGCCTGCTCTCATAAGAAAAATGGCCATGGTACTGCAGAACTTACAAGTCTGAAGGAAACAACAGGTGATTGTGTCTGAAGGAAACAACAGGTGATTGTCACTGGAAAATACTAGATAAAAATTATTTTTTTCGCAAAGAGTGTAAAATTTAGTTAATAGGTGAGCAATCCTCTACTTTGTATGAAGAATCAATAGAATCCATAGCTGCTCATGGTGACAAAACTAAGTATCTACTAGCAAATAACAATCTGCAGCTGCAGGTGACCAGGTGTCATCAGTTGACAACGGAACGGTCAATCACTGACTGCGAACGGGAACCCAAGAGATTGATAGAGGCAACATGCACAAAGGAACAGCCGGAATTCGGAGTGCCGTAAAATTGAACCAAGCAAGTAATCTGAGAACTAAAAAGTAAAAACTGAACCCGCCATCAGCGCCAGGAGAAAAGGGGAGGGGATAAGCCGACCTAAGTAACTAACAGATCCCCTTCCATATCTCGATTAAACCTAGGCCGGCGGCGGCCGGACGGCGACCCCACGGATGCTACGCGGCGCACAGGAACGCAAAACCCCGCCAAGAAAAGGGGCGGAATCGGGGAAAGGGGGCGGGAATTGAGGAGCACGTACATCTTCTCGAGCACGCGGCGGCGCAGGTCCGCCTCCACGCCGTCCTGCCACCGGAGCGGGGCGGCGGCTCCGGCGGCGTCCGGCATGGGGGCTCTCGGTGGCCCGCGGGGATTGCGGCGAGGGGAAGCGGAGGGGAGGGGAAGGAAGAGGTTTGGGAGGGCGGGCGCGGCGAAAATGCAGTGGGCGGAGGGAAGGCAGGGTTTGGGATTTGGTGGGGTCGCTCTCGGAATCAGCAGGTATTTATACCGCCACGGGCTTGAGCTCTCATCCGCCGTTGCCTTCACACTTTGGTGAGTCAAACGAGGGAATCTGTTTTGGGACATTAGTTCCTGATCACGATTAATTGGTAGCTGACCACCGTCAACGCGTAGCTAGTCCCACGTGACGGAGGGGAAAACACATGTGGCTCGTCGCACAGAATTTTAAAGAGAGAGAACGGAGACAGGGGTGTCTTTTCATGTTTTCTGGCTGTATCCTAGAGCAAGCTAAGACCAGGACTTCGTAACCGTCGTCACGTGCACAACCACGGAATCACACGCGGGTTAGAAAACTTTAAAAGTCAACGTGATAATCTTACAGCCAAATGAACAACATCGTTTGTGGTCAGTCTACAAGAAATAATCTCGCGCGCATTAGAAAGTGAGTTCATCACTATATTCCGTAACTTTCTGGTGATTGGAAAATTCATGCGTGATGGGTAGCGCCATGAATGGACGGAATCTCTGCAGTAATGCTGACATTTGGGCCTGAGCCCACACGTCAGTGACGGGTAATGCATTATTGTAAACGTCATCGCTTCATTTATTGATAATCTGTGAGGCATTGTTGCTCATCATCAACACTAGGCCCAATGCGGCCTACCATCACCGCCATTCCTCCTCAATGATCGGTGCATCAAATCCGGCGGCTTCTTGACCGGATCCAGCCATTGCCTGCCATCGTAGTCGAGCCTCGCCTGACCGTGACTAGCCTGCATCATCCTCTCCCCTTCCATCATGGCCTTAAGATTTGTCATACCCGGTTTCAAGGATCGATACAAAGTATATCTGTATGCATGTTCAGAAACAAGTTTTCACCCACACACAGGACAATTAATGTGATAAAAGAACAATAGTTTTATTATTTTGATAAATAATTACAATGATGATCCATAGATCAAAAAGAAAAATTACATTGCAACAGGAAAATTAAAATCTAAGTGTTAGCGTCATCGAACTCCACGAGCAATCGACGAGAAGAGAGCATGCCTAGTCTTCACTACATCATCTCCATCAAATGGTCACATCTTCATCCTTGACTTTTGAGCAGCAACAAGTATGCAAAGAGGGAAGCAACAAAGATTGAGTAAGTTACTCAGCAAGTGAGAGAAAGTATGACAGGCAAGCTTAATAAAAGAAAAGGCTAACACAAAGTCTAACTGCATACATAGCACCTATGTCTAAGTTTCTTTTAATTAGAGCAACCTATTTACTAAATTGTCATAGAAGCATGTTACCCCACCTGTTGGCCGGTACAAGTTACCCCACCTGTACCAACACTTTGGGTTACTCCACCCAAAAACTACACCACTACAGGTTACTCGACCTGCAGCACCAAAATCTGGTTACCCCATATCCAACCCTTTCCCCCTAGTTCGTGTCAAAGGTCCATGTCGCTCGTGACCTTGAGCACGACTGCTATAACAGTTTTACACTCTATACAGGTTGCATAACTTTATCCACAAGTTGTTGATTCCATCACTATTTAGTAACTACAGTCTCCATGTTGCGACCACACTGCCCTAAGTGTGAGGCCAAGAGATCACCACAAGGTCTTTCAAAGAGCTTCCCAACTTGCAAAACGCCCAAAGCTAAAGTTTCACTGCTACGAATGTACACCCTTCCTACAGAAGCCCCCTTTGGCGTTGTGGCTTGAAGTACACTCTTCCTCGCCCGAATCCAGAAGTACACCCTTCCTTCATCCTTCCTCGATGCACGCAAAACTAGGAAGTAATCTCCTACTTAACCAGGCTTAACCTATCAGCCATGTGCTTTCCACTGTTGTCATCGTTACGCGTTCCACGAATCAGTCCTTAGAATCCCAAGCAGACACTACTGCAACCAATGGTACTGAACTTAGTACATGTGCATTCCCACACCATCCTCATCAGCCTCTTGCTGGGATTGCCTATGTTCCATATTGCTAAAAAGAGATTAACTATGATAAAGTGAAATGATTAGTCAAGATTATTAGTCATATATTAATCTCGTAAAGCATTCTAAGCATAATGTATCCTCAAATATACTACTATACCCAAACCAGGGGAAAAGAAATGGATCAAAACAAAATATAGTAAACCCTAACATGAGATTGAAATTTAAACATGCATGCATGAAATTAAATTCAGATAGATAAGAAAATAGGAGCAATGTGCATCAAGGACACTTGCCTCTTCGCTCAAGTTGCTGCTCAAAAATTATAAACCATTCAACTCTTTGTCTTGATAATTCATTCTCCATGTTTAAACTGTTCGCCTATTGTACGCACAAATATGAAAAACAAACACACAATTTGGTATGGTATATCGTCAGGAATGGCGGTAGGAAGTCGGGGCGCCGGGTCTAGTCGAACGAGACGAACAGACATGAACTTGCCCATGCTGCACCGAAATGAAAGGAAGAAGGCAGGGATCGTCGTCAACAAGGACTAGGGGTGTCCATGTGTGACTTTATAGGTCTAGAACGGGAGAGGAGGAGTCAGTGGAGGGAGGGGAGAAGCCAAAAGACACAAAAACGTCCAGACAGGCATGAAAGGCTCACGAATGGATGACCACCATGGTTGCTTGTTTCATCTTCTTTGAGTGAAGATTGATCAGGGGTGGAAGTGGGTGACCCTTTTGATGTTCAATGAGTGTGGTTGCTGCTTTATTGTTCGCTGTCAAGAGGTTTTGGGAACATTCTGCCATAAGGTGCCAGCACAAGAGATCGATTGATCGAAGAAAGAAGAAAGGACCTATCCTGGTTTGGCTGCTGGGCTGAGCGAGTGTGAGCACAAGGGAGAAGAAAAGTGAACCGTGAGGAAAAGAGAGAAGAGATAATCGGCTGGTTGAAAAAAGAGAAAATATTTCCAATTAAAAGTTTTGACTCTTTGAAAAATGAGATAAGATTGGAAACTAAAACTTGATAAACTCTTCTAGGAAAAAATTGAGATACATAATTTCTTTATTTTCATTTTAAACATTTTACAAAATCAAAGCTAAATATTTAAAAGATAAAATGAACCCATTATAAGCATTTAAGCGAAAAGTTACAACTCAAAGTAAGATAAAAAATCATGTTGAATTAAAATCAAATTTTAAAATATTTAACATTAAATAAATTAAATGTTTCTTTTTGAAAAAGCTCACATTCCAAAATAGGAATTTTTTGAGTGTTACAAGATCCATCAAGCCAAGGACCATGAGTAACTTCATCCAAGCTCGAGACCATCCATGGATGTAGAGTGAGCTTAGTGGCAGACCTCTCCTGCTTTCTTTCATCCCATGAGCTCAATACAAATGGTGGCTCCCCGCCGTAGCTCCACCATCTTCCGCCGACGCATCCACTCTCCACCGCTGATGCCCCTGTCGGATCTATGGTCGTCGGGGGTTGAATGACCTGTTCTAGGGCCGAACGCAGGCATGGTGAGCTTGCCATGGTGTGTTGTCATCCTGCCATCTCATGTAGAGACGCGAGCTCAGCACTCAACTCCTCGATGGGCTCACCACGTGCCAGATCTCCTAGCCTATGGCCTTCCGCAGTATCCGACCTTGTTGTCATTGAGCTGCTCGATGTCTTCCATAACCTATGGCCTTCCACAGTATCCGACCAAACCAAGCAGCACTTGGCCTCGCCTGGTCGCCTCCCGCCACGTCCAGACCCTCCTCGTGCCACAATGACCCACCCCATCCTCCTGCCGTCGTGCCTATTAGCACTCGGCCTCTAGCGCCATGCCCCGACACCAGTTCTTTTCTCCGGGAAATGGCCATGGCCGTGTTGTTGCTGAGTGGAAGGGAGGATACTTACAAGCTGCACCCACACAAATGTAGGGGGAGAAATATGAGATTTTGCTACAGTTAAAATCATTTTGTTGACCACTATATTATATGAGTCAGCTCCTATATCACCATGCATATAGGAGCTTCATTTTGGAGTCATTGCTGGAGATAGGGATGAAAGCGGCGAGGATAATTTCCGAATCCGATCCGATCCGAAACCGTTATTTGAGGTTGTGGGGGAGCATTTGAGGTTTTTTGCGGATATGGATAATCCGAATCCGATGACACGCGGATGTAGAATAGGTAATGGTATCAATAAAATCCGACGGATAAAGGTTATCCGATAATTATAAATGGATTATCCGATACTCGTAATAGGATTATCCGATAATATTTTCGGCCCACAAAAGTACACCGCCTAAGACTATAAACCTTCAAGGCTACAACCCAACCGGCCAGCTCATTTATGTGATTATGTGGATCGTGTCCCATAATAATACTTTTCTACATATATTTTATTTTGTTTTATACACTTCTTTGGGATAATACGGATTGGGTTGTGTGGTGTTTTGCTTGACTGGAATCAACTCATTACACATGCTCCGTATATATTTTGCAAATTCTTAATAAGCATATATTTCTCTAGTGAAAGAGGTATTATGTCCGATAATTTTAAGTCCGCTTCCGATCCGCCTCCGCCCGAATCCGTACCACCTCCGGCTTCCGAAAAAATCCGTATTCGAATCCGTATCGGTGTATTATCCGCACCGCTCCGAATCCGATAAGAAAATAAGGATTACGATATCGGGAAGACATTATCCGATCCGCAACTGGAGATGCTCTCAGATATGATGCTTTCTGAATTCCAATCGTGCCAACACACAACACCACAAGAAATTAAGAAAAGTGATGTGCCCCCAACGAGAGAGGGAGCAAAACCACCAGAAATATTTCCTAAATATAGCCTCATTCTCCTTGATCGATGAACAATGCTATGATATTGCACTACAGCACGAGTCAGTAGAACCGACCATGCCCCACGAGTATAGCTGGCCAACGGACCGGGCCGGCATGGCGGGCCTACGCCTAGGCCCAAGCACGGCATGACTAATTTTAAATGGGATAAACGGGCCGGGCCGATCCAAGGTTAAAAAGAATAGTTTTCTGCTGATTTTAATTATTTTTAAATATAAACGGGCCAAACGGACCGTGCCGGTCCGTGAAGCACGGCCCGAATAACGGGCTAAATGGACCAATAGCTAAACAGGCCGTGCCGTGCCAGCCCGACGGGCCTGCGCCTAGGCCCAAGCACGGCCCTCAACAGGCTGCAGGTCGGCACGGCCCGTTACCAACGGCCCCGGGCCGTGCTTGGGCCGGCCTAAACGGACCGGGCCTAGAGAGGCCCTTTTAGCCCGACCGACTTGGTTAGCTATACCCACGAGGCCACGAAGATCCTTCTTGCGCTGTCCAGACTACTTGGAAGGACTGAGGTCCTAAGCAGACCATCGTATGCGTCACTCGCTGACATGATTTCCTTGTTCTTGCGGCCCAAGTGCTAAACCCTAAACCCTAAACCCTAAACCCTCTTAAATTTGAAAAACCTGAGTGCTACATCACCTTTTTAAATCTACATGAAACATTTCAAAATAAAAAAATGGCATGAAAGATCCTTAAGGTGGGAATTATCTCTAATGTTGTGGAAGGCTAATTATTGCACAACTATCACCTGTCATCATTTTTTGGATCCATATGCATGATAGTCTGGAGGCACGCTACCTACTAAATGTATAAAATAATTCCAGTCAAAAACAGCTTAGCTAGCTGTGCAAAAAACTTGTACCCTGATAAGTGGTTGGAATAAATAGCAGCTGTAGATGTCATGAACCGGTCACAATAAACAACAGATATTGCCTTTCTTGTTACATCACAAAACTTTGAGATCATCAGATCAAGTCTGAAAACGCTATACGGTTCCACATCATAGGAACATGAGGAATCCAAGATTATTCAAAATGTCAAAGAGACATGCCCCGTTGCCTCCCGATCATGCTGCCACTACTATCTTCTTTCCCCTGTACACATGTACAGAACACCAGCAATAAAGATTGCCTCTACTTTGTTCTCCCGAGTCAACTACATTCTTCAACTGCAACATCAGGATCTTTTCCACATTAAAATTCACACAATTCCGCGACTACATATCAAGATAACTGTGGCGGCTCCTATCAAAGGACCTGTTTTCGACAATTCGACTAACATGAAGTTACATATACATGTCTATTTCTTTCAACCGTGCCTCCATTCTCTATTTCTCATGCACCGACGCAGCTCTCCCACTGGCCGAACCTCGAGCCCAGCACCCTTCCGGCGTGCTGCTGCACAAAGTCTGTGACACCCCGTCGCACGCAGGCGTCCCATGTGCTGGCTGTCTCCTTCAACGACCGGGGCTCTGGGAGAAAGCGCAGGGCGTGCCTGAATGCTGCATCCACTATCTCTGAGATGTTGCTGGAATTTTTCCTACACGGACCACAACCACAATTTGAGCTAAGAAAGAACGTACTGCAGAAGGCTGATGGACGACTAGTCGGCTAGTATCCAAGAAAGAGTTTAAAGAACTCACCTTAGAGTTTCACCTCCTTCGTCGCAGATGATAGTTGGAGAGCTCGCTGGATAATCCGCAGGGACCAATAATGTCACGGGCATCACAAGAGGCTGCATTCCTGGTAATGATTTCAGGTTTGGTGCCAGGGACACACTGGTGTACAAGAGTTTGATCAGGGTCCCCCCATTGCATGACATGATCTCATCTGCTAAGTTGCCGCGAAGGATGCTGATTGTGGTATCAATCAGTTTGCTATTAGTAGCTTCAATCTCGTCCAACAGCAGCTCCTTGGCATCCTTCATTGAAAATGTCAATGATAATTGGACAGTCTTGCACAACATTACAGATCAGATAGCACAATATTAACAAATCGAGAAATAGTTACAGGTCTTGTTATAGCCCAAGATTACCTGGGTTTTCTGTCTCTTTGCACTGTGCTCTCCAACGTATGTAGCACCTGATATGTTTAAGCTGACAAAGGGTGGAGATTCAGAATATGATGATGTAACATCGTAAGCACACTTCCTCTTGTTATTAGATTCACTCCAAGGTGGAAGTGGTACTGAATCCATTGCAATGAGTGCCGACTTAATAGAATTAAGTGAGCTATGAAGGACCGGCGGTGATGAGGCACACACCTGTAAATAAAAGACGAAGTACAGAAGTTTCAATACTGTGTTCGCGCAGGAGCATGAAATTGTTACTAGATGAGAAATATTTAAGACTTACAGCATCAAGTAGACGGTCGATGGGCTTCTTGGCCGCCGGAGTTTTAGCTATAGCACACACCTCATCTTCTGCTTGACTGGCTGCTATTTGTACCGGACCCGAACCCAGAGAGGCTGGTACTATCAGTTGTGAGGGAGTGACCTGGTTGTTGATGTCATCTGGTGCTATGGACTTCCCCGAATCACATGGGGAAGTAACTTGTGCTACCCCTGACTTTGCAGCATTGGATAATAATGTGGACTTCACAGATGAACAAGGTGAAGCAGTTGCTAGAATCGGTGACTTCTCAATGGTCGATGTTAAAGAGGACTTCACTGACACACAGGGTGAAACTGTTACCACAAGCCTGGGTTTGGCAATGGGTGATTGCGTTATGGAGTTCAGTGAACTATAGGGTGAACCAACTTGTACAACCGCTGACTTGGCAACAGGTGATGGCGTGCAGCACGCCCCAATGTCATTTGTTGGTGAAGACTGCAATGCCCCTAGTGATTTGGCTGAAAAACAGGGGCTTCTCACTCCTTGAGGAGCCCTGCTATCAGTTTTCTGGAGAGATGGTGGTGTTGTAGTGACAACATTTTGCCTCGCTTGGGAAATGCTTGCATCTGCACGTTGGTTCTGCTGGCTACTGCAGAAAAAGATTTCTAGACAGTTACAAATATCTTTCTTCTAAAGAAAACAAAAACCTTGCATGTTGTGTTTGGATTCCCTACTGGTGCCTACTGTACCCATTCATCTTTCCACTATCTAATGAAGAAATGATTGTGCCAATATCACATCAAATAAGTTGTGGACTTGTGATTGTGTGAATGCAAAAGTGAAGATGCTGTTAAACACACTTGTGAATTGTGATTGTGTGAGTGCAAAAGTGAAGGTTCTGTTAAATACACTTCAAAAAGTATTATTAGATTTTACCAACCTTTTTCCGCCATTGAATGGGGCTGTATCGCTAGTGAGATCAATGGTTTGAGGCTTCGCATGACAATCCTTCGATTGTTGTGCTAATTTTCTACCTTCGATGAGAGATTTTGTTTGTCTGTGGTAACAAAGCACCTTTTGAATTGCAGCCTCATACTTGGGGAGCTTGCCTCTGTAGGTCTCAGGAATTTCGCTTTTCTGGAGCTGTAAGAATTCCAATACACAGGTGATAAATTTTTTTATATTTGAGTTACGTTTATATGCCTCTGCTTTAGATTTGGGCAAGGACTGGAGTTCTTCCTGTCCAGAATTGGGAGGAAATAGTATAAGAGATAGAGATGTGTAGAAATATCAGTTGATTTAGATACAGAATGCCAAACTGCTAAACTGTAAAGGACAGAGACCTCTGTTATTTCTGGAATAAAAAGTATCCGATCGACTTCCATGATATCCGAAAAGTGAGCAGTCTTCCATGTCTTTATCTGCAATAGAGAGGAAACTTGCCATCATATAAATATTTCAATAAGTTTTAACCGCAATATAACAATTTGCTAGAGCTGAATGCATATTGCATATCATCGAAAGCTAAGAAACAGAAAGTAGCATTAACTATGTTATAGAGACGTAATATCCAATGAATAAAATCATGAACTAAGGTTTGTACATCATAAAAGAACACTAACATAACAAAATCATACAAAAATGTATAGAAGCATGAAACTGATTAAGTCGTAAAATACAAGACTATCACCTTCTGAAACATTTCCTCCCTCCAGTCAACTGCTTCATCATGGTTTGTCGTTTCTGAAAATAACAAATACAAATATGAAACGTTGAAGAGAGAAGGGAAATGATGAAATAGATATTGTGGTAGCTACAATTCATAGATCGTGAAACAAATGTCAGAAAGAAAATAACCTGGAGTTTGTGGGTTTGGGCGACGAACATTGCTTTGCTGATTAATATTAACCTGCCCACAGTTACCTGGAGTTATCAATTGAGACTCCATGTTGGTCTGCTTCTGGAGCCTCTCTTGTTCGCATGCCTTATGCAATGACTGTTCCCCAGATGCGTACCCAACATTGTGTTGACTATTTAATCCTCCAGGATAACAGTTCAACTCGGCCACATTTTCTCCAACCATTTGGGACCATTGTGAGTTTATATGGTGTTGGTTGACCCCCAAACCTTGATGGTTCGTTATAAAGTGCATTGGCTGCTGCTGTACGACATAGATGCTACCGGCATTTTGATTGAGGAGGTGATTAGGTTGTGCATTTGGTCGTTGCAGTTGTGCCACACTTGCCTGGTTGCAATTACCAAAGTTTATCTGCTGAAATTGCATGTCTTGGTGTTTGTTCTGACTTTGCATAGGTCTTGACTGCACAACTTGCTGACCCGACTGGATGCCAGGTGCCGCCGGCGCAAATGCTGCCGACTGAGAATTAAAATTCTGATTGGGCATTGCCATCATATTTGACGGTCTGAACTGCATATTCGGGCCAGACATGTGCCAATTTGGCTGCTGAGAAGGTGGCCGCATTGGACTGGCCATCGCCGACTCTGCTTGAGGAGTTGTGGTAAGCAAAGAATTGCCTCCTTGGACAGTTTGAACTGGATTACCCAACTGCATTTGGTGAGCCATCTGCATCTGTTGCTTGCGGTTCTCAACAGCAGCTTGCAGTGCTCGTTGTCGATCCTGGCCAAGACTTTGCAGCTTCATAGATATCCTTCTCATGTAGTCAACCTGAGAGCCAAAATTTAAATTGGATAATAAAAAATTCAGTTCGAATAGATCAAATGCAAACAAAGCATTAAAGCAAAATACAGATTTCTCGTTTTTGCCAAAATACTACTGATTGCTGATACTGAATTTTTTACGCACCTGGCTTTGGGCTGCACTGAATGCGCCCTCCTCGACATTAGCTGCATATAAACAGAGCTTCTCAGGGGTGGCACGCACATCAGCTTGGAACAATTTACTGAGCTTTGAGACCCTGAACACGGAAAGCAAATATTAGCATTCTGAGCAAAGTAGCTTGATTGAACACCAGCCCCCACAATTAAAGGTTAAACCCATCTTGCAGATATAAACAATTGACGAGAACATCTACCCTCCATAACATCAAGCCCGTGTGCATAGCTAGTTGTAGGCAGAAACTATGACCGATTCAGACAGGCAAAGCAATAATAATCTGAGAAATGTGCGAATTGCGCCGTCAGGGACCGATCACCCCGGTGGGACCCTGATTCTGATGCACGGATACATCCTCCGGATAAACACGAATTAAACCCGAAATCGCGGAACAAAATGCCGCAGCCGATCGGATTGATCAGCGAGGGGATTGGAACGAAGAGATTGCGGGAGAGAGAGAGAGAGAGAGAGAGAGAAAAAGCAGAGGGAAGGCGACGCACATGTGCTGGCGCACGGCGGAGCGCGCGTTAGGCTCCATGTTGTCTTGCCACCGGCCACCGCCGCCTGCTGCCATCGGGACGGGAGGGGATCGCTGCGATGGGCGTTGCCGGAATCCGCGCGGGAGGCTTGCCGCGGAAGGAAGCAGCAGCAGCAAGAAAAAGATGGATTCCGTCGGGGAGAAGGCTGCTGGGTCGGGGCCAATTTATTCCCGCGCGCGGGCCTTAGCCTGGGCCAACGCGGAGCTGGATCGGAGTTGGGCTCCGCGTTCCAGGCTTTTTTCCTGGAAAACACCTCGGGAGAAATTCATCAGATTTTTCTTGCTTTTTACTGGAAAACACCTCAGGAGAAATTCATCAGATTTTTCATAAGATAATAAGAAGATTAAATTAATCAAAATTATTTACACTTACTGTACTCATCTCAAATATAGCAACGATTACTCACATGAGTTGTTTGGTGTTCAAAAAAATTCAATCAACTAAACTACGATCAGTTTGTAAATTTTTTTTGAACGAAAGATCAGTTTGTAAATAAACAATAATTATTTTTATGACAATTGTATCATTTTTGAAAAGTTCTTTTTTTTTTGTAAACAACTCTCTCTCTCTCTCTCTCTCTCTCTCTCTCTCTCTCTCTCTCTCTCTCGGTGCATAAGTAAAATATTGATCATTTGAGCTCTATAATGAGTAAAACTTTGACGTAAAATTGTAAGTATTTCTCATTAAAAACGTATAAAAAATGTGTAGTTTCTCTCACGAATAGTTTTCTTTAGCGTCAAAATTTTATAGGCTGCAAAGGTGGTTATTGGGCTGCAAAGTATGTAACCTTTTTGGCCCGGGCTTGCTGGAGAGGTCGGATTGTTCGAGTGCCTCCTCTCACACAACTAAGTGGGCCCATAGTGTTAGCTAATAACAAGTCAAACTTGTTGTAAATCTGTGGTTCATGTCAAAGAAGGTGTAAGTTTATGATACTTATTAAGATCATACAATGGAGGCATTGGCAAATTAACAAGGCAAACTTGTTGTAAATCTGTGGTTAATGTCAAAGAAGGTGTAAGTCTAGGATACTTAAGATCATATAATTGAGGCATTAGCAAATTAACAGGTCAAACTAGTTGTAAATCTGTGGTTCATGTCAAAGCAGTTGTAAGTCTATGATACTTAAGATCATGCAATGGATGCATCGGCAAATACCAAGTGGGAGAACATTTTCAGTTCTTCCGTTTGGTCAAGCATATATCTGGGAGAAGATTTTCAGCTACAAGAACATATTTAAATTAGAAGTTTCGAATTTGTTTGCATATGAACTGGTGAGATGAAATGAAACCTAGTCCCGACCCAATAAAGGAGGGAGAAAATTTAATCTTTCGAGGAGCAAATCGAAGATCAAACTAACCAGCGTACCCAACTTTTGAAAAACTATCTCTATTTCAAAATATAAGTATTTTTTACTTTCAAATATCACGTTTCACCACTTATCTTATTTAAAAACTTTTAAAAATATAATTTATATTATTTTAAAATTATTTATCATTAGAGATACTTTACATATATTTTATTTATTTTTATATTTTTATAAAAAATGAAATAAAATAAACATTCAAATGCAAAAAAATTGCTTTGTAATGAAGATAGTATTCAACAATAGTCTACCGCTTGCGTCTGTACGCTACCATTCTCTTGCAGTAATTGGTTGCCCTTGCATTTGTAGCTACTTTAAAATATTTTGAATAAGACAAATGTGACAACAATTTAGGAATAGAGGGAATATTCATTTTAACATCTATACAAAATTTTGAATAAGACAAATGGTCAAACTTGAAACGAAAAAGTTAAAAACATCTTTTTTTATCAACGAGGGAGTATAGCAATTGAGCTCAGATGGATTTCATATTATCGCTTACTTCTTTTTTCAAAATATCATTTGCTTTTTCCTTTTTCCACTCTGCACCAATTTTTTTCTTGTTTGGATATTTTAAAAAAAGATCTTATAAACACAAATACTGATATCCATATATGAGTATTCATCTCTATTGACATATGTACCAGCACCTTATCTTTATTAGCTTATGTGGAAAATTAGGTCGGTTGATCCCAAGAGTCATAAGGCATCATAGATATTGCGTACCGTTAAAGAGTAATTAATCATAAATCTACATGTTGCTTTCAGTACAAAAAAAACTATAATACTCCTAGTTTGAAAATCAACCATAATTGATTGTTTGAATAATGAGTCAAACTTTTTTATATTTGAAAACAATTTTAAAATATCTGTACGTAATAACTTATGAATTTATCATATGAAAGTATCTCTCATTAATAATATAGTTTTTTTTCATTTGAGGAATCAAAACTATGTAGGTTACATAGATGATTATTTGATTGTAAACGATGCAACCTTTATGCTCTGGGTTTGATGTAGTTATAGGTTATGTACATTGTTGAGCGGATAATTATATACGTTGTTTTTCGCTCATGCATGATAAATTCACAATATATGATCATTTATACAGTATCTAGCTCTGATCTCGATAAATTTGGATGGCAGCGTTTTTCTATTTTTTGCGGCAAAGCATATTTTTTTGCCGTGTGCCACACTGGCAGCACACGGCAAAGGTCAAATTTTTTGCCGTGTGCCACACTCGGCAGCACACGGCAAAGCAAATTATTTTGCCGTGTGCTGACTCGTTGGCACACGGTAAAAAATTTGATGGCTCGTTACACGGCAAACACTTCGCCGTGTGCCGAGCTCGGCACACGGCGAAGGGGCTTTGCCGTCGGGCACCATCGCCGTCGGGCTTTCGTCGTGGGCCACCTACGGCAAAGGTCTTCGCCGTGTGCTAGAGGCTCTTCGCCGTGTGCCGCAAGCACACGGCAACTACGCGATTTCCGGTAGTGTACGCATCTCTATATCTCTAAAACGCGTGGGTTTTCTTGCAAAACAGCTAGGCCATGTCATCAAAACGTTCTCGGTCGTTGGATCGCTCCTCGGTGAGATTATAGTCGTTAGATATGCACCTGGTACTTTTACATCTAGAACCTTCACGAAATATCTTTTGTTTTCTGGTCCTCCCACCATTCCTATGTCGGTGTTGCATCTAGATCCCTCAAGAACTATAATTGCATTTCTGGTCCTTCCACCTTCTCCGGAATCTTGCAACCAGAACCTTCATGAATCGAGATTCTTTGTTTGACCCTTTCAGAATTATTTATGTGTCTGTTGAACATGGTAACTTACAACATTAAAAAAAAATCTAAACACTTTTATGCTTTCAAAAAAACCCATGTTTATTTATAAAATTTAAATAATAATAATAACTGATCAACATTGCTACCAACAATTTTAAAAATAAAATAAATAATTTATTTTTTCACAACAAATCTATCCTAATTTTTCCTCCATATATCAACATATCCAAGCCACAAATAAAATGATCACATTTAAAACACTCTGGTTTTTCCCGTAAATAAAAAGAGACACAACTATGGAAATTCTTTAGTTATTTGTAAGAGCTAAGCTACTACCCACCGGCATTTTGATCAAAAAAAAAGAAGAAACAAATGACGACACCATTGTGAATGGTTAAGATATCAGATTTTAAAAATCTAATCATCGGTACTTATCTTGAGTTTTTTTTTCTGTGTGAATCCAAAACTTGAGTTTAATTTTTTTTCTAATAATTTTGATCCCCATGGTGGGACCTATTTCAAATCTTTTTTTTTGCATTGAATCCTTTTCTCCTCCGGGTGAATGAACATTGTCACTTATCTTCCCATGCAATCACAAGTGTTAACAGAGAAGTTTCTGTAATATGATCAATTTAAGGTGATTTATTTTTAGTGCAAAATTTACATTCCATTCTGTACCGCAATAGGTCCTATTCAAAAAACCTATCCAAATCAACTCATTCTTTTAGAAGTCTCTCTTTTTTATTTTACAAGTCATGAAATATATCTTAATTTTATATGTTTATTACAACTCCTCTATCTTGAATAAAGAGTAAAGCATGTAACATTTTGATGCATGTCTCTTTGTTTTAAAAATGATGAGATATTCCTTAATTTTTTAAGATTTTATCAACTGTAAAATTTTGCTATCGACGAAATAACACTAAATCTATGTTAGACACTATGGTAACTCCAATTAGGAATAGAGTTGTTAATAACTATATTTTTTTATCAGCAAAAATGATACTAACATTTTTTTAGATATGGTCTATGTACAATTATGAAGGATAACTATAACGGACCACATGTTAAGCTTTCAATTTATCTATATATACATGATAATATGGATCATTTTATATGCATTGTTTATATTTGACTCATTGATAAATATATACTAGAGTAATAATGATGGGCCACAACCGAAATTGCAAAACAAAATAACACGTTACGCGCGGCAAACGCCGCGCAATATTTTCTAGTGTTAATCTAAGACTTCAGGTAACACACTTTAGGATTCATGCAAACAGATAAATCCAATGGTACCCAATAGGTGGTCCAATGCTTGGCAGAGCTAAGCGCTTGGTAGGACCATTGCAGCCACTTTTATCCATATTTCCTGAATTAGCAGAATTTATCTAAGAGGAATTTGGGACCAAACTCAACGTGCATGTTAGTTCCTTGAATTCTTCTACCCATGAAAATTTCCAACTTAATTTTTGAGCTTGGGAAGTGCTTGCAATTGTTTTTTCATTTCAGGAGAAAAGCACAAACGGGAAAGTCGAGAAAATGGGATGATGCCATGGAATATGCGGTTTGGCCCGTCTGTCAGCCGCACAACGGCTCCTCACAGGCGCGCCGCGTGTCAGCCCGCGCCGTACGCCAGCGCTGCGTGGTCGGCGTCCCCTGGTCACTAACCCACCTGGTCGGACGCCCCAGCCCCGCCATTCAAACCTGGTCGGGAGCCCAATCTCCCATCTCCCTCTCATTTCTCCCTGTTTTCCCCCTCACCCAACGCTCCGCCATTGCTGCCCAAGCTCAGAGCTTCGTTGCACCGCTGCCACACTGCTGCTCTAGCCCAGCCCGTCCACGCCTGGTCCTGCCTCGTCCCCCTCTAGCTCCGGCAACCCGCCAAGCCCAAGCCATGGACTAGGTCAGCCGCATTTACGCGTATTTGGCCGGCGCACCGCAGCGGGCCTCTCCTTTCCCTTCCGCTGATTCCACTCGTTCCGGTGAGCCTCGGTTCTTCCCTCTCGCTCCGGATTATGCGCAATGCCGCAATGCAGCACCCTAACCCGCTCCTTCTTGCATTTTGTACAAGGGATGGCCGACGTTTAATTTTTCCCTGCCCCCACCCCTGCTCTCTCCGACGAAGTCCCGCTTCTGGTCTTCTCGATGCCAACCAAGCCCAGGCCGGTGAAGATTGGAAACCCTAGCCATCATCGTCGCCCCTCCGGGAGGAGCACCTGTGTCGAAGGCCGCCGCCCGCCATTGCTCGCCGTGGGCCACCTTCCGGTGAGGTTTTCGCCCCCGGAACCCCACGGTCGCTTTCCCCGTGTCACGCCAGGACTACGGGCCACCTCCCGGCCGGATCCGCGCCCTCTCACGCCGCACCGGTGCGCCGCACGATTTGTGGCCCTCGGTGTGGCCTCTGTGCGCGGGGGAATTATTTAAATGTCTCTGTGGCAATTTTGTAAATAAGGTCAAACTTTAGTTGAATTTAGAAAAATCATATCTTTTGATCTATACCTCAATAAATTGCATACTAAATTTTGTTGGATTCCTTGAGAAATGTAGTATATAATGGTGCACTTAGTTTGGCATGGTCAGAGGTAAATTAATTAGGTTAATTTCCTTTTTGGATATTCAAGAATATGGTTTAATTAATTATTGGATTGCCTTTAAATTTGGAGTTGAGCTTAATTATCATCTAGATCATGTGCCTAGCAATCGAGAGGACTTTGGATTGCTATTTTGCCTAGCTTTTGCAAGGATTAATGAATTATTTTCGTGCACAAGCGATGATGGTTAAAATGCTTCATAGGAGTTAATGAACTAAATAAATATAGTTTGTTATTTGCAATTAAGAAACCGACTCTCGCTGAAAACTAAGTTCTCTTATACTCGATAGCTATGTGTTTTTGATGAAATTCATACATATTTCATAAAATATTTAAATCATGTTTTCATCAAATTTAAACATCACTCTTGCATCATGTAGATGCGATGGTGAACACGGTGATCGGCGAGGAGGAGCACGAAGTCGCTGCTTGTTGGTGACCCAGCTGACTAGTGTCAAGCTCAAGGCAAGCCATGGTGCACAAACTTAATTATTTAAGTCTTTTATTTTCATCACTCGTGCTTGTAGGTTTGTACTTGTGCACTAAGTGTACGAGGAGTTGTGATGAAAACCTAGCATGCAATAGATCCCGACTATCTATGTTTCATAGCCCTGCGTTAGATGCTTGCTTAATTAGGGCGATGATCCGTCGAGTGGTACTGAAAGAGTCTTCAAGGTGGTAGCCCCGTCCGTGCACACAAGGACTGCGTCGTGTCCGACCCATGTGGTGCTGATGTTAATGGATCCGATAAACCGACGTACCGATGTGTCGGGGGAGAGATTAGCGCCGCCACGTGGCGTCATTGGGACCCACTTAACGAAGGGTCGGCCCTGGAACGCAAAACCGGGTCAACGGTCGAGGCCGGGTCCACTCCCGAACGACTACCACGGAAGGACAGGTCAAGAAGGGACAGGCTCGACCTTGCTCGCCAAGCCGGGAAAGCCCCGCCCCGCACGACATTGCCCACCGAGGCTCGAGGATGCTTCGCCTCGGTGACCCCGTCCGCGGGACTCGAGGGCGTCTCGTCCCGCTCGACCTCCAAACTCGCACGCCTACTGCATTAACTTCACCAACCCCGCGCCCACGTGGGCGCTCCTCGGCAATCATTGCCGCCGGCCATCGCTCCATCCCGCCCGCTGCACCACCTGCTCCCGTCGGAACACGCCGATGGGACGCGCCGTCCCTGTAGCTTGACGGAGGAGGCATGGACCAAAGACTCCGGGCTCCGCCATCATCGGCTGATGTACGATGGTACGGCCTGCGGCATTATTCGGAGACATGTGGAGCTCGAGTCCGGGCTCGAGCTACACTCCGATTCGCGCGACCTTCGCCGGACGACCTTGAAGCTCGGCGACCCATCATCACCGTCCTCGACCAACGACTCCACCATCAATGCATCCGACGAGGGATGACCGGTATGGGCTGTCCTCTCCAACCACTCCATCACGACGCCGTCCATGGCTCCGCCAAGCGCGGGACACTCCAGCCTTGCTTCCCCGACGCGACAAGCTACGGGAGCAACACGACGGCCCGGTCAACCCACCTAAGCATGGGTCGGGGGAAGGACCCACGGGACGAGCATGAGCCTTGGATAAGTCCACGACCACATACTCTCTCTCTCTCTCTCTTGTAACTCGAGCTCTACCGCTGCAGCTACAAAGCGGAAGAGCCTCGACTCTCTAGACGGACGCCCAACACACGCGATCAACGGTCTTCATACACAAGTTCTTACACCCCGCTCGCACACACGCAACCGGGGACTTGGAGCACGCTCCTCTCCTGCCTCCGCCGTAATCCATCGTCAAGTTGACGCAAGGAACACGAGCGCCGAATCACCCCCCCTAGCTAGACGTAGGGAGCATTCTCGAGCCATCTTAAACCTCTTGTGTCGTACCTTATGTACCATCCGGCCTAAGACGCGCATCCCCGGAATAAAATTCTACTAGCCGGTGGTTCGAACACCGACACGATGGTTCCGTATGTTAGAGAGATACCTTACTCTCTTGGTTACTAGGCATGAATTTGGGAGGAGAGGAGGGAGCACTCTACTCACGGATGAAGTCCGGGACGGCTTCGCTTGAGGGACCCTTCTCGCGGGAGTTAGGCCCGACTAACACTATAGTGTCGGCTGAGAAAGATTGTCTCATGCGGCTTACGGGAAGCGTGTATGTGATGTGTAATCAGGTTTCTCCTGCAAGATGTAAATCGATTCGAATCGCTGCCTCTCACGGTAATGAGTATCACTTATCTCGTTCACCGGAACGTAGTAAGCGAGAGGAACTTATATGATAATAATGATTAATTTGTTGTATTGCTTATTACTTGTTTGAAAACATGTAATGCTTTAGCTTAGTGCAATTAAATTTAAACTTGGCTTAATGAACTGCTAAAAGATAAAAGTAAGAATCCACTTATAGAGCGGCTTAATGCTTAATTATCCTACCCCTCGGCCTTTGCATGTCTAGAAGTCGGCTGTAGATGGCCACTTTAACGGGCCGGTCTTGCTGAGCTTTACTTGCTCGAGCTTTGCTCTATGTGGTCTTTAGAGAACCTGGATGAGCAGGATGACGTTGGTGGTGACGGTGACTAGCGAGGACCGGTCCACGGACGGAGGCCACTACACTTGGGAGTGGTGTAGTCCGGAGGAGTAGAGTCGTCGATGTGCCGACAAGGTGTTTAGGGCAGAACACCTGTCTCTGTCGGATGTCCTGTTGTGTATCGCCGTGAGAGCAATTGTATCTTTATTGCTTCGCTTTATTAGTTTGTATTCCAAACTTATTTGCTTCTAAAGCGATGGGACTGATGTAATATTTTTATCGGGATGAATGTAAGAGACTTGTATCTTATGTTCATTGTATCATGCTTATGTTTGAATGTTGTAATCATCGAACATCGCAACGTCCGATGCCACCCAAGGTGATCCTGGTGATGTAACCTCTTCGTGAGGCGGGTCTGTCACATGGAAATATTTCTAGCCTGGTGCGTAATTTCCCAGGACATTTAGGGGTCACAATACTGCAGCCCTATAGCAACCCTTTGCCCATTAGCACATGTAACTAGTGCATAGAAGTTTCTTGTTGCGTGGGACGACCACCCGAAATCGCTTTTCTAGTAGTGTCGGCATGTAAACGTGATAATTGAAGTATGCAATATTAAGAAGGCGGAGCAGGTTTGCTTATAGCAAACAAATATATGATGTCCGGCAAAAGAATAAAAAGAAATATATGATTTGTGACCTACTTAAAAAGAGTTATCCTGAAAATCAAATTTAACCGTCAAATTGTTTCCAAATCCTATTGAATTCTTCTCATCACTCGAAAACTTCTCGAGAGATTCGTTCTCAAATTTCTAAACAACGTAGGTGATAAGCTGTTGCAAAACTTCTTCAACTCTTTACGAAAATATCCATACATGAAATAATGATGTTAGCACAAATATCATGAGTTTTAGATTTTATTTGCATTTTCTACAATTAAATCACCGGTGGACAACATGATTCGTGATATTTTATGTATAAATTGAGCGACATTTACTCTTTCTTGCCTGTGTACGGTCTCAAATCAGTATTACGAACATGAATGTAAAGTTTGTTTGTGACATATTTCAATATTTTAAACACTTCCAGTTCAAATTTTAAATATCACGAGAAAATGCCGATAACAAAATAAATGCACCAAATATACCAAAAATGGAAAAAAAATGCACAACTTTGTACCATGATGTATCACACATAGTCTCTATAGTATATAAAATAAAATAAAAAGGAAAAGAGGTTAAAAAAAATTATTGTACCGTGTGTGAGGTAAAACACACGGCACAAAGCTAGATGTGCCGTGTGCCAAGGGTTGGGCACACACAAATGCTCGCCGTGTGAAACAAACCGACCGCCGTCAAGCGTGTCGTGTGCTCACCGTTTGGCACACGGCACGGTTGAGTTTGTGCCGTGTGCCCACCCATGGCACACGGCAAGTTTGTGCCGTGTGTCGTTGTGCAACACACGGCACAAACGTGCACTCTTGGAAAACAGCCCTGCAATAGCGGGCGTTTTGGCCCTGCAATAGCGGCCATTCCGGGCGCTATTACGCACAAGTTATTGCAGGGTCCGACCAGCAATAGCGCCCACGGACGCCCGCTATTGCAGAAAACCCTTCAATAGCGGGCGTGATGATGTCACCCGCCCGCTATTGCAGAAACCCTTCAATAGCGGGCAGCTGACATCAGCATGTCCGCTATTGAAGGGTCACCCTGCAATAGCGGCCGGATGACATCACGACGGCCGATATTGCTGTGTGACCCTTCAATAGCGGACAGATGACATCACTGTGCCCGATTTTGCTTGTGGTATCGCCAATATCGTGCACTATGATGTCATCCGCCCGATATTGTTGTCCTAGAAAGCAATATCGTCTAGTGACATCATCTTGTCCGATATTACTAGCATTTTCCGAACTAAAACAATTATTGCTATTTATTTTATTTTCCAGGTGACAAATTCAAATATTTTTACAGAACTGAAAATACATATACACTATATACGCAAGACCATAGAAATAATCATTAAAGCATTTATATGTACATACAACATAGTTATCATTCATTTCACAATATCCACATACATATACATCATGTTTCTAATACATAGTATTCATCCATCAAAACACAACAAAATTACAATTTATCCGGCCACTTCGGCTCTAGTGCCTTCAATCTCTGCTCCTCTCTCTTTGAATTTTGCACAATTGCATCTTGGTGGCCCTTTTGACCGTTGTAGGCTTGTAGCTATACAAGTCTTCATGCATTGCAACATCACTTAGAGGATCAAAATACTTGCCTCTTTCAGTACAAAACTCACGAATCATGAAGCGGAGGAGTTTGGCTGCAATGAGCTCGAGCGTGCTTTCTTCTAAGTAGGAACCTGTTTTTGGCTTTTCATAGCGTTGCTGCCATAAATAAATTATGGAATTAATACATGTTTGTTAAGTAATATAAAACTAATATACTAATGCAAAAAAATACACACTAAATACTTACATCTTTCCATGGGGCCGGTTCTTCCGTAGGGAATGTAGTATATTCCCCATTTCCGACGCTTATGTATTTGCACACATAGTAGCCACGGGTCACGGTCCCAGGATGCTGTTTTGAACACTTTACAAAATAAGGAAATGGTTAAGTTACTTTACAAATAGAGACATTAATTAATTGAATAAAAGAAATGACCATGATATGAGATAATAGTACCGGATATGCGTTTTGTATCCAAGGTTGGTCCGTTTGGGATGAGGGTCACCACCAAGCTCGAGATAGTATTTATAGGCACTAATATAAAAAAGCAAATGAGCAACGAGCATTATGCAATCTATAAAAAATGATAGTTCATTGAATATCTGAAATTACCTATTAAGGGTGTCCATGAAATCTTATACCTCTTAGGATCATAATCCAAAGAGTCAAACACCCAAACTCCCGCGAGTTCCGGATGTATCATGAAAGCAATCCAATGGTCACTATAAAATATGTCATTATGTTATTATCTAATTGAAATAATGATTTGCACAAGAAGTAGCAAGTTACGAAAACTTACTCAAAGTTATATGGAGCCATAATGCATCGTCTCTCTTTCCATTCGTACATGCGTCTCCCAATGTATGTTGCTATACATCTCCTTTCATCCTTAACCGCTTGGACATGTACTTGTTGCCTTCTGGCCTTGGTCACCTTCTTTCCGACCAACAGGGGATGATTATCGGTAATCTTTGGATTCATAGCGCTTTGGCTAATGGCGGTTGGCTTTAGATATCCGACTTCATCCGAGGCACCGGAGTGATGACACATTACGAGCGATCAAAAAGGGTAGTCGGTTGAATTCATGTGCCATTTGCTTGATAATATAATAAAGGTGGAAAACACTTACAGGCACCGGATGGTAACGAGAGTGGCATCCATGCGTTGGAGACGGTACAGAGCATGGATATCCTCAAAAGGCACATTTAAGTCAAAATATCCCTCTTGTCCAAAAACCTCTCCAGGGATCCTTGCCGCGATAACTTGGACACCCTTACTACATGCATTTAAGTACCATGGATGAAAGTACTTAAATATCCATGGCTTCTTTTTGGGTTGTAATCGGGGTCGGGTTGCTCAACCCGTTGCCTTTTACCGCAGGGAATCTCGAGAGGAGAAGGTTCCTCAAACGATGTTGAATGATCGGAACCGTTCCACGATTCATGCGCCGACACGGGGCTCCGAACAGGTTCAGCTTCTTTGCCTTGATCCATTGTTAAGCTTGCTAAAAGAAAAAAAATGGATACGCATATTGTTAAGCTTCTTTACGTTGATAACACGTAAGAATATCGCTACGAAAGTGTTTAAAAAGGCCGTCAATTAACGGCTCTCACTATTTAAAAAGGCCATCAATTATTGGCAAAGACAATTAAAAGAAAAAAAAAGAAAGAAGGGATAGCATCGAGAATCATATAGTAGAGGAGGTAGACGAGATAGAAGGACATACAATGTAGAACAGTTTCATAAGAAAGGCAGGTGCACACTATGCAATGCATACCACAATTTATACGATCTCGGGATAGACAGGTCGGGATACTTGGGTATCCTCCGGAAAACCAAATATAATGTGCCATACACATCACAAAGGTAATCCGGAGAATACCCAAGCATCCGACCATGTCTACCCAGGTCGTACGAGTTACTGGTATGTCTTGCATTTTATTGTACCAACCTTCCTAATGAAACACACCCTACATTCTACATTCTTCCACCCCATCTACCTCGTCTCCTATTAAAAGTCATCATCTGCCGGAAAGATGCTCTCGGTGCGGGTTGCCGAATCAACGGCCATCCAACGCTATCATTAAGTTCATCGACTCGTATGACAACTTGTTTCCAACATTCGAGGATGCGGTCCATGCTGCCACGCTCATCTCACTTTGTCTGCTTTCATCATCGAGCATGGCTAGACCAAGGAGAGAGACAAAGAGAGAGTAAAGATAGGATAAAAGAGAGAAAAGAGAGGAAATAGAGGAGAAAAGAGAAGAGAGTAGAGAAGAGAAAATAGTTTTTATTTTAAAAAAGTGGTCTAGCCATTAAAGAGAGGAAGAGAGGAGAAAAGAGAGGAAATAGAGGAGAAAAGAGAGGAAAGAAAGGGGGAAAAAGAGAAGAGAGTAGAAGAGAAAATAGTTTTTATTTTAAAAAAGTGGTCTAGCCATTAAAGAGAGGAAGAGAGGAGAAAAGAGAGGAAATAGAGGGGGAAAAAGAGAAGAGAGTAGAAGAGAAAATAGTTTTTATTTTTAAAAAGATGTCTAGCCATTAAAGAGAGGAAGAGGAGAAAAGAGCGGAAATTGAGGGCTTATGAAAATATAGAGGAAGAATAGGTGCAACATAAGCAGTTATATATATTCTTACTGCCTACATTGCATCAATATATCATCAATCATCAATCATCGATCAACAGAAATCATGAGGAGAAAAAAAGTCATATGTGACTGAATCGGGGAAGAAGTAAGCAAGCATGACCGCAAGCGATCGTATGTGGCAAGCACAATTATCATATTTGATCATAAATAGCAGGCATGACTGCAAGCGATCGTATGTGGCTGCTGTTTATCGAACAACATTAACCAAGCGAGCATAACCTATCATAATCTGAACAAAAGCACATCTATCATATGAGACTGAACATCGATCCGTTATAATCGGAGAGTCATTCCCAATTTTCAGAATTGGCTAAACGAGTGACAAGACAAAGATATATATAGCCAGGTCAATCGGAACAGCAGGAAACAAGGGAAAAAGTAGAGGACAACATATAACAGATGGCATAATGAAACATGGGGTAGTAGGAGATGACATAGAGCACAACAGTGAGGGATTCCTATAAACCCGTTCAAAATTTAGCAAGTTTGACTTAGCATATCCTGAAAACAAGCCTATTCACATCAGAATACAAAATCAATCACAATTATCATGTGTGATCATAATACTAGGCATTGCACACTGTAATTAGACTAAAGAGGATAAGGATCAGGCCCTAGGAATTGATGGTAAAGCAAGAAAAAAACTGGGATAAGACAAACTATTGCTAATTTTCAGAATTGGCTAAACAGTGACAATCATTTGCGACGAACATAGTTTTTTTAATTTATCTCTGCAATCTAACAAAAAAATATTTATGCAATGGCAGAAAATGCATGTACTTTATAGTTATCAACAGTAATTTATAAGTTTCATTAATTAATTATACAATGTGAAAATATATCCACTGGAAACTGATATTTCAAATGAATGGATGATATATTTAAATTACAGAAATAAATGCTCGAGAGGATCTCATAATCATATGCAAATAAATATATCCACTGGAAACTGATAAATCAAATGAATGAATGTTTTCTTTCGTTGTGACTTAGAGAACTTAGAAAACAATCAAACGACATGATACAACACCCATCACACATAGCAACCTATCAGCTAGTAGAAGTGAAACCAAAGAATAGAGTTTCAAAAAAAGTAGCAACATCTTTGAAACTCCTATTCTGCTAGATCAATTCTTCGAGGTCTCTATTATTTATGTTTCGCTCTTAGGAACTGAGATCATTGAATAAAAATAGAAACCCTATCATTGTGGCATACATAGATTGATTGAACAAGCATTGGGTCAAACAAACCGTGTAACATGTAAATAGCTCCATGCACTACATTGTAACGTAAATACCAAATTTTATCATTCAGTCAATAGGAATTAAAAAAGTATTTACGAGACATGATACAAAGGCACACTGATCGGCACTAAAAATGGACATATCATCTCATCCGATCGACCACAATCGGGAACTACCACACATCTCATCGATATAGCAACTCACAGCAATAATGCATAGTTAACCTAACAAGGCAAGCGAGGCAAAATATACCGAGGGAACAAGTAAGGGCCTGCTGGCTTGAAGCATGCCGGCGAGGAGCACGGCCGGTGAGGAGCGAGGGCCGGTGAGGAAGCGGGGCCGGTGAGGAAGGAGACCTCACCGTCGGGGAGGGGGGAGGGGGAGAGGGGGACGGGGAGGGGGCGGGCGTACCGGGGAGGGCCGACGAGGAGGTCAAGGCCTCACCGTCGGGAAGGGGGAAGAGGAGGGGAAAGGGGAGGGGGAAGGCGTACCGGGGACGACCGGCGTCGTGGGAGGGCCGCGAGGAGGGCGGCGGTGAGGAAGGGCCGTACCGGGAGCGGGGCCGACGAGCTCGAGGATGGAGGAGGGCGCCAACGAGCTCGAGGAGGCGGCGGCGGCCGGTCGGCTCGAGGAGGGAGGCGGCGACGAGCTCGAGGAGGCGGCGGCGGCCGGTCGGCTCGAGGAGGGAGGCGGCGGCGAGCTCGAGGAGGCGGCGGCGGCCGGTCGGCTCGAGGAGGAGGCGGCGGCGGCCGGTCGGCTCGAGGAGGGAGGCGGCGATGAGCTCGAGGAGGCGGCGGCGGCCGGTCGGCTCGAGGAGGAGCCGGAGTTGGGGAGGCGGCGGCGGCGCCGGACGGGACTCACGGAGAGACGGGGCGGCGGCGCTAGGGTTTCGCGGGCGAGAGACGGGGCGACGCGACGGCTAGGGTTCGAGGCGAGAAGAGCAGGGAAAGGGGAGAGGGAGCC
Organism: Chloris gayana; assembly: GCA_031894775.1. Classification (NCBI taxonomy): domain Eukaryota; kingdom Viridiplantae; phylum Streptophyta; class Magnoliopsida; order Poales; family Poaceae; genus Chloris; species Chloris gayana. The sequence continues at coordinate 372,392 of JAUNZO010000859.1, read as the reverse complement.
GGAGTTGGGGAGGTGGCGGCGGCGCCGGACGGGCGGCGGCGCTAGGGTTTGGCGGGCGAGAGAGACGGGGCGGCGGCGCGGCGGGCGGAGAGACGGCGTCGTCAAGCGACTAAGTCCCGGGAGGACGGGAGCTATTTATAGGCGAAGCCTATAATATCGGGCACCGCCGACATCAGCACCACCCGGTATTACGGGCTACCCTATAATATCGGCCGGTGACGTCATCGGAGCTCGTAATATCGCTCGGATGACGTCGGCACGGATGAAAATATCATTTTTCTTTTATTTCTTACATTTTTATTTTCTGCGCTATATTGTTTTTTGATCTGAAATTTGGCATGAAATTGTTTCCATTGTTTTCAAAAATAAATATATTTTTTATTTATTTTTATCATATTATTTCACTCATATATTTAAACTAGGAGATGAACTTTTATGAGTTTAACATGAATTAAATATTTCAAATAATTCTACAAAAATTACAGTAGTTTGTAATTTTCATATAAGTTGTGTATGTCAAATATTAGTTCAAAACTAATAAGAAAACTACATATAGAAAAAAAACAAAAGAAATGTCGGTTTTGCAATTAATTTGACCATTTTATTTTTGCAAAGTACAAGTTATTTTGACCTCATTTTTGGCATGACACTATTTCAACACCATTCCAACCCAAATATATTTTTTATATAATTTTTAAAAGATTTGTATGAAAAAACATATTCAAATAGGACATGTAGTCCTAAGTGAAATGAGTTTCGGACGTAAATTCTTGTTGGTTCGACTCCTAACATTTTTCTACTTTTCAAAAAAAAAAACCAAAAATAACATGTGTGTATTGGAACAAGTTAGGCATTCAAACAAAAAATTGCTGTAAAATTCACAACGGTTTTCAAAATAAAAATGTTTAAATAAATGTTAAACTTGGACCATGATTTCGTACATAGGTACGTAAAGAAAATAATATTAACTTTGGAAAACTAACTGTCCTAAGTGATAGGTATGAATTTTAGAAAATATTAGAAAAAAAATCGCTCAATTTGGACAATATTTGACTAATATAAACAAGTTTGAAAAATTAAATACGAATCAAAAGAAGAAAAGAGACTTATCCTGACGAACCGAGTGCATGAACTAGGGCCAACATGTGGGGCCCACGTGTCATTGAACTAAGGGCCAGTGGTTTTGGAATTCATTTGAGTTATTATGAATTCATTTGAGTTATTATGAATCAAAATATTTTTTTAAAAAAACTAAATTATTTTTAAATTTAATTTTCAAGATTTTAGTTTTTTTACTTTTTACTTTTTATTATTTTAATTATTTTTAACTAATTTATTTTTTTGGCCTTTTGAATTCAATTAGTTTATTATTAATTATTTTGAATTATTTTATTTATTCGAATTATGCTGAATTATTTTCATTTATTTTGATTTCTTTTTTATTATTACGAGTTGTTTTCAATTTTTTTTATTATTTTAAATAACACGGAACTAATTTAATTTAGTTAGCTCGTACAAGCTCTGTAATAGCGGGCTGCTGACGTCATGCGCCCGCTATTACAGGCGGCACCCGTCCGAGCCGATGTGGTTTAGTACCACATCGCCCACACATGACGCGTTGCCACGTTTATAAGGGCGTCGCGCTCGTACAATCGATCTCCTCTCGAAACTTGTTGGGCTGCTTGTTTGTGGCTCTGTTTGATTTGATGGGCCTTGTTGTCTCGGGCCCGTGAACTCGTCCTTTTTTAATTTTCGAATGATGAGAAGATTAAATAAAATATATAAATAATAAGAAAAATTAATAAGGTTAAAATATATAAATAATAAGAAAAATTAATAAGGAACACATAGTAAGAAAATAAATTTAAAAAATAATAAAAATATGATTATATCCATATCAATATAATGAGAAGATTAAATAAAATATTATATTAATATGAATAAAAGTGGGTAAAAAAATTTAAATTACGTAATAATTTTTTAATTAGAATAACCAACAATCTTAATTAAGTCATGGCCCACATATATTATATGAATATATGAATAAAGTGGATAATAAAATACAAATTGCATTTAATTAAAATTCCATGATATGTCACAAATACCATATTTTTTTAATTTCCGAATAATGATAAGACTAAATAAAATATATAACTAAAAAGAAAATTAATAAGGAACACATAGTAAGAAAATAAAATTAAAAAATAATAAAAATATGATTATATGCATATCAATATAATGAGAAGATTAAATAAAATATTATATTAATATGAATAAAAGTGGGTAAAAAAATTTTAAATTACGTAATAATTTTTTAATTAGAATAACCAACAATCTTAATTAAGTGATGGCCCACATATATTATATGAATATATGAATAAAGTGGATAATAAAATACAAATTGCATTTAATTAAAATTCCATGATATGTCACAAATACTAATTAGACATTACACCACAATACTATATATCGACCATTAACCAACTTTCCGTTGCGTTCATCATCATCAGCACGCATGTATGGTGCCATTGATGTATAAGCTGAGCTGTGTTTGAATGAGTTTTAACTTTTTCATGTCCGCAAAGAGGAGACCTCGTCAAACCTGGTTGTGCTCTTCTGGATCTTTCACATTTTGAAGTCCAATAATTCTTTGTTTCCCTGAGAGAACAATATGCTTCTTTTCATGCTCGGGCTCGACTACATAAAACACTTGTGCAACACGTTCAGGGAGTACCCAAGGATCATCTTTGTGGCCTACATTATTGAGGGAAACGAGAGTGAAGCCATATTCATCTACCTCAACACCTTGCGGATGCTTGACCCATTGACACTTAAATATGGGTATACGTACGGTAGTCCCATAGGTGAGTTCCCAAATTTCTTCAATATACCGATAATAGGTGTTCTCTTTCAAGGTGTTGTCCTGTCTTTGTTACACTAATACCACTATTTTGATTCGACTCTTCCTGTCCTTTTCTCTAGTGTAAAATGTAAAACCATTAATATCATAGCCTTGCCATGTTGTAACTAAGCTGTTGCGGACCTCTAGCCAATAGATGCATTGTCTTTTCATCCCTTGTTTTACCAATTGGAATGTTTTGATCCTTCAACCACCCGGTAAAAGTTTTTTTGTGCTCTCTCATGATCCAGTCGTCGAGTGCAATTTTCATTTTCTGCACGTAGTTGCTCTAAGTGTTGCTTGGATGTATGGCTCAACAAGTTGTAACTGCTGCAGGGAGGCTGAAATGTGCTTGACTCACCAATTGATAGTTCTCGTCGTTATATGTTTTCTTTCCTGTGGTTCCTTGACCGAAAATTCTTCCTTCATGGCGTGATTTCGGTAGACCAATTGTTCTTCCATCTTGATTGTAATCATTGTAAAACTCAAGAACCTCTTCAGTTGTATATCCCTCTATCATGGAACCCTCGGGTGAGCCCGGTTGCGAACATGTCCCTTCATAATGGACATAAAGCGCTCATACGGAAACATATGATGCAAATAAGCGGGGCCAAGAACAGCAATCTGATCAGCTAAGTGAATCATGTAGTGCTCCATCAAATCAAAGAAAGACCAGTGGCATACACATCTCTAGTTGGCACATTGTCTCTATCATCTCTTTACGTATCGTGTCAAGCTCGGGAAGGCTTATCACCTTCTTAGATATGGAATTCCAAAAATGGCACATCCGGATGATAGCTAACTTGATATGAGGTTGCTTAACAACCCTAATTGCGACTGCGAGAAACAGTGAAAGCATCATATGACACTCATGTGTGTTCTAGCCACTTATCTTCAAGTCACTCATTGATACGAGCTTCTTTATGTTTGAACGAAACCTGTGGGGACTTTTATCCCTCGCGAGACACTTGCAAAATGCCGTTTTCTCCTCGATGGTTAGGTTCCAACAAGCTGGTGGAAGGTAATACTTCCCATTCCCTCTTGGCTTAGGGTGAAGCCCATGCTTTATATTTAACTTCTCTAGGTCTCTTCGTGCCCACAGTCCATTCTTTGTCTTACCAGGAATGTCCATAAAAGTGCCATTGCAATTGTTAAAGACACCCTTTCCGACATGCATAGGGTCCGTGGCATGGGCGATCTCCAATTCTTTTCAATAACTTAAATACCGATGAAAGATCGATTGTTTTTTAAACGGCACGCCCGTATCGGCAATGTTTCCTTTCTTTCCCTTCTTCTTTTTCCCATAGGTATATTTGATATTTCTCACCATTTCGAAAACAAATTGACCGTCTCGAAGTTTAGGAGTCAACTCTGTCTCAACTGTTCCATCAAATTCATCTGTCTTTTGACGATATTGGTGCCTTTTTGCTAACCATCTTCGATGTTTTACATACACCAACTTACGCGAGAAAGGAAGGTACAACGATGCGATCTGCTCCACACATGTTGAACATGCTTGTCTTCCCTTTGATCTGCCCATTGAGATCCGAGCGTGTCGGGTTATCACCGACGGTGCAAAGAAAGATGGCGTGCGGGGTGAACTCTTCCTGTCACGTACGCATCATAAACCTTCACCCCTTGTTCCCATAATAGCTTCATGTCTTCCATCGGTGGTTCAAGAAAGACATCAATATCAATTCCAGTTTGTTTCGGACCGAGAAATCGGTGTAGTTAGTAGAAGGTACTTCCTCTTGTGGCACAACCATGAAGGAATATTGTAGAAGCAACAAATCACCGGCCAAGTACTTGTGCGGGTTTGTCATCTCTCCGAAAGGATTCATTCCATCCGTACTTAAGGCCATTCTTAGATTCCTCTTTTCGACGCAAAATCGGGATGGTTAATGTCGAAGTTCTTCCACTGTCGAGCGTCGGCGAGGTGACGAATCATCCCATCCTTCTTGCGCCCGTCAACATCATCGTGCCATGTCATGAGTTTAGCGTCTCTACTGTTGGCAAAAAGACGCTTCAAGCGATCGATTATCGGAAGGTACCACATCACAAGGGCTGGCACTTTTCTTTCATCAACCACATCTTCCTGCACATCATGTGGAACACGATCGGTATTGGTTTTCTTTCTCTTCGGCCAGCTTTCTTTCTACTTCGGACTTATCCATGATGTCCGTATCATCGGTTCCATCATTAGTTTTGATCGACGAGCGTTGCACGTTGGACATCTAGTCTTATTGGCATGCTCTTTGCGGTATTTTCCGTACGCCTAGGGTCAACGGTGCCAACACTTTCTTTGCATTGTATGTGTTGGTGGGCAAAGAGTTTGGTTTTGGTAAAATTTTGGCTAACAGCTCCAAAAGTTGGTTGAAGCTTGTGTCCGACCACCCATTCTTAGCCTTAAGTGTGACAAGCTCTAACACTTGCTCGTAAGACCGTGCAATCCTTTTGACACCCCATGGATTCCTCGTACGGAAACTCCTTTAGCGCCTTCTCTAATGCATCCAAGTTATCTAAAGCTCGCTTTTTCTTTTGGACCAGGTTCTCGTTGTTAATGTGCATCAACAATTCTCCCACATCGAGACCGCCGTCAAAGTCCTCACTTTCATTCACAAGTTCTGGACCATCCGTGGGACCCGATGTCGTTGCATATTCTGTGCTACTTTCTCCCCTCACCCTACGCTCGTCGTGGTCAGCTCTTTCTCTTATCACCTCTTCAACGTGGTCACCTTGTGCATGAGATCCTATTTCACCGTGTTTTATCCAGATATAGTAGTCCTTGATAAATCCTTTCTCCAACAAGTGCTCACGAATAGTCTCGAGTGTCTCAAACATAAACATGTTCTTGCAACGGGTACAAGGACAATAGATATATTGTGTACCCCTTCTTCTTGCGTGTCGCTTCGCTTCTTCAACGAAACCCGTGACCTTTTAGAAATATACAACAGCATCACCACCCCCACCGGTGTACATCCAAGATCGATCTTCCATCTTTCTACGAGACATGTATCGTAAATAAAGAAATGAATAATAATTAAAAACTAAGTCAAAATGGAATTATATGCTAAAAAGCAAAAGTAGTTACACAAGAATATTACATACTATAGTTACGTGTGATTTAAAAGTTAGTAACAAAATCTCTACATAAATTACTGTTAAAAAAGATTTATAAATAAAACATAGATCCCAAACTAGGTCTAGATCCAAAACTAGATCCCTACATATAAAAGCCTACATATTGTATGGAGAGGATAAGTTTAAGTACTAAACACCCTATGATATGTATGAGGACCACTAACCATGCCATTTATTGGTAAAAAAATAGATCCAAACCCTAGGAAAAGTAACCATAAAAAAAGAGACTAAAACTATGGTTAAACACAAAAAAAATACATGGAACGGCATGGATTTACCTCCTAGAACAATATCCTTCCAAAAAAACAGGTTCAAAACCTTCCCCCTTCTTTTTGGCTTTTTCCGCCCTCCGTACGGACAACTCATCCGTGAGCTCGCGAAACAGAGCTCTGTCGGGAGGAAGGGGACGAATTTATACACTGTTGCCTTCAATAGCGGGCATCATGACGTCACATTGACGACGATATTACAGGAGCCCTGTAATAACGGTCGAGGTGACGTCACCGGAGACCGCTATTGCTGTCTCGGTCCGATAATAGCGGCCGTCGGTGACGTCATCGTTGGCTCGCTATTACCGGCTCACCCGATAATAGCGGACGTCGGGTGACGTCACCGGCGGCCGCTATTAATGTGTGACCCCCATCTGTAATAGCGTTGCCTCCGATGACGTCACCTGCGCCCGCTATTGCAGGGGTCTCCGTAATAGCGTCGCCCCGTGATGACGTCGGCGTTGGCACCCTGCAATAGTGTTTTTCTGTGTGCCCGCTATTGCTGGAAAATGCCCCCGATATTGCTGGCTCTTTCTGTAGTAGTGGTGTGTGCCGTGTGCCCCATGTGTGTCATGTGCCTGACAGAATACACACAGCACACTTTCCGGCACACGGCACATGAGCCGTTTCCTATAGTGATGGGGTGATAGTACCTCAAATCCTCAAATGGAATTGCAACCTTCTTCGTCTCTTCAGTTTGAGTGTTGCTTGTGGCCACCTCTAATAAGCATGTTCTTCCCTGTTAAAGGTAACTATTGGGGTCCCAAAGAACCCGTAGAGCAGGGAACAATGGTATTTTGTGGAAGCCCGACAGGTGAAGCGCCGAGTCTACATTGGCATATCCTTCCTACTGAACGCGAATTTTGTAAGCTCGCTTGTAGGTACACCCCGAGCAATTAACTATTATCATTCATGGATCGAATAAATTAACTTTTAAATTAAATAATTAGTTAAATTAAATCTTTTCATTTAACTTATCAAAAACCCTAAAATCCAAACAAAATCCAAAATTGTGCAGTTTCATATAGTGCAATTAAAGGTTTACTTCTGAAAAATATATTCAAACATAAAAGTACAAAAAATAGTAACAATGTAATATGTACCGCTTACTCATTATAACCTGCAGTGGTCTATTGTTTTTGGATGATCAGCGCAAAACAATGGAAATATGAAAAAAATACAACAACAACAACAATAATATAACGTGTACTCCTATATATTGTCTACTAATATGTAGTCCACTTATGTATGGTGGCTTATTTTGATCTAAATTGTTTTTAGAATCTTTATTACGTTACTTAAAAAGTGCACACTAGCACAGTAGCAAAAGCGTACACGCACGCGCACAAATCATGGAGTATTAAAAAAATCTGTTGGGTCTGTGTGTGACACCGTGAGGTGTTGGAATCTTTCACATGTGCAGCGACAATACTCTATGTCAATGTGGACGCATAACAAAAGCCTCCCTTTCAAGGTGCACTGCTTTTGATGTAAAATGCACTACTTTTGAGCTTTGTTTGACATAGCAATCATTGCACAACGTCCACGTTAGCTCCAGGTAGGCAAGGATTAAACTCTTAACTAAAAATCAGTACCCACGACATCAAGCCATGGTGTACCCATGAACAGTAGTCATATCCTATCCCTAGTGCAAGTAGTTAGTTTCCTAGTCCAATCCAGATCAACCTGGAGGTTATAATGAAACGAAGGAGAACTCCCGACCCTTCTCATTGCTACAGTACAACTAGGGCGAGGCGCGGGCGAATCCATTTCCTTTGGCGATTTCGCTGGCTCCTCCTCGCCTCCGGCCGCCGTTTCGGCGCCGGAGGTGAGTGGGAGTCATGAAATCGCCATGTGGTGTATGTACCTTTCCCGTTCTTTTTAGTTTTGGGGGCTATAGGGTTAGGGTTAGGTCTTAGCTTCCTCGCGTTGTCGTTGATGGCGGCGGGGCTATTTTATGCCTGGGGATGGTTTGCCAATGGAGGTGCCAGCCTCTATTGGTACACCACCAGACAATTTCCTGCCTCCTTGGAACTTTATCGCGACCGCTTCATGGAGGTCGGCGGCAAAGCTCGAGGCAACTAACTGTTGCTTCGTCTCCGACAAGCGACAGTGCAGATGTGACGAGTCTAGAGTGAGATTCGGCCTGGATTTCTCCGACATCTTCGCTTGCTTCCCAACTTCTTCGGATGATGACGGCACCAGGTTCTTCCTCTATTGCGAAAGAGTGGGAATCTTGTGTGTCCCTGGAGACGCTGGGTCTTGCGGCAAGTCCAAAGGCGGGACGCATCGACGGTGGTCGGCGTCTGAAGTATCTGCTCAGGGGACCTGTTGGTAATTTCCAGTTGTTTCAGGGGTGGGCTTTGTAAGTGATAGTTCTAGTTTCGGGGTGGCGGTGTCGAGGCGGCAGCGATGTCGTCCCCAATGGAATAATTTCTCCCGAGCTCTTCTCTGTCTCGTCTGTATCTTTATCGTCTGATATTGGCGACGAGCTTGTGGAGTTTTGGTCCATTGTGGTGGACTCATGTTTCGGAGGTTGCCAGCTGCTATTGCTGGGTTCAAATCATCATGTACCTCTAACGCGTGTTGACACAAATGGATTGCGACGCTTCTCGTCGCGCATCGGATCATCATGATCCTGATGATCTTTCCAAGGACGTGTTTCTATAAGCGTGTATAGATGTAGGATTTTGGTCATGTGCGTAGTGTGTATGCGCACAAACAGATACTACATTTGTACCCAGCAGGCCAGGGCCGTCCCAGGCCAAGTGCCGTAGGTGCGACAGTTCAGGGCCTCCAAATCTCTAGGGCCCCCAAATTAAACAAGCCTTCCTACATATATGCAAAGTTTAAAAGGAAGCCCATATAAAATATAAAACACGTTACTCAATCAGGCCTGTTTGGAATCCGTTTCTGATCTATTCCGATTCCAATCCACGGAAGTCTATACGTCTCCTTCCTTCGTACGTAGAAAAACGCATCTCAACTCGAGCCCTTCCATTGGCTGGCGACTGCACCCTGCCTACTGCACCTCACCGCCAAGGAAATAATCTAATCTGCGATTAAGGTACAAATGAATCTCTCTGCAGTCTGCTCATCATTCTTTCTCTCTATTGATAATTGATAAACTGATTCGTCTGTACTGTAATCAATTTTATTTAGGTCAAGCAATGTCTTCTTCAAACAGGATTAGAAAATATGATTCTGGTTATGAAAAGCGAAAAAAGAAGAAAAGAATAGAAAATCCAACTCAATCCCAAAAAGGAGCTATGGACAAATTTGTTTTGAAGGCAACAAGGTCCGTCCATTGATCAGACAATTGATCCTCGTGATGACCAGGCAGAGATAAAAAATATTGGTGACGAAAATCTTGTTGATAGCTCAAATATTGATGTCAATTTGGATAGTATACCTGACGATCATGGTAACCAGATTGATGATGATAACATGGACGTCACTAATGTTGATGTTAATTTGGATAGTGTACCTGATGATCATGGTAACGAGGCTCCTGGGGATAGTTCTTTTCAACAAGATATATTTGACCGAGATATTGGGATTCCTTCGCCCCATTCAAGTTGACATTTTAGCACAAAAGGGTCCTAGAAGAGATTTATCATTTCGGAAAGGTCCTAAAGATAAATTATCAAGAAGGTTTTCTACAACATCACCAGGATTCTCCCGAATAAAGATGAAAGTGATAGAGATTGGCTTGTGTATTCTCAAGAACTTGATCGAGTGTTTTGTTTCTCTTGCAAATTATTTACAAATGGGCAGCGGAAAGGTCAATTGCCAAATGATGGGTTTAATGATTGGATACATCTTAGAACTAGACTTAAAGAGCACGAAACAAGTCCATAACATGTTTTGACTATGACCACTTGGTATGAACTGCACAACAGATTTTCAACGGGTAAGACTATTGATAAAGGTGCTCAATGACAATTTGAGAAAGAAAAGGATCATTGGAGAAAGGTTTTGTTCAGAATTGTTGCCATTGTAAAATTTCTAGCCAAGCATCATCTTGCATTTCGTGGTACTAATAGCAAACTATATGATCACAACAATGGAAACTTCTTGGGCGAGATAGAAATGTTGGCTGAGTTTGATCCAAGTTATTCAGGAGCATGTTCGTCGTATTACAAATGATGAAACACATGTTCATTATCTAGGACCAAGGATTCAGAATGAGTTGATACATTTGCTAGCTTGTGCTATTAAGTCTGAAATTATTAAGAACATAAAGCGGGCAAGGTATTTCTCTGTCATACTTGACTGTACACCTGATACAAGCCATCAAGAACAAATGTCTTTAATTATAAGATATGTTGATTTATCTTCAGATCATGTTTCCATTGAAGAATCATTCCTAGGATTTTTTGAGGTAAATGATACAAGTGGGCATGGACCTTTTGATGTATTACAGAAAACATTGAAGGATCTAGATCTTGATATTGATAATGTTAGGGGACAAGGCTATGATAATGGGCCAAATATGAAAGGGAAACATCAAGGTGTGCAACGGAAACTATTGGATATAAATCCAAGAGCTTTTTATTCTGCTTGTGGTTGCCATAGCCTTAATTTAACACTGTGATATGGCAACAAAGACTTGTGGTCAAGCCAAAGATTTTTTGGAATCATACAACGGATCTACAAGGCTTTTGCTAATTCTACTAAGAAGTGGCAAATCCTAAAAGATAATATAACAGGATAGACAGTCAAGTCAGTTTCAACTACTCGTTGGGAGAGTCGTGTAGAAAGTGTGAAAGCTATTCGTTTTCAATGTGCAGAGATTCGACAGGCTCTACTACAAATTTCTGAAATGATAATGATCCGGCAACAAGTAGTGAAGCTAGTGGCTTAGCAAAAAATGAACTTGGACAATATGAATTTTTATTGGCAATAGTTATTTGGTATGAAGTATTACAAATGGTTAATGTAGTGAGAAAGTGCTTGCAAGCAAAGAATATGCTTATTGATGTTGCAATTGAGCAAGTGAAATGGCTGATTTGTTTCTTCAAAGAGTATAGGGAAACTGGCTTCTTAAATGCATTGGAGATGACCAAGCAAATTGCACTTGAGATGGCTATTAATGCAACATTTCAAAAGAAGCATGAAATTAAAAGAAAGAAGCATTTTGATGAGAGACAAGATGAAGCAAGTAATGGATCACAATCTGCGGAGGACTCATTTAGAATCAACTATTATATACCTCTTGTTGATCAAGCTGTTTCATCTCTTACAACGAGATTTGAACAATATAAAGGTTATCAAAATATATTTGGTTTTCTATTTACTTCGACACATTGAAGTCCTTAGATAATAATAGCTTAAAATCTTCTTGTGATGGTTTGGAGGCCGCCCTGAGAAAAGATGGACAATCTGACATTGATGCTAAAGACCTTTACGTTGAGTTGATTCTTCTCCAAAGGTTCCTTCCAAAAGAGAAAATGGGTCCAACTGAAATCTTGACGTTCATAAGATGACATGGTTCTTATCCCAATGCAGCTATTGCTTATAGAATTTTGTTAACCATCCCCATAACGGTTGCATCGGTAGAGCGCAACTTTTCTAAATTGAAGTTATTGAAGTCATATTTGCGTTCAACAATGACTCAAGAAAGACTCAATGATTTGGCTATAATATCTTTGGAGGGCAATATATTGAATAAGATTGCTTATCAAGATATCATTGAAGATTTTATTTCAAGGAATGCACAAAGAATAATGCACTTCAAGTGAAGATATATGATAGGTATAATTTTGTTCGAATTTATCTTTATGAAATACATTAGAAACTCATATAAATTATTTATTATATCTTTTATGACTTAAGGTAAAGGCCACAATTAGTATTTTGTATAGGGCCTCCAAAATCCCCGGGACTGCGTTTGAGAGGTTTAAAAAAATGTAGTAGCCACACACATGGCATGTGAATCTAAAAGTTGGCCATCGGATGGTGGAAAACCGGGGCTGTACCAGCGGATGCGCTTACGAGCCGAACTGCAAGTGCAAACCTCAACAGTTTCACGTGAGGCAAGTTTTCGAGCTGGCGTCCCTTGAGCAGGGAAACGAATCCCTGGTCGCTGGATCGCAGAGCATCGGATGCTCTGCAAACGTGCAGATCAGAATCATGCCATCGCAGTGCATAGGTGGAACTATTGCGGCAATGCCGCCTGGGAAGTGTTCACCGTGAACCAGTTGAGCAATGACGTCGTCGCCACCACAACACTTATTATAGAGTCCCAAGGAGGAGGTTTCCTTTCCCCGTTGTCCGAGATGGTAGTCGATGGAAACTATAAGAGGCACCTGATGGAGGAGATGAAAGGGCGATGAAATGGCGACTCCGAGTACGACGGCTGACTTTGGCTCCGGTGACTCTACCGGAGACGGATGTGGAACTGTCGCTGCTCTCGGAAGCAGAGCGTTTGCTTGATAAGGTACGTATGGAGAGGGAGATGGAGATCACAATTGCGGTGGCATCACGAATAGGACCTCACGTGCATGGGGTAGAGCCACCCAAGGGCTCTCGATTCAGGGCACTCGGAGGGCGAAACTGATTCAGACTCGGACGAAGAATCTGTCGAGACAATTGACACTCCGGAGATTTACCAGAGAGGACAAGCAGCTAGATTCACGATTCCACAAATTCACCAAGCAGAGAAGGAGCTGATGGATACTTCACGACTAGACCATGAGTATCCGGCGAAGAAGATTATCGATGCGTTGGTCAAACATATACCGACCGGCAAGCCATGGCGAGGTCCTCTTCCTGCACCAAGAGTCTCGCCGCCTGTAACCTTTGGCGATGTGTTGGCTTCAGCTAAGGTATGTTGTAATCTGTCCAAGCTGGCTTCTTCCAGTTCTCTTTCAAGTAGAACAGTCAGGCCTTACCGGGCATCCTCTTCGATGGGGCATTCATCGGAGTCGAAGGAGATGCTCGATCTGAGATCCGGCGATCTCGGGCGGCATACGGGGAGGAAATCGAATTCGAAATTCAAATTGAGTTCAGAACACATCAGTGGGCCAGGAAAAAACAAAGGCCCATGTTCGTGTCCTAGTCCAAAGAGAATATGACTAAGCCGGGCGGTGCCATATCGGCCTACCCCAGGTCTCGTAGCCTTGTTCGCTAAAACCGGCACATGTTCGTGGAACCCTAGGGCTCCTCTTTCTGTTGTCATTCACACGCACGGGAACTCCTACGCCGAAGCTGGTCGTTTACTGATGGAGAACGACGGTGCAAACAATGGAGCGTATTGTGGTGGTGGACGCGGCAATGGCCAAGGCGGTCTTGTTGGCCGAGGTGGTTTCCCTCAGGCTCCATTTCATCCTGGCTATGGTGGTGGTTATGGTGGCCGTGGGGGAGGAAGGTACAATGGTGGTGGCCGTGGAGGCGAGGCTGGCCGCTTCAATGGTCGACACGCCGGAGGAAGGGACAGAGGTTCATTTCGAGGAAGATATGGTCGTGTTGGCCATCTGCCTCTGAATGGCTAGATGGATCATGAGTCGCAAGGCAATGTGGCTGACATTGCTGTAGTACAGCTACCAATGGAGCATGTCGCTCAGACAACAGCGCTGTTGCAGCAGGCTTTCGCGACTTCAACCGTGGAGCAGGCAACACAGGCAGTGCAACTTTTACAACAAGCCTTTGCGGTGATGCAAATGGAGTGAACATGGACGCAAAGGGTAAAGAAATAGTAATATCAGATAGCAAGGAGTCTTCCATGCTGGAAAAAATACCCAAGTTGTCTAAGGCAAATCTAAATTTAGAGATACCAGAGTCATCAGCTGTAGGTACGGTGAAGGCTAGTGGAAAACCACCGTATTGCTATCATTGTTACACCAAGGGTCATGTTATGGCAGAGTGCAAGGTGGAGCTATACTGTGAGATTTGTGACAAGCACGACCACTCCAAGGCAAGATGCCCTCGTAATAGGGATGATAAACCTTTTGCCATGGCTTGTGGCTATGTTGTTGATGGTTTAGGCTTCTATTATATTCTGGCTCCAAGCAGTCACAAGTTCAAGATGAATCTAAGACTGGAGTGATCAGAATTAACGAAGCTCCACTGTCGGCAGCGAATGTAGCATCTGAACTTGAGAGGCTCATCCCGGGACAGTGGAAATGGGAAGTGGTGGAGTTGGCACAAAACACTTTTAGGGTCATCTTCCCTACAAGGGCGGAGCTTCTAAGAATGGTGGAGTGGGGAGTTGTTCACACCAAATTCCCAGCTGCAACCATGAGGATTGCAGAGGGCGCAGGAGGAAATGAAATTAAATATGTGATGCCTAAAGTGTGGGTGCAGTTCACAGGGCTGCCACAAGAACTTCGTGAATATGAAGTCTTTTAGGCAATCGGCTCAATCTTGGGGGTAACTAAGGAGGTGGACATGAGTTTCACACGGGTTCATGGTCGCAGCCGGGTGCGCTTGACCCCAATCTCATCCCTCAGTTTGTGGATGTTGTCATTGGTGATTACTTATACGACCTGCAATTTCGAGTGGAGCAAAATATGGATGAAGATAACCCAGTGCCGATGGACATGGACTTTGGAGGTGCAGATGAGGGAGGTATGCATGGGGATGAGGATGCCAACCGGAATGGTGCAAACCGGACAGACAAGCCTGCAGAAAAAAATGTTGAAAACCACCAGCAGAAACCTGCAGGGGATTCGGTACAACGGACACACACTGGTAGTTTCTGGTGATGGAGAAGCTACAGTTCCTGAAAGGCTGGTGGTGAAATTAACATTGCCTAGTTCAGGGACACCTGCAGCAGTCCAGAAGGTGGCGCCACAGACCCAGCGGGACATTGAGCAGCAGAACACGGCGATGCTTCTCGGGTCGACTGAGGCAGCAACAAAGGTGGCGCATGGTAAGGTGGTAGCATTGGCTGCAATCCCTGAGGCCATTGACTCCGAGCTTCGTTGCAGCAGGAGGCGGGCTGGGTCCAGCAATGAGGATTCGCTGGAGCAGGCTGTCAAGCACAAGGCCGGTGTACAAGAACCTGAAACGCCAAAATCAGGTGCACAGAACACCGTCTCCTCTTTTTTATTGTTCTCGAATGATTCTATAAATTCTAGTTTCAGTTCCTTAGGAATAACTTTAGGACCTGATGCTTCTAGTATAACTGAGTCA
The DNA here is from genome assembly GCA_031894775.1 of Chloris gayana. NCBI lineage: Eukaryota > Viridiplantae > Streptophyta > Magnoliopsida > Poales > Poaceae > Chloris > Chloris gayana. Next base: position 356,945 of record JAUNZO010000859.1, on the reverse strand, counting down.
ATACAACATATTAAATCTTTAGAGGAGCATAGATTACAAAACAAACCTGTTAGCGATAAGTTGACTGATATATTAGATACAGATGAAAAAGCTTCAGATGAGGAGGAAGAGGTAGATACTTTTATTTTAAATCACTTATGCAGCGAAATAATGGAAGAGGTCATGGAGGCTGGTGGTCATCACAATGATCTTACTACCGTGTTGCCAAAAAGTACAAAAGGGACCTCTTGCAAGCGCAATAAAAGGTCATATACAAAAAAGGAAAAGGAAAAATCCCAATGAAAGGTATATGCTAGATTCCGATGGGTTTAAAGACCGAAAAAACATAGGTTTATTTCTTATCTTGTGAAGGAGCATAGTCTTTGTTTTATCGCCATATCAGAAACAGGAAGGAGAAATTTTGCGGATCCTTTCCTGAGAAATCTATGTGGAGGTAAACAATTTATTTGGCACTGTAAGGAACCAAGAGGTCGTTCGGGTGGCATTCTATTAGGCATTGACCTAGAGATGTTTGATATAGGGGCCATTGATGAGGGAGACTACTATGTAAAATTCCACTTGTGTAACAAAGTTGATAACTTCAAGTGGGCACTCGTGGTAGTCTACGGTCCAGCTCAGAATGAGTTTAAAGAAAAAATTCTTAGATGAATTAGTTCACATGTGTAGCCACAAACAACTACCAATTTTAATAGGTGGTGACTTTAACATCTTACGAAGTCCAGATGAGAAAAACAATGATAACTACAACCATCGTTGGCCATTTTTATTTAATGCTATAATTGATGGTCTTAACTTAAGGGAGCTGGGGGAGGCGTTATACATGGGCTAATTCTCTTCAAACACCAACATATGAAAAGCTCGATAGGATTTTAATGACCACCGCGTGGGAATCTAAATTCCCACTTTCGACAGTCATTGCACTAAATCGTGACATTTCAGATCATACTCCTTTACTTCTAAATATTGGTGAAGCATCTTCATTTTGTAATCAACCGAGATTCAAATTTGAATTAGAATGGTTGCTACGCGATGGATTCATAGATATGGTGAAGGAGATATGGACGAATGAAAATAGTGCCAATACACATATGGAAATATGGCAATCTAAAATTAGAAAAGTAAGACAATATTTAAGGGGTTGGGCCAAACACACCAGTGGAGTGCTCAAAAAGAGAAAAATATTGCTTGACAAACTAGACAGTCTAGATAAGAAAGCAGAGACAACCGCGCTCACACAGCAAAAACTTGATTTGAAACAATGCCTAAATAGTAGGATAGCTGAAATGTTGAGAGAAGAGGAAATCAAGTGGTACCAAAGGGCAAAAGTAAAGGAGTTACTAGAGGGAGACTCCAATACTAAATACTATACCTTCAGTTGGTAGCTAACGGAAAGCATAGAAAAAAAAATTTTCAGTTGCATAATCGGGATCGGATAAAACAGGTGATAAGGAACTGAAGTCATATATTAGAAATTATTATCAAGGTTTATTTAGTCCATCGGAGATAAGTAATTTCCATTTAAATGAGACTCAAATAGATGATATTCCCCAAGTAACGCATACAGAAAATGAGATCCTAACATCTGAGTTCACTGAAATGGAGGTGAGGGATGCTATATTTCAAATGGAACACAATAAAGCCTCGGGGCCTGATGGTTTCCCAGTTGAATTTTATCAGGCCTTTTGGGATACAATAAAAGAGGATTTAATGGCCATGTTTAAGGAATTCCATATAGGTACCCTCCCACTTTACAGTTTGAACTTTGGGACAATTATACTTTTGCCAAAATGTAAGGAAGCAATACGAATACAACAATACAGACCGATTTGTTTTCTTAATGTGAGCTTTAAGATTTTCACAAAAGTGGCCACAAATAGAATTTTAACAGTAGCTCAAAAGATGACAAGTCCTACACAAACAACCTTCCTACCTGGTAGAAACATAATGGAGGGGGTTGTTGTCCTACATGCGACAATACATGAGCTACATAGGAGGAAACATAGTGGAGTAATACTAAAAATTGATTTTGAAAAAGCTTATGATAAAGTAAAATGGTCTTTTGTTCAGCAAACTCTGAGAATGAAAGGGTTCTCACAACAGTGGTGTCGATGGATTGAGGCTTTTACTCAAAAAGGACATGTAGGCATCCGGATAAACGATCAAGTAGGCAAAAACTTGCAAATGATGAAGGGTCTTAGACAAGGGGATCCTCTATCACCTATTTTGTTCAATATAGTTGTTGACATGTTAGCAGTCTTAATAAATAGAGCAAAGAATGAGGGCCAAATTTTAGGAGTAGTTCCATATTTGGTAGATGGGGGTCTATCCATACTCCAGTATGCAGATGACACCATCCTTTTCATGGACCACGATATTGCCAAAGCAACTAATATGAAACTACTATTATGTGCATTTGAACAATTATCGGGTCTGAAAATTAACTTTCATAAGAGTGAGGTATATTATGTTGGTCAAGCACATGATTGTTTCCAACAATATTCAGATTTATTTGGGTGCCAATCCGGGGCACATCCTTTTAGATATCTGGGCATTCCAATGCATTATAGAAAATTAAGTAATGCAGATTGGAAGGTAATTGAACAAAAATTTGAAAGAAGCTTAGTAGTTGGAAGGGGAAACACATGTCCATTGGGGGTAGATTAGTGTTGATCAATTCTGTGTTAACTAGCTTGGCCATGTTTATGTTGTCTTTTTTTGAGGTGCCGAAAGGATTCCTTGAGAAATTTGACTATTGATAGATCAAGGTTCTTTTGGCAATCGGATGAACACAAGAAAAAATATCGATTGGTTAAATGGAACGTTCTTTGTCAGCCTAGAGAGATAGGGGGGTTAGGCATTAAAAATTGGATGTACAGAACCAATGCTTATTAAGCAAGTGGTTGTTCAAGCTCATCAACGAGGATGGGATATGGCAAAATCTTTTGAGAAATAAGTACATAAAAAATAAAACATTGGCAGAAGTTTAGAGAAAACCTAGGGACTCTCACTTTTGGTCAGGATTAATGAAAGTAAAGGAAACCTTTATCAACTTGGGGACTTTCCAACTAAATGATGGGAAACATATCAGTTTTTGGGAAGACAAGTGGTTAGGGAATTTTACTTTAAAACAACAATATCCTTCGTTGTATAACATTGCTCGTAGGAAATGGACTTCAGTTGCTACAGTCTTGGGTAGGGTTCCTCTCAATGTGTCATTCAGAAGAACATTGTTAGGACCTGATTTAGCAGCGTGGTATAACCTTGTAGCCCGTATTAGTCAAGTACATTTGAATAATGACAATGATAAATTTAGATGGAACCTAACTAAAACTGGTTGTTTCTCGTCAGTTGTATGTATAATGTCCTTATTAGCAATGGTAATGTTAAACGAGATAAAAGTTTATGGAAATTAAAAATGCCTCTTAAGATCGAGATATTTATGTGGTACCTCAAAAAAGGAGTGGTTCTTACAAAGGATAATCTAATTAAAAGAAATTGGAAAGGTAGCAAATATCGTTGTTTTTGTGCAGCAGAGGAAACTATATAACATCTCTTTTTTGAATGTCATATGGCAAAATTCCTATGGAGAGCGGTTCAATATGCTTTTAATCTACAACCACCTCATAGTATTAACCATGTTTTTAACAATTGGCTAGTGAGGGTAGACAGTAATTAAAAGGGTTATTATTGATAGGTGCTTCTTCTCTATGTTGGGCACTTTGGCTTAGTAGGAATGAGGTCGTTTTTGACAATCTCCAAATAAAACTTATTTGTAGGTACTATTCAAAGGGACTTCCGGCTTCGGTTTTGGACACAACTACACCGGCGTGAAGAAGATAAACAAGTGATGAAGAATGCATGCCAAGTCATAGAGGTCTTGGCCATGCGGTTTTTTGCTAACCATGGATGGAGATTCCGTAATAGGATTGCATAACAATTGTCGAGTCTTAAACTCGGCACTAGAGCTACCCGGTCCCTTACGAGCGTGGAATTCGATGGTGCAACACACGGAACACACAAGAACACGCGATTTTAGACAGGTTCAAGCCTCTCGATGGAGAGTAATACCCTATGTCCTGTGTGTTATGTATTGCCTTTAGCGTGTTGCTAATTGCAAGATCTCGGAGCCCTTTCGGGGGTCCCTGCTCCGCCTTATATATCCGGGGAGCTAGGGTTACATGTAGAGTCCTAGTCGATTACACGGATTACATATATGGGAGTTCTATCTCTAGTTTTCCTTATTGATTCAGAGTCCTAACAGAATACAAATTATTCCTTTCCTTGCTTCTCAAGTTATCATACGCCGGTCTTGATACTCGCCTCGTCTCCATACCGGTATATGGAATCACTACAACAATTATGGTCTTCTATGACGATGTAGTTACGTCACAACACCCGAGAAATTCGTCATAAACAACATTCTATGACAAACTTATGACGAAAATCACTCTATCATAGATTGAGCGTAGCTAATTACCTTCAATGACGAATTATATATTTTCGTCATAAATCTATGACGATGTACAAAATCGTCACAGATGTTTATGACAATTTATAAACCGTCATAGACTTTTATGACAGTTGTGTTTCGTCATAAACCATTAAGCAGAAAATGACGTGGCATAACGTGAAGCTGACATGGATCCGACGTGGCGTATCAGCGGTCCACGTGTCACAATCTCAATGCGTCACTTGTCACATCCAGACCAGCCATATGTCATCACAAGTTGCGACATGTGTCACGATGGTAAAGTGCCACGTGTCCATTCTTGATTGTGCCACATGCTACGCTAGGACTTAGCCACGTGTCTCCATTAGATGTAGCAAATGTTATTTTCATACAGCACCACATGTAATTTTCTCGCAGAATATTCAGAAAGTAAGAATTTTATAAATGATGTCATAGATAAAAAAACATTTGTGACCGATAACTAATTTTTTGCAGTAGACAATAAATGCCAAAATTAGAATCAATCCACAATACAAGAAAGCTCTTGGATAATTTATCTCTATTTTATCTTTTCAAAGCTTGCAACAGCCACTTCTCTTCATCACTTGGTCACAGAGCATGCTCCCATCTTCCTGATTGTGAAAACGCAAAAAAAAAAAAAAAAAAGGATCACAAATCAGAATAAGATAGATAGAGAAATGTAGACAAGGGAATAAAAAATTTAGTCCTTTTACTGGAAGGGATAAGGTCAATCTCAGTAAATAAAGCAAGTGCCCTTAGTCAAACATATTGAACCGGATTTTGCCCAAAAAAGAACCATATTAACTGGGCTATAATTGGTGCCTATTTGCAAATCAGTCACTAGGCAAGAAGCAATGTTGTTTTGTAGAAATTACTACCACCATTATTAGACGCAGGAAAAACATGAGCAAAGCAGTGCAAGCCTATATTATTTCTAATGCACAAAAACAGCCAACAGGCCTGCAGCACAAGTACTTCAGCTAAGCATGGAACACAAAGCTACTCAAATAAGAGATACCGGACACAAAGATTGACGAGGTAATTAAGGGTAAAGCTTTACTACTAACAGGCAGGCAATAAAAAATTTAAAAACCAAAGAAGCAGTAAGATACAGGGCAAAGATTGACAAGGTAATTCAGGACAAAGCTTTACTTACATGGCACTGAGTTGATTCAAACAAAGTGCAACCTGAAAGCAAAATGATATCAGGAGCAAGTCGAAGTGCAACCTGACTAGGTGGTGCATATTGTGTATTCTTCAGACCTGCAGAAAAAAAAACAGTAAATGGAGTGAAATGTACTGTGAGATCGAATTGATTCAGATGCTTAAGAGGCATGTAAACATAAGCTATCCAGGGAATAAGGGCCCAAATCCGCACGTTCCATCGCAACCGTTTTGCATTAGAGAATGGGGGAATCTAGAGATTAATCTGGGGGGACAGGGGGCACACCTGTAGGAGATCTCTAGGTAGAGGATGTACAGGAAGGGGTTGAGCTCCAAGCTGAGGACGACCTCCAGATCGGAGACAATCTCGTCGACTTCAGAATGGTGCGGTTCAGCGACTCACGAACTTTATCGATGGCTTCCTCTCCCTTCTCATCCATGTGCGCCTGCAATCACCCACGTAACCCAGGCTGAGGATGAAGGAGCAGCTCTCCCGCAACTCGCACGACCACAGTCGACGCCGTGGTGGACCCGAGCTGCCCCGTGGAAGGAGGTCGCTCCATGTCGGCAGCCCCAACCCAGATCTAGGAGGCGAACGAGGTGCTCGAGTGTGACCGACGCCTAGCCTTGATGTGCCAGCTCGCAGCCGAGCTCCCGCGCCTCGATGCGCCATGAGGACTGCCGGTGCGGCACGCGCACGGCATCCCCGACGCTCCACCGTCACGCAACCCTGGACCGTTGAGCCGCGTGGGCCGCCGAAGCGCGCCCCGGCTTCGATGCGCGCAAACCAGAGCCGCGAGGCGGGCGGCACTGTGCAGCCACCTGCGCCAAGCCCGGTGAGGTCGTTGCTCGCTGAGAGGTGGGCAGCGAGCGGCGGAAGTGGGAGGTGAGCGGGAGTGGCGGCTTGCATTGCGCGAGGCCGTGAGATGAGAGGGAGGCGACAGGTGTCTTGCGGCTGCGGGAGGGGTGTAGGTGTAGGTGACCGGGTGGGGTGGGTATGAGTGATGAGGTTAGGGTTTCCTTCATGGGTTGGGCCGAATTTAGATTGTGGACTAAAATTTTAATAAATATTTAGATTATGGACTGAATTATAAATAAAAATAGTTTTGGCAGCACTAAAACCCGAAGGAAAACTATACAACATGAATGCAATAAAAAAATTTTATTTGGTTTTAGCAATTAATTATGTTGCCAAAGATTAAGTGAGCACTCTGTTAGATGCAATGTTGCAACATTAAAATATAAGGGTCTTGCACTTACATGTTAAACAAAATAGTTAATGACAACTTATATTTGTCATAAATTTTGTTTATTAATTTATCAATTATGACGTTTCTATTCATCATAATATAGTGTTGTGTTTATTTATGACGATTTCATTGTCGGATTAGTGACAAATATTGGATTTTGCCATAAAACAAGCTCTTTCTTAAAAAACGTCATAAACTTTAGTGACTTTATGACGAAACAGTATGTTGTCATGGTGAAATCGTCATAGAAGGTCACATTTGTTGTAGTGAATCCTCTGTTATTCCGGACCGGTTAGGAACCGATCTGTTGGCTATCTTCATTGATTTGTTACCGTGTCTTTGCGTATCCATTCCTTTATCATCTGTATACCCATAAGGCAAGTATACGACAGCAGCCTCCTTGCTTCTCAAGTTATCATACGCCGGTCTTGATACCCGCCTCGTCTCCATACCGGTATATGGAATCCTCTGTTATTCCGGACCGGTTAGGAACCGATCTGTTGGCTATCTTCATCACCTTTATCTTCATTGATTTGTTACCGTGTCTTTGCGTATCCATTCTTTTATCATCTGTATACCCATAAGGCAAGTATACGACAGCAGCTCCCGAGTAATTTTTGATTTGACCTTGAATAAGACCGACCAGTCTTCCGCTCGTTGGTCTTGATTCCATGGTAAAATAAAAAGGAACTCTAATCTGCTACAATGGTTCTTCTTTCTTCGAAGCGCTTTAAAAAGCCCAAAAAATTAGTGTTTTTATCCTTCATATCACCTAATTAAGTAATCATTGCATATTCTTCTTCCGGTGCACCAACTAGGTGCACCCAATTGAGTATAGCCCCGACTCTCGGATCATTTGAACTCCTTTCAAATAATGCAAGAGTCCACTAGTTGATTCTTCATATTTTTTCCATTATGAATCATGCACGGGCCCTCCGAAGTGTTTCGAACGAAAGTCGTTCTCTTGGACCTCTCTTAGGAGGTGCCGGCCGGTCTCCTCCATGAGACCGGTCAACAGCTGCAACAAGGTGATCAACCTTGCGCTTGTTATTATTCTTGGATCCAGATCGGTTGCCTTGGTCGTGCTTCAGCTCCTTCCCTTTGTTCCTACGCAAATTGACCACGTTTGATTCACCAGCAGCATAGTCATCTGCTATCTTGAAGCACTCGACGCCGTCATGGTAAGGTTCCGATTATGCCTTCCAATCTTGTGAACTAATGCTTCACTCCGGACGCCGACTTGAAACGCCGCAATTACCTCGCTGATCGGGAACATTGGGGATTAAGGCCTTCTTGTTGCAGAAATGCTCGATGAAGTCCGTGAGAGTCTCGTCGGGCTTCGCTTCGACTCGTTGAGGTCGAAGTAGTTCCCTGGTATCTCACAAGTCGCCTGAAAATTTTCGACGAACTTCTTGGTGAGATCCCCCAGGAAGAGATAGATCTCTCGGGTAAGGATTGCAACCATAAGCGTCCAGCCTGCTCCATGCACATGGGGAGGTAATTGGCTAGCACAAAAGTATCTCCTCCTGCTGATCGGATGGCGGTAGTATACATACGGAGCCACTCGGCAGGAGGCGCTTTGCCATTATACTTGTCAATGGCCTCGGGCTTGAATCCCCGGGGTATTTGTAAATGCGTAAATCCCGCGTAAACGCAGGGATCACGGAGTACTCATCATCCTCTAGACCGGTCCGGACCGGTGAAGGAGATCGCCGGCTAGGGAGATGCCGATAGTTACGATCCCTGTCATCATCGGAGTAATCATAGTAGCGATCATCTTGATATCTATCTCCTGAACCATCCTGGCGACCGTTGTTCACCTGCTCCGCGTTCCGTGAAGGAGGAGGTGGAGGCGGAGGCGCCGCTTGACGATCATTATCACCTCTTCGGGGTTCCCCATCCCCTGTCTCTATTATCTCGTCCCCTTCGATCTCTAGCGTCACGACGATCCTCTCTTCCGGATGAGCATGTCGATTGCCATGTCCTCGATGATCTTTGCGCGGATGATTTCCGCCGGGGGCGGCGCCGAAGCAGCCGGTCCACGCCATGGCGAGTTAGTTACATGTGGGCGAGGTAGGGCAGGATCCCGTGGACGATCATCAACATGACCGGTCCGTCGCCTCTCATCTTCTTCTTGTCTCCTGCGCTCTTCTGTCCTCTCTACATGGCGATCGATAAGCACGTTACGAGCGTCACGATTGCCGTTGAGTGGTACGCGTAAATCTTGGTCTAGAGCTCGTTCATGTTCGTCCGCGATCGGAGTGTGTCGAGGCCCAAGCCTTCCGCCGAAGAAGCTCCTTCGAGACCGGGCTCTTGCAGGCTGCTCCGAGCGAGAACACGAGCGGCTGGAAGATTCCACTCTGTCATGAACGAGTTGATTTGTTTGTAGAGCAGCTGCATCTACCAAATTCAAGGCGCGTTGCAACCCTAGCGTTGCATTGAAAACTTCTTCCGGTATTGTCTCGAGGATCCGCTTCACTCCCACAATGTTGTGGATCGGCGATGTGAAGACCCGGCGCCATTCATCTCCACCTCCATGGAGCTCAAATCCAATGCTCTACTTGAAGAACGATGGCGCCTTCCACTGCGACATCCACGTCGGTTGTTATATCCTAGGGGTGTTTCTTCCGGGTCTCCGGATCGCTCCGGTAACGGACCGATGGCGGGGGCAGCGGTCGCGAGAACGCTTCCTCCCGCCCGACTAGTACCGGCGACGTTTGCGCGATGATTCGCGGCCGAAGGTTGCGGAGGTTGTTCGACTCGTCTGCTTTGTTTGTTTCACGTTGGCGGCGGTTAGCTTGGTCTTCCGCCATCCTAGCTGCTTCGGCGGCAGCTTCCTCCGGGTATGTTCTTGAAGAACTGGACCCGCCATGAACACTTGTAAGAAGGCCGGAGACCCTTCCTCGAAGTCGCTACCGGGCTCGCGAGAGCAGCTTATCGTCGCAGACCGGGTGTCGATCCGAGACGTGAGCGGTCCGATGGTTCGCGCTGAAGCTGCATCGGATCCGCAAGATTTCAAGCAAAAAGTGCCGACCGTGGCAGGTGATCGCGCTTCGAAGCTGCGGCCCGGCTACAAGTCGGATTTGTCGAATGTAACTTTCCGGCAGAATCAGCTTCAAAGTCGAGGGACCCGAATCGGATCTTGAAGCCGGGCGCGAAGTCGACGACGAACGAAGAGGCCATCGAACCATCGTAAACTCGCCGGGACCCCTTCCGGCGCGCCCGTCTTAGACTCGGCACTAGAACTACCCGGTCCCTTACGAGCGTGGAATTCGATGGTGCAACACACGGAACACACAAGAACACGTGATTTTAGACAGGTTCGGGCCTCTCGATGGAGAGTAATACCCTACGTCCTGTGTGTTATGTATTGCCTTTAGCGTATTGCTAATTGCAAGATCTCGGAGCCCTTTCGGGGGTCCCCGCTCCGCCTTATATATCCGGGAGAGCTAGGGTTACATGTAGAGTCCTAGTCGATTACACGGATTACATATATGGGAGTTCTATCTCTAGTTTTCCTTATTGATTCGGAGTCCAAACAGAATACAAATTATTCCTTTACTTGCTTCTCAAGTTATCATACGCCGGTCTTGATACCCGCCTCATCTCCATACCGGTATATGGAATCCTCTATTATTCCAGACCGGTTTGGAACCGATCTGTTGGCTATCTCCATCACCTTTATCTTCAGTGATTTGTTATCGTGTCTTTGCGTATCCATTCCTTTATCATCTCGTATACCCATAAGGCAAGTATACGACAATAATGTTTCTTTCGAACAATGGTGTTTATTTATGTTTCCAATGTCATTGAAGTCGGCATATGGAAGAGCTGCCTGATGTGACGTAATAATTGAGTGGCCGTAGCCCTTGTGGTCAAGGTTGGACAAGTTTCCATTATCTAAAAAAAGAGGCACCGACCGTGCCTTGGAGAGGTCAAGATGCACGTTAAGGAAGAGTCGGCTGGATAGCACGGAGCGCCAGGCCTTACGGACCGACTTAAACCGGATCACGGACTTGGCCGGGAGCCGTGCGAGGATGTTGAAGATCAAATCATCGGGGATGTACGGGACGGTCAAGCCTTCGTCGAAACTTGTCGAGTACACACGAGGAGTCTCTCCGTCGCCATGGCCGAACCTTTCCGGATGCATATAAGACGATAGTAATGTTTGTAGCGGTTGCTTCTTTCTTAGAGTATGTAAAATCAGGCATGTTGTCGCCAAGCATCGTTTAAGAAAAAGAAACGAGCTCGATATTTCGTGAATTGGATTATATTCTGGCTCAATCTTATTATTAGTCACAACCATTTATCTCTTTTACCGAAAAGAATAATGAAACATTAATTTTCCGTTGGCTTTTGAATAAAAAAGCAGGGAGACCATTTTCAGCTACAAAAAAAAAATTTAAATATGAAGTTTCGAGCCAACTTGTTTGCATATGAACGGGTGAAATGAAACAAAACCTAATCCCAACCCAGCAAAGGGGAAGAAATTTAATCTATATCCAAGATTGAACTAACCAGAAAATAGCTGACCCAACCGTCTAAGAGCAGCTCCGAGTAGCACCCTGCTCCAACTCTATTTTTTACGGGCTTGAGTAAAAAAAATATGAACTCCAACAAGCACCCTATTCAGACTCTTATTTTACTTGCCCACTCAAATTCCTTCTCCAAGCCATCATTCATAGGAGCTTCCAATCCACCATCCTAAACATGCATGGGCTCCACCGTTTTTTCTCCTCCTGTCTCTCCCCACTATAGCAAAAACTCGCTATAGCCACGCCACCCAAAATGAAGTAGCCACGGCAAAGAAAATAAACCGTGGCTACGGTAAGTGGCGGGGCTGCTCGCTCTCGGACCGTGGCTATAGAAGCCACTATAGCCAAGGTCCACGTCACCAACCGTGGCTATAGTTTCTTCTATAGCCACGGTTGAAGAAGTGGACCGTGGCTATTGTTTTGCACGAGTATAAAAGCCGTGTTCGGACAGAACAGGAGCTCGGTCCAAGTGTGGCGGCTCGAAAATTGAGGAAAAAAATGAAAACCGAGGGGGAAAGGTTTTGATCTCGTTTTTTGCAGAAATTTGTTCTCCATGGTAAGGGAAACTAATCCCATGTATTATTTCTTGCTATAGTGTTGTAATCATGGTAATCTCCATTTGATCAAGGTTTTGATTTCGATTTATCAAATTCCTCCATATTTACAAAAAAAAATCATGTCTTACAAGCCTTTTTCATGTCAATCAATTTAAGATCTACTTTATGCTCTCTTGAGAGAGACCTCTAGAGCACGGTTTAATTATTAAAAAATTCGAGTCCATTAATAATAATTTGTATAGTGGGTTTTTATATATGATAGCACATTGTCTTATGCAATATATTAGTTCCCTTATATTTTCTATAAATATATAATATTCATAACGGTAAATAGATTATTTAGTAATTATTTAATAATTATTAATTCTAGCACATTATGTTATGCAATATATTAGTTTTCTTATATTTTGTATAAATACTTAATATTCATTCTGGTAATTATTTGATTTAGTAATTATTTTATTATAATTAATATTCGCGTAATGCTTGTTTAGATGGACAAAACATGGATGTACGAAGAGTCAAGAATAAGTGCATATTTCCGAGGTCAAGTCGATGTATTTCTCAAGAGGGCTATCGAGCATGCTAAGCGTCTAGGAAGACAAGAAATATATTGTCCGTGCGTGGACTGCAAGAATAAAAAATTGTGCACGAGATACACATGTAATCAAATCTCACTTAGTGAGGAGGGGTTTCTGGAGAATTATACGAGGTGGACAAAGCATGGAGAAGACGAGCCGGTCAAAGTTGAGTTGTAGCCGATTGAAGTTGAAGAAGAACAGTTTGTCCAAGTTGACGAGACTTTTGATTTTCATGTCGAAGAAGAACAATGTACTGATTTTGATGTTGAGGAATTGTTATGTCATGTTGAGCCGCAAGTTTTACTCAATGCGGGGACAACAAGAGGGCTTGATAACTTTGCAACGATAGAGAAGGCATCAAAGGATTTATTGTTTGAGAAGTCTAAGGGATGCTCTAAAGAGAATACTGTGTTACGTACGGTTCTCGATCTCATGAAGCCGAAGGCCATCTATGGGTGGTCGGATGCCGTTTCATTGAATTGTTAGATCTTCTTTCGGATACACTGCCAAAGCCAAACTTGTTACAAAAAAACACATACTATGCTAAGAGACTGATATCTCCAATGTCGTTTGGGTGTGCAAAAAATCCACGCATGTCCAAATCTTTGTCTATTATACCGGGGAGAAGTTCAAGGACCTCGTGAGATGACCAAGGTGCAAACGAAGTCGTTACAAGACGAATGACGAGTATGATGTAGACACAACTAATAAGAGGGGGAAGAATGACAGGAAGAGGAAGAAAAACGATATCGTCAATGGTAGCGACGATGATAGTAAGGTTCCAGCCTTGGTCATGTGGTACCTACCGGTGGTCAATCGTATAAGACCGATATTTGCCAACCCAAGAGATGCTTGAACCGATGACATGGCATACACGTAAGAGGGACCCTAATAAGCTGAGTCATCCATCGGATGGAACCCGGTGGAAAAACTTCGATCGTAACCACCGTGACGACTTCTCGCACGAGCCAAGAAATATACGGTTTGCATTGAGTACGGATGGAATGAACCCTTTTGGTATGACGAGGAACGTTCGCAGCGTTTGGCTCTGTGCTGCTAACAATGTTCAACCTCCCCCCATGGTTGTGCCACAAGAGGAAGTACATATTATTGTCCATTCTTATATCCGTACCGAAAGAACCCGGGAATGACATAGATGTCTTCCTCGGAACCATTGTTTGAAAATATGCAGAAACTATGGTTGGAAGGTGTGCGTATGTGGGATGAGCACCGAAGAGACTACTTCACGTTGAAAGCGATCATTTTCGTGACCGTAATCGATTCCCGGCGTTAAGGGCGCTTTCGGGCCAGGTGAAAGGAAAGGAGGCATGCTTTGTTTGTGTTGACGATACATCACATGTGTATCTTCCATCCTCAAAGAAGACAATGTACACTCGAAATCGTCGATTCTTACATCGGAGCCACCCGTATCGACGGATGGCCAAACAATTTGATGGTACGATTGAGACCGGCGAAGAACCTCGACGTTGGACCTGTAGGGATGTCTTTGATAAGACAAAAAACATTAAAGGTACATTTGGAAAGGCCGTGAAGGGAGTTGCAAAGTCAACAGCTGCAACGCCGTATAAGAAGCTTTCTATATTCTACGGATATCTCGAGTGCTGGGAAGAATTGGAAGTGACTCATGCATTTGATTCGGATGCACATTGGGAAAGGTGTATTTGACAGCACTACTGGCCTTATACTTGACCTACCGGTAAGACAAAGGACGGACTGAACGCACGTAGAGACCTTGTAGAGATGAATATTAGGCCGGAGCTCCATCCGCAAGAAAGAGCGAACGGAAAGTACTACCTCCCGCCACCTGCTACACCCTAACGCGTGAGGAGAAAAGAACGTTCTTGAAGTGTCTACACGGGATTAAAGCACCAACCGGTTTCTCATCGAATGTCCAAAATCTCGTGGACATGAAAGACTTAAAGATAAGTGGTTACAACACTCATGATTGTCACACACTACTTTCGGTGTTTCGGCTATCGCCATCGTAGCTGTGAAATCTGAATGGTTGAAATTGACTATAACTCGTTTGTGCTACTTCGGAATGCAGTCTCAAAGAAGGTCATCAATAAACACGAGTTGGATAACCTACGAACTCACATAAAGGAAACAATGTGCATGCTCGAGATGTGCTTCCCGCCATCCTATTTTGATACTATGAAACACTTCATGCTTCATATTGTTGACCAGATATCTGCTTTGGGCCCCGTCTACATGCATCATATGTTCCCCTACGAGAGGTTCATGTATGTTATAAAACGCTATGTACGTACTCGTTGTCATCCGGAGGGTTTAATGATTGAGGGCTACACCACCGAGGAGATTATTGAGTGTTGTGCAGATTATATTAAAGTCGGTCGATCTATTGGTGTACCCGTGTCTCGTCATGAGGGAAGGTTAAGTGAAAAAGGTATACGAGGACGAAAATCATTCACCGACCGCGAATATAAACGAGTTGACAAAGCCCATTTTATTGTACTTGCAACAATCACGTATCGTTGCCCCGTATTTCGCAAAACACATTGAGGAGCTTGAACTAAACAATGTTCGGGGCAACAGCGGTGCATGGTTAGTACAGGAGCACAAGAAAACTTTCACATCATGGTTTGAGAGTCAAGACCTTCCACGTGGAGACTCGATGGATGAGAAAATGTTGAGAATTTTAGCTGCCCGACCTTCAAAGACTGTGGTGACTTATCGGGCGTACGACATTAATGGTTTTATCACACTTCAAAGAAGGACACGAAAAGTAAGTGTCAAAACAGTGGAGTTTGAGTTGAAGCCCTTGATGACGATAACAATTACACCTCATATTATGAGTACATAGAGGAAATTTGGGAGCTGAACTATGGACCAGATTTACATGTTCCTGACTTCAAATGCAAATGGGTCAAACACCCAAGTGGGGTGGAGGTCGATGAATACGGGTTAACCGTCGTCGATCCGAAGAATGTAGGTTATAAAGATGACCCGTGGATACTTGCTAAGGTAGCAGAACAAGTGTTCTATATACTCGATCCAAAGGATGAGAAGAAGCACATTGTTATTCCCGGTAAACAAAAAATACTTGGAGTGGATGGGGTCGACGATCAAGATGCATACAATCGGTATGATGAAGTTCCATTATTCGTGGATCCGAAAAAATTTAAAGTCATTGAAGCAAAACTATCGTATCAAGGAATGCCATACCTACGCACGATTGCGAAGGAAAAATTGTTCAAGGATAATGTACCTTTATTATTCCATTGCGATGTACCTACGATGTACTCATATATATATGTTACATCAACTTTAATTAATTTAATAATATTTTAGTGAATTTTCAGCAAAATAAATGAATTTAATAACCTTTCCATTTTTTTTGTCACTTTTTACAATTTAACAAGTTTTAAATAATTTTTCGTCTACTTTAATTAATTTAATAATATTTTATTTAACGTTAATGGATTTAATAAATTGTTAATTATTTTTAGGCCACTTAAATCAATTAACATCTTTTAAATAACCACGTTTAACAATTATCTAAAAGTTGCTAATAAATATTTAATAATTCTACCTGTTAATAATTTTGAGCCACATAAATAAAATTATAAATAATTAAATAATTTCACAACCGCAGCTATAGCCACGGTTGACTACTTCAACCGTGGCTATTGTAAACCCTAACAATAGCCACGGTTGAAGAAGTCAACCGTGGCTATAGCAGAGTGAGTGCGCTGCGAGTAGGGATTTAGTACCACCTCGCCCGCCCAAAGTTGTCCCTGCCGACTTATAAGCTCCACTCCGCACACTTGGTTGAAGTTATCGATACAGTATGGGCCTGCTCTACCATGTGGGCCGTCTATTTGTGCTTGGGCCTTGATCTTGTCATATATCGTGGGCCTTGGGCCTTGACTGTGTTGTAATTCGTGGGTCGATGTTGTCGGGCCCGTGGGCCAAAATTTTTTAAAATTTATTTATACATTTAGTTTTAAATTTTAAAATTTGTATATATACTTGAGTTAAAATATTGAATAAATAATGTTTAGGTTCAATTTTTATTTGAAATACTACAAATAAAAAGGTATAATTTAAAATTTTAAAAAACATTTACTCTTTAGATTTAAATTTTAAAATTTATTTATACATTTAGATTTTAATTTTAAAATTTGTATATATATACTTGAGTTAAAATATCGAATAAATAATGTTTAGATTCAATTTTTATTTGAAATCCTAAAAATAACAAGGTATAATTTAAAATTTTAAAAAACATTTACTCTTTAGATTTAAATTTTAAAATTTATTTATACAATAGTGATTTGGGCCTCACTCTTAATATGAGGCCCACTAGTAGTTCATCCACGAGTTCATTTATGTTGTGTTTTTTTAAAATTTCTATTAAAATTTTGAAACATGTATATAGAATTCAAATATTGTCCAAATTTACTGATTCTTGTTTCTAAATTTGTATAAAATTCCAATCTATCCATTTCCACTTTGTTTTGTTAGAATCTCCAAACTATTTTATTGAATTTTCTTCAAATTTACTTAGGGTACGTTTTGACATTTATTTAATTATTTTTATTTCATAAACCGTATCGATTTTGACCTCAACATTCGGTCGGTATGCATGCCATTAATAAACACACACGTGGAATTTCTGGTTCAATTTTTCAAAACATGTAAATGTGTTTAGTACCAAACAACATGAGTTTCAAGTATAAAACTCCACTCACTCGAGACGCATAGTCCCATTTGAACTACTTTTTTTGTAAAAATCTTTAAAAAAAATTATAAAAAATATAAGTGAGTTCGAATGCTCGAGAAACAAGTGGCATGCCAAAGGGGCTTATAGTTTGCAAATGATAAATGTGCAAAATAATAGAAAAAACATGGTGTCATTTGATTTTTTTATATCTGCACAATTTTTATTATTTTTAAATTGAAAATTGGCACACACATCTGTCATACAAATTAAAATCTACTGTAATTTTGTTGGAAATTTTTGAAATAGTTGGGTCATGTAAAAGTAAAGAAAAACAATTGTATAGACGAAATATTATATTAAAAAGTAATGGAGTAGAAAAAACAAAAAATACATATGTGTTTGTAAACAACTAAAAAAGTGACATGCCAAAAATTAGGTGCAAAGTCATTATAGTTTTTAGAATAAAAATTGAAGAAGTAAAAGAAAAATTACACAAGAAAAAATAAACACTCAATGACAAGTGGGGCCGGAGGATACAATAGCCACGGTTGGTTTTGGAACCAACCGTGGCTATTGGTTGTGTTATCGACATTTGGGCCCCACATGTCGGTGGGAGCTCAATAGCCACGGTTGGAATGGACATGAGCCGTGGCTATTGTCTATTATGCCACCGACATATGGGCCCACCCATCCATCTCCAACCGTGGCTAATGGTTGATATATAAGGGGGGGGTCGGCCCATCGTTGCCAACCCTAACCCTAACCCCCGACGCCGCAGCTTGACGAAGACGCCGGGAGGCTGCCCGTTTGTGCCGCCGCGCCGTCTCCGCCGCGACCTCCTCTCCGCCGCCCGAGGTCCTCCTCTCCGCCCGAGCTCCTCCTCCGCTCGAGGCTCCTCCTCTGCGCCGCCCGAGCTCCTCCACTCCGCCCGCGAGCTCCTCCTCTGCGCCGCCCGAGCTCCTCCTCCGCTCGGGGCTCCTCCTCTCCGCCGCCCGAGGTCCTCCTCTCCGCCCGCGAGCTCCTCGCCGCATGCGTTGGGGCTCTTCCTCTGCGCCGCCTGAGCTCCTCCTCTGCGCCGCCCGAGCTCCTCCTCTGCGCCGCTCGAGCTCCTCGCGGCGCCCGTCGGGCTCCTCCTCTCCGCCGCCCGAGGTCCTCCTCTCCGCCCCGAGCTCATCGCCACGCCCGTCGGGGCTCTTCCTCGTGCGCCCATCGGACCTTTGCGCCGCCCGAGCTCCTCCTCGTCCGCCCGCCGGACCTCTACGCCGCGAGCTCCTCCTCGCGCGCCCGCTGGACCTCGGGCCCGAGCTCTTCTGCGAGCCCGCCCGAGCTCCTCCTCGTGCGCCGACCCTCCTCTGTCCCGGCCTTGACGCCGGGCCTCCTCGACACGGCCCTCCTCCTCTCGTGGTATGCCTTCCCCCTTCCCCCTCTCTCTCCCGCTCACCCAATGGTGAGCCGTCCCTGGTATGCCTGCCCGCTCTCCCCTTCCACCCCTCCCCTCCACTGCTAGCTCGTTTGTGCTCTGCATTGCTATGAATAGATTGATGATTGTTGTGAGAGCTTGATGATTGATGATTGATGCCCGCCTGGTACTCGTTATCCGGATGTTAGGGTGCTCTGAATTTGTCGTTAGGGTATTCATGTCTGGATGATGAAGTACTATGATCCGGATGTGTCCGAGTTTTTTCTACATTCTTTAACTAATAAATTATTGGATGATTTGTATATTTATCAAATCTGTGTTCCATTCTTATTTGTTTTCTTTCAGCATATTTGATGTATACATAACCATTTCTGTTCCTAATGTTTTATAAAATGTTTTCATGGCAAGATAATTTTGAGAAGTTATGTGTAGCAGTCACATCTTTGTTAGGTTTAGCTTTGTACATGTCGATGTGCCACTGTGCATGTATCGATGTTCTTTGTTGTTGTTCGGTATATGTTTCTAAATTCCCTGAACCTGTATGCCCCCAATTTCTTATATATGGTTGTTAGCTCTTTCTCTGAATTACTGTGAGTTCTTTCTCTGAATTTGTAGTCTATTCTGCCTATTTAGCTCTGTTAGCTCAATTAGTATTATTCAGAACTACATTATTGTGCTCATTGTGGATCTGTTAGCTCTGAATTCAGAGCTAAATTTGTCTGTTTTTCTTGCTCTGAACCACTGTCTATTCTTTCTCTGAATTCGTGGTCTATTATGGCCATTTAGCTCTGTTAGCTCTCAATTAGTATGTATTGCAACAAACTGTTTTGAGTACCCTTCTAAAATTATTTAGAGGCCGAATTTGTTCAGGGTTATATGGAGTATATTGTAGCCCTATATACCCTCTTTCCATAGAATACTTGAACTCTTGTTTTGGCTCACTAGCTTGGGAGATATAATTTTCCAAAGTTAGTGTTGTGATGCTGTTTGACAGATTCTGTCAGTTAGACTGTGGAGCCATTTAGACATAGTAAATGACGATATTAAATTTAGAAATGAATACCAAAGTTGTGGCTTGTTAAATGTAGATGCTTGCAGAGTATTTTTTTTGCTATCATTGCAATTATAGTTTTAGTGTTATGAAAATGACAAGCAGCACTGCTGCTGTGTATCAAAATGAGGCGTTTTGCTGTTTTTGCCGATTGCGGGTTTGGAGCGTAGGAGCACTTTGAATATTTTTTGTAAATGATGTACTGAGATGCTTAAGCTATTTCTGTTGATCGATGATTGAGATCCTTTTGCATTCCAAGTACCTAGTACCAAGTAGTAAAGCTTTGCCCTAAATTTCACCTATTCATGCTAGGCTTGCTGATTTGAGTGCTCTATGGTTGAATAAGTACCAATGCTGTTATAAAAGCACCTATAAAAGCCTTTGTGCTCTATGGTTTAATATATAAAAACACCTATTCTTTCTCCTCTCTTACTCTCTTACTCTCTTTTCTCCTCTCTTTCATGGCTACACCATTTTTTTTCAAATAAAAACTATTTTCTCCTCGCTTTCCTCTCCTCTCTTTTCTCTTTTTCTCCTCTATTTCCTCTCTTTTCCTCTGTCTCTCACTCTCTAGCTAAATCAGCACATGGATTATAAGGCAAAGTATTTATTATAAGTGCTGATTCTCATCTCCTTCTTCTCTTACTCTCTTTTCCTCTGTCTCTCTTTCTCTCACTCTCTTTCTCCTTTCTTCTTCTATTTCCTCTCTTTTCTCCTCTCTTCCTCTCTTTTCTCCTCTCTTTCATGGCTAGACCATTGTTTTTAAATAAAAACTATTTCATCCTATCTGTTCTATTTTTTTACCTCTCTTTAATCTATTCCTCTCTTTCCTCTCTTTTTATAGTCTAGCCATGCTCGATGATGAAAGCGGGCAAAGTGAGATGAGTGTGGCAGCATGGACCGCATCCTCGGATGTTGGAAACATGTTGACATACGAGTCGATGACCTTAACGATAGCTTTGGATGGCCGTTGATTCGGCAACCCACACCGAGAGCAAAAAATCCAATCTTTTTGGCGGATGATGATTGTTGATAAAAGAGGAGGTAGCTGGGGGGATCAATATAGAATGTAGGGTGTCTTTCATTAGGAAGGTTGGTACAATAAAATGCAAGACATACCGCAACTCGTACGACCTTAGGTAGACATGGTCGGATGCTTGGGTATTCTCCGGATCATCTTTGTGATTTGTATGGCACATTATATTTGATTTTCCGGAGGATACCCAAGTATCCCGACCTATTTACCTCGAGGTCGTATAAATTGTGGTATGCATTGCATAGTATGCACCTGCCTTTCATATGAAAGTGTTCTACATTGTATGTCCATCCTCCTCGACTGCATCCTCTTCTTCCCCGTTCCGATGCCATAGAATATACTCCTTTTCTTGGAAAAATATATTTTCAACTAAGTGTTCAAAAAAATTCTAACTTTTTGGCAGATGACGATGACTCTTGATAAGCATATGTATATTTAGGAGAACGGGAAGATGGGGTGGAAGAATGTAGAATGTAGGGTGTCTTTCATTAGGAAGGTTGGTACAATAAAATTCAAGACATACCGCAACTCGTACGACCTTAGGTAGACATGGTCGGATGCTTGGATATTCTCCGGATCATCTTTGTGATGTGTATGGCACATTATATTTGATTTTCCGAGGATGCCCAAGTATCCCGACCTATTTACCTCGAGATCGTATAAATTGTGGTATGCATTGCATAGTGTGCACCTGCCTTTCTTATGAATGTGTTCTACATTGTATGTCCTTCTATCTCGTCTTCCTCTTCTTCTATTTGATTCCGATGCTATCCATGTTACGATGCCAATGCTAAATAATCATTTTCTGTCATCTTTTCTCTATTTTAACTCTTTCCTCTAATTATTTGCTACTAAATCTTTTCATTGTTACGCTAAAGGTATCAAATCCTATAATGGCGGACAAGATACCATTACAAAATAATCCGGAAGACAGCCCCCGATCCGAGTATACACAAGAGGATGTTGTGAATATGAACCATGAAAGCTCCTCATCAAGTGGAGAATGGGAAGAACCGGAGGATCCTCAACCCCCCCCCAGCGTCGTGAACCTAGGGGTATTAATGAGGACCCAGATTATGTGCCCTCGGAAGAGGTATCACGTGAAATGTGATTCTTTCTTTAAATGTTTCAAGTTTCCCGTATTAGCATATTACTAAGCTTCAATGATTCTTTATATGGTAGGTTCCTCAACGAAGTGTTCGTCGTGCCTTGGCCGCACAAGCGACACATTCCATGGCTTGCGAGGCCACACCTCATGAGGAGCAAACGGAAAACATACCGGCCCATTAGTCCCCCAAAAGCGCAAGCGTGGGGGTAAACGCTCCGCGAACAAGGCTGAGGGCACATATGAGGTGACAACATTGGATCCCGCCGACCGGGAGCCTGTTGAACCAATGGGTGTCCATGCAAAATGGCGGAATCGTTGTGGTGTTGTTGTCGGGGAGAAATGCAAAATAACCTGGCCCGAATGGAAGGTGGTTCCTCAAGAGCGTAAAGAGGAAATGTGGAATGCCGTTAGATCACACATCCTCTTCCCACCAGCGGACCTCGAGAAAGCCAAGAAGGCAACGCTAACCACAATGTCACATATCTTTCGAGAATGGAGGTCCCGACTAAACTACCGTTATGTGAAACGTGGCATAATACCCTTTGACGATTATGGTCAAGTAAGTCCACAGGACTGGGAAGTATTTGTTCAGCGAGAAGACAGCTAGGCCTGCCAAGGATCTTAGTGCAAAGATGTTAGAGCTGAACAGGAAAAATAAGTACAAGCCACACTTGGGCCCCGACGGCTACAAGAAAAAGATTTCGGAGTGGAAAGCGATGGAAGAAAAGCTCCGTGCGGAAGGGAAGCCTGATCCACTAGAGGGCCTCGAGCCGCGTGCCAAAAATTGGGTCCGTGCGCACTCTAAGATGGATGAAAATGGGAAGATTATTCCGATGGACGCGGAATCGGCGCAAGTTATCCAGCAATTGACGGGTGACATCAAGTAGCGGACGCGATCTGGTGTTATTCAATCCGAATATCACGAGAGACCAGCTCTCTCTTGCTGTGGGGACCAAAGAGCATGGCGAGCGGGTGCGAGCAGTGTCCTCCAAGGCAACTTGGAAAGAGGGTTTCTCCTCTAGCTCTTCCGCCTCGTTGTACAAAAAACATAAATTTCACAAGAAAGATAAGGAGGAGAGGGACAAGGAAGAGTGGAGGAGACAGATGGAGATGTACCAAGCTGACATGCGAAGTGGAAGTATCCCCGGTACGACTCATACGGTCCCAACCACTTCACCTAGCTTTACCTCCCCGTTAGAAGGGGAAGTGACAACGCAAGAATGTCCTTGTGAGCTGCATGTGCCATTTGGTTACAAGGGAAAGACCATGAAGGTAGCAACCGGTAGAGCACTTCCGGAACGAACACTCCACAACATGGATATTCCACCCGGATACGTCCGTGTCACCGTCGAGGAGGTCAACCAAGGATGTGAGGAGCACGAGATTGAGTGCCCCATACCCGACGCGGGGATTATAACTCTACATGATGCTATCGGTTCATTCATCATGTGGAAACGGCGTGAGGTTGTGCTCTCGGAACCATGAGTTTCCCCTCCCCCTTGTCCGGACACGGATCGGTTCATGACTCAACAATTCACGGGGATGAAGTTGGAGCTGGAGAACCGTCTCCTTTGTCGGGTGCTGCTTCAGCCGCTAAGGAACAAGATGAACAAGGACATGAAGCGGTTATGAGTCCTATACTCGCAGACAGCCCGCAGCAAGAAACCGCTACGAGTACACGGCTATGAGGACCCTCGGCAACAAATAGTCCCCCTTGTCGAGCCGGAAGGGCAATGTATCTCCTCCGTCGAGCCGGAAGGTGAAACCCTAGCCTTGGATGAAGAGCCTCGGTTTATCGAGCCTCTTCGGAAGGAGTTTACTCCTGTAATTCCTAGGATGATTACGCCTGCGAGGGTGGATCCGTCAAAGCCGCAACTCTGAACATGTCACAAAATACTTGGAGCGAATGAGGAAGGGACCCGTGCAGCTAATCACGGAACCTTGTCAATTGGTACATTACGATGATGACATATTTGAGGGTCGTGACGAGAATGAGTAATTCCCAATTTTCATCTTTGGCAAACCCCTCGTATCTAAAAACATATTGTCAAACCTACCGTGGGAGATGCGGAAGCTGCATGGCTGGTACGTAGCGGCAGCGAAAGAAGGAGTGGATGTGATCACCTGTAAGCTTCCGAGGGACGTGTTCAACGATACCGGTGACTCAACCCTTAGACTATATTTCAATGATATCCACACTATGTTTCGCCTCGGCGAGATGGACACGACCTTCGTAACCTTGTGGTGCATGTAAGTGCCTCCATCCATCTTTTTCTTGTCTCCTACTTTTTGCAGTACATGTTTAAGACTGCTTTTTGCTTTTAATGTAGCTTGAATTCAACATTTCAAAAGAAGAGATACGACGGACACGATTGGAAGGTTTGGTACCTCAATCCGAGCTTGATCAATCAAAGTGCGATCAACCCCGGATAAATGAGAAAGACAAGATATATAAGGATAAGACACCACAAGAGTTACAAGAACCGAAGGACACTATGAGGATAAAAGCTAGGGGTCGAGCTGCAGGTTATATTTACAGGTGCTTTAGGGAATGGCAGGATTGTCACGCCATTTACGCGCCTTACCACTTCGAGTAAGTTCCACCGCTACCTTCCTCTCGTCGATCGTAAAGAGAGATGACATACTAACGAATACGATCTTTTGTTGCAGTGGTCATTGGATTTGTTTCCTGATCATGCCAAAAATTGGATATCTATTACTCTTGGATAGCCTTGACTACGACTCCAATCGCTACGTAGATATCGTGAGCGTTATAAATTGGTAAGTACGGACGTACAATTAAATAGCGATAATTTCATGCAATAATACCCTTTTCTCAATACTGTAGTGCTTATTTGAACTACGTAAAGAACCCGAAGGTGGCACGTTATAGAATTCGGAAACAAGTATACTTTCGTCACAAATTTCCGGTAAGACACACGTCACATCTACTTTTTTTATTCTTCTATCATTGAAATAGAGTGATTATTTTTACTTCACTATATTTAACGAGTGCATTAAGCAAGTAAAAGGTAGTGTGCACTCGTGGATACTACACATGTACGTATTCGAGCTCCGCTGCATCCTACTTGAATGTCATCACTCATGAGACCACCGTGGAGGTACGCTAAGATTGCATCTGTTTAATTTACATTCTTTCTATTTTTTGTCTATCATGTACCAACTTTTATGTATTTAGTGACAGCGAACAAAAAGTCTAGAAAAGGCATTGATAACGGACAGAAAGATATTGAATGAAATCTCCAAGAATGGATTCTCGACGGTGCGAAAGCATCTAAGTACAAATGATTTGTACTACATTGTCGCTAGGATGTGTCGTTTCTTGCTTAGGGAGGTCATCGGTCCTCGTGGTCGGTTCTTTGACGAGTAAAGTGAAGTGACGGAGGAGCATCGGGCACTTTTCGAGTGGTGCGGCTCGAAACGACCGTACGAGCCCGATGTTGTTGAAGATTCGTATAGTGTAGACTTAGTTTGAAGAAACATTGTTTTGTTCACATTATTAAACCTTTGATGGATTTTGTAAATATTTGTAAATATTAATGTGATGTAATACTTTAATGTTAATGTCATGTAATTATCGTTAATGTTATGTAATTGTAATTTATTATTTCTAATGCGTATTTATTTTTTTTATTGTTAAAAAAGTAAATAGCCACGGTTCACTTTGGCAACCGTGGCTATAGTGGTTTCCACTATAGCCACGGTTGACATAGCGAACCGTGGCTATAGTAGTCCACTATAGCCACGGTTATCTATGTCAACCGTGGCTATAGTAGGCCACTATAGCCACGGTTCATTATGTCAACCGTGGCTATAGTGGCGTACTATAGCCACGGGTGACCTGTTTTCCGAGGCTACGAGATGGTTTTCCGTAGTCTCGGAAACATAGCCACGGTTGGGGCTGACCGTGGCTGTAAAGCCCTCCCAACCGTGGCTATAGTGAGTTTTTGTTATAGTGCCCCTCCGTTCTCCGGATCTTCCTCCACTAGGCTGTGCCGCCCCTCCTCCTACTCCGACCTCGTGCCATCTCTCCCTCCCCTCCCTCTCGGTGGGGAAGGCTAGCCGAAGAGGAGGACCCAAAACAGGGCAGCCACTACAACGATAACATCAATGCACTATGGTCGGCCTCCCTCGCCCCACACCCGTTGTTTGTTGAGTTCCAATTGACGATGAACGCCGCTAACCGGCCTACGACAACACCTCCATCCTCCGATCCCTGCGTCCCACCTACGGTGCCGCTTGGCCGTGCCCCCTCCTGCTCTCGAATCCTAGCGGATCTTGTCACGAGGCACGGCTGGAGGAGGAGCGGGCTGAGGTGCCCGGACACGGGCGCCTTCCATCTCCACTCCCCAATGGGAGGAGGTCTGCCTGAGCAGAAGCCGGGCAAAGGTAACCTCCTCCTCTCCCCCGACAGGACAAGAGTTGCACGGGCAGCTCTACAAATGGGTCGTATGAGATTTGCAGGGTTCTCGGTGAGTTGGTAGCAGATTTGCATGGTTCTCGGCTTCGGGTGGGGGTTCTCACCGAGCTGGTCGAGGAGTGTCTTGAGAACCCTAGTCGTGTTCCCGCCAGCGTCGAGGTAGGGATTGATGGGGAGGTTGATGTTGTTGTTATCGCCAACGTCGGGGTAGGCTTCCACGCTAGAACTAGACTACTGCGATGGATGCGGCGCTCCGCCTCCAACCCTAGGCAGATGCATTGACGCCACCATGCACGTGGTGATGCCATTGCAGATGTATGTAGTCCCACTATGCCATGGCCCCGCCCGCTCGCCATCGCCAGTGCCCAAGACAAGGTACGCGCGCAGAGACACCGAGCTCCTTTGGTGTGGTTAACCTTTTGTTTTAATGTGTCTGCTCTGAGTTGGAATAAAAAATTTCAGCCCTGTATTTTGCATGCTAGCTGTAAAACGGAAGTAGAGACCTTGTTTTGAGGGTCACCCGCTGGAATTGCTCTAATAAATAGTATCTATCTATCCTTTAACAAATCTACAGCATGCATGCGTACGCTACCAAGTCTCCTCCAATCCCATCTTTGCCCATACCTCCAAGGATGCACGAATTTACCCATATTATTATTATTATTATTATTATTATTACTACTATTATTATTATTCTATTTTTGATTTTTTTAAAGCGATGCATTTAGAGCCCAAACTGACCAGATCTATCTATATATATACCAATCTATTAAATTTGGTGGAGTCGTCTACGCTTGTGACGTAAAATCTGTCGCTCGCCTTCCGCACACCCCACGAGCGAGGCCGCCGCCACCTCTACCCTCCCGTCCGCCACCCGTACGCTGCTGCCTGCACCCTCCCCAGCCGCCGTGGTGCCTCCTCCTCTCCCACTCCTCACCCTCGCAGATCGACATGGCGCAACGACAGTCGCCGCCGTCGAGCCTCCACCTCCCCTCCGCCCAAGCCTCCGCACGCCCGCTTCCTCTCCCCTCACCCTCGCGAGCCATCGCATCTCTCGCCTCCACCCTCCCTCCCATCTCTCTCTCTCCGTCATAGCCATGGCGCCGACGCGCTAGATCTAAGCCTCATCCGTCCTCCGCTACTGCTTGCGTGCTCCAACTGCCTCTGCTGCTGTACAAGGCTCCTCCAACCAAACGCTTGCTCCTGGTTGCAGAAAATTATTGCCTCTCGATGGTTCCGACATCCAGGTCTGGAATTGTTTGATTTTTGACTCGCCTTTTTGATTCGAGGAGCAAATGGCGGTCCGATCAGATTCGTTGTGATTTTTGGCTATGCTGGGAATCCTCGCTATGCTTTTAGGGTGAAACTTCTTCCTGTTGCATTCCCATTTGTAGCGTATGAGATCTAGGTGATGCATTTTCGCTGATGTGCTTCTGTTTGTTTTGATCTGGGCAGCATCTGTTGTTCGGCGTGGCTGATCCTTTGCAAAGGGTCAAATCAGTTGCTGCGCCCGACGTAAGCATTGCATATTGTTTAGCTAGCTCACTGTGTTTTGTGGTGCTGTTTTTCTCATGACCTCTGATATCCTGATGTAGATTATGTGGGCGGAAGCGATGGGGAAGCTCGACTGTATGGATAGTGCAAATAGGGAGAGGCTGTGGCCTCAACTTGTTCAGGGTTTTAAAGATCTTTCTGGCTTACTTAAGGTATGGTACTGTAATTAAATGTCCTTTAGCTTTAGGATCTGCTTAATCTGTAACTATTTTGTATGTTAAGACAACTAAATTGCAACTTAGGTCCTGGCAAAGGTACTTTATCAATGAAGTTAATCTAATATGCTGATATATGAACTCCTAAGATCTTGACTCCTTATGTTCATTTGAGCATAGATAAAAGAATAGCAGTGTGTTCTATACTTAGTATCGACAGGGTGCACATGTTTATTGCAATTGAGGATGTAAATTTTGCATAGCAAACAGGGCAACATTGAATAATTCCTCGTAATTGCCTTAAAGAGTTCAATGCGTTCCTACTTAATATTTTTCCAACTATCTGGACCAACAACTAGAAGCAAAGATAATTATGTTTCAAATGGTTTACTATCAATAATGTGTTGCAGAACCATATGCAATCTTTCATTTGTATGAGACCTAAATTGTTATCTGCAGGAATCATTGTCCTATGCAAATGTATTATAACCAAGTGTGGTTTTTTCTCCCGAGGAGCAGTGTTGTGTTTTTCTTTATCCATGTCCTTTGCCCTGTCACATTCCATTATTCACTTTATTGAAGATGTATGTGGATTCATATTAGCATTGTGTTTATTAGCTTCAAATATAGGCATCATGTTTATTAAATTGTCTTGGAGCATACTGCTATTTCTGTGTGGCTTGGGTTCAGTAGATATACTGGTTAACTGGCCTGGTATTTTTGTGTAAATATACCCGGCATATCATTGTATTTAACAGTCACATATACTTTATCATTTTACAGCTGCTGGTTATAGAGAGATGTGTAACAACCCTGACACAATAAAAAAATTTCATTTCATTTCATTCATGAGCATGTCATCATGTTGCACTTGTGAGAATATTAATTTTTTTTTTGTTAAGAAATGCACATACAATATCGATTTAACCTAAGTGAAATTAGGATCTTGAAAGAAGAATTTAAATAAAAGCAAATTATGGAGTTTAACATTTTCTGTTGGCTAAACATGAAAATAAAAGATTTTTGATGTTGCTCTGAAATTATTTTATTTTGTAAAAATCTCTACAAGAAATAATGAAAGCTTTTCTTTTAATTTAAACATGAATTTTTAATCTGAAAAATATTTGGATTTGGAACTTGGACCTAAAAAGAAAAATGTTTGAAATGTTTTTATTGACACCCCTAATTTTTCTTGGAATTTTCTGAGCACTGTAAAGGTCGTTTTCAATTAATCGAAGCTCGGGGGTGTTTTTGCAAAACGACCGAAGCCCCACAAATCAATCTCTCTTCCTCTCTTCCTCCCGCACCGCCTCGCTGCACGCCGCGCTGGCAGCAGCTTCGGCCGCGTGCCCCCGCCCTCCCGTGCCACGCAGGAGCTCCCCTCACCGCCTCACCCTCGCGCGCAGTCGGGGATAAGAGGCCAAGCCGCACTCGTCTCTCTTTTCCCCTAAACCCACACCCGAAGCAACACGCCGTCCGCCCTCTCTCGTCCCACACCGGCGAGGCCAACTCCGGCCGTCCCCCGCCGAGCTACCGCCACCAACGGTTCCGCAAGGACCTCCTACACCTCCCCATGGCCGCCAATCGCGATACATCACTCTAACACGAGAGATCGAAGCTCGCCTTCCCGGAATACCAAACCGGGTAGCTACCGCCGCACCTCCAAATTCTCTCCGCCCGGTGAGCCGTTCCGCCCAATTCTCGATCTCCCTCGTGCGCAAGGTCTTCCTCCACCCCCTGGTTGACTCGCCCTTGCATGTCCCTCGCAAGCTCAACGGAATTTCATCAATTTATTGGGCGTCTATGTGCCGCCGCCTCTGCCCGTGGTGCGGGCCAACTTCCGACAACCCATGGCCTCCCCTAGCGTGATGCCGGTCTTCGTCGTGCTCCCGTGAAGCTCCAGGAGAAAACCTCTTGTGTTTTGGTGCAGCGTGGTGAGAACACGACGCCGCCGAAGTCTCTTCCTCGCCCTTGCTCGCCGCCGGTGTCCTTTCCGGTCACCCTTGCCACTGTGGACCCCACTACGCGATTCCCCGTGTCGCTTAGAGTCGCCGAGCCGCACCATCGCCTGCCTCACCCCTTCTCGCGCTCCTCCGGCGAGCCGCCGCCGGCTCCGGCCGCCACCGGCCATGTCCGGCCGGTCCGAGCTCAAGTGGGCCGCGCGCACGAGTCATGGGCCGCCCGCCCATGGGCCAGCTCGGTTTTGGCCCAAGTGAGCTCCCCTGTTCTTGTTAAATTTATTCAATTTCCGATTCATTCAAACTTCAAATATTCGTAGAATATTCATCCAAATTCAGAAAAATGCAAAACCAAGTTCATTAGATTCATAAAATTATTCTCTGTTTAGTTATGTGTTCAAATGCCTAACTTGAGAAATTATAATTTCATAGTTTAATTAATTACCTTTCTTTAGTTAATATAACCTATTATTTTATGCTAATTATTAATTGATTTTGAAAAATAAATTTCTTTAAAAATTAGAGATACTGCAGACGAAAGTGTTTGTGAAAACTGTTTTCCAAAATTAAACATAAACACCGTCATTTCATGTGGTCCCAATTTAGTACTCTATATATCATTGATTAATGATTAAGTATTAGTTAATGAACATGATTAATCGAGTAAGTAATGAACATGATTAATTGTTAATCACTGACCATGATTAAATACTAATTAATGAGCATGACCAACTGTAAATTATTAATTAAGGAACTCTGATTAATTATAAATTGAATAATAAATAAGATGAATGATTAATTATAAATTGTTAGTTGTTAATTACTGAGCATAATGAATCAGTAATTGTTGGTAAATGAACATAATTAACAAAAACCTTTGCATGACCATATCATATTCATTCATGCATGCATGGTTGTGATTCGCGACATATTGTTGGTCGACCTAGGTCATGGCATGATCGAGGTTCCGTCCGAGGTCGAGACAGGGGACGAGGAACATCGAAGTCGATCCACATACCGAGGAAGCTAACCCCGACTCAAATCAAGGCAAGCCCCGGTGCATCCCACCTATGATTTTAAAGTCTTTTCTTTTATCACGAGTAATGAGTCGTGATTGTGCATTGGGTTATAGGAGTTGCTTGATACCCTAGATGCATGAGATAGGTTTCCATTTGTTTATGCTATACTCGGTACAGGTAGCTCAATAGAGTTAACGATTGCTAAGCTT
This sequence comes from Chloris gayana, assembly GCA_031894775.1. Taxonomy (NCBI): domain Eukaryota; kingdom Viridiplantae; phylum Streptophyta; class Magnoliopsida; order Poales; family Poaceae; genus Chloris; species Chloris gayana. The sequence continues at coordinate 325,728 of JAUNZO010000859.1, read as the reverse complement.
AAGTTATAGGGAATCGGTAGAAGACGAGTGGTGGCATACACTACTCGCGAGATATAGGGTAATGACTGGTTTATTATTGCTAAGAAGAATGATAAGAGAAAGATGAGAATGGAAGTGAAGATGTTAATAAGTCGAGACCGGATCGGCCCCGTAGGAGAAAGGGCAAGACGAAGATGAGGTCTTGCAAGGTGGTAGCCCCGTCCGAGTCGGTCAAGGACCGTACCGTTGTCGGCTTAGTTGAACAAGTTTGAACGTACCGCACTACATGCTGGTATCATGGGCCCAGCAAGCTGATGTACCCTATCGCCCCGAGAGATGTAGCGTAGCCGGCTCTCTTTGCTGACTGTCGGTGAGAGGATAGTCTCACGGGAGGGAGATGGGTCGACCACGAGGGAAGTCGTGGCGTCGCCATACTTCCGGGGAGTTGGAAATGGCTAGTCTGCTGTCAGGTGCTAGCGGGAAAGGTTGTCGTATACGATCGGTGTGATGCGTATACATCGTGTAGTCGGGTTTTGCCAGCTGGTATAAATCGATTCGAATCGCTGTCCCTCGCAATAATGAGTACCGCTTGTTTAGCTCGTCACATCGTAGTAATCAAGTGAAAGATGAAGATGAGAGATGAAAGAAATGTTGATCTATTCCGATCTTTTCTCGCAAACTTGATTGCAGTAGCTGTAGACTGCAAACATAGATGTTAATGAATCCTAATGTTGAGCTAAAACATTGAAAGTAAGGATCCACCTCTTAGTGCTGTTTTCGCAAAGGAGTCAACCCCACGACCGAGAAAGCCTTTGCATACTAGGCGTCGGCCTTAGCGTGCTCGTTGACGGGTCGATCTTGCTGAGTATTAGAATACTCGGGGTTTGCTCGTTATAGTTTCGGGGCAAGCGTCGTTCTTCCACGACGGTTACGGTAGCTGTCCGGAAGAGGAGCCGTGTTCCGAGGGTGGTTCCCTCAAGTGGGAACAGATCCCGACGTCCTGAGCGAGGAGGATCGTGGTGTACGACGGGCTCGGTACATCACGCTAGTGGTCTTTTGTTGTAAAGTACAAGTTTCCGCTGCAAGACTCGTAGGTTGTTAAACTTCATTAATGTATTATGCTTCCGCTGTACAATGTTTGTATTTCGAAAACCTGGTTGTATTATACCGTGATGTATATATGCTGGCTTGTATGAGATGATACATTGTTGTAACTCGCTTCGGCGAGTGTCCCTCTATACCGATTCCTGGGTGTCCCGAGGGGATGTCACTAGCTGGTATCGGAGCGGTTCGGAGGCAACAGATACATCATTACAAGCTTATTTTCAAAACTTAACACGTTTAGTACGTTTAGAATACGAGAGAGTACGGAGCCCTATAAGGATGTAGAATAGTTAGATTTTTACTAAGCTGTTCGACGTTTGAGTTTTGGGAAGTGGTAACTATTTGTTGTAGTTTTATATACTATAGTACGTATAGTTAGTCCGTCGAGCATGCATCATCTCATATTGAGTGCTATAATAAAAAGCTGGGGTTATACTTAGTTAGTGTCGTAGTATAGAGTTAGTTTCCTAAGGATGGCACCGAGAAGAGGTTTATGCTAGTGAAATAAAAGGCAAGAAGAACTCTCACACCGAGGCAATGAAATGGGGAAATTTAAGATCTTCATCTACAAATGATCAAAGTCAATCGAGAGGGAAGGACGATCATGTGTAGTTATCAAAGAGCCCCATATGAGAGCTAAAGATTTAAAAAGGGATAGATGAATCTTGGGATGAGCAACTCTGTAGTTGTCAAAGCAATAGTTAGGCAACTAGAGGCAGATCCGATAAAGACACGTGATGAGACGCCGGATCTTGAACAAGCTAATAATTTCCCAAAGAAGAACAGAAGGCCAAAATGTACGGGTAGAGAATCCAGGAGCTAGTCACCGATGCTACTTCGACTCGCTCCGGGCCTCATCCAAGCAGATGACCGGATAACTACCACTTGTAGTCTCTTTCCCTCTCCGAGAAATAGCCATTTCGATTTCCGTTCGGACTTGTCATCTCGACAGAAAGTTACGGATGATAAGATATCGGTATTATGAGATGACTATTCCTAGTCCGAAAGTCATTCTCCTTCTTACACTCAATTGCATCCGGAACTTATCTTTCCTTGAAGTTCTTGAGTGACTTCCATTGGAGGAATAATCATCACCTTTTGACTAGACTAAGTTGTACCGAGAGTTAGTTTGGAAATGGGTATTTTGTATTTCCAAATTGCCATTTTGCCTTCGAATTGTGCTTGGTTCGCCTGGGCGCTTCTCAAAGTCAAACATGGGCGATGTGAAAATGCATACTCTATTTTCAAACTAGAAGAGAATCCAAATACAATGTTCTTCGAACGGATGGCGTATAACCTAGGATACGCAACCGGAAAGAAGAATACCTGTCTATCTTCAAAGTATCTCCTACTAAAGATGTCCAACGATATGGAATCAAAGGCAAGTTAGCTCCACGATATATTGGACCCTTTCTAATTCCGAGAAAGAGGTGGATTAGTTGCATATCGTTTGAAGTTATCAGCACACTTATCAAGACTTCACAATGTGCTACGCATATCCCAACTAAAGAAGTGTCGGAGAACACCGATAGACATACCGACGACGAGATGTGGAACGATTACAGACCGGACTTAACGTATGATGAACATCCGATCGGAGTGCTCGACACCAAGGATCGAGTGACTCAACATCGAACCATCAAGATCTACAAGATTCAAGGGAACAATCGCTCGGAAGCTGAAACTACTTGGGAACGAGCGAGTTTCTTTGATCCAATTACCCGGAATTCTTTAGTACCACCGTCTAGCCGCTTCGAATCGTGAATCTCGGGACGAGATTCCTATAAGGGGGAGGGCTGTAACAACCACGACACAATAAAAAAATTTATTTCATTTCATTCATGAGCATGTCATCATGTTGCACTTGTGAAAATATTAAATTTTTTTTTTGGTTAAGAAATGCACATACAATATCGATTTAACCTAAGTGAAATTAGGATCTCGAAAGAAGAATTTAAATAAAAGCAAATTATGGAGTTTAACATTTTACGTTGGCTAAACATGAAAATAAAAGATTTTTGAAGTTTGAGAAGAGAAATCTCGAGGACGAGATTCTTGTAAGGGGGAGTCCGTAACAGCCCATGTAAATGTTGAATAAAAGAAGAATGTTCCCCTTCAAATTTCTACGTTTTTAAATTTGAATTTGGTTCAAGTTTGAGAAGAGAAAAAAATTCGAAAACGAATTGTTTCGCACGTGGGCCGATTCCTTCGCCGCAGCCCAACTTCCTTCTCTTCCCCACCGCAGCCCAGCTCTTCTTCCTTTCCCCCTCCGCGCGGCCCAACGGCCCGGCAGCCCGACCGGGCCCAACTCCTGTTTTCTTCTCCCCGGCGCCCATACCGCGCGCCGCGCACCCGTGAGCTCGCCCGTCGTCTAGCGCCGCCCCCTGCGTCGGCCGGCCCCGCGCCCGGCGAGTCGGCTCTGGATTCTAGCGAGCCGCTGCCGTCCCGTGCTCCTCCCCTCAATTTAAACCGCGCCGCGCCGCCTCCCCAAACCCTAGCCACCACCCACCCGTCGCCCCCGGTGAAACGCCTCGCCATCGATCCCCTCCGGCACCGGGGCCATGTGCGTGCGACGCCGGACCCCGTGGTGCCGACGTCGTCGAGTTTTGTGAAGAGGGGAGGACGAGCTCGTGCGTTGAAGTTCCCGGCCGCCGCCTTCACCTCCTCCGCGTGTCATCTCCGGTGAGACTCGTCTCCTCCTCCTCGGCGTCTTGCAAGGTCCGTCGTGCATCGACTCTTCCGGCGCCGACCCCCTTCCTTGTTCTCCCCTAGCAGCTCGGGAACGCCGTACCGCGCGGTCACCACCACCGTCCGGGCGTGTTCGTCGGGCCGCCGCCGCTCTCCTCACCGCCCGTCGTCGTTCGTCCCTCTCCTCCTCGCCCGTGAGCCGCGCAAGGACCCTGGTGAGTCCGCGCACCGATTCCCTCTTCTTCCCCCTTGATTTAGCCTCGGATTGATGCTTCCCGTCGGGCTCCGTCCGCCGCGCGCCATGGTCGTCGGTGGGCCGTGGTCTAGAGGCCAGCTCATGTTCGCTAGGGGTCCCGTTAGCTTCGCCTCGCTCGGTAGTAGCTCGTGCGCACGTGCGCGGTGGAAAAACACTAGGCTTTGCGGATGCCGTCGAGGTCCCCGTGGTCGCCGCCGCGGACCTCGCCGCCGGCGGCTCTCCCGTCGTCGTTTTGGCCGGCCGTGGGGCTCGTTAGACTCGCGCGTAGATGAGCTACCGTTTAGCGTAGGTTTTGTGCGCCGTGGTTGAGTCCGGGGGTTTCCCCTCTGCGCGCCTCCGCCGGCGAAGCTCCGGCGAGCCCGTGCCGGCGCTCCTCCGTGAGCTGGTGGTCGCGACTAGTGCCGGCAGGTGCGCGTGAGACGGCTGCATCCGTGGCTGGTCTCCGTTTAGCCGCCGGCGAGCTACCGCGGCCGGGCGACGCGATTCCGGCGAGCTCCCCTGCCCTAGCTCGGCGGCGCCGCCCGCTCCGGTGGAGCCGGCGTGGCGAGTGACGTGGCAGAAATTCTGCCGATGTGGCACCCATGTAGCGTAGCTTTCTGCTGGCGTGGCGTCTAGGTGGCAGCCGAGGTGGAGAGGCGATAGCTGCTAGCGTGGCGGACGATCTGCCGATGTGGCGCCACGTAGTCCGTTTTTCTACCAACGTGGCGCCGAGGTGTCGTCCCGCGTGGCAACCACGTGGCAGAAGAACTGCCACGTGGTGCTGACCTGTAGTGTTTTTAATCCAACATGGCGTCCACGTGGAGTCGACGTGGCGCTTACGTGGCAAAGGATATTCCAGGGAATATTCTTTTTCCTTTTAATTGGATTTTCCTGAATTTCCATAATTCGTTAATCTTTGGAAATTCATATCTTTTACCTGGAGCGTCGAGAAAAATACGCGGTCAGTTGCGTTGGGTTCGTAGCGACGAGATCTACGCATTAGTGTAGTTGTTAGCTATGTTCTAGTGTCGTAAATTCTGTCGTCCGTTTCGCTACTCTCGTACTTTCCTCGTTTTGCGTGCCTAACCCGTTTCGTACGTTACGTCGCGCGAGAGCTACGAGGAGTTTCCGCCCGCACCGCAGTTCGAGGAGTTCCCACCGAGAGCAGCCGTACGAGTACCCCGACCCGGCGTGGGACCAGCGTTTCGCAGGCAAGCCGCAATCCTTGACCACTCTTGCTCCTATTTAGCAATCGCATTAAATCGATCCATGCATGATTAATGGTTACTTGCACTTGTAGTTTACCTATGCCATACTATGCCATCTTTGCCATTGTTGCCATAGGTTGTTCTACTGTTACTCGCATGCTTAGAATCTGCTTAGTTGCTTAATGGAACCCCATGATGACTATACATGTTTTTGTGTAAAATAACTTGTAGGTGTTTCTTAGGTGTCGAGTTTCTGTACTAGATACCCTGTAGGACTTTTGCGGGGGCGAGTGTAGGTGGTTAGGTGCTTGGGAGACTTTTGGGGAGTCTCTGTTTGGAGAGCGCCTGTTGCGGGCGCAGTTGTGTAGGGGCCTTGGGTTATGGGGCCCCTGTTGTGGTGACACTTGTTGAGACTCGTTGTTTTGAGGAGAGGGATGGTGACTCGCCCCGGCAGCATAAGGACCGGTTCCTGGTTGCTCGCTCTTTGGTATACTAGCTTACCACGTGACCCGTATGGGCGAGCTGGATTGAGACGCTTAGCGGAGGACCGGTGGGCCCGCCGTGGTGTAGAGTTAGTGTTAGTGGGTTTTTGGAGCTTTGTCTCGACCCATGAGTAGAGGATATCCCACCTGGCCCGTGGTAGGCCTTTCACACCTTCGAGGACCCTTTCTGCGTTGTGGTTAGGGATCCCGGACCTGAGGGACGGGCGCCTGCCGGTCGATGCTTTGTTTATTGATCTTGTGAGTGTTGTTGTGCTTTAGCCACGACGGTGGCTGTAGTTATAGTACCTCTTCACGTGGGTACGATTGCTTACTCTCTGCAGAGATATATAATCTATACGTATAGCCTAGCCCTCGGGTAAGGGGGCAACACCATTGAGCGACACGCTTGATTAGCATTTGCTACTTCTCCCCTCCGATAGGTTTTACTTCCGGCTTCGAGCTGTGGTCCAGTGGAGGTGTGCTTGGACATAAAAATTTGACCCTTGCAGGATTGTGTTGTTTCCTGCAAGGCCACTTATAAAATTTGACTAATAATAAATATGTGAATCACATAGACTTGAGGATTAATTGCTTTAGGTGCTAGCCCTTGCCTTCCCTTGATATATCCCAACATGCATACATTGTTGCTAGGTAGTTGCGGCTTGTTGAGTACGCGTAGTACTCACGGCTTTCCCCACTATGTTTTTCGGACGCCGACTCGGAGGATCCCGCCGTACCTACCGACGGAGCCGCTGGAGAGGAGTGACGTTCTCGCCTACACACGAGTGCTTGTGGGCTTTGGGTCTTCACCGCCGATCTACATGTGAGACGCTTCCGCTAGTTTCCTTCATGTTCTCTCGTGGCCTGCGTGCCGCGTGTTTTGTATCCATGAGATTTGAGCACTAATTTGAGATGATGTACTTTGGAGATTCTATTATCTTGCCTTGCATTTATTCCTTCTTATGGTTTTTATGATGTTAACTGTATGGGATGTACGTGTCACACTCCCGGGAGTGACATAGAGGTACAAGGCACGGTTTTCACTAGCCGGTGAAAATCGGGTCGCTACGGTTGGTATCGAGCCATACTTGTCTGTAGGAACGAGAACCGTCGTTAGTAAACTCACGCTTAAGGACATGATCTAGTACTCTAATCAGCTAAACTCCAATTCATCAAACTTTGAAATCTCTCGTCGATCGAAGCTATCTACGCAAGTTGGACTGAACGGATAATGACTGTTATGTTTGTTTAGACAATTGTTCTAGCATACATCATAGTTTTATTTCAAGATTTGAAGATAATTCTTGAGTAACACTCTAACCTTGGATTTCGTCCTGACGAGCAGATGCCGAGAGGAAGAGGTCTCCACGTGCAGTTTGAGCAGGCTGCGATGGACGGAGACGGCCAGCCCCCGAGAGGTCGTGGGCGTGGTCGTGGTCGTGGCGGAGGTCGTGCAGCTCCCGCAGCAGCTGCGCGAGGCCGCGGTGCGAGAGGCCGTGGCCGTGGAGGAGGAGCTGTGGGTGCTCGCGGCGAGGGCGTGGTCGCGGTGGAGAGGCACCACCGGATCCCGCAGCTGGAGAGGCAGAGGGTGCCGAGCAGGAGGCACCAGGACAGCAGGAGGCTCCTGGGCAGCAGGAGGGCGCCGAGCAGCAGGAGGTACCACCACCACCTCCCCTGCTCGGACTCTCGCCGACGTGATGGCGAACCGGACCCACATCCTTGGAGGTCTGATGCAGATGCTGCAGCAGCAGCAGCAGCAGCAGCAGGAGCACCACGAGCAGATCTTGCAGCAGCAGCAGCAGCCACGGCACGCAGGCCGCGGCCGGTCCGACTTGAGGAAGGAGGCCTTCCGCAGGCTGCAGCCAGAGACGTTCTCTCACCGCACCGATCCCTTGGACGCCGACAGCTGGCTCGGGATCGTGTCCAAGCAGCTAGTGATGATGGAGTGCACCGACGCCGAGTGTGTGTCACTTGCTACTTACTTGCTCGGAGGTGCAGCCAGCGCGTGGTGGGACACTTACGTGACCAACCACGAGGACCCGGACAGTATCTCTTGGGATGAGTTTGAGCAGGAGTTCGAGCTCAGCACATCCCCAAGGGAGTGATGGACAGGAAGGCGGCCGAGTTCCGTAACTTGAGGATGGGATCTATGGGTGTGCTCGAGTACTACCACAGGTGGACTGAGCTGTCCCGCTACTCACCTCGTGACGTATCCACGGAGCAGGTCAAAAACTCTTATTCAATTTTGCATCTCAAATAGTCACTATCTACTGTTTCCAATGATTTCACACTTAGCACGTTCTATGTTGCTATCTCTTCATCTCATTTCCCTTCGTGGTTTTCTATCTTCCCAATGAGCAGGACAAGATCTACTACTTCAAGCAGGGTCTCGGGGCTGAGATTGCTCTCCACGTGGCGGGGTGCTCTACCCCGAAGGAGCTTGTGGATAAGGCCATTGAGGTTGAGGATGGTCTTGAGAGGGTGAGACGCACCGAGTCTCACAAGAGGACAGCTGGTCGGATGGACCGTTCCGGAGGGCAGCAGAGACCGAGGTTTGGTGGGCCACAGCAGCAGTTCGCACGTCCACCGCAGGGACAGTTTGGAGGTTCCGGACAGAGGCGGTTTGCACCACGGGGGCAGCAACACCAGCGTGCTCCGAGCACCACAGCGAGTCGGGGTGGAGGCCCCCGAGCGATGGGATGCCCTTCGCCAACGAGATGCTTCCAGTGTGGGCAGCCGGGACACAAGTACTACGCGTGTCCCAACTTGGGTCGAGAGCTTCTACCACCTTCACCACACCGAGGCCGGCAGCACAGCCACAGCAGCAGCGGTTCCGCAGTGCTCCCCGTCCTGTGCAGTCAGCAGCTAGGCAGCCGCCGCAGCAGAGCGCTTCCCGTGCTAGGCTTCACCACGTCACCGCAGAGGACGCACAGCGAGGCCCCCGACGTTGTGCTTGGTGAGTTCTTGGTTGAGTCTTGTTTAGCTTCTATTCTTTTCGATATCGGTGCGACTAGATCGTTTATCTCGTCCGCGTTCGTTACTGAAGCTTAAGATTCCTACTTGTCTTGCTTGGGTCTCCTGTTGTCACCACTTCACCACTTGGGGTAGCCAAGTGTCACTTGGGTTGCGAGAGGAGTTCGGATTGTGATTGAGGGAGAGCGATTCTTGGCAGACCTAATTCTTTTGCCTTCGAGTGGTATTGAGGTGATCTTGGGTATGGACTGGTTGACCAGGAACAAGGGTGTGATCCAGTGTGAGGAGAGGATAGTGACCTTGGTGAGTCACCGTGGGGTTATCGTGAGGTTCACCCCCATAGCGCCTCGTTTGCCGGAGCAGCTTTGTCACTTGGAGGGTTTACCTTTGGAGCAGATTCCTGTGGTTTGTGAGTATCCCGAGGTCTTTCCCGATGATCTACCAGGGCATCCGCCGGATCGGGACGTTGAGTTTGTGATTGATCTTCTCCCTGGCACGGCCCCTATTGCTAAGAGGCCGTACCGGATGTCCGCTGATGAGTTGGTCCTCCTAAAGGAGGAGATTGATGATCTGTTGAGGAAGGGGTTCATTCGCCCAAGTGCTTCACCTTGGGGATCCCCTGTTCGTTTGTGAAGAAGAAGGATGGTACTGACAGGATGTGTGTTGACTATCGTTCCTTGAACGAGGTCACCATCAAGAATAAGTACCCCTTGCCGCGGATTGATGATTTGTTTGATCAGCTGAAGGGTGCCAAGTATTTCTCCTCTATTGATTTGAGATCTGGCTATCATCAAATGAAAATCCGCGAGTGTGACATTCCTAAGACCGCCTTCGTGAGTAGGTATGAATCTTGGTTACCGCTTTGTCAATTCCGTTGTTATCTTTCTTGCTTGATCGCCCTCCCTTGAATTTTGCTTCTTAACCGTTTCAGGCGTGTATGGGCGGTTCGAGTTCACCGTTGCTTCCTTTGGCTTGACTAATGCCCCTCCCTACTTCATGAACATGATGAACAAGGTCTTCATGGCAGAGTTGGATAAGTTTGTGGTGGTTTTCATTGATGACATTCTTGTGTACTCAAAGTCCGCCGAAGAGCATGCACATCACTTGAGGGTTGTCTTGGAGAGGTCGAAGGAGCATCGGTTGTATGCCAAGTTCAGCAAGTGCAGGTTCTGGCTTGAGGAGGTGGCTTTCCTAGGGCATGTCATCAATGCCAAGGGAGTGTGTGTGGATCCTGGGAAGGTTCGGACAGGTTGTGAGTTGGCCGTCACCGCAGGTGTGTCAAGGATGTGAGGAAATTCTTGGGTATGGCTGGATACTACCGTCGCTTTGTTGAGGATTTCTCTCGGATAGCTCGTCCCATGACGGAGCTCTTGCAGGATAATGTCACCTTTGAGTGGACCCCGGAGCGAGAGAGGAGCTTTCGGGAGCTCAAGACTAGGTTGACCACCGCACTCGTACTCACCTTGCCGGATCTTAGTCGGGACTTCCGGGTGTACTCGTGATGCTTCCACTCATGGGATTGGTTGTGTGCTCATGCAGAACAGGAAGGTTGTGGCTTATGCTTCGAGGCGGTTGAAGAAGCACGAGCAGCACTACCCCACTCATGATCTTGAGCTTGCAGCGAGCTTGTTCATGCGTTGAAGATTTGGAGGCACTATCTCATTAGTGGCAGATGTGAGATCTTCATGGATCACAAGAGTCTCAAGTATATCTTCACGCAATCCGAGCTGAACATGAGGCGAGAGGAGATGGCTTGAGTTGATCAAGGATTATGATTTGAGCATCAACTACCACCCTGGCAAGGCAAATGTTGTTGCGGATGCGCTGAGTCGCAAAGCCTATTGCACTAGTCTCATGACGAGTCGGTCCGAGGTGTTTGAGGAGATGATGAGGGATGGAGTGGAGCTCATTCCCGAGGACTATCTCCACGAGTTGAGGATCACCAACTGTCTTGGGGATCGGATCAAGGAGAAGCAGAAGGATGACAGCTTGGTGGCTTCGATCAAAGCTAAGATGGCAGTGGATAAGGCTCCTGGCTTTAGGGTGGATGACGATGGTTTACTCGTGGTACAAGGATCGGATTGTGGTTCCTGGAGGTGCAGGGATTCGAGATGAGATCTTGCGAGAGGCTCACTCGTTCTCGCTACTCGATCCACCCAGGGAACACAAAGATGTATGAGGATCTCCGTACGGAGTTTTGGTGGGAAGGCATGAAGAGGGACATTGCTCGGTTTGTGGGGATGTGTGATATCTCGCAGGAGAGTCAAGGCGAGCATCGAAGCCAGCCGGTTTGCTCAAGCCTCTTGAGATTCCTAAGTGGAAGTGGGAAAACATCAGCATGGATTTCATTGTTGGTTTGCCTCGCTCGCGGAAGGGCCATGATTCCATTTGGGTGATTGTGGATCGTTTCTCCAAGGCGGCTCACTTCATTGCCGTCAATGCCAAGTACAATGTGGAGCAGCTTGCCCGTCTCTACATTGACAACATTCCGAGGCTACATGGTGCCCCACTCACCATAGTGTCCGATCGTGGTCCTCGGTTGTGGCTAAGTTCGGAGGAGTTTGCATGCTTCAATGGGCACTAGACCGGACTACAGCACAGCGTATCACCCTCGGACGGATGGTCGGACCGAGAGGGTGAACCAGACCTTGGAGGATATGTTGAGAGCTTGTGTGCTCACCTACAGCAAGAGTTGGGAGGACAGTCCGTCGTTTGCTGAGTTCTCTTACAACAACGAGTTACCGGGCAAGCATCTAGTTATCTTCCTCTTTTTGTCGCTTAAACCTTCTTCGTTCTCTTTTCCTTATGTTCCCTGTCTTCTACCGAGGCGAGTATCAAGATGTCGCCGAATGAGCTCTTGTATGGGAGGAAGTGCAGGACACCTCTCATGTGGTCGGAGGTTGGGGAGAGGTCCTTCTATGGCCCGGATCTTGTTAGAGAGGCTGAGGAGAAGGTTGAGCAGGTCGGAGAGCATATCCGTGTTGCCCGGAGCGGACGAGAAGAGCTACGCAGATAAGAGGAGGAGACCTTTGGAGTTCTTTGTGGATGACTATGTCTATCTCAAGGTCTCTCCACTTCGTGGGACGCGCAGGTTCCACGTGCGTGGCAAGTTGGCACCGAGGTTCATTGGACCGTTCGAGTGGTGAGGAGGATTGGAGGTCTCGCCTATCAGCTTGAGTTGCCGGGACACCTTGCCGGAGTGCATGATGTGTTCCATGTTTCGCAGCTCAAGAAGTGCTTGCGTGTGCCGGAGGAGCAGGTGTCTCCCGATGTGTTGGATATTCGGGACGATCCGGAGTACTTGGAGTATCCCGTAAGGATCTTGGATAGGGCCTACAAGGAGACGAGGAGTCGCAGGATCCGGTTCTGCAAGGTTACGTGGAGTAACCACACCGAGCGTGAGGCCACTTGGGAGATGGAGGACAACTTGAGGAAGGACTTCCCTCACTTGTTTGAGGATGAGGAGTGAAATCTCGAGGACGAGATTCTTGTAAGGGGGAGTCCGTAACAGCCCATGTAAATGTTGAATAAAAGAAGAATGTTCCCCTTCAAATTTCTACGTTTTTAAATTTGAATTTGGTTCAAGTTTGAGAAGAGAAAAAATTCGAAAACGAATTGTTTCGCACGTGGGCCGATTCCTTCGCCGCAGCCCAACTTCCTTCTCTTCCCCACCGCAGCCCAGCTCTTCTTCCTTTCCCCTCCGCGCGGCCCAACGGCCCGAGCAGCCCGACCGGGCCCAACTCCTGTTTTTCTTCTCCCCGGCGCCCATACCGCGCGCCGCGCACCCGTGAGCTCGCCCGTCGTCTAGCGCCGCCCCTGCGTCGGCCGGCCCCGCGCCCGGCGAGTCGGCTCGGATTCTAGCGAGCCGCCCGCCGTCCCGTGCTCCTCCCCTCAATTTAAACCGCGCCGCGCCGCCTCCCCAAACCCTAGCCACCACCCACCCGTCGCCCCCGGTGAAACGCCTCGCCATCGATCCCCTCCGGCACCGGGGCCATGTGCGTGCGACGCCGGACCCCGTGGTGCCGACGTCGTCGAGTTTTGTGAAGAGGGAGGACGAGCTCGTGCGTTGAAGTTCCCGGCCGCCGCCTTCACCTCCTCCGCGTGTCATCTCCGGTGAGACTCGTCTCCTCCTCCTCGGCGTCTTGCAAGGTCCGTCGTGCATCGACTCTTCCGGCGCCGACCCCCTTCCTTGTTCTCCCCTAGCAGCTCGGGAACGCCGTACCGCGCGGTCACCACCACCGTCCGGGCGTGTTCGTCGGGCCGCCGCCGCTCTCCTCACCGCCCGTCGTCGTTCGTCCCTCTCCTCCTCGCCCGTGAGCCGCGCAAGGACCCCGGTGAGTCCGCGCACCGATTCCCTCTTCTTCCCCCTTGATTTAGCCTCGGATTGATGCTTCCCGTCGGGCTCCGTCCGCCGCGCGCCATGGTCGTCGGTGGGCCGTGGTCTAGAGGCCAGCTCATGTTCGCTAGGGGTCCCGTTAGCTTCGCCTCGCTCGGTAGTAGCTCGTGCGCACGTCCGCCGGTGGAAAAACACTAGGCTTTGCGGATGCCGTCGAGGTCCCCGTGGTCGCCGCCGCGGACCTCGCCGCCGGCGGCTCTCCCGTCGTCGTTTTGGCCGGCCGTGGGGCTCGTTAGACTCGCGCGTAGATGAGCTACCGTTTAGCGTAGGTTTTGTGCGCTGTGGTTGAGTCCGGGGTTTCCCTCTGCGCGCCTCCGCCGGCGAAGCTCCGGCGAGCCCGTGCGGCGCTCCTCCGTGAGCTGGTGGTCGCGACTAGTGCCGGCAGGTGCGCGTGAGACGGCTGCATCCGTGGCTGGTCTCCGTTTAGCCGCCGGCGAGCTACCGCGGCCGGGCGACGCGATTCCGGCGAGCTCCCCGCCCTAGCTCGGCGGCGCCGCCCGCTCCGGTGGAGCCGGCGTGGCGAGTGACGTGGCAGAAATTCTGCCGATGTGGCACCCATGTAGCGTAGCTTTCTGCTGGCGTGGCGTCTAGGTGGCAGCTGAGGTGGAGAGGCGATAGCTGCTAGCGTGGCGGACGATCTGCTGATGTGGCGCCACGTAGTCCGTTTTTCTACCAACGTGGCGCCGAGGTGTCGTCCCGCGTGGCAACCACGTGGCGGAAGAACTGCCACGTGGTGCTGACCTGTAGTGTTTTTAATCCAACATGGCGTCCACGTGGAGTCGACGTGGCGCTTACGTGGCAAAGGATATTCCAGGGAATATTCTTTTTCCTTTTAATTGGATTTTCCTGAATTTCCATAATTCGTTAATCTTTGGAAATTCATATCTTTTACTCGGAGCGTCGGAAAAATACGCGGTCAGTTGCGTTGGGTTCGTAGCGACGAGATCTACGCGTTAGTGTAGTTGTTAGCTATGTTCTAGTGTCGTAAATTCTGTCGTCCGTTTCGCTACTCTCGTACTTTCCTCGTTTTGCGTGCCTAACCCGTTTCGTACGTTACGTCCGCCGAGAGCTACGAGGAGTTTCCGCCCGCACCGCAGTTCGAGGAGTTCCCACCGGAGCAGCCGTACGAGTACCCCGACCCGGCGTGGGACCAGCGTTTCGCGAGCAAGCCGCAATCCTTGACCACTCTTGCTCCTATTTAGCAATCGCATTAAATCGATCCATGCATGATTAATGGTTACTTGCACTTGTAGTTTACCTATGCCATACTATGCCATCTTTGCCACTGTTGCCATAGGTTGTTCTACTCGTTACTCGCATGCTTAGAATCCGCTTAGTTGCTTAATGGAACCCCATGATGACTATACATGTTTTTGTGTAAAATAACTTGTAGGTGTTTCTTAGGTGTCGAGTTTCCGTACTAGATACCTCGTAGGACTTTTGCGGGGGCGAGTGTAGGTGGTTAGGTGCTGGGAGACTTTTGGGGAGTCTCTGTTTGGAGAGCGCTCGTTGCGGGCGCAGCTTGTGTAGGGGCCTTGGGTTATGGGGCCCCTGTTGTGGTGACACTTGTTGAGACTGTTGTTTTGAGGAGAGGGATGGTGACTCGCCCGGCAGCATAAGGACCGGTTCCTGGTTGCTCGCTCTTTGGTATACTAGCTTACCACGTGACCCGTATGGGCGAGCTGGATTGAGACGCTTAGCGGAGGACCGGTGGGCCCGCCGTGGTGTAGAGTTAGTGTTAGTGGGTTTTTGGAGCTTTGTCTCGACCCATGAGTAGAGGATATCCCACCTGGCCCGTGGTAGGCCTTTCACACCTTCAGGACCCTTTCTGCGTTGTGGTTAGGGATCCCGGACCCGAGGGACGGGCGCCCGCCGGTCGATGCTTTGTTTATTGATCTTGTGAGTGTTGTTGTGCTTTAGCCACGACGGTGGCTGTAGTTATAGTACCTCTTCACGTGGGTACAGCTTGCTTACTCTCTGCAGAGATATATAATCTATACGTATAGCCTAGCCCTCGGGTAAGGGGCAACACCATTGAGCGACACGCTTGATTAGCATTTGCTACTTCTCCCCTCGATAGGTTTTACTTCCGGCTTCGAGCTGTGGTCCGAGTGGAGGTGTGCTGGACATAAAAATTTGACCCTTGCAGGATTGTGTTGTTTCCTGCAAGGCCACTTATAAAATTTGACTAATAATAAATATGTGAATCACATAGACTTGAGGATTAATTGCTTTAGGTGCTAGCCCTTGCCTTCCCTTGATATATCCCAACATGCATACATTGTTGCTAGGTAGTTGCGGCTTGTTGAGTACGCGTAGTACTCACGGCTTTCCCCACTATGTTTTTCGACGCCGACTCGGAGGATCCCGCCGTACCTACCGACGGAGCCGCCGGAGAGGAGTGACGTTCTCGCCTACACACGAGTGCTTGTGGGCTTTGGGTCTTCACCGCCGATCTACATGTGAGACGCTTCCGCTAGTTTCCTTCATGTTCTCTCGTGGCCTGCGTGCCGCGTGTTTTGTATCCATGAGATTTGAGCACTAATTTGAGATGATGTACTTTGGAGATTCTATTATCTTGCCTTGCATTTATTCCTTCTTATGGTTTTTATGATGTTAACTGTATGGGATGTACGTGTCACACTCCCGGGAGTGACATAGAGGTACAAGGCACGGTTTTCACTAGCCGGTGAAAATCGGGTCGCTACAAGGAGTTGCTTGATACCCTAGATGCATGAGATAGGTTTCCATTTGTTTATGTTATACTTGGTACAGGTAGCTCAATAGAGTTAACGATCGCTAAGCTTAAGTTATAGGGAATCGGTAGAAGACGAGTGGTGGCATACACTACTCGCGAGATATAGGGTAATGACTGGTTTATTATTGCTAAGAAGAATGATAAGAGAAAGATGAGAATGGAAGTGAAGATGTTAATAAGCTGAGACCGGATCGGACCCGTAGGAGAAAGGGCAAGACGAAGATGAGGTCTTGCAAGGTGGTAGCCCCGTCCGAGTCGGTCAAGGACCGTACCGTTGTCGGCTTAGTTGAACAAGTTTGAACGTACCGCACTACATGCTGGTATCATGGGCCCAGCAAGCTGATGTACCCTATCGCCCCGGAGATGTAGCGTAGCCAGCTCTCTTTTGCCGGCTGTCGGTGAGAGGATAGTCTCACGGGAGGGAGATGGGTCGACCACGAGGGAAGTCGTGGCGTCGCCATACTTCCGGGGAGTTGGAAATGGCTAGTCTGCTGTCAGTGCTAGCGGGAAAGGTTGTCGTATACGATCGGTGTGATGCGTATACGTCGTGTAGTCGGGTTTTGCCAGCTGGTATAAATCGATTCGAATCGCTGTCCCTCGCAGTAATGAGTACCGCTTGTTTAGCTCGTCACATCATAGTAATCAAGTGAAAGATGAAGATGAGAGATGAAAGAAATATTGATCTATTCTGATATTTTCCTGCAAACTTGATTGCAGTAGCTGTAGACTGCAAACATAGATGTTAATGAATCCTAATGTTGAGCTAAAATATTGAAAGTAAGGATCCACCTCTTAGTGTTGTTTTCGCAAAGGAGTCAACCCCACAGCCAGAAAGCCTTTGCATACTAGGCGTCGGCCTTAGCGTGCCTGTTGACGGGTCAGTCTTGCTGAGTATTAGAATACTCGGGGTTTGCTCGTTATAATTTCAGGGCAAGCGTCGTTCTTCCACGACGGTTACGGTAGCTGTCCGGAAGAGGAGCCGTGTTCCGAGGGTGGTTCCCTCAAGTGGGAACAGATCCCGACGTCCTGAGCGAGGAGGACCGTGGTGTACGACGGGCTCAGTACATCACGCTAGTGGTCTTTTGTTGTAAAGTACAAGTTTCCGCTGCAAGACTCGTAGGTTGTTAAACTTCATTAATGTATTATGCTTCCGCTGTACAATGTTTGTATTTCGAAAACCTGGTTGTATTATACCGTGATGTATATATGCTGGCTTGTATGAGATGATACACTGTTGTAACTCGCTTCGGCGAGTGTCCCTCTGTACCGATTCCTGGGTGTCCCGGAGGGGATGTCACAAGATGAGGAATCATGCAGGATGTGAAAACCTGTGCTACCAAATTCCGTATCCCATGAATGAATGGATACAATGTTTCTGTGAGTGTTAGTTTTCCGGTGCTGTAATTTTTTTCCCTTCCCGAGCAGCAGCACACGGAAAAGGCTGACGTACATATCGGGATGGCGACAGCATCGGTGGTGTGGTGCAGGTTGAGAGGGTGTAGCAGCAGCAGGTCAAGGAGGACATGAAGATCCTAGAATCCCCATCGAAATGGTTAAAAATAATTTGTGTTCCTTCTTCGACTCAGGTGCTAATTTTCTTGCCTCCTCTTGATTTGCATTCAAATATCCTCAAGAAAAGGAAGGAGGGTGGAGAGCTAGCAGCTAGATCCAGGTGTGTGGTCCTAGAATCCCTATCAAAATGGTTAAAAAGCTGGAAGTAATTAATGTGTCCCATCTTCATAGAAGACAAGCTGGAAGAATTAATATTTAACAGGACAGCTGAATAAACTTCAAACCATGGGATACACAGGTGTGGAACACAACTTCTTATTTCTTATGGTTTGAACATTTCTTGGCTGTGCCCAGACTGTAAAATGGTATAAATGAATTAAACATCAAGAGAACAATTAGTGTAAACATTGCAATGCCCCTCATCATGGGTAAAATCTTTCATCATTTACCTGTCTAACATTCTACTCAGCGGCAAGATCTATTGATTTTACAGAGATTTTCGTACGATTGTTGTCTAATTTTTATGCCGTATGAATACTGTTTGATTTCGAGTAATGGGTTCGCCATTGACTATTATAGAAACATAATCTGTTTGGTCATGTGCAGCTATTTAGGTTTAAATAAAGTTACTTTTGCATGCAATTTTTTTAGTATGACTATTATCCTTATATTATCATGGTTGTTTAAATTTACATAGGAGCAATGAAACACAAAGATTTAAAGGAAAATAATGTCAATTGCATTATTCGATCAGTTAGACAAGCAAATTAATTACAATTAGTTAATAACACTTTACATAATTTTTTTTAGGACTTACAGTATCCAAACATTACAATTAGTCCATCAAAATCAGTTTAGGTAAGCATGCATGTCCTGAAAATGATTTAAATTAGCTTGATGATGGTGGATTGTATGCGTGTTTGAATTTCAGGAAGGAGATACAGGTCTGAATCCAGGAAGGTGCATCTGAACCAACGCTACGGTGGCCGGATCTGCATATATTTTTATTAGCTTGCCTTCTCGCTTGAGGCGGCAGCAAGAACAGAAGCTCTGGAGAGATATCTTTGATTTTAGCTAGCCAATTTACTGCTGTTTTCTCTCTCTTTTCTGATCTCGTAGCTTCCTGTTCTTCCATTACACACTTTTCATTTCTCCTGCCGCACTGGGTTATATATGCAGATTAGTATGGTTGCGCTGCTTATGATTTCCATTTCAGCATCTAGATGTCATAGCTATTTTGACCTCTAAAACTAATTGTCAATATCCTGTTTTCCTAGAAATTGGGTCTCTCTTTACTCCAGAAGAAAGGAATCTCAACCAGAACGATGTCACCACTTAAGTTTCTCCCATTGCTTCTACCACGAAGTTGGATTGTTTAGTGCAGCCAAACTGGCATCCTCTTCATAGCTACACGTTGGCACTACAGATACCTCGTTGCTGGAGCTGGACAATGGTGTATGACATCAATTTAATTGATAAAGTAGGTTATATGTTGATTTTTTTTTCAAATTTTGATGGCTAAGAAACTCCATATTGGGAGAGCTAAGTTAATGTTTGAAAAAAATTCTGGTTTAGGATGACTTCAGCCCTCTTCGCAAGGCTATCATAGCTAAAAAAAGATGTTGTAATTGGCCATCTCCTGAGAAGGGGAAATCCCACATGTTAAGGATAGGATAAGTGAATAATGGCACTGTTGTTACCTATTTTCATAATATCAAAGTGGTGTTAGCTGTAGTCACAATTATTTATCCCTCAGATACTGCAATGTAATTGTGAATTCTAATGCTAATATTTTCCCTTAATAGTGAAGTATGCTGTTGTGCATGATGGAGCCATAAAGTTACATTATGCTGTTCAAGCTGGTGCCCTGCAAACTGTGAAGTTGCTGATAAAAAACAACGTTGTTGTCAATGTTGCTGACAATGTGAGTTAAATGGGTGTATATAATATATCTTAACCCATTTTAGTGGCATATGAGTTTGTTATAGAGAATATCTTCCCCTAAATATAGGATGGATGGACACCATTGCGTGTAGCCATAGAAAGTTGGAACAGAGATATAACAAAGATCTCGATTATAATGGGTGGAGATCCCTTTTTAGAATGTTTGGTAGGAAGGAAATGAGGGTATCACTGCTAAAATATTTATGAAATCAAAGTGTAGGTTGCTATAAAAAATTTTCATTTGAATCAGTAGTAGCATGGTTCACAACCAATTCATGGACTCGTAGATTGTGTGCTAAAAAAATGTTATTTTCGATTTTTTATGTTGCAATAAAAATATAGTTGTTTTCTTAATATTTTTTTTATAAATTTCGCCCGTAGCAACGCACGGGCACACTGCTAGTTATTATATATATATATTTGGCCAACAAAAGAAGCCTCCACGTTCGCTCTCAAGCTCTATATATATATATATATATATATTTGGCCAACAAAAGAAGCCTCCACGTTCGCTCTCAAGCTGTAGAAATTACCACATTAATCGGATGGAAAAAAGAAAAGAAAAATTACCCACCACTGCCATTAAAAAAAATTAGACAACAACACCCCACCACTGCTCAGGTAACTCATCATATTTACATTCATTTATTCTTTATACTATATTGTCATAATTCATCATATCTATATTCATTTATTTGTCAAGAATCATTATCCATACTAATTCATATTAAAATTCAGATGTGATTGGCTTACTCACCAGTATTTCACCAGTACAACAGAGGACAATAATGAAGGACAGCAGCAATCCACGAACTAAAGATATTCGTGAGATTGAACATCTTTTATTAGAGTAAGACAACATTATTTCATTGAAAGTTTTTGCATGTTAATTTATATTTGGCAATCCAGTCTAACATACTTAACTGCAATGCAATAATTTTCAGGGGTGAAAAGGCAAAATTAACGGTGTGGGGAGAGTTGGCACACTATTTAACTGAAGATGTAATCGGAAAACATACAGTTCTTATTGTTACATCAACAATGGTTCTCACTCCAAAATTTAAAGGTAATTTTACTTTATGTTATGATATTATGGTTTTTGCTAGACCAAACTATATTAAATGTACACTTGAACGAAACAGTTATATCTCTAAAGACTACCAGCGCCACAAGATTGTATATAGATTTAGACATACCAGAAACATGGAAGCTTTTTGACAGGTATGACACATGTATTACTTTATTTTTAAAAAATGACATGTTATCTCATTCTTTTCTATATATATGGGTATGATTAAATCTTAATGTTTTAATTTACAGATACTCAATAGAAGAAAGTTTACCAAAAATGATGGATATAAACAAAAGTATGCAAGGGACACTGCAGGAACAAATGTTTCATAACAGAAGAACATTACAAGAAATCACTAATATGAGAGAAGACAGTCCAGAAGATCCAGTAATATCAATTTCTTTTGAAGTACAATATCTTATTTCACATTGTAAAATTCATGATTTAATTTGTAGGATTTTATATTCACATCCAAAGCAACGATAGATCGGCTACAAGAAAATACTAAATGGTGGTATATGTCATGCATCAATTGCAATAAGATGTGTACTAAAAGGGATGACAATTATTATTGTAACCAATGTTCAGATTTTCCAAAACAAACGACTCCTAGTTAAGAATATTATATTATCTAATGATTAATTTTTCTCTTTTTAAAACCTTTCCCTTGCCCCCAAAAACTTTGAATTGCAGGTATTGGCTTCGGCTTCAAATAAGTGATCATACAACAACTACTACATGTACTGTATTTGATGAGGAAGCAAAGCGAATGCTCAACACATCTATATCAGATTTACTAGAATTAGCTCAAGAAAATACCGAAGACGTGCCTAATATTATACAAAAACTGTATGGGAAAACGCTTATATTTCGATTCAAGCTGAACCATCAGAATTTGACTGAAGGGAGGCCAGGATATTTAGTCAAAAGGATATTTATCCCAGATGATAAACTTGAGAAAGAGTTCATGAATAATGAAGTTGAGAAAGTAAGATACTTTTGTGCATACTTTTGAGTTTTCATCTGTTATATACATGCTATATATGTATACTAATTTCTTTTGAATAGGAAACTGATGTCGAAGATGATTTCACACAAGAAAGTGATATCGAACAAAATAAACATAAGGTGCTTTTACAGATATCTATGAATAATTTTTGTCCCCGAATTCCTTTGCTAATCATAAAATTTTTCTTTCTTATAGGAAAAGGGCATAAAAGATTTGACCAGTAGAAAGATATCAAGCCCATTGAAAGACAAAGAACTATACTTGAAAAGAAGACGTGCTGCTATCATACTAGACACTGATTCGGATGAAGACTACAAGGAAACAAGTGTGGATAATGAAACAATTGAAGTTGAAAGCTCAGGTGTTGACAAAATTGAGAAAAAAAATGAGGTACAAAAAGAAGTGATCGTCATGGAAAGAAACAACTCCAATAATCAGGTATAACGATTCTTCTATCTTCTTTCTTGAGGATAAATCATTTTTTCACTTCCATTATTTTAAATCTATATCTAAATATTTAAAATTCTTGAATCTTATTTATCTATTTTGATTGTAGCATGACTTGGAGAGAACATATGAAAACCGTAAAGGAATAAACCAAGAAGCTGATTCGATATTAAAGAATAGAAAGCTGAAACGTAAAAGTAGTCAAAATGAGGGCGAACTGGTATAACAAATATTTTAAACTTCTATTTGGATAAATATATAGTTCTATATTGCTAATTGCTCAATACAATTGATTTCTATATTGTGGTTGCAGGATGACTTAGATAGAAGAACAGACGGAACCGGTAAAGAAACAAATCAACGAGCAGATCCAAAATTAAAGAAGAGAAAGTTGAATCGTAAAAGAATTCAAAATGAGGGGAAAAAGGTATAGGATTTTTAACTTGAGCTTGGTTAAATATATAGTTGAATATAGTTATTTAATATAACTAATTTTCTCTATTGTGACTACAGGATGGCTTAGGTAGAAGAATAGATGGAACCTATGAAGGATCAAAGCAACGAACAGATCCAAAATTAAAAAAGATAAAGTTCAATAGTAAAAGAATTCAAAGGGAGGGTAAAGAGGTATAAAATTTCTAATTTCTACTCAGTTAAATCTATTGTTGCGTATTGCTAATTGTTTAATAAACCTAATTTCTCTGTCAGAAGAAAAAGTTGAAGCGTGAAAGGAGTCAGAAGGAGGGCAAACAACCCATAGAAGCGACATCAGAATATCAGGTATATACAAATGCAATAAAAATATATTTCATGTTACCTTACTGATAAAAAGTCATATGAAATAATTTGACATTGATATGCAGAAGTATAATGAAGACATGGTGTTAACTACAAACAAACATGAACTAAATGAAGGAAATGGAGAGAGAAAAGCACCAGCGCAAAAGATAAAGTCAAAACGCCAAAAAAGTCAAAAGCAAGACAAAGAAAACAAAGAAGCACAACTGGAAAATGAGAAAACAAAGAAGCCAAAAGTGAAAAAGAGAAAGTTGAAGCAGAGAAGCAAGAAGGCTGAGGAATTCAGTGTACCAAAAATTCCAATTAACCATTGCAATCTAACAAAAATATTATTGGTTATCTTATGATCAAAATTTAATCTATGTCAATTGGTGATGAGGACATCACTCCTTTGGATACAAATGACACTCCTCCGCTGAACATCCAAGGACCAATCACTAGAGCTTGTGCCCGACAATTAAATTTAGAGGTGAGCTCGTTCCTAAGTCTTTCCTTTCATAATTTTGAGAATAGTTTGCTACCTAATGATTTTATTATGATTAGAAATCAAGGAGAGGACCATAATATGAATGGACTAGGGCTTGGAGGCATGGAGGTTCAGCAAGAGGCGCAAGGCATTGTGGAGGCCCAAACCAAGTCGACTTCGAGTCTGTTTCGGAGTCCAGGAACAGTCTGAATTAAAATAGACGCCCAGATCGCATACGAAGTCGGATTTGGACGTTCTACATATGGATGGAAATATAATTTCATAAGCTTTCCAGTGGAACCGGTCCCACGTCAAATTTCATCCGGAGTCACCGGGAATCATCGAAACATTGGAACGTCCAGAATCTGTTTTTGGTGCTGCGTCACCGTTTTTGGCCTTTGGACCGTGTATCTCGTGTGAGCCCATTAGGGGAGCGTCCAGGGGTTTCTTACACGTCCCCAAGTCTTTATTAGCAGCAGCCGCCACCCATGTTAGGGTTGGGTTTTGCTTAGATTATTCTGCTTAGACAGTTTCGCCGTTCATCGGTTTGTGAGACCCCAACTTGTGAGTTTAATCATACATCTGCAAATTTGGTTGCGTTCTTTCTTGTTCTTGCTTGTGTTCTTGATTCGCAGACAGGGATTAGCCTTCTAGGCGAGGTCAACCGTGCAACGCCGGTTGATAACCATAGAGGACGTGGTGCTGCGATTGCGGGGTTCGAACGTGTTGTTCAGGAGCCGGATCGACGTGTGTCACATCTTCGCCAAATCAAGAGTTATCTGAACCTTTCGGAAGATCGGGACCCTAGTCCACATCAATTGGGCCATGATGTAATAAAATTATCTGCAGGGAAAGGAACATATTAAAAGAATTGAGAAAAAAGATGACAAATGCGATGGAAAAACTAGAAAAGCTGCGCAGAATAGAAAGTTAAAACATAAAGAAGGCCCGAAGGAGGACAAACAAAGCATGAGACAATCACTGAAAACTGACAATCAAAATAACCAGGTACTAATAAAAAGTATTTATTCTATATTTCTTTTTCATCATAACATGAACTACAATTGTTGATGATGAAAACTATCAAAAAAAACTGTGTAGAACTGTTGTGGGGACCAGGAAGTTACTTCAAGTACAGATGAAAAAGATGAAGAGAATGGAGCCAGCGACATAGCACTGAAAAAAGAAGAGCATCCTACTCTGCGTAAATCAACGAGGGATAGGAAAGCGCCTGACAGATACATGTGTTAGAACTTAGGTCATGTCAAAAAGATAGTATGAGAATCATGTAGACTAAAATTATTAATAAGTTTTACTAATCCAGGAATGTACCCTTTTTAAAAATAGAAAATTATTTTTAATACTTATTGCACACTTTCAATATGTCATTAAATAGTATATAATAATATACAAACATATGTTGATGTTGTTGATAAAGCTTTAATTATAATTCATTTATTTATATGTAATTATTCTTAAGATATCAGCCTATCGGACAGCTTCGTAGCACAAACTTATCCTTAACATGCATCCATTATCTTATATATATTCTTCGTTTAAAGCCAGGAACAAATACTTTGGTGGTCTACTCACTAAACTTTGATAAATCACTGAGGTTGCAAATTCAGGAAAAAAAATGTACAACACTATATATTGAGTGGAGATATCTACATCAAAGTAAATATTATAAACTAATGTTTAATATGGTAGGTATACAATGTGCTACAATCAAAAGCATGAATCACTATGTAAGAAAGCGACTTTAGAGACTCTTCCCAAATCATATTGGAGACTCTAAATTTTCGAGTCTCCAAATTCACGTCTCTAATGATACGTCATTGGAGACTCTAATTTTCAAAGTCTGCAATGACCCCATCATTGGAGACTCTTGTTAGCAAAACGAGTCTCCAATGATCGGGTCATTGCAGACTCTGATTGCCAAAAAGAGTCTGCAATGACCGGTCATTGGAGACTCTTTTGGTAACCAGAGTCTCCAATGACTAGTCATTGGAGACTCATTTTGCTAGCCAGAGTCTCCAATGATAACTTTCAAAAACAAAAAAAAAGTGACGGTTGTATATCAAGCTGCTTTAAGCAAGCAAATTGAGTCAACACATCAATCTTATGGTTTCAAAACAATCAGAGCATACAACACAACACTGATTTTTAATTAATACATCAATCGTATGGATGACAACCTAGCACATCCGATGCACCTTCTATTTACAGTTGCAACAATGATCGTGCAAATAACAAAATTGTGATACTTCAGCCATATCAACTACTCTAAATATTGCACGCCAAAGTGCAGTCAAACTAGCAGGCCAGAGCACTTGCAAGATGAGATAATTAATTTACAGAGTTTTGACACAAGCTCTACTTCAATAACCTACCATAGTACTTACATAGAGGATGTAGCGGCATACATCCTGCAATCAAAATCTCTCATAGCCTTCCGCAATCAAAATCAGATGTAGAGGCATACATCCTGCATACAAGAAATGACCAAAAATCTGAGTGTACTTACATAGAGGATTACATGCAATATATCAATGAATAAAAAGTCTAGGAAGTGTTGTTGTAGAGTATAGAGCAGAGCTAGCAGTACAATAAAGCTCAAGTAGTTTATGTAATTCTACAATTACCAATCTAACTCACTAGTTCACTGAAAATAAATAAAATAATCCCTCAAGCATCAGTGAGCAACTAGAAATAGAAGAATGGAACTGTACTAATGTTTCAGCTCCCTCTATGTTCTACTACACAGTGTTGCTTCACCACATTCATGTCACAGAACAAGTGCAGGTGGTAGCGCAGTTGTGCAGTTTATCTTCCCCTTTCTACCATTCAGACAAGATCCCCAGCGCACCATCTCATCATAATAGTGTCTGAAGTAGTAGTGTCTGCCAGAAATTTTAAGGCCTACATCTACACTGCATGATAAAAGCCACTCATCGCAGAAAACATAAGGTTGAACTATTTCTAAGCTGCATAGACTAATCTCTGAACTGAAACGAAGGGAGAATCATTTGCACCCCCACATAATAAAACAATTATTGTGCATCATAAAACGAAGGGAGCAGGGATCAGGCTCATTCAACCAACTGGTATATGTGATTGTAACACATGAAGTTTTATGAAAATAAAGACAACTATCTCATCACCAGCCACTATGAAATGAAAGGGCTAATCATACTGCAATCTGGGCATCCACGAAAATTTTTCTAAGAGACAAGTCTGACAAAATAGGAACTGGATGGTGTTTTCAGTAAAATATTTTTGTCTGAAGCTACGCACTAAATACATAACAATATGAGGTAGCGATTAACGTGCATGACCAGCTGTTGTAAAAATGAAAAGAAAATTATGGCTTCATGAAACATTATATTAAATTGAGGCAGAAGGACCAAGCATTGTGACAGTAGGACTCACCAACAAAGTAGGTAGATAGGTGCAGTTGAACAGAACGCATAGAATTAAGAAATTGAAGTCTGCAGAAATTATTGGCACAAGAGGGTTCCACTCCATATCCTCCACACTATCATATGTAGAAGGAGACCCTGCATGTCAAAGCAACAGAAAAAAATATTGGTCAAGGAGCCTGATTCAATCAAAACTAACAATCGCAAGCAGAGGACCTGCTGCCTGCCATCCCTCCCACAAATGGTAATCAGGGGAGCCGTCGTACCTTGAGCTGCGTGGGGAGAAGTCGGCGGGAATTTGGAGTTGGGTCAGGGAGGAGGGCAGGCACACCTGGAAGAAGCAGGGGGCAGCGGTGGAAGGGCGGCAGCCCCTTCGCTCCGTTCATCAACTGCGGCAGTAGGGGCGGAGGAATCCGATGGAAGGTTTCCTGGGCTGCAGCAGATCGGGCCATGGATGGTGGAGCTGTGCGGCACAGTGCCGATGAACGCCATGGGCGACGAGTGCGTTGGATCTGCAAGGCCAAGGAGAGGAAGTAGTGGATCGACCCGATCAGGAGGCCGGCGGCGCAAGCCAGCTTGCTGCACAAGGGAGGATGGCGGTGGGAGGGGATGCCGGGCATGGAGGTCGCAGTTGCGGCGGCTAGGTCGAGGTGGTTGAGGGAGAGGCCACGAGTGGCCGCCCGCCCCACAATGAAGATGGGATGGAGCGCGACGAGGAGGGTGGAGACCTTGGGCTCCAGCAAGGCGAGCATAAGGGCGAAGGGAAAAAGAGAGAGAGGGAGGCGTGGAGAAGGGCTTACCGCCGAATCCACCGCAGCCGGTCGGGTTGGAGGAGGGCCTGCCGCCGGTCGTGGTGGAGGAGGGCCTTCCACCAGATCTACTGCTTCTGGTTCCTGCAGGGCATGGAGGCCAGTGGGTGACTTCGATCGGCGTGGAGGACGGGCGGCACTAAGAAGGGATGGCCGGTGTGGAGCTAGGTGGCAACGCCCGGCGTGGAGGACGGACGGTGCGGAGGAGTCGTGACCGACGTGGAGGACAAGCGGCGCAGAGGAGGCGAGGAGGGTGAGGCGACGGCTCAAGCGCGATTAGCTCTGAAGGCGGCGGCGGTGGTGCGTTGCGTGGAAGGAGTCGGACGCGAGCCATCGCTAACTGGGAGTTAGTAATAGAAATTTCGGGTCCGCATCTGAGTGGATGGATAACGTCAACAGTCTTTTTTTTTTTTTTTTTTGTTAGTGGCATCACATTAGAGACTCTTGTTGAGAAGTAGAGTCTCCAATATCTAATATATTAGAGACTCTCCTACATGAGAAGAGTCTGCAATGTTGTATGTTTCTTATTGCAGACTCTTTTCATCGAAAAGAGTCTCCAATATGTGTCCTCTTAGGATAGTGTCTATGAGACTAAAGATATTAGAGACTCTTATTGTAAATCAGAGTCTCCAAGATTTAATTACAGACTCTTTTCAAGCTAGAGTCTTCAATGAAGGTGTCTTCTTTGCCAGTTTCTTACATAGTGAATCTCGCTTTGCTAGATTGAAGAAGAAAATGTTGTTACAAGAAAAACCAGATAGTAGCGTTAGTTGATGGCTCAGAAAAACTTACATTAGCCTTAATCCTTTGCACACAAAACCTTGAAACCTTCGATTGCTCTGAAGCTTGACCTCCATATAATTTCAGCTAAAGGCAAAAATCATCAGCGCCTAGGAGGAACACTAGACGCTAGAAGCACAACAACGTCCATAGCTGCACAGATTCCTTTCAGTGACTTCAAACCCAAAGGGATCGATCCCTGGACACGAGGAAGCTCAAGTCGTCACTCATCAGCGATAATGATGCCAGGGGAAAAAATTACTTATAAAATGGAGGAAGAAACAGTAACAGGTATGCCAACAGCCATACAAGCCAGAGAGGTATCTTATCCTGAGAAATTGACTATTACTTGGGCTGGGCCATATATATTGGCTATGGGTTGGGCTATTATCTGATTTTTACAATTATACCATAGTATTCCTTTAAACATAACGGAGGTTACAATATTTTTTTGTGGGGGGGGGGGGTCAATGGATGATACAAATTGACTCATATGAGACTACGATTGTCAAGTCTCAACAACCACTATAAAACTACCCTGATTTTGTGTTGACATTAAAACGTACAATATTTTGATTGATTAATTGGGCAGAGAAGGAAACTCCTGACGGCATCACAAGGTAGGGTTATACTCCAAAAACCAAGAAGATCAGCAGTAGCCGCCGCCACGGCAGGTGGGCTGGCAGCAATCGTTGCAAGCGTCGTTCTGGTCCAGCACCTTGCAACCAGACTTCTGATCCGGAGGCCCCAATTGGTGGAAGTGCTGGCAGCACTTGGGGGTAATCATGTTTTCTCACAACAACAATCTATAAATCCGTGAAACATATTGTATCTCAAATTAAAAAAAGAGGTATCACAGATTTGCTTATGGCAATGTTTCAATAAAACTAAATTTTACATGTCTTCCTTTCAGATTGTTGAGTGACTTAGACGAACAGGTTTGATTTTCTCTGGATTCACAAAGTCTCTACTTCCAGTATACTCACTTCTTCATCTCATACCTGATAGTATGTTATCATGCACATTACATATTAATACATGTAAATCCCAAAAGTTATGAAAGTTGGCACACGTGCATCCTCCTTTGCTTACAATTTTTTTTGGAACAAAATAAAATTATTTTTCTTTTCAATTCAGATTGTTTTCTGAAGAAAAGCTAAGCATCAATCAATGGATCGCCAGATTCCAGTCTTTACTTCAGGTACACTGCGTGCACACCTCTTTATACCTATGATAGCATAACCACGAGCATTACGTATCACAACATAGAAATCTATGAAAATTGAAACATGGGCTGACAGACTGTATTTACTGAAGCTGGAGGGAAACCAATGGCAAAACAGTCAACAATAGAAGCATCACTTAATAGAATAAGAAGGAAGGAGCAGCTTGACAGGAAAAGGGGCAAAAAACAGGCGGTTAATATAGGGGAAATCAAAACTACAAGAGGATCATTGGCAAGAATTAAGAGAAGACAGTACATGAAACAGAAGAAGGAAGCAAAGCGTGCCAAAACAGAAAATAATGTAACAAACCAAGAGAACAGCAACGAAGGCTCGAGTAGTGTGACTTCTGCACATGATGACAGTGAGATATGGAACTTCGGAAAGCCAACATGTAGATGCCAACACTGCAATGCAATATTATGGTACGAGGAGAGATTGAGTCCCAATAAATCAACCAAAACACCATCTTTTGGAATCTGCTGCAAAAATGGAAAAATCAGTTTGCCCGAGAAAAGAAACCTCCTCCTTACCTTGAGAAACTCTTGAATGGTGAGGAAAAGGATTAAAAAACTTCAGGAAACACATCAGATCCTACAATTCAATGTTCTCATTCACGTCTGTTGGAGGAGTAGTGGACAAAGAAATAAACAAAGGTTATGGACCTTATGTGTTCCGAATGCATGGCCAGAACTACCACCATATTGGGACTCTTCTACCGGAAGAAGGAACCAAACCACGATGGGCACAACTATACATCTATGATACTGAACATGAGATAGCAAATAGGATAAGTGCATCAAAATGCAATGGAGAGAAATCATCAGTTGATACAAATATTGTTGTTGGATTGCAGAAGATGCTAGATGATAACAACATCCTGGGCAAAACATTCAGAATGGCACGAGATAGATTCAAAGAAGAGGATTACCATGATTTCACACTAAAGCTGATAGGAAAACGAAGTCGAAGCGGAACACACAGTTTACCATCAGCATCTGAAGTTGCAGCCCTGGTCGTGAGAGATCCAGTTGAAGAGAGTAAAGGGCGTGACATAATTGTGGAATACAAGGATATGATACCACAACGAATATCAGAAATCCATCCAAAACTCATGTCCCTGCAATATCCTTTACTTTTCCCATACGGCGAAGATGGATTTATGCTTGAAATACCATACACAACTAAAGGAGGAGTTAAATACAAAAGGAAGTATGTGACTATGCTAGAGTACAATGCATACTACCTTCATCAGCGCCCAGGTGAATCAATGTTGCTGCTCATGTCAGGCCGCCTATCGTTGCAATATTGGGTTGATGTTTTCACATGCATCGAGCAAAACAGACTCAATTGGATAAGGCACAATCAAGGAAAACTTAGAACAGAACTATATAGTGGCTTGCAAGATGCTCTAGAATGAGGAGACACCAGAACAGAGCAAATAGGGAAGAGAATATACCTACCTTCAAGTCATACAGGTGGCCCAAGAAACAAGGCACAGAACCTACAAGATGCAATGGCAGTGTGTCGCTGGATTGGATACCCGAACCTTTTAATAACATTTACATGCAATGCAAAATGGCCAGAAATTCAATATATGCTAGACGAAGCAAAAGACAAACAAAAACCAGCTGATCGAGCAGGTGTTGTGGTGAGAGTCTTCATGATAAAACTGAGAGCACTATTACGAGATATAGTAAAAGGAAAAAGATTCGGGGAAACTATACCAGGTTAGTGCCATGAAGTGATTATACATTTAAACTTTCAAATCAATATGTTATAAAAGAAGGAGTATGCACACATATTGATCTTTCTCAAGGACAGGAGCAGATGCCATGATCCATCACTAATAGATCAACTCATATCTGCTGAGATACCAGACAAGGAACAGGACCTGAAGGCATTTGAAGCTGTTGAAAATTACATGATGCATGGCCCGTGTGGAGAGTCAAACAAATATTCGGTGTGCATGGAGGATAACAAATGCACAAAGCATTTTCCGAAGGGATTCAATTCTGAGACAACAATAGACGAAGATGGCTTTCCGGTATACAAGAGACGAGATGATGGAAGACATATAAAAAAAGCCAAAACAGAACTTGATAACAGATATTCGTGCCATACAACAGAGATTTGTTAGTCAAGTTTCAGGCTCACATAAATGTAGAGTGGTGTAACATGTCAAGGTCAATAAAGTATCTGTTCAAATACATTCATAAAGGTGTCGACTATGTAGTGGGCATGCTGAAGGAAAATGGGGTGGGAGAAGATCAAATTGACGAGATCAAAAGATACCTAGAGATGAGGTACATATCAACTATAGAAGCATGTTGGAGGCTATTCCAGTTTGATATGCATTATCAGGATCCACCAGTTGAAAGACTGAATTTCCATCTTGAGAATGAGCAGCAAGTTGTTTTCCCTGATTCCACAGAAATAGAAAAAATAGTGAGAAAAGAAGGAGTAAAAGACACCAAATTCACTGAGTGGATGGAAACAAACAAAGAGTGCTCACAAGCAAGAGAACTAACATACGGAGATTTTCCAACCAAATGGGTATGGAAGGGAAACAAGAAAAAATGGGAAGAGCGGAAAAGAGGTTACGCAATAGGAAGGATATACTATGCGCATCCAACAACTGGTGAGCGATATTATCTTAGAATGCTACTAAACA
Source organism: Chloris gayana (assembly GCA_031894775.1). Taxonomy (NCBI): domain Eukaryota; kingdom Viridiplantae; phylum Streptophyta; class Magnoliopsida; order Poales; family Poaceae; genus Chloris; species Chloris gayana. Next base: position 293,749 of record JAUNZO010000859.1, on the reverse strand, counting down.
CCGTTAAAGGATGCACATCATATAAGGATATCCGGACAGTAGATGGAATCGTCCATCCAACTTTCAAAGCAGCTTGCCAAGCACTAGGATTTCTTGATGATGATAACGAGTGGATTGAGTGCATCAATGAGGCAGCTAACTGGGCAAGTGGAATGCAACTACGACAACTTTTCACTATAATAATGTGTCACTGTGAAGTAACAGACCCAAAAATATTATGGGACTCAACATGGGAAGCGCTATCCGAGGACATACAACACAAGAGAAGAAAAATACTGAATTATCCAACACTGCATCTGACTGATTCTAAAAAAAGCATACACCTTGGTCGAGATAGAAAAACTAATGCGGCAAACCAGAAATTCAATGAAGGATTACCCCCAGATAGAAATGCCAAGTGCAGATCAGTTAAAGGAAATTGGAAACAGACTCGTAAATGAGGAGCTAAACTATGACAAAGACAAACAGAAGCATGAACACCAAACAATATACAACAACCTAAATCAGGACCAGAAAATTGCATTCAGTGCAATAATGCAGTCAGTAGATAAAGATATGGGAAGACAAATATTTGTTCAAGGACATGGAGGTACAGGGAAGACATACCTGTGGAAAGCCATCACAACTAAGATACGGTCAGAAGGAAAGATAGTACTCGCAGTAGCATCATGTGGCATCGCTGCCCTTTTACTCGAAGGGGGAAGGACAGCACACTCAAGATTCCACATTCCACTAACCACAACAGATGAATCTACATGTGAAATAAAACAAGGTTCAGATCTGGCAGACCTGATAAAAAAGACATCGCTGATTCTATGGGACGAGGCACCAATGGCACATAGAAATTGCTTTGAGGCACTTGACAAAACCCTTAGGGATATACTCCAATCTACAAATGAAAATGGAGGTAAAAGGCCATTTGGTGGAATGACTATTGTGCTAGGTGGAGACTTCCGACAAATCCTACCAGTTGTGCCCAAGGGAAGAAGAGAGCACATAGTGAATGCATCAATCAAACGCTCATATCTATGGAGTCATTTTGTAATATTTAAACTTACAAAGAACATGCGTCTAACTTGTATGTCAGAAAACAGTATAGAACAACAGCGGGTCAAGGAATTTGGAGAATGGATACTGCATATTGGTGATGGAAAAACAGCAAATGATGATGGAGATGAGCTTATACAAATTCCAGATGACATACTACTAAAGAAAGGAGATGACCCTAGACAAACAATTGTAAAAAGCACATATCCAGACTTGCTATCACACTACAGGGAAAGAGACTTTCTACAGGACAGAGCAATACTCTGCCCAAGAAATGAAATAGTGGAGCAAATAAATGAGTATGTCATGAGCCAAATACAAGGTCAAGAGGTGACATACCTAAGTTGTGACTCAGTATGCAACGCATCAACAAACAGCATGGAACACATGTACCCTAAGGAGTTTCTCAACACCTTGAAGTTTCCAGGAATCCCAAATCACGAGCTTAAGCTGAAGGAAGGACTGCCGGTGATGCTCCTTCGAAATATAAACCAGGCTATAGGTTTATGCAATGGAACGAGAATGACAGTCACTAAACTTGGAAATAAGTATGTGGAAGCACAAATAATCACGGGGACTCATGTTGGGGACAAAGTATGCATACCTCGAATTATCATGACAACAAATGACACAAAGTGGCCATTCAAACTGAAGAGAAGACAATTTCCATTGTCAGTTTGTTTTGCTATGACCATCAATAAGAGTCAAGGACAGTCACTGAACAAGGTTGGACTATATTTACCCAAACAAGTCTTCTGCCATGGTCAATTGTATGTCGCATTGTCAAGGGTCACAAACAGAAATGGCCTCAAGGTGCTGATCAGTGAGACAGAAAGTTCAGAGGAAAACATGGCAAAAAATATTGTGTACAAGGAAATTTTTTAAATGAAAGGTACAAAAAAATTAATGATTAATTATAACACTCAGTCATGTTTCTCATCTTACTAATCAAATGTTTACAATCCTGCAGATTCTGGGCAGATATAAATTCCTGGCGTTCCTCAACATGTATTTATTTCTAAATACATGACAATGATGAAACAGCGTGTTAGGGGTTAATAAAAATAATGCACTTCCAAACAGAATAAACATTATATATAGCTTTATATCCATCTATCCGTCATCCGTAATGCTATATATGCAACCTCATAATTACAGAAATACAAAAACTTTACTGTTTCACCTCTATGTGGTATCCCTTGCTCTGAAAAGGAAAAATACATGAGAATGCAGAGTTGGAGATGGATTAATTTTTTCTGCAGGTTAGTTGAAGTTAAACGTCAGAGCAAATAGAATTTACACTTTTTTATGGGTCTCGCCTGATAAGGTTATTCCATACTTAACATAATGAATTTTATCCTGATCTCGCAAACCTAGACGATCACAAATCAATGCAGCTACTCAGTTGAGGAGGACTTTCAATGTCAATTTGCTGGATTTCTGAAGCAAATACTATGAATTAAATTTAATAACTTTTAGTGAGGTGTGTGCCCCATCTTCAAAATCTTACAACCCCCATAGATTCAAATAGCAAAAGAATTTTTTTTCCTCTATTCGTTACTACTGAGTGAAGCAATACAGCAAACACCTTGCAATCGTAAAACTAAAAGCACCTGCAAAATAAAACCTAGATGGATCACCGCAGTCGCCACATAAATCACAAAAAAAAAACACATGAAAGTAGACCTCAGTCTTGCTCATCCATGACTATCGGCCCTATCCCAACAGGTATCAAATCTTATACCTTAATGACCATAGTATCTCCGCACCCTTACCTTGATAAATTCTCCTCTAAAGGATTATCTGCTCTACATGCCGTTCCTTGATTCAATCGAGAGAGAGAGAGAGAGAGAGAGAGAGAGAGAGAGAGAGAGAGAGAACCGAACCTTGCTCATCCATGACTATCGGACAACTCCTTCAGCTATCAAATCTTCTACCTTAATAATGACCATAGTATTTCAGCAACCCTTTCGTTGACAATTTATTCTGGTGAATTTCGTTGACTAATTTTCCTCCAAAGGATTATCTGCTCTCCGCGCCCTTCCTTAATTCTTACATTATTCAATCCAGAGAGAGAGACTGGGATGAAAATGGAAACAATTTACAACAGTTATTTTTATAAGGAGTTTCCAACAGTTATGAAGTCACTGCTGACGTAAGGAAAAAACTGCTAAAAATAAACTATATTAAAGTGCTGCGAAAAATATAATACTACTAAAAATGTGATTTGAAATAAGAAAATTTATTAAAAAAACCACACATTCACGCGCAAATGCGCGGACCACCTTACTAGTTTTGTTATAGAAGAGAATCAACATGTGCTCCGTGTTTGTCTACGTGAACCATATTTCAGAGAAAATCCAAAATTATTTTGAACTCAATAGTTGAGATAAAAAATATTGTCCCAAAACTAAATATAAAATACCATAATATTCCATATATTTGCTAGAAAAGAAAAAGTTTACCATATTATTGATAGAAAATTATGATCTTTATTTTTTTGAAAAAGTTGTTGACGCCGGTTTTTGACCAAGGGACCCATTGTCAGCGACTATAGGTCAAAAGAGGGCCGGTGGGCAGAAGGCCGACGGCCGCTTGGGCGAGTAAAGGCGCGTCCCTCCCGGGAATCGTGCGCGGACGCCAACGGAAGAGCATAACATTGATGGGCCCGGCCCACATCGTAAAGTTAGAAATAATAGTTTAATTTTGGGAAAGATCTTAGTCGGTTAGGAAATCGGCCCGAAGAGGGTCCGAGTAGGATTCTTTGTGCCGAGTATAAATACATACTCGGATGTAACATGTAAACTCGATTCACATCCAATACAATTTTCGGCGCATCGCCAAACCCTAATTTTCTCGTCAAGTTTTACTGTTTTCGCGCGGGATCTTCGGGGCTCCGGTCGACGACACGTTGGCTTGATAAGGTAATTATGTTGTCTAGTTCTCGGCGCATTGTTCGTAATTAGATGGCCTAATTGCTAGTTATCCGGCGACCAAATCTGTCTCTAATCGTCGTAGTGAGTATCGGCCGGGATGAGTCAAGTCGACCCGGTCCGGGCTCGTGGTGGAGGTAGTTTGACTTGTCCCGCCTCCCCGTTCCAGTCTTTGCTCACAACGCCGATTGACTCGGATTTGGTCGTTCGAGTCACGATAGCCGCTATAAAAGTTCTTTTACATCCGGGCCGATTCGACTGTGCAGATTCAGTTGACGTGTCCTGTGTTTGCCTTTGCGATAGTTGACTTGTCCTAAGCGCATGCAGCCGATTGGCTAGGGTGTAGATTTACTTTCATAGTTAGGGCGTTTATGATTGTGCTTGTCCTGAATCGGCCGAGCGTGCGCGGCCGTTAGACCTGGTCCGATCGCGTGCCATCGGTTGACTTGTCTCGTTGGAGCGATCGGTCGATTTGGGATCTGTATGGTTGTATTTGTCTTACTGTTCTTTCGGAGTGTTTAGCCGATTGCTTATCACGTTCATTAGCTGTTTTATGTTTAATTAGTGCTAAATCTGTTAAAGCTGCTTTTGAACCCGAGTTATTAGCATGATTTTATCGATCATCGTTATACATTTAGATAGATTTAAATAAATCATCTGCTAAAATAGATGGCAGAATCGGCCGGATGTCCGATCGGCTGATTCACGGATCTCGATTGATGATTAAACCATCTTCTTGCTATCAAACGAATTACATCCCATTAATAATTACCTTGTTTACATTTCATTCGATAATGCATCCCTGCAAAATCTTAATGATTTGATCGCTTATCGACGAAATCGGCTGCTAGCCACCGATTGCATGTTATAGCGTCGGCCGATTTCGTATCGTTTGTATCACGGTTCGTTTGCCTGGCATTTAATACATAAATGGATGAGCCGTGTTGTTCCTCGTCTATGGCCGATTTTGTCTATCTTACGCCATAATCGGCTACGGCTGCACATCGGTCTATCCGGGCCGATGACCTGGAATTTTACACTTTTTATTGTCTTTGTTGGTTTGCAGGAAAACCATCTGCACGCACCAGCGCACACGAATATTGGCGAGCCGAGCCGGTCCGTTGGGAGCACAGGACTCGCGTCGACCGGGGTTTCGGTGGACTCTCCGGACAACGGTGTGTCGACGACTTTTGACGTCAACACACTTTTTGGCACGCCCAGTGGGACAGGAGCAACCAAGATCAAGATGTCGTACATACAGGCTGTCGGGGAGGACGGAACACCAATGGTCGATGCTGAAAATCGGCCGATTTTGGTTCCGGTTCCTCTCAGGACGGATGGCAAAGGGCATGGAGAAGTTTCGATGATAACGGGGTTTCGGCCTGGGGAAAGATGACAACAGAACAAAAGCTGCAGTACCAGGAATACCTGGCCGAAGCAATGAAAAAGTACTTTCAAGCCCCGACAGGTGACACGTGGCGAGTGGCCACAAAAGGAGACTTCCCTCGGATTTTGCATCCGGAAGAACTAGACCAAATCAAAGCCCGAGAGACTGCCGGATGCCAACCAACTCGGTGATATGGTCAACTCGTCCGTTCATCATGCCCTAATCAATCAATCAGGCGTGTTGACCAACACCATCGGGAATTTGATCAAGGACACAATTGATGGCAGGCTATTCACCGAAGGGTATTCCGGACCTGCATATACTCAGCCTTTCGGCACTCTCGTACGGTCGAATCGGGAATTAGCCTCCGGAGTACCACACCGCAGACAGGGTTTCAGCCCTCGTACGGCATGCCACCTCACCTATGGCCTGGCAAGGATAATGCAAATGCAAGTACCAGTGCAACCCAGCCAGGCAAAGAGGATGACAGGTGGCCCCAAGAAGTCGGTAACGGAAGAAGGCAACGGACAAGATGTACAACAGCCGACTTCGAGTTGGGGGCAGCAACCAATGTGGCAGCGGTCCCACGGATGGCACAAGCAGCCCAATTTCTTCTACGTACCAAATATCGGCCCGAGTGGAATTGAGAACTCACCTACTATAGTACGGCCGACATCCGGTATTCCACGACCAACCGCATCGGGCTGGGGACAGGGATTCATGATCGGACGGCCGATCCAATCGGCCATGAATTACGGGATCGCTCCGCAGTACACTATTCCTGCCATCGCACCGGGATTTCCGGGAACAGCCAGTTGATACACCCGATCGGGGGACAGCCCAACACAGCTTATATGACGGGGACCGGATTAGCAATTGCTGAACCCAATGATATGAGTAGCCTCATGACTAAGATCGCCGATATGATGAAAGATCGGTTCGATTTGAAGCCTAAGGAGAAGAGTACATTGTATCGGCGACCTTACCCCGATCGGATGGATTCCGTGGCTCTACCCAATAAGTATAAAATTCCTGAGTTCTCCAAGTTTTCTGGGCAAGATAACACATCAACTATGGAGCACATCGGCCGATATGACGCACAGCTTGGTGAGGCGTCTACTCGAGAGGCTTTGCGGGTCCGGCTATTCCCCCGTCATTGTCCGGATCGGCCTTTTCATGGTTTGCTTCGCTGTCGCCTGGTTCTATTCAGAGTTGGGCCGATCCGGAGAAAAGGTTTCACTCGTATTTCTTCACGGGCATTACCGAGCTTAGTTTGTCCGATTTAATGGCAGTGAAACAGAAACCGGGGAATCGGTGGCTGATTATATACAGAGGTTCGGGACTCGAGGGGACGATGCTACAACCTGAACCTGACAGAGCAACAGCTTGGCCGAAATTGCTTATGCGGGGCTATTCCCCAACATCAAAGAAAAATTTACCCCGCATGAGTTTGATGGGCTGGCACAGCTGACCACGCAGGCGATCGGCCAGGAAGAGAATCTCCAGCTCACCAGGAATCGGCGGTATCGGGTAGCTTATGCTGATTTCTACAAGTGAGGATGATGAAGAGGGAATTAATGCAGTTGAGTGGACTAATAACAAACGGCCGATATTTTCTCCACATGTCAATCCTAAGGAGAGGAAGTATGATTTTGATTTATCCAAGGCCGACGAGATATTTGATCGCTTGCTGCGGGAAAAGAAAATCCAGCTTTCCCCTCATCACAAAATTCCTACGCCGGAGGAATTGAAGAAAATGGCTAAGTGGTGCAAGTGGCATGGAAATTCACATCATAACACCGTTGATTGTTATGCTATGAGAGATGAGATCCAAAAAGCAGTTGACGAGTGGGGTATTGCGAGCAGCTGATGTAAAGAAGAAGATGAAAGTTGATGGGCACCCTTTCCCGGCTAATACGATGTACATCAATACCATCGGCGGTGGATCAGCTGGTTTCATACGCCGATATGAGAGGAAGAGAGAGAGGGAAGAAAGGGATCAGATGGCACATGAACAGGAATCTATCGGTCAAAGTCAGCGAGACAGGCAAGGCGTGATCCGCCGAGAATATTTTGACCCACACTCGGGATTGTCCTTTCTTTCAGCATCTGCTGGGACCAAAACATGAAGCTTCCATCTATCGAGAATTGCCCGAGTGCACCGGCCGGAAAGAGTATCGTGATGGCGGGTCATCAAGTTACCGAGGGCGGCCGATTGGTCGCAACCACGAATCACAACAATCGGCCCCCGTAAGAGCAATCGGCTATGATCACGGATATGATGAACGAAGATACATAGTGCCAAAGAGAACCTCCGTTCACGATCGGCTGGGGCCAATCAATGATGAAGAAGGGTTTGATTACCAATACCGTGAAGATTCGAGAGGTGATCAAACCGAGAACGAAGGACAAGTGGTGCCCTGGTGGTTTGCTCGACAGAAACCCAAAAGAGAAGGCTTCAAAGAATGCGTTGTCGAGAAATCAAGGGTGGACGGCATCATAGAGATGACCAAGATGATGAGCCCAAGCCCAAGAAGGAATGGAGGCCGAAAGTGCAGTCTCGGGTGGTCCGAGCTGAAGCCACGGTGAATATGATGTCCCCGATGCCCAGGATTGTCGGATCGGCCGATGAGAATTCGGCCGAGGAAGAACCAGTTGGGGAAACTTTGGAGATTCTGTGGACGCCGGAATCAGCGGTATTTGATAAGCCGATCAACTCCGATCATTTGCATCTCAAGGCATTGTACATTAGCGGTTACATCAATGGGTCGCCGATGAGGAAAATGTTGGTCGACGGAGGAGCGGCGGTCAATGTTATGCCAATTACTACATACCGCAAGCTCGGGAAGACGCCGGAAGAAATGATGAAAGCTAATCCGACGCTCAAGGATTACAGCGGGAGAAGCCAAGATGTTCGTGGAGCCGCAATAATGGAGATCACCGTGGGCAGCAAAACCATACCCACCACTTTTTTCATCATCGACGGGAAAGGTGCATACACAACTTTGTTGGGGAGAGACTCGGATTCATGCCAACTGTTGCATCCCATCAACCATGCACCGGTGCTTGATTCAATGGGTCGGCAACAAGGTCGAAATCGTGCGGGCTGATAAGTCCGTAACCATCGCAACCGCCGATTTCGAGTTTGCCGGTCCGGAGAGCCTGTCTTGTTTCTCGGGTACATATTGGGATGCGGAGGCCATAAACATCACCGACGACGGAGTTATTGTGACCGGGGGTCGGTACCCCCGATCGCTCCGATGGGCCCCACAGGAGAATTGACGGACAATCGGCCGATCGATACACGCACCGAGGATTTGGTGAGTCGGCCGATTAACGAACCGGAGGACGGGAAATTAGGTCACGGTTTTGTGTCGGCCGACGAGTTAGAAGAGGTAGATATAGGGGATGGAGACAAGCCTCGGCCGACATATATTAGCAAGAAATTGTGTAAAGAAGTAAGAGATGAATTAGTGGCCTTATTAGAAGAATTTAAAGATTGTTTTGCTTGGGATTATAGCGAGATGCCTGGACTCGACCGATCGATCGTTGAACATCGGTTGCCCACCAAACCCGGATATCGGCCATATAAGCGTGGGGCTCGGAAAATTGACCCTAGGTATTATGAAGCCGTCAAAGAGGAGATTATTAGATTATATGAAGCCGGCTTCATTAGGCCATGCCGATATGCGGAGTGGGTTTCCAGTATTGTGCCGGTGGAAAAGAAAAATGGAAAGATGCGGGTCTGCATTGACTTCAGAAATTTGAATAAGGCAACCCCGAAAGATGAGTACCCAATGCCAAATGCCGATTTGTTAGTTGATGCAGCCGCCGGCAGCAAAATTTTGAGCTTTATGGATGGAAATGCTGGGTACAATCAGATTTTTATGGCCGAAGAGGATATACCGAAGACAGCGTTCAGGTGCCCTGGAGCGTTGGGACTATATGAGTGGGTTGTCATGACCTTCGGACTAAAAAATGCTGGTGCTACATATCGGAGAGCCATGAATTTTATATATCACGATTTAATCGGCCGATTGGTGGAAATTTATATTGATGATGTTATGGTGAAATCAAAATCGGTTGGGAGTCATGTGGCTGATCTCGGAGAAGTGTTGAAGAGGACAAGACAATACGGCTCGAAGATGAACCCGCTCAAGTGTGCGTTTGGCGTCTCAGCTGGACAATTTCTGGGGTTTATTGTGTATGAAAAGGGAATTGAAGTCGGCCCTAAGAGTACTGATTCTATCGGAAAGTTGGAACCGCCGATGAACAAGACGAAGCTCCAGTCCCCGATCGGCAAGATTAATTTTATTAGGCGATTTATCTCAAACTTGTCCGGTCGACTCGATGTGTTTACGCCATTGTTGAAACTCAAAGCCAATCAAGAATTTCAGTGGGAGCCGATCCATCAAAAGGCTTTAGAAGATATCAAGAAATTTTTGGTGTCCCCACCAGTGATGGTTCCGCCAAAGCCAGGCACACCCTTTAAGTTATATTTATCGGCCGATGATAGGTGCATCGGCTCAGCATTGACTCAAGAACAGGAGGGAAAAGAGCGGGTCATATTTTATCTCAGCCGCAAATTGATTGATGCAGAAACACGGTATTCGGAGGTGGAAAGGTTATGTCTCCGTCCGTATTTTTCATGCACAAAATTAAGGCATTATCTCGTTGGCCGAAGAGTGTACGAGTCGTTTGCCGGGCCGATGTCGTAAAATATATGCTATCGGCTCCGGTCCCCAAAGGCCGGTTGGGCAAATGGATGTTGGCAATTGCGGAGTTTGATTTAGGCTATGAATCGGCCAAAGCAGTAAAAGCACAAGTATTGGCTGATTTAATAGTGCAACACGGTGAACACTCGGCCGGATACGTTGAACCGGTGCCATGGACGGTGTTCTTTGATGGTTCAATTTGCAAGGAAGGAAGTGGAATCGGCTTGGTTGTTGTGTCGCCTCGGGGGCAATATGTGGATACTCTATTACAGTAGAGGCGTACACCAACAACCAAGTCGAATACGAGGCAGTGTTAAAAGGATTGGAATTACTCATCGATGCCGGGGCTGATTTTGTGGAAATTTTCGGCGATTCCTTGTTGGTTGTGAGTCAGCTGGCCGATGAGTATGAGTGTAAAGATGAAATATTGTTGCAATATCATAGAAAGTGCCAGAAGTTAATGAAAAGGTTCAAGTGTGTTAAAGTAAGCCATATACCAAGAGAGCAGAATTTTGAAGCAAATAACTTGGCTCAGCTAGCATCCGGATATCGGCTCGCCGAAAAGGCTTAGAGATAGCTGATATTGAAGAAGCCGATTGGCGTACGGAAATTCGAAATTTTTTGAGCAATCCATCCCAACCTACGAGATAAGAAGATAAGATATAAAGCCTTGAAGTATGTTCTGTTGGATGATCAATTATTTTTCAAGACAATTGATGGGGTGCTTCTCAAGTGTATTGATGACACCGAGGCAAAGGTGGTAATGAGCGAAGTGCATGATGGGATTTGCGGAACGCATCAATCGGCCCATAAAATGAAGTGGCTGCTAAGGCGAGCTGGTTATTACTGGTCGACAATGTTGGCCGATTGTTTCAAATATTATAAAAGTTGCCAAGATTGCCAGTAAATTTGGACCTATACAGAGGGCGCCTGCGTCGGCTATGAATCCGATGATTAAACCTTGGCCGTTCGGAGGTCTGGGCCATGGATATGATCGGCCGGATAAATCCAAGCATCAAGCAAAGGACATCAATACATATTGGTAGCTACAGATTATTTCACGAAGTGGGTTGAAGCGGCGCCCTATCGTAAAGTTTCGACGGCCGACGTGATAACTTTTGTTAAAGAGCATATCATTTATAGATTTGGGATTCCGAAACAATCACGACAGATCAAGGATCAGTATTCACGTCGGACGAATTTCAATCTTTTGCTGATGAGATGGGAATTAAGTTGATTAATTCGTCGCCGTATTATGCCCAAGCCAATGGCCAAGCTGAAGCGGCAAATAAGAGTCCGATCAAGTTAATCAAGCGGAAAATACAAAAGTATCCTCGTAAGTGGCACATGAAATTGATGGACGCTTTGTGGGCTTATCGTATGTCACGGCATGGGGCCATGCAAGTTGCGCCAGTATCAGCTAGTATATGGGCACGAAGCCGCATCTGCCATGGGAGACAGCTATCGGCTCCGGAAGGATTGAGTTGCAACAAAAGCTTTCAGCCGATCAAGTACTACGGATTGATGATGGATGAATTAGAAGATGTAGTACAAAATCGGCTGGATGCATTGGAAAAAATAGAGCAGAATAAGGCGAGTGTCGCCCGCCATTATGATAAGAAGGTTGTGCAGAAACAGTTTAAAGAGGGCGATTTGGTCCGGAAGCTTAGGATGCCGATCGGCGTGAAGGACAATCGGTTTGGTAAATGGTCGCCTAATTGGGAAGGACCTTATTTGATTAGCCGATCGGCACCGGGTAATGCATATATTTTGAAAGAGTTAGAAGGGGAAGAATTTGGCCGAGCACTTAATGGAAAGTATTTGAAGCAAGTATTATCCTAGTATTTGGATTAACTCATAGTGTTCGGCCTAAAACAGACTACAGCCGATGTCGATGCACATCGCCTTGAGATGGCCGATATCGAGAGTATCGCCCTTAGCCCAAAAAATATGAAAGTAAAACAGAGGAAGTCACCGATAAATTAGCCGATGTCTAAACATCGCCTTCGGATGGCTGATATTATGGTATATCGCCCTTAGTGCAAAAATATTCGCAACAAATTTTGTTCAAAATCCTATTACACTTAAGCATAATCGACGGCCTCGGCGCGGAACAAGAAGTCTTGGACAGCAGATAGTGCGCGGGCCAGCATGGAGTCGAGTTTGGCCATGACCAACAGGTCATCCTCGATGGGGCCGACATCGGCGTGCGCCGCGGCGACCATCTTCTCGGCCGTTTGAATTGCTTCGTCTGTCGTCTTCGTTGAGCCGCCACGTCGGCCGACAACCGTGCAATGGAAGCTTCCAAGGCTGCCGCCGTCTCCTCCTTGAGAGCCGGTGATGCTCTCAAATCGGCAATCTCTTGGTTGATTACCTGCAGTTCATCCTGCCAATTTGAGAGTTGCTCTTGCATCTCCCGGGTCTTCCGGGCCTCCTCCTCGGAGCGCTTGATGGAGTTCTCGGCGAGTAACGCAGCTTGCTGCTGCTCCGCGTGGCGAGCCGTACGCTGCTGGGCACGAGTGAAGTCCATTTGCCAATACTCCATGTATGCCACACGGTGCGAGCATCGCGCACATCCTCCGGGAGCTCGATCCGGACTTCCAAGTACCGGGCCCTTATGGGGTGAGCGTCGGCCACCAAGCGATCGACCGAAGAGGCCTCGAGCCTGCGCGCGATTTCGTTCATGGTGGTAAGACCGGAGGAAGATACCAAAATCGGCGCAGGACGAGGGAAGCTGAGCGCTCGAAATACCAAGAAAGATAAAATGAAGCTAATAATCGGAGGCAAATCAAGAAAATAAAAAGGAGATAGTAAAAACAAACCTGCGAAGCGTCGATGCGGAGCGGCCGGACGTCTATCGGCCGTGCCATTGAACCTACAGGTTCGTGTGTTCCAATCAGCTCTCGGCCGGCCGATTCCCTTTACCGGCGGCATCCTCGGAGGCGGCATCGGGCACATGGCCAGCTTGTTCAGCTTCGGCGGGCTCATCGGCGGGCTCATCGGCGAGCTCATCGACAGCAGTGCCTACGGGAGAAGCCGCGAGCGGCTCCTGGCCGATCGATTCTTCGTCGGCAGCGGTGCCTTTGGGGGAAGCCGTGGGCGACACACGGCCGGCTTGTTCGGCTTCGGCGGCGACCTCGGGAGACGTAGGACGATCCAAGCGAGTTGAGCTCTCCGTAAGATTTGGATCGGCCTGGCTTGGTACGACTGCCGATTCCGGAGCTACGGGGTCGGCCTTTCGGGTGTCGGCGTCCTGGCCCGTGGAGGAGTTGATAGGCGGATCGGCCTATCGGGCGTTGGTGTCCGTGCCCGAGGAGGAAGAACCGCCGATTCCTGCAAAGAACTCATAGTTAGACGAGTATGTAAAGTAAAAAGGGAATCGGCGATCATGCAATAATGACTCGACGTAGCGGTGATGGTTCACCGAAGTAGTCCGGGTCGGACGGGCGCACAGGCTGCTTTAGCAGCGCGCGGTGTCGCTTCGGGGCTTGAGTCGGCCCTGCGGGCTGGCACATTAGCCTTCCTCTTTCCGAGGGCGGCTGTTTTAGTCTTGGCCTTGCGGGTAGCTGGTGCCCTCGACTCATCGCCGCAAAAGCTTGGGCAGGAGTGCGATCGGTGAAGCCGATATTTGGAACAATTGGGCTCGGCATTAGGTATGCAATCGGCCGGCCACCGATGCTCGGGTCGGCGGCTCCTCCGTGTCCGACTGAAAAGAATATACAAGAGTGAGCATTTGGAGTGGCCGATTTCATTTATAAAATCGGCCTTACAAAAATAAATCGGCTACACATACCTCGGCGAAAGCTTCTCTCAAGACTAAGCCGGAGAAGAAGGAGGCGGTGTTCCGGCTGCGGAGGTGCCGGTTCCACTCACCCCACCAACGGTCAAAAAGGCGGGTACTCCGGGCGCCGGGAAAATCCGGCTAAGTCGCCGGTGACGACATCGGCGGTGAGGCCGACGAGCCAATTCCACGGAATGGCGTTGTCGACGGTAGCCCGCGCCTTTATTTGCCCCACATAGAAGAGGCTGGGGGCAATTGGCCGAAGCCGAGTTGGCGGGCTGCCACCGACGGATGGTAGAATTCATAGGAGCAGAAAGCCTTGCTCCCAGCAATGAGTCCCGTCGGCAGCGAGACAGGGCGGAGGCAGGTGGTGAAGATCTTGACCGCCTCCCCGTCGGCCGTTGGGAAGGTGGGGTCGATCGAGAAAGGGGTGTCATACCCCTTCTCGAAGAAATCGATGTACGGGTACCAATCCGTACTTTCGTTGTTGAGGCCCTTGTAGAGGGCGGCGAACCAATACGCCGAGGCTATCATCCGACATGGCCGCTCCTGGTGCCATGGATAACGCTTCCCGAAAGAGATACATCGGCTGGATCGGGCGTGGCAGATTCGGCATAGTTGCCGGGGAAGGTGAGGACACCGAGGTCCGGATCAATGGCCTTGGTGGTATGAAGGGACAACCACATTTGGATGAACCACCAAGGGCCACCCAGGTTCTTGACCGATCGGCCGGAGCGCAACTCCACCGAAACCCGGTGAAGAAGGAGGTAGGCCGATCCCGGAAGATACTTGCCCATGGGAAGGGCATAGCTGTCGACCAGCCCTATCGGCTATCGGCAGAAAATTGTTTGTGGGGCTCACGCTGACCCCACAAAAGAAGAAGTGGTCAAGCCACATGTTGAGGAAGGCAACGTGCTCGCGACGATCGACCGTGACGTGCCCCTTGTTGTAGGTCCGGATGTAGACCTTCCAACCCCTGGTGTCCTTAGGGTTGATCCGGTGGGAGGACTTAATGCGGATGGCATCCGGAGTGGCCTCCGCCGTGATATTCAAATCGGCCAACATGACCGTGTCCGGGAGGGTCATGGTAGCCGGCCGTGGCCGAACATGAAGCGGTTCAGGGCATCCGACCGGAGATAAGAAGCTGCCGCCAGCAACGGTTCGTTCTTGTGGTGATCGGCCAAAGAGAGTTTGATGGCGTGGGCAATGCCGATATTGGCCCAACCTTGCCGATGGACGGCCGATACTCGGTTATACCAATCGCGCCATCCTCGCAACGGAGTCGGCCATGACCGAAAGCTGTTGGCCCACTCGGCCGATAGAGGAGACTCGTTGCCGAAACGGGACCCGGTTCGTTTCGGCACGGATGAGATCCGTGGGGTCGGGATCGCCCATAGGACCCAAGAAGAAATGAGTTGGGATATTGGATGGAATAACAACTTGGTTCCGGATCTCCTAAAAACAAGGAATAGGGCTAAAATGAGAAGTGGAACAGAAGTAAATTGTGAAAATGAACAAGAACAAGAACACGAAGAAAAATTGCAAAGGTAGAAAAGAGGGATGCTCGGATGTACATTACCTCCGGAACGGCGTTGGTGGTGGCGACGACGCGCGGCCGGCGGCAGCAGCAGCAGCAGCAGCAACAGCAGGATTCATGGTCGCCGGAGAAGAAAAACGGCGGCGGCGCGGTGAGAAGTTGAGAAGGCTCGAAAGGCAAAGGTCGCTAGAACAGGGGAAGATGAAAGCCAAGGAGAAGAAACAGATGGGAAATGACCGGGGGTGACCCCGGGTTTTATGGAGAAGTGACGGGCGATAAAACCGGCGCAGATAAAAGAGGATAAATCAGTCCGACGCATGCGTTGCATACCCCAGACCGGGGGCATGTGTTGACGCCGGTTTTTGACCAAGGGACCCATTGTCGGCGACTATAGGTCAAAATAGGGCCGGTGGGCGTAAGGCCGACGGCCGCTTGGGCGAGTAAAGGCGCGTCCCTCCCGGGAATCGTGCGCGGACGCCAACGGAAGAGCATAACATTGATGGGCCTGGCCCATGTCGTAAAGTTAGAAATAATAGTTTAATTTTGGGAAAGATCTTAGTCGGTTAGGAAATCGGCCCGAAGAGGGTCCGAGTAGGATTCTTTGTGCCGAGTATAAATACATACTCGGATGTAACATGTAAACTCGATTCACATCCAATACAATTTTCGGCGCATCGCCAAACCCTAATTTTCTCGTCAAGTTTTACTGTTTTCGCGCGGGATCTTCGGGGCTCCGGTCGACGACACGTTGGCTTGATAAGGTAATTATGTTGTCTAGTTCTCGGCGCATTGTTCGTAATTAGATGGCTTAATTGCTAGTTATCCGGCGACCAAATCTGTCTCTAATCGTCGTAGTGAGTATCGGCCGGGATGAGTCAAGTCGACCCGGTCCGGGCTCGTGGTGGAGGTAGTTTGACTTGTCCTGCCTCCCCGTTCCAGTCTTTGCTCACAACGCCGATTGACTCGGATTTGGTCGTTCGAGTCACGATAGCCGCTATAAAAGTTCTTTTACATCCGGGCCGATTCGATCGTGCAGATTCGATTGACGTGTCCTGTGTTTGCCTTTGCGATAGTTGACTTGTCCTAAGCGCATGCAGCCGATTGGCTAGGGTGTAGATTTACTTTCATAGTTAGGGCGTTTATGATTGTGCTTGTCCTGAATCGGCCGAGCGTGCGCGGCCGTTAGACCTGGTCCGATCGCGTGCCATCGGTTGACTTGTCCTGTTGGAGCGATCGGTCGATTTGGGATCTGTATGGTTGTATTTGTCTTACTGTTCTTTCGGAGTGTTTAGCCGATTGCTTATCACGTTCATTAGCTGTTTTATGTTTAATTAGTGCTAAATCTGTTAAAGCTGCTTTTGAACCCGAGTTATTAGCATGATTTTATCGATCATCGTTATACATTTAGATAGATTTAAATAAATCACTGCTAAAATAGATGGCAGAATCGGCCGGATGTCCGATCGGCTGATTCACGGATCTGATTGATGATTAAACCATCTTCTTGCTATCAAACGAATTACATCCCATTAATAATTACCTTGTTTACATTTCATTCGATAATGCATCCCTGCAAAATCTTAATGATTTGATCGCTTACCGACGAAATCGGCTGCTAGCCACCGATTGCATGTTATAGCGTCGGCCGATTTCGTATCGTTTGTATCACGGTTCGTTTGCCTGGCATTTAATACATAAATGGATGGGCCGTGCTGTTCCCTGTCTATGGCCGATTTTGTCTATCTTACGCCATAATCGGCTACGGCTGCACATCGGTCTATCCGGGCCGATGACCTGGAATTTTACACTTTTTATTGTCTTTGTTGGTTTGCAGGAAAACCATCCGGCACGCACCAGCGCACACGAATATTGGCGAGCCGAGCCGGTCCGTTGGGAGCACAGGACTCTGCGTCAGCCGGGGTTTCGGTGGACTCTCCGGACAACGGTGTGTCGACGACTTTTGACGTCAACAAAAGTTACCAAAATTAGTCGCGCTCCAAATAAACACTACAATTGTTTTCTACTAGCAGTATGCCCGTGCGTTGCTACGGGCGAACTTATAATAAAAATATAACATAAACAATTATAATATTTGAGTATCAATTCATATTTTGTACTATGCTACATTCATTAAAATATGATATTTCAGTAGTTAATAACCATGCCTGTACAGGAAGGCATCAATGATCAATATTAGTACAAAATGAATGTTTTACTCTTTGGCATAACAACTTTACTTTTTCTAATATAAATGAGTAATAATTCTCACATTTATCACACAACTAAACCTACTCCTATTGGTGATTTGTAAGATTGTCGTTCCTTTATAACAAAAATATAAATTTCATACATCTGTCCACATAGTAAATATATCACTAATTAGATGCAGAGATCTTAAGAACCAACTTACAACCTAAAATAAGCAATGTAACCAAATAACAAGTGCCTATATATGCTTTCTGTTGCATACGTGTCGCCAAATTCAAGTAAAGGACATTTCAATCATATAAAAGCCCACAATGTGTGCTGCTGGCTCAAAGTAGATTTTCCAAAAAGATGTGTGCAAAATACATGTTCCAAAATTATTCTTTTGCATTATTTAGCACGATGTAACATGATACGTTTTAGTGTGCAAGAGCACATCCCCAAGGAGATCCTGAGATCCATA
The DNA here is from genome assembly GCA_031894775.1 of Chloris gayana. NCBI lineage: Eukaryota > Viridiplantae > Streptophyta > Magnoliopsida > Poales > Poaceae > Chloris > Chloris gayana. The sequence continues at coordinate 275,681 of JAUNZO010000859.1, read as the reverse complement.
CATGACAGCTTGCCCATCACCATTGCTTTCTCAACATGCATGCACACTTCCTCCTACGACCTTCTTCATATCCTTGTCATCTACAAAACACAAAATAGACTCTTAAAAAGATCATCGGCCACAAGGATTATCTCACTGTGTACACAAACAATAAAGCTACCAGTATTTGTATCTCTCCTTTCTCCCAATTGACTAATCTACAGTTATACACAACTAAATAATACAAAAGACAAGTGCGAAATAAGGGACTATCCTATACAACACATTGATATTGGCTCGACTACTTGCATATTGCATGACAACTTTCTATGTCAAAATGAGAAAAAAGTGACTTATATGTGATACAAGGCAATTAAAGAAATATTTGCACCAAAATGGAGATAGAAATAAATGCACTTCCTTAGTTGCAGTAATGTCCAAAAACATCATCTCTCATTTCTAAAACAGATTATTAGAAAGCTGAATGGACCATACTGAGTATATTAGACATTCAATTAAACAGATAGCACTGAAGAATAATCTTAAGCCACAACCAGGAAAATGGTACAGGAGAAAAAATCAAGAAACATTTGCTAGGAAGGCCCTATTTTGAAGAGGAGGAGCTCCTCCTCTGATATTTATAATCTATCACCTACCTTGACAAATATTTGCAGTACAACTTCTGAGGTGCTCTGGTAGAAGTCATGCCTGCAGTCCAGAGAGCAGCATCAGAAATGTTAGGAATCCAGTATTTCTTGATATTCTATTCTGGGGAGAAGCATTTTAGTTATCTCCGGATGACTTCTTCTATCAACAATAGGCTGATAGTAACAAACTAATATGTACTGACTACTGATAAAAGTGAAAGTAGGAAACTAATTGGTATTAAGAAAAGTAGTAGCAAGAAACAAGTATGTATTAAGAAACACCTTGAAGGGTACAGTATTGAATTAATTGCTCATCAATTACCTGTATTTAAGCTTTTTTGTTCTTCCACCATAGCTTGTGTATTTTCCATATTTGCACCATTCTCTTTGTCTTGAACTGTAGCAGCCACAGAAGCAGCTGGTGCTGCCTCAACTTTGTTCGTTGTCTCTTGGCCAGCCTCCTCTGGGAACAGTAAAGATTGTATGAGTTGACTGAAACATGTTCTCAGTGTACAAGGCAGTAAAAAATCTCCAAGCAAGACTAAATAAGAAAAATAAAAGATATGTAGTGAAAAAAGAAGTTGTAATGGAATTGCTTTTAATCTCAGTTTTTAATAGGCAAGGCTATCAGGAAGAAAGAAGTTGTAATGGAATTGCTTGAAGAAAAAAAACATGAAATTTATTAGAAGCATGTTTTTTTAATTTCGAAAACTCCATGCGTTAATTTTCATATTAATGATTCTCTTTTGGAGACTACTGTTCGATTATTATTTTCCTTTACTTCAATTAAAATAAAATAGTTTAGTAGGTAAGCTAGAATGTTCACTTATTGCATAGTGCACCTGAATGTTTATTTCATCACAAAAGCGAAGGAAAACTACAGGAAGATCGAATCACACACATAATATTCTGAAACTGCACGCCCTGTGATAAGTGTTAGCCTCAGAGAACCATTTCTAAAATCTTGCTGCGTTATAGTTTAGTTGATTAGCTCTCCATGGCTCAATGCCCATATCTGCACAAACGAATACAGTTAGCTACAAAATGGCTATGCATGGACTAAATGAAAATGGCTCTGCATGGCTTTACATGGAATTTATCAAAAAGGTAGTTCTGCCTGGCCTACAAGTGAAAGTAGTCGATGTCTTGCAAGTCAAGGACCATTGTAATAGAGGCAAGAATTCTGCCAAATCAATATCCCTTCACACAACAAAATCGAAATAAATTGGCATAGGAATGTGCAGGGGAGGGAGGCGGATAGAATTTATGTGAAAAAGTAGTTCCCTTGTAAGAAGTTGTATATATGTGATACCCATCTCATCCTGATTAAAAAAATGTTATGCAGATCACCTGTAGCGACAAATGTTAGGTTAATGTTTAACATGGGCCCTCATGTATCCCTCCCTAATGGTGAATGACCGGTTGAGGGTTCCCTCATCAAAAGGGATTAGGGGTCTTCAAACCTCCATTTTAACATTTGTATGGGAATGTTTTGAAATCAGATGACTAAAATTCTAGACATGTTCATGAACTGAGAAATTCCCTCCATTATTTTTGTACAACCATAAGTAATTAGGAAGTGTTGCCAATAAAAAAACATCACTTTGAGCATAATACTAAAAATGATAAATCATTGTAAAGTTAATAAATTATACTTTTATGCCACTATACTGATAAGTTGTCACTTGCTTGCTCAGCCATGGAAAAACCTCTAATCAGTGACTCGATTGCTTTGGGCATACACTCGTTAGGCACATGACCTACTTCGTTGTAGCAGGGTCGACTGATAAAATGATGGACTCACCTTCGCAATCAAGTCAGGTGAGAGGTAGTAGCTCTAAGCTTGCTTGCAACTTGACTCTTTTCCATTCAAACTACTCTCGACCAAATCTTCACGTTATATACAACCTGAAATTCATCGGGCAGAATATCTCAATCTCTCATACAGAACAATGACAATGTAGTATATGTTCAGACTTGACTTTATCCAAATTCAATGATATAGACGGTGTAAAGTTTTTATGAGTTATGTTCTATAAAACTGAAAGTTCTTAAACAATTTATAGTTCTTCTGACAGTTGCTTTGTCATAATATTCTTTCATTATCAGATGAGATCAGAATCGCCCATCTTTGTTAGACGCGTCAATTGAAAAGAAAAGGAAGAATAGGTCAAATGAAACTAATATATATTCATTCAATGTCTGCCTAGATGGTTGCCTATAGTTTGCAGTACGAACTTAATTGCTCATTAACAACCTAGATAATTCTGGCAAGTGGCAAGTGATGCCTAACTGAACAGTATATGATAATTCATCACTGGAAGGGAAGACAAAGCTTAAAAACTGAACTAAGAAGTTTCACCTGCTTTGAATTCACGTCATGCCTGCAGCCTTGGAGGCATTAACACACCTAATAAGGTGCGAACCCGACGTCGTGATTCTGTGCTCACTGATCTTTACACCAGTCAATACACTCGTTTGGAGCTTGGCGGCGTTCATCACACACGGCGGAATGAGCTCTGTCGGTGCCAGGTGCTGGAGATCCTTGAGCTATTGACCGGTCATAGGGGCTTGGAGGTTGCAGAACCCAAAAACTGTAGCAGAGTCTTAATCTGCAGGGTTAGATTGTACAAGATCTGTAAGAAAACGAAATAAAGACATGGCGAAAAACAAATTAAAGTGTTATTATCTCTGTAGGCAAGCACCTCCAAACCCGTAGCTGCAGCAAGACCAATTGTAACAGGTACTGCGAGTACTCAGCTGATTCAGCATTCAACAGACACAAGAATACAGTCTAAGTTAATTAATGAAACATAGATCTCAAATAGTGTCAAGTAGGAGAAAGGATAAGGTGATAACTCACCACAAATAGCTCGCCAAAGTCGAATCCCTTTGCAGAAGTTTTCCAGGGAAGCTTACTGCTCTGCAGTGCAACATTACCAAATGATCAAACTTTGTCGAGTGAATATAGAAGTTATTCAGGAGAAAACATAAGTGACGTAAAGTGTAAAACCACCCATCCTCGACTTCCTTTTGCACCATCCTTTACTGCAAAAGCAGCCTTGTAACCATTGGCTGTCACGAGCTCAGCTACCAGTTTAGAGTTCTCATCAACCTGGTTTCCACAGTATATAAATGTAAATGATTGGTAGGGAGGAAAACCGGATCATGCCATCAGTGAAAGAACAATTGGTCAATCGTTTTTTTCTTTCGTTATTCTTTTGCATTAAAAAATGCAATTAATTCTAAACATGATACTTCTCTGGTATTTCCAACAAAACAATATGGGACTAACTCTGTAGATAACCTCCAATCCGTTTCACGAAATAGAACATTAGAGATGTACATATTTGCTCTCTAAATTTTTTTATGTTCAGATTCTATCTACGATTGTTTCACTATCCAGTAGGCCAAGTAATTTTCTGTTTTCCATGTAATCACAATTTTTCATTTGCCACATAATTTTAACATGTTCTCTTCTACATAATTTAGATTAGAAGAATAAAACCCTATAATGTGCCAATGCAATTGTGCAAAAGCGAATATCACCTCGACCATTTTGGAGGACAGAAATATACCAGCAAGATTGGCATCAAGCACATTACAGAAATAAACAAAGACGAGGTCCTTACTTATCAAGGATAACGAGTTTGCTGTTCTCCGGGTCCTTGAACCTCAACGCCAGCTTCTTTAAGAATCCGCTTCTTCTTGGCCTCCCGAATGTCCGGCGTGCCTCGTCGAATGGCATGCAAGGCGCCCATCTGCTCCTCCCACAATCCCACTCAGATGCAGTGTGTATTCAGGGAGCACAGACGGGGAAGGAACGTGGGGATGAGAAGGTAAGGGAAGTGGAGGATGGCGACAACGACGTGCGGAGGCAGGGATGCGGAGGTGGAGGCAGAGGAGAGGGCGACACCCATGGATGCGGAGCAGTGGCACGTCGGCGGCAAACGGGCAACCCTAGCGAGGTCCCCTCACGAGCGGGCGCGTACGAGGGCTGGTGGGGCCCACCCGTCGGCGCGGTAGAAGGAGGACGACGGGTTTAGGGTGTAGACGACCTCACCAGATTTATTATATTGGGTATAGATTCGTTTCTGCAGCGTCGCACCAAATCTTTTTCCTAGATACGAACAGGTAGGAACCCTTGGGCAGACTAATCCATGCCATTTACAATAGAAATATCTCCAATCATGTCAAGGACTTTAACCTACGTCTGTGAACTATGATCAAAGCCGAGGCTGGCAACATCATGGTCCCTCCGCGGCACTTTCTCTGGCCATTGTCATTAATGGTGGCAAAGGCCTTTGAATCCAGGTACAAAAAATTAGCTACACTGATCGAGGGCATCAACCTACAAGAGACTTTGAGCGCCGACCACCTTTGTTCCTAAATAGACTATACCCCCCCCCCCCCACATGGCATGATGATATGTTTGGTTCAATAATTTGAAAACATTGTCTCTACCTCCAAGACTGACCGACGAGCGACGACTCAAGTCAAGGTCACGGGTGGCTTGGTCGTCCCCCTTTTTGTTGGGGCAGGCTCTATGGACGGTATGATTTGTCCCAGTCGCCTCGTCATTATGGAGTACTTCTCTGTAGGATGAAAAGCTCTAGTGGTCTTATGGTCTGCAGCATGCCCTTTCTTACTTGCATCACCCATTTCCTGCAAGCTTCCGATCATCTTCCATTAGATTTACATATGGAAGAGAAACTACCTCGCTGAAACGATTCATGATAGCCTTGTGCTATCCACCGCGCTCCGCCACCACCATCTCCCGTTGCACGATCCACACTCAACGACCATGAAGACTTCACTAGTGAGAGCATCGAAGTCACGTTCGATCTAGCAAATGTCTTTTTCTTTAACTAATAACTTTTGCACAACAACGAAGAAACGCTCGATGTACTATGAACTGTAACGGCTCTCATCATCATCATGCTTGCGGGTGGTGATGCAGAAGAAAGGCGATGGCCGAGGAGTGCGGAAGATGTTCCCTAAGGGCGTGATTGGTTTACGAATCTGGAGAGCCTATCCCACACACATGAGCCAGCCACTGGTAAGCCAGGCTGAACGCATGCAATGGGTCCGAGATTGGTTGCATAGGGAAACTGATTGGTCTCCTGCACCTCGCACCGCACATCTCTGTTCTCATGCAGCAAAATACAACGTCTTGCATGCCGCGAGCTAGGCCCCAGAAAAAGGAGCAAAACTTCGGCACCGCGGGAGTGTGGTTGCGGGGCTCATCTTGCATCCGTCCAGCCAGATCCAATCGATTGTACAGGTATCCAAACACTAATAGGTTGCATCTTGTGAGCCTGGTTTTCTCATATGCAGGTAACCAATCGCATCCTAATTCTCCCCTTTGTTAGCTCCATGATCTTATGATGCATTGCTCCGGTGGTGACTGGGCACTAATGTGATGTTAATTCGGTTTAGCAGTAACGATAGGAAGCAACGTATTGAACGAGGATGAGAGGACGCGCCTCTGCCTGCTGTTCTGTCCTTTATTGATGGACATCTGCTGCTACCAATGCAAGTGGGTAGTACCTTTTTACTTTTGGGTCGACAGTCGTGATATTAACAGAGGCACACGCGGTTAGTGAATTGATAGATGGAGGGACACAGGCACACAGCTGAGAGGTGGCAGATGGCCTTTCTCTAGGCCCTTATATGTTTGTGATCTATTATATATATATTTGAATAAGAAATTCGCTCTCAATTGCTTCAAAATTTTCATGTTAATAGGAGAAAAAAAGAAAAATTATCAATAATTACAAAGTAAAATACCCCTCCACATCTTTTTTTCTCCAAATAAACACTACTATTGTTTTCCAAGAATCGTTCTTGCAGCGTCGCACAAAATCTTTTTTCCTCAATACGAACATGTAGGAACCCTTGGGCAGATCGTTCTAATCATACCATTTACAATAGAAATATCTCCAAGCATGTCAAGCACTTTAACCTACGTCTGTGATCAAAGCCAAGGCTGGCAACATCATGGTTCCTGCGCAGGGCTTTCTTTGGCCATTTTATATAGGGTGGTGACTGGTGAGACGACTAAAAGTATATCACATCTATCCCTTTTCATTGTTTATATAGGCTCAGCCATCAATGTCCATGGTGCTTGCATGTTAGCCAACCTGTCAAGGTTTGCTGGATCCGATGTTGCAAGAATATTTTATAATAAGTTGTCCGATGCCTTAGCGTACATTTTTAGAAATTGGTCCTCGTTATTACTAAAAAAAATATAATGCACAAAGGCCAAGTTTCTTGCAGAATACATTTGGTGTATACTTCAAGACCATAATGTCATGATACCTCCTAGGATGCACGAATTTATCCATAGTTATTTGTTATTATTTTTTATTTTTCAATTTTTTAAAGAGATCCATTTAGAGCCCAAACGGACCTGACTTTGTTATAGAAGAGAATCAACATGTGCTCCGTGTTTCTCTAGATGGACCATATTTTAGAGAAAAACAAAATTAATTTGAACTCAATAGTTGAGATAAAAAAATATTGTCCCAAAAATGAATATAAATTACCATAAACTTACATATATTTGCTAGAAAAGAAAAAGTTTAGCATACTATTGATAGAAAATTATGTTCTTTATTTTTTAAAAAAAAGTTACCAAAATTAGTCGTGCAAATTCCTAGGTAGGTTAACTAGTTGTGATTAATTGAAGACGACGTCAGTAGGCTGGCTGATCAACCGCACCGAGCCCGCAAGATGCTCTGCGCTCTACTAGTGCATGTGATTAGGACACTTTGTCTGAGGAGAAACAAAACTCCCTACTCTACTCGCGCATGTGATTAGTACACATTTTCCGAGGAGAAATAGTACTCCCTCTGTCATTGAAAATGTCGTTCTCGCTTTTTAAGAAGTTAAATGCTTTTAATTTGGATCAAAAAGATATAAAATATTACAAATTATTAATGTACATAATTGGTATTATTGATACATAATTGCATCTATTTTTATAATAAACTTATTTGGAGATACAACTATTACTAAATTTTTTCTACAAAATAGTCAAAGTTAAGAGAGTTTGACTGGTACGGATACCATATCGATATTTTCAATGGCACGGAGGGAGTAACTACTAACTAGTGACCAAAGGTACCAACTCATCGCCATTCGCCAGCATAACATTGCGAGAGCATATGTTCCTTCCTTCCCTCCTCTGCAGCGCTTGGATCCATTGAGCAGACCACCATCTCCGACTGCAACAATGCCATTGGTGAGTGGTGACCTAAATCCCATGTGCTGCTAGCACTTGTAGCTGGAGCCGGCGCCCTCGGCCACGCAATGTGCACTAGGGAGAGAAGGCATTGGTGAGTTCAAAAATCTCCTATCAGAAAAGGGTCTCATTCTTTTCGTCCATTATTACTAATAGTTTTGCTTGGCGAATCTGCAGTGAGAATAACAAAAACTTGCTCATTTCTGATAGTAACAAAAAAGCTGTATAGCTAACTTTCCCCCAAAGGAAGATGATAAATAAGCAATACCGGCGATGGATAGAGCTGGAACGGTTACTAGCTCTTGTAACTACAGGAATTGCAGTTGTCCATTTTACTCGAATATTATGAACTCAGACATTGCTTTCTACTTGAAACTTTTCTTTCACGGATATTTTTGTTTTGAGTTCTGAAGGAAATGGTTTTTATTCAAAGATTGGCTGCATCTAAATCGATTTGTTGCTCCTTTCCTTTTCAGCCGTTGCAGTCTTATTTGTTGAGTTGAAGAAGAAGCAAGAATAGCCAGCTTCTAGTATCACTTTTCACACAAAAACTGGAGCAAACTTTTGTGTCACCAGGCGTATTATTCGTGGCTGTCTACCCTTGCTTCTGCCGCCAGAGAGCCGTCCTCCTCCGCCACTGGGTAGTCTCTCTATAACCAATGCAAGTGCGCCGAAATATTTTGATTCATACAACAATGTTGGGTTGGATTTTCTTCAGCTGATACATTTTGTCCGAGCCATGTTTTATCTCTGATACATTTCCTCCTCTGCCACTTCAGATGAAACGGTCTCTCTGTTTAGAGTTACAACATCACAAGTTCACAACCCCTCACAGCTCGGTGAGGAGTGAGGTGGTGAAGCATGTAAGGAATCGGCTTCTTCTCTCTTAATGCAATGATATGCAGCTCTTTTGCGTATTTGAGAGAAAATTCACTCTTCTGTATCCGTTGTGAATTGAACCCTTTTCATTTCCTCTGTCAGCCTCATTCATCGTCTGGTTGAAAAAGAAGCAAGAAGCATAGACGTGGGCGCTGGATCTACACATTAGGCGTTGCGACCATGTCTCTCGTGACGGGGGCCCTAAGCAGCGTCATTCCCAAGCTCTACGAGCTGCTCAAGGACGAATACGACCTGCAGACGGGCTTGAAGAAGAAGATCACGCGTCTGGCCACGGACCTTGAGAGGATGCACGCGCTGCTCCGCAAGGTGGCGGAGGTGCCGCCGGACAAGCTCGACGAGCTGGTCAAGCTCTGGGCGCGCGATGTCCGGGAACTGTCCTACGACGTGGAGGACATCCTCGACCGCTTCCTCGTGCGCGTTGAGGACCACGAGAACCGCAACCCCAACAGATTCAAGCGCGCTGCCAAGAAGATCGGTGCGCTGTTCAACAAGAGCAAGACTCGTCATCAGATTGGTGGAATGATCAAAATCATCAACGAGCAAGCCGCCGTGGTGGCCGAGCGACATCGCAGGTACAAAGACGAGGATATTGTTTCCATGCCTGCTCCGAACACTACCATGGATCCACGTCTTAAGGCTATGTTCACAGAAGTGACAGAGCTCGTCGGCATTGAAAAGCCAAGCACTGAGCTCATATCCATGCTCTCACTTTCTCCCCAAGGTCACAACGACGAGTCGAAAGAGAAGATGAAAATTGTATCTGTTGTTGGAACTGGAGGATTGGGCAAGACCACTCTTGCTAAAGCAGTATATGATAAGCTTAAAGTGGATTTTGAGTGTACGGCTTTTGTTCCGGTTGGACAGAACCCTGATCTGAAGAAAGTATTTAGAGACATTCTTATTGGGCTTCACAAGGAGAAATACCTGGATCCCAAATATACAATATTGGATGATGGGCAGCTCATTGATGAGCTCCGAGAGTACCTAGGAAGAAAAAGGTAAGGATACTTCACAACGTTGATGATCATCCCAGTTATTATCATTATTTTTTTAGGGGGAATCCCAGTTATTAGTTGTGCTAGTTTATTAAAAGTTGCACTATAAATAGCATCATACCCCAAAATTTGATCGAGTCCGGAGGCTGAGATCAGGCCCACTAATAAAGGGCCACAAAGATGGAGCCTGGGCTCGGGAAGCGGGAAGCCCAAAGTACCGTCTACATATACTTGGTGGATTATGTAGATATTAGAGATAGACTCAGATTAATTTATAAAGATAGAGGATCAGATCATGATACGGCTGAAGGGCAGATCAGACTCTCAGACTATAAAATACATAAACAAGCCTATGAAGAGGGGGCGTCTAGTGCACATTGCTAATCCTGGCATTACAACCTCACCACGTTAATACACACGTCATTGGACGTAGGGCTTGTATATATCTGCCCGCTGCTTGGGATATTGACTGAGGTGCGCTAAGAAGGGTGCATCGTCAAGAATCCGTCCCGGTGAAATCTGTGGCGTGGGTCAAGAACTTCATACCAATTGAGCGCTATGGCCTGAAGCTGGCAAAAGGGAAATCTAGTGTCGGTGCAATCCGCAACAAAGGAAGAAGAGTCATGGAGATCAACTTCGGACTGTCGATCATTTAGCACAAGAAGATGTCTGATCTACAGCGACGCGTCTAGATATTAGGCTCACCTTTAGGAACCCGACCGGAGAGGATCTCCACTAGATACCCCGCACCAGGATTCTTTTGTGCAAAGCCAATACGTCACACGGGCCATCCAATCCAGGAAGGCTTTCGAAAACTCAATACACAAGATCATGAAAATCGGATTGATGGTTGTTCGATCGGCTATGGCTACGGAAAACGTTGTGAACCCTAGGGTAGAGGGTAGTTGTAAGGATCGAGGTGTACCAAGATGGGGGTGGGAGGGTGTGTGAATTTTCCACTTCTAAACGATGATAGAATTGCTTAACATGACAAGGCAAGTGCAAGGAAGATAAATTGCAACCCTACATAGTTCTAGTAGGCCAAGATCTACACATGCTAGAAATTAAAGATAACAATGACCACATAAACAAAACTAGGAGGGTAAAGCAAGGATAGAGAGCAAGACCATGTACTACTAGCATCGAGATAGAAATAAGTGAATGCACATAGTTAAGGGTGAAAGATAGAAAATATTCAACCAATTTTTTAGCAAGGCCTCGAGAGGTTGCCATCTCCTCCTAATTCTCATCGAACCACGTTCGACGGAGGCCCGATAACCCCCCCCCTTCCACTGCAACATCAACGCCTTGGAAAATTCCAACTCATACGCTACCCCTCAAGTTGCATTGAGCACACGGGCTGTTCCCGCCACCTACTCTTCTCGGCGATACTTGCTTAGAAGACACGCTCCCCTCCTCCCGAGTGGAGTCATGGATGCTACCTTTTGGTGCCCCTTTGAGTGGAGGGCCCGAACCATGCATGAACTTGTGTCGGCTTCGACAACCAGCATGATGTAAGTTCAACACCGACGCCTACCGGGTCTAGGTCAGGCCAATGACCAAGAGTAATAGCTCTACTCCTCCGTCTCTCAGCACACCCTAGGCTAAAGGCTCAATTGATGCTCAATAATTCCCCCCGGATACTAGCGGATCACTCAAATTTCTTGCTAGTAGGATCCATGAGGGTGTGGGATGGCTACTTATAGAGTCCAACTCAAAATATAGTACTTACCAAAAGGAAGAAGCATTGGCGGAGATCTCCTTTGCACCATCAATCAACTAACAAGAGAAGATGGCTAATCTACAACGACGTGTCCAGATATTAGGCTCTCCTTTAGGAACCCGTCCGGAGAGGATCTCCACTGGAGACCTCACGCCGGGCTTCATCCGTGAAGCGCCGATACGTCACTCGAACCATCCAATCCAGGAAGGCGTTCAAAAATACACATGATCATGGAAATCGCATTGGTGGTTGTCCGATCAACCGAGGCTACGAAAAATGATGTGAACCGTAGGGTAGTTGTAAGGATCGAGGCATACCAAGATGGGTGGGGGTGAATTTTACCTTTCTAAACGATGCTGGAATTGCTTAACTTGACAAGGCAAGTTCAAGAAAGATAAATTGCAACCCTACACTGTTCTAGTATGCCAATATCTACACATGCTAGAGATGAAAGATTACAACAGGCACATAGGCAAACTAGCAGGGTAAAGCAAGGAAACTAGAGAGCAAGCAATCAACCAAGTACTACTAGCATCAAGATAGCAATAAGTGATGCACGCCATAAAGGGAGAAAGATAGAGAATGCTCAGCCAATTTTTAACAAGGCCTCGAGAGGTTGATGGCTCCCCCTAATCCTCGTTGAACCACTTTCGTCATTGCCCCCTCCCCTTACCTGCAACATCAATGCATTCACGAACTATGGCTCATCCTCCCTCCCCTCAAGTTGCATTTAGCACACGGGCTATCCCCGCCACCTACTCTCCTCGGTGATCTTGCTTAGAAGACACGCTCTACTCCTCCCGAGTGAAGTCATGGGCGCTCCCTTTGGTGCCCCTTTGAGTGGAGGGTCCAAACCATGCACGAACTTGTGTTGGCCTCCACAACCAACATGAGGTAAGTTTAATGCCAACGACTAGTGGGTCTAGGTCACGCCAATGACCAAGAGTAATAGCTCCACTCCTCCCTCTCTCAGGACACCTTAGGCTAGAGTCTCAATTGATGCTCAATACTTTCCCCAGGTAATAGCAGATCACCCAAATTTCTTGCTACTAGGATCCTCCTTTGCTCTTAGTTCTCACAAGGTTTCTCAACTGAAACAATGGCCAAAGAGACCTTCCATGAGGGTGTGGGATGGAGACTTATAGAGTCCAACTCAAAATATAGCAGGTACCAAAAAGAAGCCAACGGAATCACCCATCGGACGATATTTTTTGGGACATCGAACGGTCCGACAACCTACCCCACTAGACCGTCAAGGGACGTCCTTTCGCGTGGTTCGATGACGGAACTGCTCGCACTTCTTCTCTTTGGTCGGTCGACGGGTCACCAAACATCCAGACCCGTCAGGTGATCTTAGCTCTTCCGGTCCGACAAGTCAAGAACCCGGAGCAACTCTTGTGCCCTTGGGTCACCGGACCCGACGAGCACTATTTGTCGTCTAGTGACCTCAACTTCTGCATAGAGAACTAGTTCGCCATCCAACCTTGTTTCGACCACTTCTCCTTTGGCTGCTGGTCTTCTTCACTGCCACCTGCTAGTACCATGAGAGATTCACTTTGAGCACCTAACTCCTCTCAACCTAGTGTGACCTAAGAGATGACGAAGTGAAACCCCCTTGATAGTCCGACTTTTCCTATGGATAGAGGCCCTAACATCTAGACTAAGTCCTTACAACCACTTTGTTGTAGCATGTCCTTAATCTTGGTCCATCTTCCAACAGCCGCAACTTCCATCGATGGTTGTTCATCAATGACCACGACAACCTCCCAATATTGGTTTGACAATTAGAGTTTTGGGACCCACATCCATGAATTTCTTAGTGCTATCATGGTTTTCACTCAACCACCGAAACCATACATACCATTTGGGGTTTCCATACCCCCAATGGACATGGTGCAAATGATTTCTCAGTATTAGCATCAATGAGAGCTTATAAACTCCCGTTTGATACATGAACCCCATCAATGGTCATGAGGCTTACAGTAGTACCACTGCTGCATGTTTCACCTCGAAGGGCCAACCAGCATTGGAACATGCAGTTTGAGAATCACATGGTCAACATGGAAGGAAGAGGAGACACATCAACAAGCTACTCAACGATTGATCAAAGCTTATAGAACATCAGAAGTCAAAGCAAAACCAGCAGTAGCAGGAGGTCGCACATCGTGGCTAGAAACCTTAATCTAGAATTTGACACAACAAGGCTCTAAACTATCTTAGAGTCAATCAAGATTGTAGTCCCAAATGACACGATGTTGGCACCCCTGATCGATCAAGCTTTAGAGATTGCTGGATGACTCAGCAATATGCCACAAGATGATGACGATCTATGGCAGCACGAGTGTACACCACCCCAAAAGGCTCCCAGTGAGTAATATGCATGGCATCACTAGTGCCTAGGCGTGAACATGGGCATTAGCTTGGTCAAAAGGACTTGTGTCACAATATTGACGATAGGCGGACGAGCTCCCAAATATACTCAGAATTTCCAAATCTGAGAGAACATATTGAAGTTAAGAGACGACATAGGGAAAGAGCCGAACGAAAGAAGCCTAACAACTACACACCAAACGTCGCATACAAGGCAATGGGGCTAGTCCTGGTCCCCAATGCCTAGATCCCTTTAAGCCTAGCCACATTGACAACTACGACGGAAGCACGGACCACAAAATTGCTTACCAATTTATTTAATTTTGAAGTAAAACATGAACTCAAATTTTTACAGCGGTTGTCATATTTATAAATTATTTAAATGTTTAAGATTGAAATTTGCATTATGAAATGCATTATAGAATTTTCCCTTATTAGGCTATAATTATTAGAAACATTGGATGCTGAATGCTATCCGTTCAAAAAGATTCATAACAGTTTGGAAGAAATTCCACCAAATAGTTTTTTTACAGATGACGTTCCAGACGGTTTTACTAACTGTTGCTCTTTTCACTTTCATGTGTGTAGGTTCTTCATCGTCATTGATGACTTATGGGAGGCAAAGTTGTCAGAAATAATCAAACTGGCTTTGACAAAGAATAAGAGTGGAAGTAGGGTGATCATGACTAGTCGTAAATTAGAAGTTGCCAAACAAGCTGATGAGATTTACGAACTACAACCACTTCCACGTGGAAAGTCAAAAAAACTATTTTACAGTAGGATATTTGGCAGTGAAGGAAAATGCCCTGATAATGAGCTAGATGAGGTATCTGAAAAAATTCTAAAGAAATGTGATGGTATACCATTAGCTATCATCACAATGGCTAGTCTGTTGGTGGGTAAATCAAGAGAACAGTGGTCAGAGCTGTGCAACTCTATTGGTTTTCGTGACACTAACCAGATATTGTCTCTTAGCTACTATGACCTACCAGCTGGTCTGAAGCATTGCTTATTGTACCTACGTGCATATCCAGAGGACTACCTGATTCACAAGGATTCTTTGATATGGATGTGGGTGGCTGAAGGTTTTGTAACTAAAGAACCTGGAGCTGGGTTGTTTGAGGTTGGAGAAGGATACTTCAACGAGCTCATAAATAGAAGCATGATCATGGCAGAGGAAAGTGAAGATTTTGATGGCACAGTAACTGGTTGTCGCATCCATGATATGGTGCTGGATCTCCTCCATCTCAAATCAGAGGAAGAAAACTTTTTTACTATCTCAAGTAATGTTTCTAAAAGCACATCAGCGCCAAGAAGAGTACGCAGGTTAGCCCAGCAAGGCATAATGGTGGAGCAAACTCATCCGGATAGCATTGAAATGGACCTGCGGCAGGTTAGGACAATGATTGACTTTAGGTGTCACACTATTAGTTATATGGTCTCACATCAGAGCTTTGAACTCCTACGTGTATTAGCTTTTGAGGATTGCCAAGATGATGTTAATCTCGAGCATGTTGAGAAATTACTTCACTTGAGGTACCTCAGAATACGAAGCTACCATAGGTTTGACCTCCCAAAAGGAATAGGAGCTCTGAAGTTTCTGCAGATACTGGACTTAAATTTATGTGAATTGCCACCTAGCTTGGGTATGCTGACACAATTGATCTGCCTACGTGCTGGGTGGTTTTTTGGGGGACGAGATTGCGGAATGGGGTATTCGGGAAGCTGACGTCCTTGGAGGAACTGCAGATCGCGATAGATTGGGAAACGGACAAGAACACGATAAGGCGGTTCGTGAAGGATCTGAGCAAGCTGCCTGACCTCAGGGTGCTCAAAGTAAAGTTGTATAGTACATTTCAAATCATGTGCGAGAGCATGCAATCAGATTTGTTGGAGTCTCTGGGCACTCTTCGCAAGCTCCGACATATGGAACTACAGATTACGACTTACGTGGCGGTTATAGAAGGAGCCAAAGCCATCTGGGATGCAGCAGTGCTCCCGCGACCTCTGAGATGTTTGATTTTACCCTCCAGTATAATATTTTCTGTGGTGCCATCATGCATCAATCCCTCAGTTCTTGCCAACCTCACATGCCTGGATCTGTCGGTGGATAATCTGGATGAGCAGGGTCTGAAAATCCTCGGCACGTTGCCAGAGCTCCGTCACCTTTCGCTGTGGAGGATACAAACCACGGTAGCAATAACTACTATCCGTGGTGCCGCTGATGGCTGCTTCCAGAAGTTGAGGTTCTGCATATTGTTGGGTCCGGCGGCCCCGTTTCTGGTCCTCGGTAGCGTGGATGACGTGGCCTTTGAGGGGTACAATGAATGCTTACCGACACCGATTGTCATGCCAAACCTCCAGGTTCTTTGTTTACGTGTCTGTGTGGTTGAATTGAGTCGAAAGAAGGGTAGCTGGGAGCATCTCAGCCTGGACTACCTCCATTCGCTTCAGAAAGTTGGTGTGTATGTCGTAGGCTACCGCGATCCTGGTGATAGTTCGGAGGATGAGTTGGAGAGAGCGGAGGCAGCACTGTGGCACATACTTGAAGCCCATCCCAACCGGCCCAAGCTCAGAAGATATGGATGAGGTGCATACTTGCTCACATGGATTGGTGTGGTTATTTCCACGCACTCTGTGACTTGATCCCTATGTTTTTCTTGTAACAAAGTTTCCTTTTGTAGTCGAACATCCACTCATGATTTATAGACGAAAGAAGAACACAGAAGAATGTGGCCTCAACAACAGCCGACGAGGACGTCGACAATGCAAAGGAGGGAGAGGCCCGTGTCGAACCATCGACGCGTTGCTTGTCCAGTAACACAAGGAGTCACGTACGTTGACCGTTCTGGTACGAGCATATCCAGATCAACCACTATCTGCCTCATTCATACGGTGACAAGGAGAAACCAGCAGCCTCTCTTGCTTACCTCACCTGCTCTATCATTACTTGGAGCCAGTCAAATGTGGTAGCTACCAGACAGCCTAACTTTGTGATTTACTCGACTCAGACTCAGTAAACTTTCTAATGATATCCCTCTATTTTATTTCGTTATTGACCTGAATCTAGGAAGAAAAATTAAGCATATGCCTTCTAGGAAGTTTCTCCGATCTTGACAGCTATTAGTCTTAAGCTGATAGCGCGTGCCTTCCGCCGTTCCGCGCCCGTACGGTGTTTTGGGCGATGTGGAGTTTCGGCAGCACAGCACATGTATTTTTACCGCCGTGTTATTGGGAGAATCAGCCGCGTAGACTCTTCGACACTTCGCTTCCATTCGAGGGACGCACACTTCTATTTTTGGGCCACTGCTCATGTTCACATGCACTTGCTTTGGGCTAGTGCTCTATTCCTTTCTTATTCTGATCTGCTTTGCCTGCTTAATTTTTGTTGGGCTTTAAACAACTGGTGTCCGGTCATCATTTTTATTACCTCTGATTTATAGATCTACTAATATATTTTTGAGCCATGGTCAGCTGTTTATAGATCGACTAATATATTTTTGAGCCATGGTCAGCTGGCTAGCTTTATATACCCAATCGGTCTAATTAAATGGCTCATACAGTAAGTGACAACACACAAAACTAATATAATTATTTAAATTATTCCCAATAAAGATAAAAGAAAAACTGATCTTTTTATTAATTGGCGCTGCGTAGCGCGCCTGCTTCACTAGTAATAAAGAACAGCGATCCACCTGTGACATGCAACCATATCTAAATTTAATGTAAGACTCATAATTTTTTCTCAGAAAAAGATAATATGTTTTTCAGTAATCTATCGGCCGCTGCAGCGATGAATGCATGTAGCTGGACATAGTCCATTCTCTGTTGCACACTTGCACTTGAATCAAAGAAAATTATATTATTTACGTGCATGAGCTGGAAATGATTATTTTAACTAGCATGCATCTAACCATGTGAGCTTATATTTGGCTCCATGCAAGGATATTATTAATTTGTTATAAAACCACGACCTCATCATTGAAACATCCTATTACGAAATGAAACTGAAATTTCCAGGTTGTGTTCTTTATATGTACTGGCTTAATCGAGGAAACGTACATCTCGTCGGCAGTCCGCTTACATCACCAGTATTACTCGTAATACAACAGGAATCAGTTAGTATCCGACAACTACCTTAAAACACTACTAGAATAGTGTCGGGTATCTAGATTAGCGGTGCCACGTGGCAGAGCTAAACACCCGCTAATCACCGTCACGAAAAAGGCCCCAAAGTCGGGCCCATAAATGGCCCCACATGATTTCAGCCCAAACGTGAGTTTTCAACTCACGTCCTCGCTCGAGGGCTACACCCATCGGGTGCGCTCGTGCTCACCCAACGGATCGGTAAATCAAAATCAAAACGCCAGAAAGCCAAAAAATGGCGAAAGCGAAAAGGACACCCCCGCCCCAACGAGTCCATGACTCGATTGAGGGCTCGGGGGCTACTATCATGTATCTAGATTAACGGTGCCATGCGGCAGAGCTAAACACCCGCTAATGACCGCCACGAAATAGGCCCCAAAGTCGAGCCCATAAATGGGCCAAAATGATCTGAGCGCGAGCTGGTCTCCAGTCAAACAAAGGGGAACGAATTAGCCTCGCCCCGCTCGACTCCTGCTGCAAGGGTCGAAGAGGTCCCTCCTCGCTCGACCCAGGCCCGCCTCGCTCAACCCCACAAAAAGGTCGAGTTCTCCACGTGTCGAAACAACTCGGAGGGAAGTCCTACCCCGATCTCACATTTACGATTGGGGGAACGGTCAAAAGGGACGTGCGGCCCAATGCCACAATGCCCCCTCGCCTCATTACTCCGCCGCCCACACAAAAGCAAGAACGACATTCCGGCGATGTCACATCCTGTCGGACCCCCTGTCAGGAAATATGGTTGATGGGACACGGAGTGATGGCGTCACCACCGATGAGATCGTAAAGGGAGACCCAAATCTGTCTCATTTATGAGGCTATTCCAATCTAGGAGCACACCACTAACCGCTACACGACAAAAGGCCGAGGGTGACGATGAGGGTCGACCATGCCTCCGCCTCGCCGAGGACTCGCTCCTCGCCTCGGTCGACCAGCGAGGCCGGGATCAAGCGGAGCGTAACACCCGCCGGCAACTTGTTAGTGGACATAGCAACAAGCCATGCTTCCGGCGAGGAAGCTGTGGACGCATTGTGCACTCGCATCCTTGCCTCGGACAAAGGTAAATCGAAGAGGACGATGAGACGGGCGAAGGGTTGAAAAACGTTTGTGCGACCTACCAGCGTTGCATGCAAAAATGTTCCGACTACCTCATCGGCGATGTGGTCGAGGCACACGTGGATGACATAGTGGTAAAGTCCAAAAAGACCGACCGTCTTGTCTCCGACCTGGAGCGAACATTCGCTAAGCTACGCGAAAACACGATGAAACTCAACCCTGAAAAATACATTTTCGGGGTGCCGTGAGGTATGCTCTTGGGATTCATCGTCTTCGAGCGCGGCATTGAAGCCAACCCGGAGAAGATCGCAGCAATTGAGCGGATGGGGCCGATCTAGAATGTAAAAGGTGTACAACGACTCACTGGCTGCTTAGCCGCGCCGAGCCGGTTGATCTTGAGACGGCGAACGAGTGCTCCCTCCGTCAAGCTGCTCAAGAAGTCCGAGCGCTTTGGGTGGTCAAATGAGGCTCAGCAAGCCCCGGACGAGGTCAAGCGCATTCCGAGCAACCCATCGGTATTGACCCGCCGGCCTTTGGTGAACCTCTACTGTTATATGTTGCAGGCATGACCCAGGTAACGAGCGCGGTCCCCGTTGTCGAACGCAAGGAAGAAGGTCACGCCCTAAAAGTTCAATAGCCTGCCTACTACGTCGGTGAAGTACTATCGGATTCCAAGACCTGGTACCCGCTGATCCTCAAGATCATCTACGCGGTGATGGTCACAAGATGGAAGCTTCGACACTACTTTAACGCCCACAACATCACCGTTGTAAGTACCTTCCTACTAGGAGAAAGTAATTCATAATAAAGATTCCGTAGGCAAAGTGGCGAATTGGGCATTAGAGTTAATGGGGCACGACATCGAGTATTCGCCTCAACCTACGATGAAGTCCAAGGCGCTTATTGATTTCATGGTCAAATGGACCGAGTCCCAGCTACCAACGGCCCCGATGGATCAGGAATACTCGGATCATGTATTTCGACGGATCGCTGATGAGAAAGTGAGCTGGCATTGACTTAGCCTTCGTCTCACCACTCGAGGTACCAATGAAGTATTCAATTCTCTTACATTTCCCCGCTTCTAACAATGTAGCCGAGTACGAGGCACTCATCAATGGCCTTAATATCACGATCGAGCTAGGCATTCAACGCCTCGAAGTCTGCGGGGACTCGCAGCTCATGGTCAACCAGGTCATGAAGGAATCGAGTTGCAAGAGTGATGCAATGTCCATGTATTGCCAAGAGGTACTAAAGCTCGAGGGCAAGTTCGACGGCATTGAGCTCAAACATATCCCTCGCAAGCTTAACCAAGCAGCAAATTCACCGGCCAAAATGGCGTTTGGAAAGGAAACGATCCCATCCGGAATTTTCGCCGGCAGCCGATCAAAGCCATCGATTCGACCCATCGAACCTAGCCAAGCGGATCGCGATCTGCATGATGGACCGTTGCGGGTCGAGCCGATGCTAGGTCCCTCGACGGTCGGTCAAAGGGTCGATGAAGGCTCGGGGGCTCGATCAACCCTAGGGGTCGAGTCCTCTATGAATAATCCATCATCGGTCACGAACTCGGGGGATGAGGAACCACCCGAAAATGAGGTCATGGAAATCAACCCATCCGGCAACAACGACCCACCCACAACCGCCGCCAAGGAGCCGGTCGATTGGTGCCACGTGTACATCGAGTACCTAGCGCATGGCACGCTGCCTTCCGATCAAACGGAAGCCGGACGAATACATCAACGCGCTAAATTGTTCGTCCTCATCGACAACAAGGTTTACGAGCATAGCCCGGAAGGAATAAAACAGCGCTGCATTTCGGCCGACCAAGGGATCCAACTCTTGGAGCACATCCACTCCGACGTTTGTGGCCATCACGCAGCACCAAAAACCCTTGTCGGAAATGTATTCCGCCAAGGATTCTATTGGCCAACAGCAGTAGGAGATGCCATGCGCATCGTGCGATCCTGCCATGGTTGTCAATTCTACGGCAGGCAAACTCACCTTCCAGCATAAGTGCTAGAAACAATTCCCTCAACATGGCCTTTCGTCGTTTGGGGCTTGGATCTGGTCGGCCCAATGCAAAAGGCCCCGGTGGCTATATGCACCTACGCCGTCGTCAAGTTCACTAAATGAATTCTGGTCCACCCGATTGCGAAAATCGGGCCTCATGAGACCGTGGAGTTCTTCCTCGACATTATCCATCGGTTTGGCGTCCCGAACTCCATAATAACCGACAACGAAACACAGTTTATAGATAAAAATTCCTTAAATTTTGTGATGATGACGACATTTGGGTCGATTGGCCGCCCTCCTCCACCCCCGTCGAATGGGCAGGTCGAGCACGCGAACGGCATGCCTGCAAGGACTCCAGCCATAAATCTTCGGTCGTTGGGCGGCGGAGCTTCCAGTCGTGCTGTGGAGTCTATGAACGACCCCAAGCCGCGCAACCGGCTTCACCCCATTTTATATGGTCTACGGGTCCGAGGCAATCTTGCCTACCGACCTTGACTATGGTTTCCCGAGAACGCGCGTGTTTAACGAAAGAGGAAACGAGTTCGTCCTCGAGGACGCCATCGATCAAATCGACGAGGCGCGCGATATGGCTTTGTTACACTCGGCCAAATATCAGCAAGCACTTCGTCGATACCACGATCGCAACGTAAAAATATGAAACTTCAACGTTGGCGACCTAGTCCTATGATGAGTGCTAGCCACCAAGGACAAGCACAAGCTTTCGCCGCCATGAGAAGGGCCATACATCATTTCCCGAATCATTCGGCCCGGCTCATTGAAGCTAAAGACAACGGTGGGACAGGAGTTCACGAATGCTTGGAATATCGCCCAACTACGTAAGTTCTATCCCTAAAACTTGAGTTTCCCTCCTTCGCCCACGTCACACCTCCTTTTCCTTTGAACGACCATCGACCCTTGGCTCGCTTCGGGTCAACGGTCGCTCGAGGGCTGGAAGGTACAGGGCACCCAAATATCTCTCTTGCTGAAAATCTCGCCAAGTCAAAAGAAGTTCTCGACCCTCGACGGCAAGCTGGCTCAGCCCCGGGTTGAGCAGAAGAATTGCGATCAGGCTTGGTCGAGACGCCAAGACCCAAGTGCCCCCGCAGCCATGGGGTCGAGGATCGCCAAACTGATCGGAAAATTCCCGTAAGACTCGAGGGCTGAGAAAACCGGCAAGTCAAAACAGGGAAAACTCGAGGAAAAAGAAGAGAGGAAAATCCAAAGGCAAAATAAGACTTGAAAGCCCAAGCCTCGTCGGACTCGAGCAGCACACGCACTTAAATATTATTACTATAAAAGTCTTTTTCGGGCATGATGGCCCATTGTTCGTACTACCGACCGGATAAAAAATAAATTCTAACTAATTCTCCCCATCCTTTTTGGGGAGAGCTTCTTCTTCATATTTGCTGGCCAGGATCTCGGCGAAGGCGCGGGTCTCCTCACGAACCGGCTGTAGGTCCGCCTCGGTGAACTCCTCGTAGGCGCCATCACGGCTGACCAACTTCAAGTTCAACTCGTAGTGAAACCCGGAAGGCCGTGTGCACGCCCTACCGGATCCACTCCTGCCCGGCAGCCGTCACCATATCAAGGTGCGCAGCGGGGAGGCCTCGGTGTTCAAGCGGCCCCTTTCTTTTTGCTCTGTTTTGCTAAAGACAAAAGGTCAAGAAACACCGTCGGCATCTCCACCCCGACCACTTCGACCCCCAAGGGTCGATCAGCGTGCGAAGGCCGGGGAGGAGAACCGTGAATCGCATGACCGTATTTTCAAGAGGCTGAAAACTGCCTCGACGGCCCGACCCAACCGATGTTCGAAGGCTGTCCCGGTCGAAGGGTTCTAAAGTCACCTTGCGCGCCAGCACGAGCGAGGAGCACGAGGGCACCGCGGAGCTAGCTGCCAAAACCCCGACGGTCGAAACGTCGAGGGCACCGCAGAGTTGCGTTTGAGTCCTAGCCCCCTCTTCAATGGGGATCTCCATGTGGAGAGGCGGCGAGCCGTCAAGATTCATCGAACAATCTCAATAGCTGGTCGAGGGAGACGAAAGGGATTAATGAAGTCGACCCCAAGCAGGCCCCAATGGAATCTCATCGACGAGAAACCTAGGCTTCACTCAACAAACTCGTCAATCAGCTCACCGAGCACCGTCCTTCAACCCCCGAGGCAAAGAACGGATCGACCTTACCCTCCATTTCATGAACGAAATACAAAAGGGGAAATGAAAAATGACGAACGGCCCATAAGGATTCATTGCGTCGAGCAAAGAGCCCGAGAACCGGCATCACATAAAGAGACCTGATGTCCGGGTCGAATTAGCATGATTTCAGCCTAAACGTGAGTTTTCAACTCACGTCCGGGCTCGAGGGCTACACCCATCGGGTGCGCTCGCGCTCACCCGACGGATCGGTAAATCAAAATCAAAACCGGAAAGCCAAAAAATGGCGAAAGTGAAAAAGGACCCCCCCCCCTCCCGAACGAGTTCCCGACTCGATCGAGGGCTCGGGGCTACTGTCATATATCTAGATTAACGGTGCCACGCGGTAGAGCTAAACACCCGCTAATCACCGCCGTAAATAGGCTCCAGTGAGGGCCCATAAATGGCCCAAAATGATCCGAGCGCAAGCTGGTCTCGAGTCAAACAAAAGGGAACGGATTAGCCTCGCCCCACTCGACCCCCGTTGTAAGGGTCGAAGTGGTCCCATCTCGCTCGACCCGAGTCTCGCCTCGCTCGACCCCACGAAAGGGTCGAGGTATCCACGTATCAAAACAACTCCGGAGGGAAATCCTACCCCGATCTTACAATTAAGATTGGGGGAACGGTCAAAAAGGGACGCGCGGGCCAATGCCACGGTGCCCCTCGCCTCATTACTCTGCCACCCACGCAAAAGCAAGGATACGAACATGACCCAAAACCGGATGTAGGGATTCATCTCAAACTAGTATACATTGTTGCATCTTCATTTGTGTGAGCCTCTCACGAACCATCCATCCTAAACGCGCGATCCCCGTACGAATCATAAATTTACTAGCCGGTGTTCATTCGGAGCACCGACAAATAGCTTTAATATCAAGCCTTTAATATCGGGCAAAAACAGCATGTAATATCGAGAAAAAAGCCCACTATTACGTGAACGTTATTAAAAATCGAGGTGTTATCTGTAACGGTCAGCGCGTCCGCTATTATCTGTAACGGTCGGAGCGTCCGCTATTACTGTTCATTTTTCAATATCGGTCGTCGCTGATATCCTCGCCGCCCGCTATAATAGTGCCCAGTGGGCGCTGTAATAGCGTCGCCCACGATGACGTCAGCAACACTACCCTGTAATAACAAAATTTTGGTGTCCGTCATTATTGGAAAATACGAGAAGCAATTGCAGGCTTTTTCTCGTAGTAGTGAAAGACTAGCTAAAACTGCCTCAAAAGTTTGAGGACATGGTGTTCTACGGATGATGGCCATCAACCGACCATCACTTGGCTGCCACAGGGGGCAACCCAGGAAGAAGGTTGTCGGCCGGCATGTGCTGCCGCCTGACCTACCTAGCAAACAACACCGGCAACCAGCAACTCGGGCAAAGTTTCCCCAAGGCAACCCATGGGCCAGCAACCCAACAACCCCGACACCGACAACTTGGCCTGGGCAGACCCGGGAAACTCTAGCAACTTGCTCGGCACCGGCAACTCGGGCAAGTTGTCGGAGGCCACCCGACACGTAGGCCGCTCGGCATGCCAACTTGGTCCATTTTGCCCCAACTTCTGCAACTTAGTCCTGAAACTGCTCCATCGCCATAGTTCGATGAAAATCTAAGAAGATCAACAACAAACTTGGAAAAGGCCATCCCGGCCGTCGAGCAACCAAGTTAGTAGATGAGACGGCAGCCTGGGAAAGCTTCCCGGGCTCCCCGGTCCACTAGGCTTCCCGCCCCATGTTGGATAAGGCGGTAGTTACCGACCTTAGTAACCACATGCATGAGGCAATTTGAACCATCCAAAGACCAAAAATACCATAAGACCGGTGATATTTAATTGGACATCAACTAGAAGTAGAAGTGTTTTCAATCTGTTAAATGGAAGGAAATTTAATTAGATAGATATCTTAACCTTATAAAATGAAGGGGTTAAGTCTAATTTACTCCCTACAATAATCCACTTTTTTAAATAATAAATAAAATCTTGACTCAATTGACTCCTTTAAATTATTCAAATCGTGCCTTTTAGCAAAAAAATGACTCCTTTAAACAATTCAAATCGTGAATTCGAGCAAACAACCATTTAATAAAATTTATCTATCATTACTCAAATTAATAGAGATTTTTCGTTTCCAGTTTTGTGTGAGATAATATTATTTTATATTTAAAATATAATTGATGAAGCTTGAAATAAAAAGTTTATTTCACGACCAAAAACGTCACTCCTAACACAAGGGAGCAGAATCAGCTGTGGGGATGTAATCCTCTAGTACAAGAATAAAATACACCAGCGTCCTTAAACTTGTTCATAGATATTATCTAGGTCTTTGAACTTGCAAATTGCACAAACATTTGCTTAACTTGTCCAGTGGTGTCAAGTCCATAAACTTGTACTCCCTCTGTTCTTTTATTCTTGACGTTAGGACAAGAATATTAGATTATTTTTAACTAAATTTCTTTTCCTAACGTTATCAAAAAGAGAATGGAGGGATTAAGCTGCAGAAGTACATCATTGAACTTGTCTTTTGGTGTCGTCTAGGTCCACACATTTATTAGAATATATAAATCTACTTTTACAATATTTCACATGTTATTATTTGATCACTTTTGGCTACAATAACGGTAAAAATTTTAAACATATTAGATCTATAAAGCATGAAGATATCATCTCGATGGTGGATAGTGATGGTTAAGATCACCATGTGGCATGCCACATATGCATGTTTTTGTCATAATAAGGGTCAACAAATCTGCTATACTATCATCTTTTGTCAGAAATCAAACAAAAAACCAGGTAAAATTAATTTCTGTTATAGTATTCATGTTTTGTTTTTCATGAAATCGGGTTACCCGCTCAAATGGGCTAGAGTTGTTTTTTCAATTTTCATGAAAATCAATTCACTTTCATGGTTTTATAAACCCTATAGCTGTAAGAGAGATCTAGACCTAAATGACACAATATCACAACTTTAAGGATATGTTGTGCATTCTTTAAGTTCATGAACATAAACTACACACGAGACAAGTTTAGGGATGTATTTGTGTAATTTAAAAGTTTATGGACCTATGTGGCACTACGGAGCAAGTTTAAGGACCGCTAGTGTATTTTACACCTGGTACAAACAAGAAGGACAAAGAGTTGCATAGTTGCTTCAAGTTTACTTGATAAAAAGTTTTTTTATATAATCACTTGATTGAAAGTATTGAAAATCAGTAACAACTGGATTATTAAATGGAATACTAAGACAAGGCCATGCTATTGTTTATAATTAATTTCCACGTCCTACAAATTATTATTGTCACTCGCACGACCACTACTAGGCCAGCCTGCCACCGCAAAGCGTCCTTCTAGAGTTTGGTTAAGCCCCCAATACCATAAGACTGTCGTCTGGCGAGATTTAATTGAACGTCGACTGAAACTGAAACTGTTTTCAATCGGTTAAAAAGAAGGATTGTTAATTAGACAGAGATATTAACTTTATAAAACGAAGGGGATAAATCTAATTTACTCCTTACAATAATCCGCTTTGTTCGAATATTAAATGAAACCTTGACTCAATTTACTCTTTAGGCTATTGAAATCGTGCTATCTAGGAACTCTTTATTAAAATTTATCTCTCTTTTCTGAAATCAAGAGAGATTTTTGTTTCCAAATATCTGTGAGATTATATTATTTCCTATATAAAAATAATTGATACTATTTCAAAGAAAAAATTTCATGCCACAGCCAGAAACCTCGGTGCTAGAGCAACCAAACCGTCGCTAACCTCGACGTGATGAGGGACAGATGCCGGGGGTCGACTTGACTGTCTACACAAGGGAGCAGAGTCACCTGTGGAGATGTCATCGTCAGGTTCGGGTACAAACAGACTGGAAGGAATGAGTGCATAGTCGCTTCAAGTTTTCTTGATAAGAAAACGTATTGAAAACCAGTAATAACTGAATTATGAAATGGAATATTAGGACAAGGTCATGCTACTGCTTATACTTTCCTCGTCCGCGAAATTTTGCCCATACATGAGTCACCAGTTTCCATACAAGGTAGCAGGTGCCCGCAAACAGAAAAAGGACTATCTGCATCACGGAATAGTCACACCCAGACTTTCCACATAATCAACAGTGTGGCACCCAATTTCCCCACAGAAAAAACCCTCCGGGTGGGATCTAGCGTTCTGTAATTCAGCAGCATACTGTTTCATCTCTTTGGTTTCAGAGTTGTACCAGTACAGCCTGCTGCCACCTGCAATTTTCAAAAGCACCTTGTTCCCATGAAACGAAACCTTGGGAGGTCTCAAACAACCTGCGTGAAGCGTCAAGCCTACGATGGCTTGTCAATACTATTATTACTGCAAAAAGTCCAAACCTCCATCGTTTGACCTGCCTCAGGGCGAAAAATGCAGCACAATGCACCCTCCAACTCGTTGATATCGAGACGCCCACCTCTGCAAGGAGGATACGGCACCGTATCGCTCGTCAGCTAAGCTGAAGCGAAGCAACCATGTCCCTATGGAATCACTCCGGGGTTCAAAAGCCCAGTAAACGAAACCTTGAGCATCAACTGAATCCGGCCTGTCAATCCGGCTCCCGGGTGGAGGCCGGGCCACTCTCCTCCATGTGTTGGTGCCAAGCGTGAGCACCTCAGCCCTGCTCTTGAAAGTGCAATCACGAATTCTGTCGAATTTCCTTCGAATGAAGTGTCTCACGACCATGTACTCGAATTAGGCTATTTTTCTTAGCGTAACATGTAATATATGAGGCACGTTCTTGTCGCCAAGCATCGTTC
This sequence comes from Chloris gayana, assembly GCA_031894775.1. Lineage (NCBI taxonomy): Eukaryota > Viridiplantae > Streptophyta > Magnoliopsida > Poales > Poaceae > Chloris > Chloris gayana. The sequence goes on along the minus strand of JAUNZO010000859.1, from coordinate 247,645 downwards.
AAGAAAAGGAAACGAGTTCTGATCAGAAAACTATTGGATTCCGGTTCAACCTATTTAATAACAGACGGTATATTTTTACCCATAGAATACACCAAAAAAAAAAGAAATGATATTTTCCCTTACATGTTGCCCATCTGGTCTCACTCTCTCATTGTTTGTTAGTCCGCTGCAAATTTGGCCTGCAAAAATATTTCACATAGGCTTGAAGCCCACCATCAGTTTCAACTTCTTGAGAAAAAAATGCACCAAAACCAAAAGTAACTTAATGTTTCTTATAAAATTCATTCCAATAAAGAGTTATCGAAGAAAACATCTGTTAACGTACGTGAATAACTTATGTTTCTAATTTAAATTTATTCCAAATATTCAAGTAATTGTTTCCTTAAATAAAGTTCCATCTCCATAATAATTTGTTCCATCAATGCAATTGATTTGTTCCAATGGTGGATCCTGAGATGACCATGTTCGTTTAGATCGGAGTTTTTGTCATTGGCATATCAGTTTGAGATGATGATCCTAGATGGTTGAATTTATGGCTTTTTCAAGGTTTCTTGTTTCTGGTCAATGGAGTTGGAGTAGTTTTTATTGTTTTTGTAATAGGGGTTGTGATCTGCTATATTATCGATGAAATTTCCTTTTCGCAAAAATAATATTTTTCCAAGTTCTTGAATAATTTATCATTCCATAAATACAACTAATTAGTTCCAGCTCTCTAGATATGTACCATGAATACTGCCATATTCTTCCAGCTTCCTAATAAACATTTGTTCATTCCATCTCTCTAAAACATGTGTTCTATCTTCACATTGTTTAGGAAGCTAGAACAATTGGGCTGTATTTGCTGAATAGATTATTTATGAATAGTGCTGTCCAAACAGGCCGGGCTTCATGGGCCGGCTAGAAGCACGCAAAAAGCACGGCACGGCCCGAAATAATTTCGTGCCGGGCCGGCCTCGCTTGGGCTGCTGCCTCGACCCGACGGGCGGCCTGGCCCGACCCGATAAAGAAGCGTTTGAGTAAAAGTATAAAAAGAAATATAGTTAGATTTCTTACAAGAAGAGAACTTGGCCCGGTGGTAACTCCTCCCATTCCCAACCTCAACTCCCAGATTTGAATCTCACTCCATGCACAATATAAACCTGTTGGGCTAAGCACTAAGCACCAACACTGGGGGCACCGATTTGGGAACAACATGACAAGATGTGGCCCAGAAGCTAAGCTAGGTTCCCTGTTATGGGCTTTGGGCCAAATACTGGTCAAATTCCATTTTTTGCGTACAAATCGGAAGGAAGTGTGGATCCACGTTTCAAGTTGCAAGAGCGAAACCGACCTCTTGCTACATGGGGCAACTGTCATCGTACTGGCAGTACTTCAGGCGAGACTTAATCCGTCAAGCTGATAGAGTCGAACTGGAGTTTCCAAGGTTTGAAATAAGAAATATTAGCAAGGTCTCACGAATGATGTAACAATTTTCATGAATCAATAAAGCAAACTGAATGGCATCCCCTCAAAAAAATATAGAGTCGTATTTTACATTGAATAATAATTTATCAAAAAAATTATGTATAACCCCGAGAGAATTCATACGCCCATTACTTTTGAACAAAAATAAATTTTATATAATAATAATAATAGGAAAATTTCCACCAAAAGAACAAACAGGGGTCATGGGCAGACCTAATAATATTTATGGCCAGAGGAATTTAGCTTCCATCCATTGCGTGCCTTTTGGCAATATATGTAACTATGTAAGCATGTCGGAGTTGCCCTCTCATGCAATCGCCGGTCGTGGGTTCTCATTAAACTGCTGTGACAGCCCGAAATTGTGTAAATTCAAACAAGTTATTTAAATTTGAAAGTTGGATGTGAATAATTCGAATTTGGCCGAGTTGATTTGATTTTGGTTGAGAATGGATTAGGTAGATAAATCGAAACCGAATTGTTTGAATTCCTGGCGCCTTGGGCCGAATCCCCGCAGCGTAGCCCAACCCTTCTACTAGTCTCTGCGGCCCAGCAAGCCCAACCCAGCCCAGCCAGCTACAGCGCATCTTCCCCAGCACGCCGTACGCGCGCGCGCACCGCCTGTCCGTGACGCGTCCACCGACCGCCGCTCAGCAGCCCGACCCCACTTCCAACCACTTCCTCCACGCCTTTGCGCCGTCAAAACCGCGCCCGTGAGCGCCGCCTGCAGTTCAAACCCCGCCGCGCCGCCTCTGCGCGCTAGAACCCTAACCCTAGCTCACACCGCCTGTTGTCTCCCCGCCGTCGCCTAGGTCGGTCGTCACGCCGGTGAGTCGCGCTACCCCTACCCTGTCCCTTGTGCATTTCTGAGTCCGCTGGTGTGATCGGCTCTGTGTTTTGTCTTAGGTGGAGGACGAGCAGGCCAGCCCAAGATTTTGGTTGCAACTTTCCTCGCCGTCGTTCGTATCTGCCGGTGGGCCCCCGTCCGTCATGCTGTATGTCCTCTGATCTCCTTCGCGTGCCCTTTCTTCTGCTGCTAATTGCCTCGTCTCTAACCTCTGGTAGCGTCGGAACGCCTTTAGCGTGGTCACCGCCGTCCGGTAGGAAGCCCTGCGCGCCGTCCGCCATGGCTTTCTCCTTCCAAAGCCTTCGCCATCGAGCCCTCCCCGTGCAGGATCGTGTCACCCGAAGCACCATGGTGAGCTACCGTTTCTCTCCCATACCTTTTATCCTCGAATCGTGGACGAATCCCATGTTCCCGTCGAGCTCCTACCGCCGCGTGCCATGGTCGCCGGTGGACTGTTGGCTCGGGGCTCCCTCATGTTTTTCTAAGCAGCTCGTTAGCTTTGCGGATCCTTTCTGAAGCCCATGTGTGCGTTAGTCGTTAGAAAGGAGGGATTTCCTTGGTTTTCACCGGCGTCTTGAGTCCGCTGCTGTGGTTTGTAGCGTCGGTGGTGCTCCGGTGAGTAATTTTGACCGGGAGGTAGCGCTCGAGCTCCACGTGATCTCTCGCTCCCTACTGGTGCCCTTAGTTTTGAGGTCTCAAGATCTGTGGGGATTTTCCCTTTTTGGTCGTCACCGCTGCCAAGTCCGGCAGGCTCGCCTGGCCGGCACCGTCGAAGCTGGCCGAGATGAAGGCCTCCGGCGTGTGCGCGTTCATGGGGCTGTAGGTCCTAGTGGTCTCTTTTGGTCCAGCGGCGAGCCGGTAAGCCAGGGCGGAGTGTTTCCGGTGAGGCGTGCCAGGTCACCGTGGTGGCGCCGCCTCGATCTGGAGAGCCGACGTCAGCAGGGGTCGTCGGTCTATGGGGCTATGCTTGGGGGCGGAATGGTCCCGGTCCATGTGGACCGCTGGCTGAGCCTTGAATCGACCAGATCCACAGCGCAGAGCGGGGCCCAGAGAATATTTAGAGAATATTCCCCTTCTTTTTCCAATTTCGATTCCAGAATTTCCAATAATCCATTTATCCTTTGGAAATACACATCTTTTTCCTGGAGCGTCAGAAAAATACGCGGTCAGTTGCATCGGATTCGTAGCGACGAGCTCTACGCGTTAGTGTAGTCGTTAGCTATGTTCTACACGATCTGTTTGTCAGAGGGTTATGAGGAGTTCCCACGGAGCCGCAGATACGAGGAGTTTTCACCGGAGCAGCCATACGAGTACCCCGACCCCGCCTCGAGACCCGCGTTTCCAAGGCAAGCCGCAATCCTTGATCACTCTTGCTCCTATTTAGCAACTTGCATTAAATTGACTCATGCATATGAACTATTACTTGCACTTGTAGAATTCCAATACCATACTATGCTTACCTTGCCACTTGTTTTCCAAAGGATGTTCTACTCGTTGCTACTTTCATGCTTAGTGTTGCTAGATGCTTAATTGAACCCCACATAATGATTGTTTCTTAGGTGTCGAGTTTACGTAATAGATATCCTGTAGGGTTTTGCGAGAGCGAGTGTAGGTGATTAGGTGTCTGGAAGACTTTTGATGAGTCTCTATTTGGAGAGTGCCTGTTTTGAGCACAGTGGTGTAGAAACCTTGGGTTATGAGGTTCCTGTTGTGATGACACTTGTGTTGTTGAGACTGTGGTTTGAGGAGAGGGATTGGTGACTCGTTCTCGCAGCTTGAGGACCGGTTCTTGGTTGCTCGCTCTTTGCTTTACTAACTTACCACGTGACCCGTATGGGCGCGCTGGATTAGGACGCTTAGCGAGAGGACTTGTGGGTCCGCCATAGTGTAGAGTTAGTGTTAGTGGGTTTTGGAGCTTTGTCTCGACCCGTGAGTAAGGATACCCCACCCGGTCCGTGGTAGACCTTTCACACCTTCGGGACTCTTTTTCCGCGTTGTGGTTGGGAGATCCTAGCCCCGAAGGACGGGCGCCCGCCGATCGATGCTTTGTTGATTGATCTTGTGAGTGTTGTTGTTCTTAGGCCACGACGGTGGCCGTAGTTATAGTACATCTTCACGTGGGTACGATTGCTTACTCTCTACGAGAGATATATAATCTATACGTATAGCCTAGCCCTAGGATATGGGCACTACCACCGAGTGACACGCTTGATTAGTTTACTACTTCTCCCTTCGATATGTGTTTTTTTTCCGGCTTCGAGTTGTGGTTCCAGGTGACTTAAAATTTGACCCTCACAGGAAGGTGTTGATTCCTGTGATGCCACTTATAAAATTTGATTCACATAGACTTCAGGAATAATTGCTATAGATGCTAGCCCTTGCATTCCCTTGAAATATCCAATCATACATACATTGTTGCTAGGTAGTTGAGTCTTGTTGAGTACTTTATGTACTCACGGTTTTTCCACTTTGTTTTTCGGACGCTAGTATAGAGGATCGTGCCGAGCCTACCGACGTAGCCGACGGAGATGAGTGACGGTCTCGCCTACACTCGAGTGCTTGTGTGTTTTGGTATTGACCGACGATCTTCACGTGAGACGCTTCCGCTAGTTTCCTTCACTTGAGATTTGAGTTATGTTATTGTACTATTGGAGATTCTACTATCTTGTCTTGCTTTTATTCTTTTCTCGTGGTTATATGATGCTAATTGTGTTGGATGTACGTGCCACACTTCGAGAGTGGCATTGAGGTAAAACCGTGCTGTCACAACTGGCTTGCAGCCAAAGTCATTTCGTATTAAAAATCACTGATGATGTGTTTCATGCTCCTACGCCACGAGTGTCTGCCCTTTATCCACTGTACTGCACGAGGTAGTCATTTTGCACGACAGGGCCCCAACTAAAGTTTTATTTTTTTGGCGCCAACGAAACTGAGCCAACCACCTATTTTCAATGTAACGGGTCACCATCGTCATACTGATGTCAATCAAATAATCAGTCACGCATCTCCGTCCATAAAAACAATATATATACTTCTCCATACTTCATTTGCTAAGGTATGGACATTATAGATAGTTCAAATTTAACATAAGCTTAATAATTGAACTTGAACAATTTAAAAATGATGATAGCGCAATAACTTGTGACTTTTGAGTAGGCTTGGCTGACCTCATCCGTCGGGCTAGCAACCTAATCTATCGTCTCCGTCCACAAAAGAAATGGTTAAACTAGATGCAATTTATTGACCTACACCCATCTGAGTAATTTAACCGGCTCTAACAAGACTACCATGCAATTGAACATGATTCATGTATTCTCATTCTACAATGCACAGTGGCGGAGGACCATTATGGCAAAGTATGACCAGGGTCATACCTTGATTAACCATAAGAGGCCAAGAGAACATCTATATTTTATCTTTTGCTGCTCACTTTCTACAGTGAATTAATAGCAACAACCTTGTTTTCTGGTATGTAAACATGATTTAGTAGAGTTGGCTGACCGTACATGACACAAGAAGCTGAGAGGTGGTGGAGAAACAATCGGATGGCATGCCTATATACTAACCGCCGCCACTGACAATGCACATGCCTATCTATGATTATTGCCCATGCCTCTCGAGCATTTAGGGGATTTTTTTAATGGAAACACACCCACAGAGGGCTTATCATTAAACACGCGAAATTTTACATTGTTTGACCCATGTTGGGAAATTACATAAAAGACTTTGAAATGGACAACCATTTTGATGCAGTATTTTTTTTATGGAAACGGGGGGAGAGCATCCCCACCTTGTGGATTGATTTACCATCTGACCTCGGGTAGACCCGTGGACATTTGGATGGCGCCGGGCGCCAAGTTTGAGTGATACAACAGCAGTTTTTGGGGGAGGAATAGATTACATTTGCAGACGCGTGCACCAAGTTTCAGTGATGTGGCGGTCTTGCAGTGGAAGGCGGCAGGTCCAAAGGCGTCCTTCTTCGCGGCAGGCTAGCATCAGGCGCGGAAGTGAAGGTTCTTGTCCGCGGAAGACGACCTCGTTGCGGTGCTTGGAAATGGTTGTCTTCTCTGACTTGAACAAAAATTTCTAGCTAATGCATCAGCTACCAGATTATTTTCTCTATAAATATGAGTAAATCTCATATAGATGGGAGTCAACCGCAAGAGCTAAGCTATTTCGCGAGAGTTCTCTTGGGGATGTTTGGAAGAGGACAGGTGAAAACTACCTAACTTATACAGCCATCAGAACATGAAACACCCAAAATCACATCAGCATGGTGCCTGATAGAGATGAAAACGGTCGGAAATGATCGAAAAAATGCCCAAATTATTTTCAGTTTTGTATAACATCGGAATCGGAGTCGGAAATAATAGTGTCGGAAATGGTTACGGCATCGGAAATATCGAAATCGAATCCATCAGAACAGGAAATGTGAATATCAATTCGGAACTGGATGTTTATCTCGTAAACACTGCCTAAGCAGGGTTCATTACTTCAAACGAAATAAGTAAATCCCACTATAAGAAAATTAGACTTTTGCCACGAGCCACGTTACAACAAAAAAATTTGGGTTGCGATAGATAGGTCCTATTGCAACAATTTGTATCTATGGTTGCGATATGTGCACAATATTGCCACGAAATAGCTTTTGTTGCAAAAATCTTAAATTTCGTTGCAAGACATGTGTGTCAATAGCAACAAAATGATAATTGTAGCGAAACAGGGGCACCTATTACAACAAAAGAATAATCGTTTTATGAATCCCAATATTTTCGTGGCAATACACCAACATTATTGCAATAATTGATTTGTCGTGGCAATAGATAGTTTCAACTATAACAAAAATATTTTGTTGCATTAGATCGTGAAATTTTGTTGCAAAAGAAAGAAAGTTATTGTCACAATCAAGATGTTGTTGCAACACACACTATCTATTGCTACGAATTTTAGCTTTTGCAACGATTTCTCATAAATATTTCCATGCCATGAGACATGATAAAGAAATAATGTTTCCATCATAGTCATATATAGTGACACTAGTGTAGTGGTAGAATACAATCGCCCATGTACAAAGATCTTGAGTTCGATTCATGTCCGTAGCAAAATCTCAGCTCAAGAATGTATATGCACATTTTTTTCTCTTTGTGGAACCACTATATGTCGTTGCAACAAGCATTTATTGCAACAGTGTATGTCGCTGCATAAACTATTGATTACAATATTTTATTTTGTGGCAATAATCATAGTTGTTGCAACGAAACAAAAAAATGGTTGCTAAAGCCTATTGCCAGGCTACTACTTGCCACGGTCTCCAACGAAATGAGTTTTGTGGCTATTGTGATGTATTGCCCCTAAATATAACCCGTGGCAACACCCCTTTTTTCTTGTAGTGTCCTATGAATAATCATAACAATGATATGGATATAAGCAAAGTGATGTAGAGCCAATTACAACAAATGCATTTTCAGTGATAGAAGGGCACTTTTGTTGTTTAAATCGTTTTGTTTTTTTAGTGTTATATTGATGAAAAAAAAATTAAAAATTATCCCCACCTGACCTTAATGGGTTGCCTCTCTGCTCTGTGCCATGCTGCAGCCTCCCTGTTCCCCACCCTGCACCGCCGGTTAGGGGTGGGCATAAAAACCGATACCCAAAGACCGAAACCAAAACCGAAATAACTGAAATTCCGGGTATTGGATAGTACTTCGGGTAGGGAATCTAACTAACCGAACTTTTAATTTAAACTTTAGATCTTAGTGTCAGGTACCCAAACTACCCAAATAACCGAAGTTACTAAACACATAGCTCATCCATAAGTTTTATACCATTAAAATTTATTTATAATTTTTAGTCAACTTTTGAGTCGTAATTTAGAGAGTTTATTATAATACTATAATATTTTATAACTTTATTAATAGTTTATTGTTATGGTAAGTGATGGTTTGATATTTTTACGAGTTTTATTGTGAGGTGGTCTAAAAAGTATGGGTAGTTCGGTCATAACCGAAAACCGAACCGAAATTTAGGTACCCAAACTTTTCAGGTATTTAAAAAATCATCACTAGTTCGGGTATTGATTTCAAAAAACCGAACTTTCAAAATACCGAACTAACCGAACCGAAAGTTCGGGTAAAACCGAATGACGAGGCCTACCGCTGGCCACGACCGCGCCTCTCCACCTCGAGCCACCCGCGCCGCCAAATATGCTCAATTTTTGAAATCGGAAATTGTTCAAAAACTTTCTGAACAAATATGGAATTCCGAAGGTTTGGTCTAAAATTTGCCTAGATTATTTTCGTTCCGAGTTTCGATTTCCGATCAGTTTCGAATAAGAACTGACAAAAATGAAAAACGGATGGTAAATTTCTGAAATCGGTGTTGGACAGTCCGGAGATTTTCCGTCCGAATTTCATCCCTATTGCCTGAACAGGCATGCAAGTTTTTCAAGGTCCAAAACATACAAGTCTTTAACATGTCATGGTCACTATATACATTTACGTGTGGAATGTGGATATATATCGTGGTTCCAACTCCATGTTGTCTGCCAGTTAGTTTTATATCATTAGTCTACAGTTTTATATATAAGAAAAAAGCTTTGAACTTTTACAACTGACAGCTAAAAACTGATATGGAATTCGACTTTGATCATTTTGAGTATGTCTTATGAAAGCCCTGTTCGTTTCTCGCGCTCTAAAATTTAGCATTGTCACATCAAAGAGAATCTTATTATTTATGAATATTTCGATCAATTTAATGACAAAATCCTATTGACAGATTGGTGCTAATTTTCGAGATGAATCTAATGAACTTAATTAATTTAGTTTTTGTAAAAATGATGCTACAGTAACCGTCTTCTAATCATGACTTAATTAACGTCATTAGATTTGTCTTGTAAATTAGTCTAGGGGCCTGTAATTTATTTTATAATTAAATTTTATTTAATACTCCTAAATAGTAATATTCTTTTTGATGTAACAGCTCTAAAGTTTAGACCGTAGGAAACGAACACACCCTATAAGAGACTGTTTCGCGAAAGAGAAACACTCCGGGAAAGGGAGTTGCCCTTGAGAAACGTACGTGTGGTACTAATTTGCGCAGGGGTGCCAGTATACATTCGTATACAAAATAAGTAGGGAAATATTGCTTTATTCATTCATCATAGAATTACAAAGTACAATTTCCCACATTGTATAATAATATTGCGCCAAGTGACATCTAAATCAGATGATCGTGTGGCTTCCTGGTTCCCATGGCCTCGTGAGGCCCTCCGGTTAATTACATCTGCAGCGTTGGGCCGCAGAACACCTCCGATTAAGCTATGCTGATGGTCGTCGTCTCGAAATAAAGTAAGAGTCATCTCCAAATATGCAAAAGCACAAGTTAATGAAAGGTGAAGTGTTAGAGCCCCGTCGGCGTCTAACAAAATATATCCCGCGTTGTCGTTGTCGTGCGGATTCCCATGCGGAAGTCTCGTATAAGTGTTCGGCCTCGTCGGTCGCGAACAAAGTAATTCCGGCCTCGTCGGTCGCGGAAGAGAAGTGTCCAAGCCTCGTCGGTCAAGGACGAAATGAGACTTCACACGGTTCACCGGCCTTGACGGCGCGGAGAATGAATGTTTTATGGTAGGAACGAACTTGTACTCATGCGGTACTTAGGAGATTTCTCTGTCTTTTAAGCATCTGAGATTAAACTTTATCGTGTGCCAGCATTGTTCGGCGCTTTGCTTCATCATGTGTTAGCCACTTATTCAGGTTTGTGACGATAGACATCAGCGTGATAAACCCGCAAGCCACTGATCACGGCCGGCCTTTAGCGAGCTAGAGTTTTTTTGAGCCATACTTCATTATCAACAGGTTGGCCGCAACCTTTACTCTCTTGGCGATGTACTTGAGCACATAGTGCTGAATTGAATCTCTTTGACTTGCTTTGCACATTGCACGTATACACAGGTGTGTATAGTTCTATCGTGAGAACATTTTGCACATTTATTCATTAAAATTGCCATAGATCATAGCTATCAGACTACATCAGAACTGATGTTCTCGGCGTGCACTTGCCATTAGCCAGCCATATCGTTGCCCAGTCACGGCATCTGGTGCCGGAGTCTCACCGGAGTCAGCGTCTTCACTTGCTGCCTCTCAAGATCATCCCGGGATGCATCGCCGGAAGGCTTTCTGCTAACGAACTTCACCGTTGCCGTTCCATGCAAGGTCACCGCCTTTATCGCTGAGTTCGTCGAAGTTGCCATTCAGATCACAGCCCTTTGTTGAACGCACTGGCAACACCGTGTAGAGGCTGCTGGGGCCGTCAACTGGACGCCGCCAGGATGCCGGCTCGCCGTGGTTATTGCCGGTGCTGCCTGGACCCAACTCTGTATGCACGTCGCTGCTGCCGACGACCGGATCGCATGCCGAGGTCATCACAAGGATCATAGCTCTCGCATCAGTGCAGATCATGGCGCTTGACTGATAGGAATCAGGCTAATATGCTACTCGTTGTCTACACATGTTCCTGCACTATACCATGCACAAGAAGAGAGAGATCAGTACAAAATATAAAGAACCTCACCTTCGAAGTGGGCTGCCATGGGAGATCGTCGAGTCGGCGGTGAACTGCTTGACGATGGAGGTGCCGCTATCGACGAGATCGCCGGGCGCCGGCAGGACGTCGATTTGTATGAGATGCTAGCTGGGCGAGATGGTGTGCAAGTGGTGGTGATTTGCGGCTGCTGGAGGAAGATGCGATGGAACAGAGTGGCGGCGTGATCTGGTTGGGTGTGTGTGTTCTGCGATGAAGATGAGGGCCTCCTTTTATAGGCTAAGCCTAGGTCAAGCAGTGGGAGAGGGCGTGAGCAGTGCGCCGCCACTCGGTTGTTGAAGAGCCCGTCAGCACGAACGATTCATCCGGCGTCCGTTTCTCCATGCGCGGGCCTTGCGCGAATTTCAAATTTCAGTTGTCGACGCTTCTTATCTGTTTGTTCCAGACCTGCTGGCCAAGTCTTAATCAAGAAGCTTAGCATATGACATTTTGTATGCCTGACTGGTAGGCCATGTGGGTAATTAGAAGAACGATTCATACGTAACTTGAGCCACACACAACTCAATGATACACACGTGTATTTTCTTCCCTATATCTCTGCCATTGGGCTCCGGCCTATGTGAATTTGGACTTTTCCAATAAAAAAAACACACATATTTGATAAATCCATGCTGTAGTTCGTAAAATACGCATATTGCCGGACTATACATATAGGAGAGGTATTTGCATGGTTCCTGGGCTGCCTTGCAGACTTTGTATTCGGCTCATGGGCTTTCTCTTGTTTTAGTATAAATGGGCCCCTATATCATTCCATAATTACACAACTCATACGTAGATTAACGATGTTAATTGGGCCGGATACATCGTGTCAAAATCACATCATACAGAGACATAGCAAAATCAAAAACCTCTTCGGGTGTGTTCGTTTCCTGTGGTCTAAACTTTAGAGCTGTCACATCAAAAAGAATCTTACTATTTAAGAGTACTAAATAAAATTTAATTATAAAATAATTTACGAGCCCTCAGACTAATTTACTAGACGAATCTAATAAGGTTAATTAAGTCATGATTAGAAGACGGTTACTGTAGCATCACTTTAGCAAAACATAAATTAATTAAGCTCATTAGATTCATCTCGAAAATTAGCATCAATCTGTCAATAGGGTTTTATCATTAAATTGATCGAAATATTTATAAATAGTAAGATTCTCTTTGATGCGATAGATGCTTAATTTTAGAGGGCAGGAAACGAACGGGACCTTCATGTTCCTTGCCCAGGGTAGACAAATGCGCTGCTAGACAAATGCTGCGGTAGTGATGATCATGATATTCTTTTTTTACGTTTTTCCTTCCTTTCAGTGGATAGGAAGGTTCAATCAACGTTAACGGGTCCACACATTAACGTTTCTATAGTGTAAATGGATCCCTGGTTTATTTGATTTGTACACATTTTTAGTTGAAAAATCTTTAATGTTACGTGCTTTTTATAAAAGTTACATTTAAAATTTTATCTCATGTATTTACTATGAAAATGTTTTTATTATTTGCTATTTGTTTGTGTCCGTTTGGTTAAAAACTGTTACCGGGTCTGTTTGGCGGACCCGCTAACGTGATTATATATATAACAGACAGATCTCACAGGAGACGTCGGATTAGCATCCAACGGCTGACGGCGTTGACTGAAAGTTCCATAAACTTTGAGGCGACTGAAATGTAGCAAAAGCCTATTTTTTAACTGTTTTAGCATGGGCTAAAGCTAAAGTCCTTTATGTCTTCTCCAGTTTCACTACTAGAGAATCGGAGCCTGTAGTATCGGACAAAAACGTCCAGTAATATCGTGCATCTCGACCGATACTACCGGACGTTATTAAAAATAGAAGACCAACAAGTAGGGGTAGAAACGCTCGCTATTGCTATGATGGACAAAAAAATAAAAAAATACGACAGATCGGGCTCGACCCAGCCCGCCTAGCCCGCCGACCGTCGACCTCGACTCGTCGGCGCTTCTTGGGACGCCTCCTCACCGGTCGTCGCTTCCGGGACCGCCTCTTTGCTGCATCCAACGCCGGGGAGGAGCAAGTCGAGGCGGGGAGTCGGATCCGGCCGCCTCCTCACCGGATCCGGTTCCGGGAGGGGCGGTGCGATAGGAAGCCGGCCCGGCCGGATTTGGTGCCAAGGAGGTGGGGAAGGGGTGACGCGGCGCGGCAACGGGGAGGGGCGGCGGGGAGGCGCAGCGAGGGAAGCCGGCGGTGGAGCAGCTGGTCCGAGAGAGAGAGAGAGAGAGAGAGAGAGAGAGAGAGAGAGAGAGAGAGAGAGAGAGAGAGAGAGAGAGAGAGAGTGGCGACGGAGAGAGAGACAGGAGGGTGGGAGTGCTTGGGAGAGAGAGTTAGAAAAATTTCTAACCCTAGCCGGTATATGTATATATATAAACGGTCCGATATGGGCTTTGAGTTGGGCTGAGGTACACAACAATATCGGGCCTAAGATGATGTCACTATGCCCAATATTACTGTAACATTTTCAATATCGGTCATCGGATGACGTCACTACGCCCGCTATTACTAGCTATTTTTAATATCGAACGACGCTGATGTCATCATCGCCCGCTATTAGAGTAGGCACTGCAATAGCGTCGTCCACGATGACGTCGGCGACCACGCATCTGTATAGCGAGATTTCTAGTGTCCGCTATTACTGAAAAATACGATATGCTATTGCAGACTTGTTTTGTAGTAGTGTTCACTAAAAAAGATCACTTCTATCTTTTTTTCGAATGGGCAAATGGGGTGCTGCACCACCGTTGTACCTCTGCCCATGTCCTTGTGCTCTTTTTTTTTGGTAGACAACGGTTGGAGGGTAAGCTTGCCAACATTATTAATATGGTGTCTAAATCATCCTTGGTACTATGAATTCTAACTAATAAAATTAGGTTGTTCGAGACATCCATATCCTGCTTTCCTTTCAGTCCATACTCTTTGATACGCTGTTTATTAAGATGGTACATATGGAGGATCAGTGTAATGCAAGGTATAAAAGAAAATCAGGTGTAGTAAAGTCCAATGGCGCCGGCCGGAATTTAGGTTAGTATAATGTTTAGAATCTAAGGAAACAATCGGCTGTTGTACATACATTCCCATACAGTTTCGGGGTCTGAAGTACTGTATGCAGTTGGTTTGGAGCAAAGAGTTTTTTCTTCTTTTTCTGAATTAGAGCAAAGAGTTGGTGTAGGGATGCTATACTCAGTCAATTACCGGTGTGTACGGCACGAGCAAGTGAAAGATTGCGAGGTGAAAGTGAAAATTAAAATAACCGTCCTAGCTCGTCAACACAGAACTCAAATTCGATCCGTACAGTCAGTGGGGAGGAGAGATTCAGTCAGCCGAGGAGAGGGGGAAAGGAAAAAGAGAAGAAGAAAAAAAACAGAGATTTTGTGCGTAATCCAGTCTGTTTTGGACGCGGCGGTCGTGTGGTGCGCGTATCTCCACGGCGACGCGCCGTCACACGGCGGCCGGCGCTGCGCTGGTCAGTCAGCTGGTCAGAACGCGTCCCCACAGCACACCGGCGTTTTCGTTGGGATGGCAAAAGCCCAAAACCGAGTAGAGAAATCCCTGACCGCTGACCACCGGCCAGGCCATCCTGCTCTGCGCAGGAAATCCACGAGGTTCGCGAGCGCAGTCCTCTTCTCGCACGCGACTCCACCCACCCCCACACGGACCACAGAGCTGTGCTGTGCGCGTATATCTACCACCGCCGCGCCAGGAGCCAAGCCTTGCGATCGGCATCACCACCAATCCCCTCGCTCCCTCGACCATCTTGTCTTCTTCCTCCAGCCCCAATTCGTTTGTTTCCTGCGGGCGGACGGAGCCAGAACGCGCGGCGAGGGGACTCCAATCCTTATCCCCCACGCATCTCCCGCCTCGCCTCCGCCACACGTTCCGCGCCGCATCTCGATTTTTCTTCACGGCGCTTCTGCTCCGCCTTATCTCCTCCTCCTCCTACTCCACTGAGAGCAGAGGAGGAGTGAGCCCATCCGTCTGCTGCTTGGTTCGCTTCAGCGACAACGCACGCACACAGAGAGAGATTTTTGGTGGCGCAATAGTCCGATTCGGTGAGTGATTCCCGCGGCCGCGAATCGATTGGCGTAAATCCGCGGGGCGAAAGATTGGATCTTTTCCCGTCCTTTCCGCGGGTACGGGATGGCGGCGCTCGTCGACCTCCTGATGGGGATCTTCCGCCAGCAGACCCTCGGCGGGGCCGCGCTCGAGCTAGCCGCCCTGGCGGCGCCGCTCTGGCTCGCCGTGCTCGTCGGGCTGCTCATCGGGTGGGCCTGGCGCCCGCGCTGGGCCGGGGCCGTCGTCGGCGACCTCGACCCGCAGCAGCCGGCGGCGCCGCAGCCTACCCTGGCTGCCCCCGCCGAGGTCTCTTCCCGCGACACGGTGTCCAGGTGAGGTGTTTCGCTGCTCGGTTTCTACCTGAATTGTGTGTGAAATTGAGACTAGAGATTGAATGGTATGGCTGCTATGTTGATTGTTTGCAGAACCGAGGTGGTTGCCTCGCCCGAGGAGCAGCAATTGGCCGTGAACACCGGAGATTTGATGCACCTCTGGCGCCTCGTCGAGGAGAAGGACGGCGGCCCGTCGTGGATTCACATGATGGACCGCAACTTGCCCACCTTTAGGTACCAGGCCTGGCGGAGAGACCCACCGGTATGTAGCACCCATCCAAGGTTTTACTATACCACTGTGGTATAATTAGAATTTTAGGAGGTGACACAGAATAATTTGATACTGAAAATTCTAGAGATATTAGGGGTTATTGCCTAAATTCCAGTATCTGTACTTTAGTAGAATTGCATGTCTGATCCTTCATTAGGATATATAGGAGTGTGTAAGATTCAAGAACTGAGTTGTGTGGTTTGTTTCATCCCAGAATGGCCCACCACAATACCGCAGCAGCACTATCTTTGAAGACGCTTCGCCAGAGGTTGTCAGGGATTTCTTCTGGGATGATGAGTTCCGGATTAAGAACACCTGGGATGACATGCTTCTTCAGCATGAAACGTTGGAGGAGGACACCGAGACCGGGACAATGGTCGTCCGGTGGGTCAGGAAGGTATGTCGTTTTGTTGCATGATATCTCTGTTGAAATTGCTGAAACTTGTATGTTTACTTATACTGGTTGATCCTGCTTTGCAGTTCCCATTCTTCTGCAGGGAGTACATCATTAGCCGCAGAATTTGGGCATCTGGAAAGACGTTTTACTGTGTAACCAAGGTACAGAACATGAGACAGTATTGTTTTATCCTTTGACATGCCAATATTAAAGCAAATGTCCAGTGAGCAGTGATTGCATTTAGAGCCAAGCATAGCGGTCTCTTTAAGCAATGTCTTTAGGTCGAATTTGTTGCTATATGATCCATTGGTTTCCCTTTTTGCATGAAGAGGACTCTGAAGGGTTGTTTGCTTTTTTGTTATGAGTTGATGCATCACTTATATGCTGTCATAAGCTCCGTTCTAAGAAATAAATCTATGAACAAAACTTCCATGAGCCTTGTTATTTAGGTTGTTCTATGTTCCCAGACCACTCCACCCCAGTGGTTTAAATGCTTGTTCCACTAGGAAACTCATTAAATTAAACCACCCACCTTTTATGCCCACAGAACACGGTGTTATAGCTGCAGCAGTGGTGCCATGTTTTTTTTTTCAAAAAAAAGAGAAATTGTAACCAAGTTTAGTTTTTTCTTCTGTACTCTGTCTCAATTGTCACAATATTTAATCACAACATCATTTCAAGTTTAATACATCAGTTGATCGCTAAATGTTGCTGTAACTATGTGAACTGATGTCATGAAACCTTTTTATGTCATGATTCAGGGTGTTCCCCGTCCCTCTGTCCCAAGACACAGCAAACCGCGTCGTGTTGACTTGTACTACTCTAGTTGGTGCATCCGTCCAGGTACTGGAGCAGGCTCATTGTAGTTACTCGTATTTTTTATTCGACAGCAATATCACAAAGCCATGAGCTTATATCTGTTTTTATGTATTATATCAGTTGAATCAATAAAAGGTGATGGCTCCATGACTGCATGTGAGGTGCTTTTATTCCATCATGAAGATATGGGTATTCCATGGGAAATCGCGAAGCTTGCCGTAAGGCAGGGAATGTGGGGCTGTGTGAAGAGGATAGAGCCTGGCCTCCGGGCATACCAAATCGCAAGGACTGCTGGCGAGCCTCTATCTAAGTATGCTGCCATGGCACATGTCACCACCAAGTTCAACCCCAATGAGCTCAACACAGAAGACAACATTGAGGCCAGTCCATCCAACAACAACACGGAGGTGGAGAAGCCCAAGCATTGGACAGCCAACATACACAAAGTTCTCATGATAGGTGGTGCAGTGGCACTGGCTTGCACCTTCGACCATGGATTATTGACCAAGGCTGTCATATTCGGTACAGCAAGAAGGTTTGCTGGGCCAGGAAGAAGATAATTAGTTCAACCCAGGGTCTTTAGATTGATACCATCCTACAAAACCTCTCCAATGCACAACAGAAGATGCAGATCAAGCCTTGTAGGGTAATTCAGTTTTGCTCATCTCATGCTGCAGAAGACGATTGGTCTGCTCATGTGGATCAGTTCAGCATAGATCTTTGGGATCAAGGATGGGTTAAGAAGAATAGGTTGTAGCATGAAAAAGTGGTATCTGTAACTGTAAGCAGTCTAGTGCGGGCATGTACTGTTGCTGCAGTTTCTGAGGCTTAGTGCTAGCAGATTAGTGAATAGAGCTATAGCTATAACTATGCGACAGTTAAGAGTCGACATAGAAATGTATGTACAATGTATAAGGTTCATTTATGAGGTGCTATAAAATATTTTGTAGTTATTATCTCTTCTTGATTTCTCCACCAGCACCGAATAGTTTATATATATATCTATATCTATATCTATATATATATATATATCCACACGAGGTTGGCTAGTGTTACCATTCTGCTGAACCGGAAGTGTTGTGCGTATAACCGGACAATTAGCGATCATGACCAATCCTATTGAACACTAAAATTCATGATCAAAATAGCATGACAGACTATGACTAGCGTGTTGGAATTGTACGCTGCTGGTTCATGTGCGATTGTGAGGCTTGGTTCTTGACGTGCTCTCCCCATCTTTCCTTTTCCACCTGCTTTAACTTGCTGCCCATCCTTTTTGCCACGGTGAGGAAAAAGCTGGCCTCGACTCCGGATGGCCATCGCTTAACACCTTGTGATTCTGCAGCTTATATCTCACAGAACTTTAAGCTACTTTTCAGACGGCATCAGTTCTCCACTGACCTTCCAAGGTAAATGACGTGACGTTGCTAAATGAACAAATTAAAAAAGGTGATTGTTTGGCAGTGCCAGGTGTGATGGTTAATGTTCAAAATGCCGAAGGACTATGTCAATGGAAAATCTGTTCAAGAATTCAGTGGCATTAATGTTGACGTCGATCAGTCGATGGCGAATTCAGAAACATAGGAAGCTCAAGTCGACACGACTGTTCTTACGTTGCTTCGCTGAAGGATCCAAACAACGGTGCTTTCAGCATGAAGAGGTCCACGGTATACTTGGCATGCTGAGAATCTGTAGATATTTCAAACGTCCAGAGTGAACAAGATGCACGAATTACGCCCCCATTAAGGTCACTTCTTTATAATGAAAATAATGTAAATTTGGTTCTTTTCACAGACGTATACACATGAACTCATGCCCTCCAAGAATAGAACATGAATTCACTCAGCAGATTGCTCAACATTGGAATTAGGGATTGAACCTGTGATCCACAGTTTGGAGTTCTCAGACCAAATTAGAAACCATCGCAAAATCGATCTAATGCGGGATGATACCTATAAAGAGGATGGGCTTGCTTGGACTGAGCTTGGCCGAACAAAGAACAAAGTGGAATGTACTATGAAAAAGCAAAAAGTAGAACGACAAGGAGAGATTGTGTCAGATCGAATTAAAGTAACTAGTGAGATTGTGAGAACATGACTTCAGTATCAAGGTAAGAACAAGCTGTGCGTAGTGGTTTATATGAATACAAGTTTTTCCCCTATTCTGTTGTGAGTATTAATTTTTCCGAATACAACAGTTAATCATTAGAACTAGATCTGTAACATCCTCCAATATATGTATACTCCCATTGTTAATATCGTGCTCTAAAAAGGTGATGTTCGGCAGTGCCAGTGCCACAACGTGCAAGCTTGGGACTATGTAGTTCATGCATCACAAAATGTGGCTACTTTTCAGAAGTCACTTATCCTCTATCTTCAAGGAAAATAACGTGCGTGACGTTTGGAACTGATAAACATCTCTGACTCTTACGTAGGCATTCTGCAGTCCTTGACGTCAATGGCAAATTCAGAAACATGGAAGCAGAATTGACACGACTGTTGTTTCTAATTTACTAGATAAGCTGCTTCCCACGAAGCATCGAGGGCAGACTACTTTTACCATGAACTGGTCGTCTGGTCCAATAATGTTAAAAGATGATAATTAATTTGCATGTAAAACATGCACCGTATCAGTATTTAACTAGTCCAAGTATATAGTTTTGGTCCATGCTGAAGAATATAGGATGATGTATAGGATCCCGGACCTAGGTACGGATGGCATGTCACTTGTTGACAGACCAACCGTTGCTGCCGGGCCCGGACTTGCCTCTCAGTGTTATACTCGTCTTTTTTAAAACAGAAAAAAATATCCCAGCCTTTGCTTCAAAAGAAGTGAGAGTGACGCCTAAGTATTAAAAAGTTCACAATATTTTTTTCTACCTAAAATTTAGAACAAAACATCAACCTAGCAATCCCGATAACAAGATATTAAGCATACATTTTATTTCTGAAGCTCCATCCACGAAAAATTGCATTGACGTCATCTCCACCTGTTGTCGTTCATTCTTTGTTCTTCCCTTGTCTAACTTGTGCACTTTTCCCAATCGCCTTTTTATTTGAAGTGCTGTGTTGTAGTGCATCTTCTAATATCTGGAACGTTTGGTATGTTTTTCAAAACACATGACCCCTATGCTGTTGTTTTTCAAGGACAACGTTCGGTTGTAGACATTCAATTGCTTAAAACATTGTGATACATGTGCCAATTTCAACAAAAATTTGGTATACGTATAATTCATTTTAAAAAACGTGTTCAAATATGTAAGTTGAAAACAAGAGCAAACATAAACAGGACACTGGGGCGATTGTCTCGAACTCGAATCAAACAAAAATACTTATTCTATTTATATTGGGCTTTGTAGTTTAGTGGAAATAAGGCCGAAAGCAAAAGCTGAAAGCCTTTCCTAGAAAAAAGGCCGAAAGCCCAACACGACGGGCCAGAGCCCTAACCCCCTCTCCGTCCGTCCCTCTTCTTCTCCGCCGCGGCGACGCAGGTATCGCTACTCCTTTTCCTTCCTTCGCTTCCTAGGGTTTCGAGCTCTCGAATTCGAGGCTGAAGCGCGCGCCGTTGCCCATATCGTCCCGTGCTGTTCGCAGGGTTCCCTTCTCCGTCGCGCGATCTGTGACTGCGTGCCATTGATTGGCAGGCAGCGGGCAAGATGAGGCCCGTGTTCGTGGGGAACCTGGACTACGACACACGCCACTCGGAGCTCGATCGCCTCTTCTACCGCTACGGCAGGATCGAGCGCATCGACATGAAGTCAGGTCCGCACGCCTCTTGCTTTCCCCTCCTCTCCGTTTACCTTTGCGGTTAGATTCGATTTGATGCTCTCGATCCTATTCACTTGTTAATGAACACTTGATGAGGATGAGGAAGATCAGTAAGAAGAACGAATACACCTAGGTGCACTAGTTAGGTCTTTTTCATGTGATTAGTTGTATACTGATGAGATCAATCCGCCTGTAGACTGTAGTACTTTAGCACTTCTCTTGGCCGATTAGCCAATGCGTTTCCATGTGTTTTATTTTTTATTCAGTTTCTTATTTGTCAGAATGCATTTGATCTTGGAATCCAGTAATATGCTAAGCTGTATGATCTCTTTAGATGTATACATACATCTAATGTGCAATTGATAGCTCACATAATAACTGCACAAATATGATACACGGTCTGATGTAACCGCAGTTGCAATATATGTATGGTAGGCAGAGATGCTCAAATGTTTACTCTGGCGCAGGAACTACAGAGGCAAATTTAGCTCCCATGGGGCTCCCTCAACTCCTGAAATACTTTCCATTCATTCCCCACGGCCATCATTTTCTGCGCTTGAAACCATCATGATTCTCTGTGCACTGTTCCTGTCCGAGCATTTTTAGCGTGGATTCATGCCGTGCCATCAGTACCATCATGCCCTACATAGAAGTATCAGCATGACACCGTGCTATGCGTTCTGTACCGATAAGCACGACCTGTGAGCTTGTTCTATTAATGGTGAAGCATGTTTGGTTCCTCCAGTCGTACTTTCTTACTTTGGATATAAGTTGTGCAACTCTATTGACCATCGTGAATGGAATACCAGCAAATCTATGCAGGTGCAGTACCCTTCTGACTTTCTTAGGTCTGATTGCATATACTGATGTGTTATTTTTTGTAATTGTAAAGAACTGGAAGCTTTTCTGTGATTAGTGGGACATCAGTTATTTTGGTACCAGCCTTTCATACATGGATCCTTATACTTTCAGGATTTGCTTTTGTCTACTTTGAGGATGAGCGTGATGGTGACGATGCCATACGTGCTCTGGATGGTTATCCCTTTGGCCCTGGCAGACGCAGGCTTTCTGTGGAGTGGTCACGGGTAATTTCCTATATTGTTATTGTGAACCCATAGGTCAACAGGCTTTGACTGTTGTCTGTGCTATATCATGATGCTGTTTGTTCACTTTAGTGATGATGTTGTATCTTTCTCGTGTCACTTTCTATAACAGGGTGATCGAGCTGCTAGACGTGATGGTGGTAAACCAGCTGCAAACACTAAGCCCACTAAGACTTTGTTTGTCATTAACTTTGATCCAACTATCACAAGAGAAGGTGATATCCAAAGGCACTTTGGACCATTTGGAAGAATCTCAAATATTCGGATAAGGAGAAACTTTGCTTTTGTCCAATTTGAAACATTAGAAGAAGCTACAAAGGCCCTGGAAGGTACTCATGCCACGTAAGTATCCATCCCTTGAATTTAAGTTTTACTGTTTCTAAATTTTATGAGTACTAATCAACTTCCAGTTGTGCCTTTTTTCTCAAACACTCACTTCTGTCTTGGCACTTGGGTTTGAAGACTCAAATCTTTTTTGTTTGTGCTTATAGTTAGGATAATCCTTACAGTAATAAGAAACGTTAACATATTTCATTAACAATTAGGATAATTGCACCTTTTGATGACTTGATGTTATTTATACACAAAATTCTTACCTGAGGCCATTTGATGCTAGCTGCTAAATGCAATTTATTAGCTGTGGTATATGCTTTTTTTTCATGACAAAGGATAATTGTGGCAACTTGATATTATTTGTGCACAAAATTCTTACCTGAGGCCATTTGATGCTAGTTGCTAAATGCAATTTATTAGCTGTGGTATATGCTTTTTTTTTCATTACAAATGAATCATTATCTTTATCCTTGGTTGGTGTGTCCCTTTTTGTGCTTGACCCCAGTTCAGGGATAAGGCTTCTACAAGATTTTTTCTTGAAATTATTCCCATTATCTAATCATTTTGATGCTTATGAATTTCCCTTTCCTCTCCCATGCAGAATGCTCTTGGACAGGCTGATTTCTGTTGAGTATGCCTTTAGGGATGATGGTGAGCGAAGTGACAGGTATGAGAGCCCAAGAGGTGGTGGTGGTGGCTATGGTAGGCGTGGTGATAGTCCATATCATCGATCTCCTAGCCCGTTATACCGTTCACGACCTAGTCCTGACTATGGCCGCCCAATGAGCCCTGTGTATGCTGCTTATGACAGGAGCAGAAGTCCTGTTCGTGATCACTATCGGAGGTAATACCCTATTTTTGTCTTCATTGTTGTGTGTGATCATGCTTCTACTGTTACCCATGTTATGAGATGGAGCAATGCATCTTGGTATTTTCCAATGTTAGACCATTTGCTGTTTTTTTTAGTGGGAACCCACCACTACCATTCCAAACAAAACGATTATGACCTGTATGTAATTTTGAATTTTCTTTTTGGACCTGTGCATCTGATTTAGAAATGCCACTGGCTGGTAACCAAACTGAGAAGAGACCCTGTTTTTTAAACAAGATCTGATTTAGAAATGCCACTGGCTGGTAACCAAACTGAGAAGAGACCCTGTTTTTTAAACAAGAGGTAGTGAAAGTACTTTTAAAAATATCGTAAGTGCCACCATGGTGTTAAGCACACTATGCTTTATAAAACTCTACGGCAAGCCATGAGTTTTAGAATCCATGGCATTCCCCTGATAT
Organism: Chloris gayana; assembly: GCA_031894775.1. Lineage (NCBI taxonomy): Eukaryota > Viridiplantae > Streptophyta > Magnoliopsida > Poales > Poaceae > Chloris > Chloris gayana. The sequence continues at coordinate 224,375 of JAUNZO010000859.1, read as the reverse complement.
ACTCTAAAATGCATTGCATCCAAACAAGCTTTGGCCTTTTCCTGTGACGTCTTCTTTTCTGAATTATGTACTTAATTGTTTCGATTATTTTCTGGATTTAAGGATTGGTCATAGTCCATAAAATTTTAAATGCTATCACACTGCTTTATTTTTTCTAAGAAACCTAGGAATTGTCTTGATTTTAATATAATAACGAATTTGATTATAATATATAGAATTTATTTAGCTTATAAGTGAACTTCAACCCTTGAAGCTTAACTTATGTTATATAAGCTTGTTTATGTTTCATTTTTAGTTCATTTTGAGAGATTTATCCTGTATTTTCTGATGGATGTTTAATCTTGCCACAGATCTCCTGTTCAACGATCAAGATCCCCGCCTGCGCGCAGAAGAGGCTATGACTAACTGGGAACTGTTTTTTGTTATGGTAGTTGTGTGGTCGACCCTTATCTACCGTCTTTTGGTAGCACCTAATAGCAAGTTCAGTACATTGTCTCGGAGTGTTTCCCCGTAAAGTGACATGAAGTCTTAAACTGGACCTGTACTTCGTTATGTTATGTTTGTCACAGATTTATGTTTTTGAGTTGTATTTTACATAGTCATCTGGTAGTTATCTGTTATTCTTTTGCCTTGTGATCCCTTTTTTTTTTATAACACCTTGTGATTCCTTAGAGCAGGAATTGATGTACTGCTTCCAGTTACGAGGAATGTACGAGCCAATTATCATTCTTCCTATCTAGCCAATTACCGAATGGATAAACCTTTCGTGTGCCGTATGAGCTAGCGAGCTAGCGGATACATTAAGCGTGTGTTTCAGTATCTGTTTCACTGGTTTGGGTTGGACAGGGTATCCAATCCGGTGTTTGTTTCACAGTTAGCCGGATATGGTGGTCAGGAATGCTAGATAAGCATATCCGGGAAATTTGGGTCGGGTAGGGCTATCCAACTTTTCTAAGCATGACCCTCTAAATTCCTACCTCTCAAAGGAACAAACGCACCTTTCGTAAATAATTAAAAATAATTAGTATATTATGATATTAATTAGTATACTTATTAATTAGTATATTTAATTGTAAAATTAAGATAAATAAACATTAATATATTGAGGGATTTGGATCTTCAAAATAGGTGCTATGAATTGGAGATAGCCTAATGGCAGCCGTTCTTGGTCACCCTGATGGTGAAAATTGAAAATTTACACAAGGCTTATCTTGATGGTTGATTTACGAATCATGAGGAGTGAGGTTGATGCGCACATATCTCGAAATATTCCTTGATGGTTGCGCCAGGCGTTGTTTAGCCAGTTTCTCGTTGTGGTAAGGATTGTTGCCTTCTCGTCGCCATCAATCATGGAGCACGCACTGACGTGTGACAGCCTACTTTGCAGTGATTAACAGTGCTTTTGCACTGATTTTGCCGCAAGTCTGTCAGCTGACCCGACGGGACAACGTAGTAGCTTCGCTTGTCCGGCGAGCAAGAGAATGGTACACAGCCGCCAAGACATGTCATACTGTTCATAAACTGTACTAGTTGAAATTATAGTGCAATGTGGTATACAAAAACTATAGTTATAGTTGATTTGCTAAAAACAAAAGAAGAAATAAATATCATTACTCTGAACAGAGTTACAATTGTGCTGTCCGATCATTTGCGTATGTGGAATCTCCATTTCAACACAATTATAATTGCTAGCCCAAGACCAAATCCTACTCCGGCAAAAAGAAACAAGAAAATATCTATGTCTGATCTCTTGCTTGAAGATGGACCAATAGTTTTGCTATCGCATGGTATGAGCAACTGGGACCCACATAGATCTGGGTTTCCAAGAAAGGAGTCGCCTTCAAATGTTAAGAAATGAGGTGAATCTGGTATCCTTCCCACCAGCATGTTGTAGGATAGATTTATCACTTGCAGGAAGTCCATGGATGCAAGCTCTTGTGGGATCCCCCGGTGAGTCCATTCCAGGAAAGGTCCAATGCTTCCAGTTGATCCAAACCACCAAAACTGGAGGGGATGAGCCCTGTAAATCTGTTGCTGGACATGTTAAGGCTCCACAAAAGAATGAGCTTCCCAATTGCTTCCGGAATTCTGCCTTGCAACGCATTATCTGAAAAATCTATGATGACAAGTGCGCTGGAAATCTTAGTAATTGTGATGTCAATTGCCCCTTTGAGTGTGAGTATGACTGTAAATTGATAAGCTAAGTCTTGATCTCCCATGACATTTGATGTTTCACTGTTAGGCTTGATGATCATAGAGTTGAAGCTTGTCAACCATTGGTCCTGCAATGGACCAGAGAAATTGTTTGATGCTAGCTCAATAATTCGTAGCCCACGGAATCCACAATTGATCGTTTGTCCTCCAACACGTCCATAGAAGTTGTTAGACTTGAGGACAAGAACCTGAAGCTTGGGAAGTATGCTGAGCCAACAAGGGAAGGAGTCGAAGATGAAATTGTTTCCGACATCAAGCATTTCTAAATTGTTGCAAGCAGCAAAAGATCTGGGTAGTCGACCACTGATGCTATTCTTGTTGACGTCTACAAATTCAAGATTACAGCTCTTACTAATGTTTTGTGGTACTGGAAACTCTCCATGGAACATATTTGCTCTTAAGCTCAGTATCCTTAACGAATTGGCTTCTTCTATGAGGCAAGAAGGAATTGAGCCACTTATGTTATTGTACGAGAGATCAAGGATCTTCAAGCTCTTAGCTGCACAACATAGAGATGGTAAGATCACTCCTGAAAGGTTGTTTCTGGAGACCTTAATAATATAGGCGTGGCAAAGATAGGTAACAGAAGTTGGTTCAATGAAGGAGAAGTTGTTGTTTGAGTAGTCAAGGACCAAGCTATAGCTTGCAGGTACTAGTATGGCCCCTTTGAACATGTTGAAACTGAGATCTAAAGAGTATAACGAAGTGAACGGAAGGACAGGGTGGAATAGTTCTGAATGAGTAAGCAGGTTGCGTGAAAGATTAAGTACTTGAAGCCCGAGCCCACCCCGCCAAGGCTCCCATACCCACTTTGGTATAGCCCCTGGGATCTGGTTATCAGAAAGGTCCAGTACTTCAACATAATACATGTATCTCAACGCACTAGGAAATGCAGAAAGCTTGCATGATGCTAGAAGTAAATGTCGTATTTGGGGTAAGGAGTCAGATGAAAAATTTCCATTTCCATCAACCAGAGCCAACCTATTATTAGTAAGATCCAAGTATTCGAGGTAGATCAGACTCCAGAATTGGCTGAGTTCCACTACTTGGCTATCAAAGCTATTTGAACGGAATACTAGGGCCTCCAATTGAGAAGAGTTAGTGATGCATGGCGGTATGGCCCCTGAGAAGTTGCAATTATTCAATACTAAGGTTTGTAAGTTGTTGAGGCTGCACAGTAGATAAGGGGGATGGGCCCAGATAAGCCACAGTTTGAGAACTCAAGCAGTGTCAGAAACGTGAGATTTGCTATCCAAGATGGCATAGAACCTACGAGGCCAAGCCCTGAAACAGCCAATACATTAAGAGTCTGAAGTTGACCAATCGAAGAAGGAAGGTCCCCATTAAGGCCACTTGCAGCAAGATCTAGTAGTTCCAACGATTTAAGACTGCCGATGGAATTTGGTATGTTGCCTGAGAAGTTGGTCCTCCTAACAACCAAGTTCCTCAAACTGCTACCGGTTAGAATATCTGGCAAATTACCACAGAGCCTAGTGTTGTTTCTCACATCAAGTGTGGCTAGTTTTTTGTGCTGCAAGATTCTTGTGGGGAACCATCCCTCGAAATCGTTAGAGGAAAGTTGGAGAACACTTAAGGACAGAAGGTCGACAAGGGACTCGGGAACCGAGCCTTCCAAGTTATTGTACCGCAAGTCGATCACGGAAAGAGACTGAATACGGGAAAGTGATGCACAAATTGACCCTGACAGTGAGCAAAAGGGCAAGCTAAGAACCTCAAGTTTAGGAGCATACTCTACCAGGGCATCACACCACTTTTTTCCCATGTTGGACAGATCCACGTAGCCTAGCCGGAGCTCCCTCAGGTTAGTAAGGTTTGCAAGTAAGCTTGGAAGATTTGGTTGTCGAAGCTCTGGCATGGTGAGGGCACCTGTTCCAATCACATACTCATCGTTGTGATACTCATAGATTTCAACGCTAAAAGAGGTGGACAGGTCAAGCGAGACCAGACTTTTTAGCTGTCCGATGGACGCTGGGATCTGGCCTGCAATTTCGATGTCTGAGAGGTTCAGATGGGTGAGCTGAGTCAGTCGCTCGAACCCAGTGGGTGGAAGTGGCGTTCCATTGAAGTCATTGGAGCTAAGATTGAGGTATTTCAGAGAGGTAAGCTCAAAAAGTGATTGGCCGAGGCCGTGGCGCAGAAAGTTGTCCATGCCGGCTAAATCAAGCGAGGTGACACGACCATCTCAGCGTCGCAGCCAACGCCGTGCCAGTTGCAGCAGTCTGTGCCGGATTGCCACGAAGTGAAGAAGTTGCTGGGGAATGCGAAGTCCTGCTTGAACTTGAGAAGCGTCGAGGCCTGGCTTGGGAGACATGGAGCTGGGGTGGTGGTGGTCTGGTTTCTGTATGCGGCGGAGGTGAGGAATGAATGGAAAACTTGTGTCTGGAGGAGAAAGTGCAGCAGCAAAAGTGAATAATGAATGCTAACTGTTGGAACCATTGCTACCATGCATAGTGTTTGTTCGGTTTTACATGGCTCGAAGAAACGGCTCATATATATATATAGACCAGACGACCTCCTTTCTTGTAGTTTACTTTGGATGCAATGTGAATTGGCCTGCCTTATTAGATGTGTTGTGTAGGTGGGAGCTTGCGCATCCTTTTCTATTTGCCGTTATCGTCACGCATCAGGCATGACCCTGATAAAATTCAGGGCCTGCATCACAAGCTCGATGGGTCAAAGCAGTGGGTAAGTACCTGAGGAACTGTTTGGTATATGTCGTTGTCCAAGTCATCCGTCACAAGAGACTAAGGACTTGGATTTGTCTTTTGTCTTCTTCAATGGCCGGAAAAAAGGTGGACTCAAGAAGGAAGAACAAGATTATGCTAGACTTCTTCGTGATGTTCTCTCTGTTGTTTATTTTGCCTTATGATTTGTTTGTCTAGTTCATACTGATCTTTTTAAGATATAGTTAAACTCCACGGTATGCAAACCAGTGGATCGTTTGTCTTGTGAGTCATTGTTCCTTAGAGCAGGAATTGGCATGTACTGCTTCCAGTTATTGTGACGAAAGTACCAACCAATCATCATTCTTTTGATGTAGGCAATTACAGAACGAATAATCTTTTGTGTGCTTTACGAGCTAATCCATCTAAGAAATGCTCTAAAATGATTTTCTACCAGTAATCCCCGCAGGAGCATGTTCCATCTCGGAAATGGTGGAATCTCCTCACATCCCTGAGCACGATATCCCTCCCAACCATCTTGGAGATGAACTTTGCAGACTCGTGGCAGTCGTTGCACACTCTTAGGTTCTTGGCCACCCTGATGGTAGCGCCCGGTGGCGTTCGCAATAGTCCGAAGGCAATAGCCAGCTTCTCACTGTGATAACGGAGGATTGCTGCCTTTTCGTGGTCGTCAATGTCGTGGAGCACGCACGACGTGTCCGGCCTGTACCCTTGTCTCTGCATCCGGTCCCAGATCTCGTCCATGTGAGCGTGCACAAGCTCGCTCTCCGGGTGCATGGACTCGCCGGCCAAGAACCGGTGGATTGAACTGTCAAGCTCGATCCAGCTGCAGCCAGGCTCTTTGGTGACGCCTCTCTGCCTCATCCTGCTCCTCACCTCGACTGACTTCTCCCATAGGCCGGCGGCAGAGTAGATGTTGCACAGGAGCACGTAGTGGCTGGCCTCGTCGGGCTCGAGCTCGAACAGCCGCTCGGCGGCGATCTCGCCGAGCTCGACGTTCCGGTGCAGGCGGCACGCTCCGAGGAAGCTGCTCCACGCGGACACCTGCTGCTCTCCTGGCTCCATTGACCTGATGATGTCATAGGCCTCATCCAGCCTGCCTGCCCTGCCGAGGATATCAACAGCGCAGGCATGGAGGTCCGGCGTCGGCTCGACGCCATGGTCCCTCTTCATCCCGTGGAACAGCTCCATGCCGCGGTCCACCATGCCGGAGTGGCTGCAGGCCGCCAACACGGCGATGAACGTGACCTCGTTCGGCTTGGCCTCGTCGGTCGCCACCATCCGGTCGAAGAGCGCGACGGCCTCGTCACCGAGCCCGTGCATCCCGTGCGCCATGATGAGCACGTTCCAGGTGATGATGTTCCGCCTCGGCAGCCGGTCGAAGACGCCCGTCGAGAGCGCCAGGCAGCCGCTCTTGGCGTACATGTCCACCAACGCGCTGCCGACGGCGACGTCTGCGTCCAGGGCGTGCCGGATTGCGAAGGCGTGGATCTCCTTGCCCCTTGCCGGCGCGGCAAGCATGGCGCAGCCCGGGAGCAGCGTCATGAGCGTGATGTTGTTAGGCATCACCACCTGTTGGTCCTCTCCATCATCATCATCTTGCACTCCTTGCTGCTGCATCTCCCTGACGAGCTGGAACGCGTCCTCAATCTGGCCCTGCACGACGCACCCGGTGATGAGGGTGTTCCAGGAGACCACGTCGCGAGGGTGGATCGCAGCGAAGATCCTCCGCGCGGCGTCCATGTCGCCCATGCGCGCGTACATGTCCATGAGCGCGTTCTGCACGAACCGGTTGTCCGCCATGTCGCGCTTCAGGACGTACCCGTGCACGGCCGTCTTGCCGGAGAAAGCCTCAGAGCGCGCGCACGCGGGAGCACGCCGGCCATGGTGGTCTCGCTGGGCACGAGGCCCGCCTCGGCCTCCATTCGGGTGAACAGCGCCAGCGCATCCTCGTCCATGCCGCCAGCCTGCGCGTACCCGCAGATCATGGCGTTCCAGAGACCGAGCTGCCGGTCACCGGCTGGTACGGCGTCGAACACCGGCGCGCCGTGTCCACACGCTCGTTGCTGGTGTACATGTCCACCAGCGCGGAGGCCACGAAGGAGTTGCCGGCGAGGTCGGCGTGCTTGACGACGTGCGCGTGCATCTCGCGGCCGAGCGCGAGCTTCCCCGGGAGCTGCGAGCACGCCGGGAGCGCGCTCGCGAAGGTCACGCCGTCCGGGCGCACGCCGCGCGCCACCATGGCGTAGAGCACCTCGACTGCCTCCACGCACCGCCCGCTCTGCACCAGCAGGCTCACCATCGTGTTCCAGGTCACCACGCCGCCGCCCGGTGTGTCAGCAATGGTGCCGATCGAAGTGAAGAGCTTCTGCGCGTCGTCGACGAGGCCGAGGCGCGCGTACATGGAGAGCAGCGCGTTGAACGCGAAGCGCTCCTCGCCGTGGAGGAACCCGTGCTTGAGGGCGAAGGCGTGGGCCTCGCGGCCGAGGCGGGGGTCGTCGGCGAGGTGGGAGCAGGCGAGGAGGACGCTGACGAGGGTGAAGGAGGTGAGCGGGTGGGCGTCGGCGAGCATGGCGCGGAGGGCGGCGAGCGCGGGGAGCCACCGGTGGAAGAGGCAGAGCGCGGCGATGAGGGAGTTGAAGGAGACGGCGTCGCGGCTCGAAGGGGGCATTTCGCCGAACAGGTCGAGGGCGGAGGCCAGGTTGCCGCATCGAGCGTACGCGGTGAGGAGGGCGTTGGCCACGGCCGGGGTCGGGGAGAAGAGGAGCGCGCGGCGGAGGGCGGCGGCGTGGATGGCGCGGGCGGCACGCGAGTCGTGGAGCGCGGCGGCGGATTTTACCGCCGGCGGGAGGGCGAAGCGGTCGAGAGGGGCGGAGGCGACGGCCAGGGACGAGAGCGCGCGGAGGGCCGCGGCGTGTTGCCCCGCCGCAGTGAGGGAGCGGATAGTGGCGGCGCTTGGTGGATGAGGCGGAGGGGATGATTGGGGTGGGGAGGTGAGGGGGAGCGGGCTGGCCGCCATGGTACGGACTCCGCGCCGGCGGAGGGGACGGCGAGCTCAGCTCGTGAGCACTCTGCCAGTCTCTGGCTTCGGCTAGCGCTGTTTCGATTTCGGATAAGTGGATGCTATATCCTCAGGACTGAGATTTTTTCCTCCCTTGTCCTCTCTATCTTTTCGCCAAATGGCAAAAACTATTCCGAACACTTATTGGGCATCAAATTTTATAAATATCATCATTGTCAATATAATTCACGAAATTGTGCTGCATCCTTGTGCATTCTGCCACCATGGACTGACACCGTTGCACTTAAAATCACAATCATTGCAACAAAACGCCTTAAACTCTTAGAGCATCTCCAACAGAAGAAGATAGAGCTAGCAAAATCCTGTTTTTAGCTTTTTTGTTTCTAAAAATATATACCTCCTAAAAAGTTGAGGTAATCCAACAGATCATCTAAAATTATCCTTTCTCCATATTCAAATCTGTCATGTCATATTGGGCCTGTGTTTTTCTGTTGCCATTTCATTTCTGTGGCCCATTTAATCAGAACAGCCCATGTATCGCTGTTGGGCCAATGATGCCTAGGGGTTTTGCCTTGTCCTATGTTTCAGTGACGTTTGATCGTAAGGTTAAAAAAACTGATTGACCATTTGTAATATCTAATTCAAATTCATATCGATAAATTGTTTTGCGTTTTACTGGCCCAACTATGTGGAGAAACAAACTTGATTTTAGCCCATCCTTTGGTTCATCTTGCAAATCTAATAATTAAAAACATGTATTGAACTGTATGTATGGTTAGAGAAAAAGTGTAACTATTTGCACTGTCTGTCAGTGGGGTGGGGGTGCTTGAGACCCCCTACTGCCCCGTTAGATCTGCCACTGCGTGCGCTTGAGCTAGGTATACCGTTTAGTGTAAATAATACTTTCGGTTTGAAACTTTTTTCGTCATCTTTCGGGCTATTCACATTTTTATAATACTAATTTGAAAACTTTTGCGATAACTTTTTTGCGATAATTTTACTTACTAAGTATTTTCAAACTTGTATAAAACCCAGACATGTAACTTTCTTATATTTAAAATTTCGGTACAAAACTCTTAAAGAACATTTCAGGGATCTTTCAGAAAAGAACTTATCTAGTCCATGCATAAATATAATGACAAACACGTCTCACAGCCACATAAAATAAATAGGTTCGAGACACTCTCAAAATATGTATGAATGGAGTGTATGAGTAGAACCAAGGATGCACAATAGGTAAGATGAGTTGTTACGAACTTGCTCTTATCAATAATTGAACTTGAAGTGAACCGCTGAATTTGGACCATGTTCTCGAGCTGGACATGCATGTGCCATCCTGGAGTGGAGGGAAGGATGATGGCACTTATTTCTTGCTCGTGTCGTTGCGTCTCTCCGCCGACTCGTCCATGGGTCGGATTAATCCGGGAGGAGGTACTGGTCGGGCTCCATCGGGCAGCTCAACTTGCTTCAGTTGTGCGCCCGAAGCTGGGCCAGCAAACGCAGCAAAATCGCAGGATGGTTGGGAGTGGAGGAACCGTGGAACACATTTGCTTACTCCTTCTCTATCCCCGTCACCAACAGCGTCAAGCAGCTAGTGGCGTCTCGTGCGCTACTGAGTGCTGATGCCGTGTCAAATTCGAGCGCAGATCATGTAACACCCCAGAATGTTAAAATCTGGGATTATGCATGAAATTCATTAAATTTTAAATTTTTTTGAAGTATATTTTGAAATCTATCTAAAGGTTAATATTTTAATTATATTTTCTTTCTTCTTTAAGAGAAAGAGTTATTTTAAACTCAACAAAGTAATATAAGTTATTTTGCTTATAAAGTAAACTTTGTTAAATTTTTACAAATGTATCCATGATTTGTTTTGGTTGTGAAAATGACTTAATGAAAAGATTGTATTTGATTATTTTAGAAAGCAATATTTTACACAAGGTATTTTCCCGTTGCAAGAAAAAAGAAAACTGTGTTATCATTTTATGTGAACTAAAGATGTTATTTTTGAAAAATAAATAAATTTTGATCTATAGAAACATTTATTTAAGAAATACTTTTGATTTATGGAGGTAATCTATTTTAAGACAATGATTTATGAAAATAAATTATTGAACAATTACATGTGATTTACGAAAATAAGTTTACTTCAAAAAGTAATATTTTATATAAGATTATTCTAGAAGGCAATGTTTTATATAAGTTATTTTCTCTTTGAAAACAAAAGAGAGATTTATCAATTCATGTGAGAAAAAGGAGTTATTTCCAAAACTAAATAAAGTTTGATTTATAAAAGCTTTTGATTTGAGAAGTATATTTGATTTATGGTTTAAATACTTTAAATGGGTGAAAATGGTATATCAAATAAATGTCTTCTATTTATGTGAAAGTTTTGCTAAATAATTGCATTTGATTTGTGGAAATAGTTGTTTTATAGGCACATGTGCTTTTAAAAAGAATTTAGCTATAAACAATAATTTTTGCTTAAAATATTTTATGTTGTTTTGGAGTATCCAAAACATTTTCCAATAAACAAAATGGTTTATTTTTTCTGGGATGAAATACTTGTTCTAAAAGATCATTTATACATCTTTAGCTGAAATTCCTTTATTTTCTAAATTATATTAAAGTAAGTTATATCATTTATATTTTGATGCTTGCTTTCATGATGTGTAGTTGCATTAGTGTTTTATTGTATGAAAATAGAGTTCAAAATTCGGATAGATTGCATCTTCTATTTAAGTTGCCAGTAGGAATAGAAACTAGAAGTAGAAAAAGAAAAAGAAAAAGAAATGCGAACCTCCCCAAGTTAATGGGCTAAAAATCCCTGGCCCATTCCCACTTTCTCTCTCTTTTCCCTCTGTTAGACCTGCCCGCGGCCCACATCTCTGCCTCAGCCCGCCAGCACTGTCCTAGCCCGCCAGCCCCCGCAGGCCCAACCACTGCCGCCCGTGAGCCCAATCCAGCCGCACCGTGCAAAACCCTAACCGCGTCGCCTCCGTGTCCGTACGCCGCCGCAGGCCATCCTTGGAGTGCGCGCCAAGTTGCCTGGGGTCCCACGCCCTATAAATCTGAGATCCCTACACCCCGCGCCGCTTTTCCCCGCATCCCACATCGTCGCTAGCGCCGTCGCCGCCATTGCCGCCCCTGCCCTGCTCCGACGAGCCGCCGCAGCAGGCCCCTCCCGAAGTCGACGACGCTGCGCCGAGCTCCACACGGCTCCACCGGCCCCGCCCACGTAGACGCGACTGGGATTCGACGCCCGAACGGTCTCAACGACGCCACTGAGCTCCGCCACCGTCGCCTCGTCGACGACCGCACTTCTCTGGCCGCCTTCACCCCGAAAGACCCCTCTGGTGGGTTCCCCGCAGGCTCCTCTCCGTTTTTCCCTATCCACGTTGAGAACCGCGCACCAGAGCGCTTGCACCACGAATTGCGACGAGCCATTCATGGCGCCGCCGCCCGCCGTCGCCGTCAGGCGCCACGAACCCTGCCGGAGCCCCGGCGGTTGTCTGATCCAGCATCTACGGCAAACCGGTACGCACCCGATCCACCGTGGACCGGTGAACCACCAAAACATACGTGGTCCATAGCCCGGTGGACACAGTCCACGGTTTTTCTGATTTAAAATAATTTGAGTAAATTCCAGTATCTCGTAGATTTACACATAGGCCCCTTTAGTTTAGTTTAATCACGACTAGGCCCTCTGTTTTTACATAAACACCCCTATGCTTAGTTTTTAATCGTGTTTAAGCCCCTGGTTCCACATAGGACTGTAACATTTACAGTTTACCTCCTGTAGTGTAGTTTAATAGAGATTAGGTCCTGTCATATTTACATAAGCGACCCTAGCTTAATTTTTATTTACGCTTTGGCCCCTGTCGTGCGCTAGGATCGTACATTTTGCATATTGGCCCCTGAAGTTTAATATAATTTTGTTTAGGTCCTGTAGTTTCTCGAAACAACCCTATGTTTTTCATAAATTACTTTTTAGTCTAGAACTTTTACATTTTAGTCCCTATACTTTTTGAAAATTACAAATAGGTCCCTGGACTTGGCTATTTTATAGATAGGCCCCTATAGTTTTATTATTTTATGTTTGGATCCTTATCTTTTTCAATAGGAGCCTCGACCTTTGTTTTAATTTTGTTCTCAACCTAGCCTTTTTCATTTAATCTTTTATTTAATTGTTAAATTATTTTTAGGTTTTTGAGTTATTTTTATTCTAATGTTTTGGCTATGTCCCTTTTACATAAAAACACGTGGCCTTTTAGAAAATTACATTTTAACCCATGTTTATCAAACAATATTAGATTCTGTTCTTTTACAAAATCCACCCGGATGTTTTATAAACTTCTATTTTAGCCTTTAGCCTTTATACAGTTTTGTCCTTGAACTTTTCCATAATTGCAAAATAGTCCTTAACTTGTCTGTTTTTACGATTTAAACCCTGGATCTTCAAATGCTCATAATTTTTCGTTCGTAACTCCGATTAAGCCGATTCTTGCGCTCACGCGATCGTAGTGACGAGCATTATTTATTAGTACTTGTTTTCATAGTCATTAGGTATTGTTTGGTGTACTTTCTTAGTTTTCTTGTATGTTTGTTTCTTGCATGTTTTGTATCGGTGTGACGTTAGTTAGAAGAACGAGCATTTTGAAGACCTCGGGAGCAAGAATTGAAGACATGAGCAGCAGCAAGGGGAAACAGGCAAGTGTCCTTGATGCACATTGCGCCTACTTTTTTACTATCTGAATTTACTTTTAATGCACTCGCATTTAATTTGAATCCTATTGTGTCATATCATGTTCTATACTATTTCTTTGTCGTCTTGGTTTTGGGTGTAGTGTTATAGTCCGGGTATGTCATTGCTTAGGTTGCTATTAATGGGGTTCAACTTGAACTAAATAATCTTGACTATTTGTCCACTTGAACATAATGATCAATGAACTGGTAATGCTTTTTAGCAACATGGAACTTTGGTGATCCCGACAGGAGGATGTAGATGATGGTGCGGGTATGGACAGGTACTAGTTGTGAGTACTTGTTGGATTGCGGTAGTACTGTTTGGGATCATAAGGACCGGTTCTTGGAGCGACAACCCGGGACTTCCGCACAAAGCACGGGATCGATAATGAGTAGGTAAGGTTTAGTACTAACTTCTCGGCTTTGCGGGCGTCGAGGAAGGATGAAGGAAGAAGGTGTCTTACGGATTCGGGCGAGGGAAGGCGAGTACTTGAAGCCACGGTGCAAGAGGGGCCTCCGGGTGATGCGTCACTTTTACGACGGTGAAACCTTAGCATGGGCGTTTTGCAAGCTGGGAAGTCCTTCGAAAGACCTTGCGATGATCTCTTGGCCTCACACCTAAGGAAGTGTGCTGATATAATGGAGGTTTTAGTCACCGACGGGTGATCGAATCATCGACCCGTGGGTAAAGTTATGCCAACTCTGCAGAGTGTAAAGCCGTTATAACAGCTCGTGTTCACGATCACGAGCGGCCCGGATCCTCACGAGAACTAGAGGACATGGATGGGTAGAGTAACTCGTAGGTTTGTATAGGCGGGGTAATCCGTAGTGTGGTTGGCTACGGGTGGCGTAACTCTGTAGTGTGATTTGCTACAAGCGGGATAACTTGTAGTGTGGTGGGCTACGGACGGAGTAACTCTGTAGTGTGGTTTACTCGCAAGTAGGGTAGCTTGCAGTGGTTGACAGGTGGGGTAACCTCGTTGATTCATATTCACTTAGTAAATAGGTTGCTCTAACTAACTTGACTAGTGTAGGTGCTTTCTATTGCAAACCATGTGTTAGCCTTCCTTCCATTCAGCTTGCATGTCATTTATTTTCCACACTTGCTGAGTACGACATGTACTCATTCTTGCTATTTCCCTTTTGCTACAATCAACTGCTGCTCGGAAGATGGAGAAGACCGCCGATGAGAAAGATCTAGACGTGCGAATCTCCCGGTCGGTTGCTCGTGGTGTTATGGAGTCTTCCGCTAGCGTATATTTGTATTTAGTACTTTGAGACAATATCAATGTAAGTATTCAATTTAATAAATACATTGTTCTTTTATCACATTAATTTGTCCTGTGTGCGTAAAAACATGTTTCTGGGCACGTATACAGATGCGTTCGGTTTTGGCCGTTAAAACCGGGTGTGACACGTCACCTCCATAACTCACGGGGTAGAGCGGTGCTCAAGAGTGTGAGACTGTATGAGGAGCTGGGCTGGAGCATTGACGACATGGAGTTTGATGAGAGCATCCCCGTTTGGCACATCGCCACTAGCATCTACCTCTGTTGGTACAAGAAGCGAAGAGAGGCTAGTGGTGATTGCCAGGTGGACGATTCGCTTGCCGAGGCGGCCGAGGCGCTCTCCAACTACATGTATTTTCTCCTTGCTGCACGCCCCTACTTGCTACCTCCGCCAGCGAGCATTCTACCTTCGCCTGCAACAAGCTGTACCGCACGTGCCCATATGTGCAACTTTCTGACATATCTGGAGCGTATATCGTCGGAGGATCTGGGAAGCTACTACGAAGCAGTGGGAATGATTTGAACAACAGACGACAAATTTCATTTCAATTTCAAGAAAACAACCCATTTGGAATACCAACCAAAACAGACAAAGACCGCAGGCCCCACCTTTCAGCCACCGCGGCCTGCCGCGCGCTCTCCCGCAGCAAGCCCGCTTGGAGCCGTACATAGCAGGCCACATGATCGGCGGTGCTTGACGGTCGGGTGGACAACACCTCAACAAGGCACATCTGCCCCGCTCCAACCCCGCTCCCAAATCTCTCTCTCTCTCTCTCAGAGGCCCAGTCACACCACCATTGACACCGCCCATACAAGTTCCCTGTCCGACTCTGACTGCGTCGCACTACCTCCCGACCAAATCATGGCTCCAAACTAAGCACTAGCTCCCGCTCCACCCCTCGGCCAAACACCATTCACTAGGATGGGCTGAGCTCATTGGATTAATCCGTTTTCTCGTGGGAGCTCACGATGATCTGCTCTACCTCCCTAACCCCTTCTTCTGTTTTGTGCAACAAGATCTCGGCGTTTGATTTTTCCCCACCACGGTTCGTCGACCATCACCGGCCATCGTTGAGCACCTTCTTCCGACCCTTCTCGAGGCCACGAACCTTGATGCTGGTGATCTCCATACTCCAGTGAAGCTTCGCGATGAAGGACACCAAGGTTTTGTCCATCCCATCAAGCTCAAGTCATCGCCGAACGTCGCCTCCTACCACTACTCATCGCCGTCCATCTTCCGGTGAGTGCTAGGAACAATGCATTGGGAACTGAGAATCTTATCTTATATTTACTAATTGGAGGCTCCTTTTGAGGCCTCCACATTAATCGGAAGAAAATCCTAAAAATTCTTACAAAAAAGCAAAACATTCGGCCATCAATTTAGACAATCAACAAATCATGGCCGTGGCTCAACATCTACAACAATACAAGCAATTCCCACGCAGGAAGTGCCCAAAAGGAGTTACCATATACTCAGTTGGCTCTTTGGTAATTTTCCTTCTTTCATTCCCCTATATTACGTAGCTTGCCAAACTCCAACCCCGTATCAATGATTCTACTCTTCATACAGGAAGGCGAAGGATCAAATCTACATCAGTTTCAGGAACCTGGATTTCTCTCAGGTTAGATGAGCTCGCGTGGGTGCTCACTGGCGGCAATCGACTTCTTCCATGGGTAGGAATCAACTTCTCCTGTGTGCCCTTTGTAACGACGATTTCTTTTCTGGTGGTAATGCTTTTTTTCCGCGAAACCTGGTGGTAATGCTTAATAATATCTGATTATTGGAGGAGGTTTTGCAACCATGCCGTCAACCAATGGATCGTACACCACGGTTCCACGATGGAGATCTGCCTGATGACGATCTGTAGTTAAAAAGGCTTCTTAAAGTTCAGTATACTACAGCGACGATGGGTCATCATGGCTACCTGCAAGTGGAAGAACATTGGCCGATGGACATAAATTTACTCTATCACAAATCCAATTCCATCTCTATTTTACTCCCATCATCTTCGCAGTAGCCATACAACCTGAGCCACCGCAATGGATCTTGATGGCGATCTGACCTACACGCACACGAATCTGTATCAGGAGTAAGAGCCTAATCTATCTTCTTTTCTATCTCTATCATCTAGGAATCCAATTCCATGTGTTTTACATCCATCATCCTTGCAGCGGCCATATGAACCTGCTGCAGTCTGAATCTAACCATCAAAATAAAAAAAGTCTGAACCTAACCCAGCCAGCACCACGACAACGCGTTGGATGTTGACCGTGATCGAAGTAACACAGACATGAGGTGCTAATAGGTATGGACTGCCAATGCTGGCGACTAGCCTATCAACATATAGACAATTAGACATCTGTGCCTGTCTGTTGTGTACTCTATCTACAGCTTGGCCAACCAAGTAAGACGATGACTGAATGTGTCTCTATTGAGCTTCTTCCTGTGACACTACCAAAGGAGTTATGCACTGCAAAGCAAGAACCTATAACAAGCTGAAGTTGAAAACAAGATGATGGCAACAATGCTCAGAAAATGTCATGTTTAAGGTCACCAATGAAGCCGGTGTGGCGTACAAGAAGGAAGCCCATAAAATTATTGATCTCTCTAGGTGATCCTAGAGAGTTGGAGTTGAAGGCTGAAAGCTATGATGGACCAGGCTGACCGGTTGCATGCAGATCAGGAGAGAACAATTCAAATAATGAAAACACTCCATGGGTACATCACATATATACAAGGTGTGTGTGCCATATGCGATATTTATTTGCTTATGCTTTTTGCCTCCTGCATTACATATTATTAAGAAAAAATAAAGGAAAATGGGTTTAGAGAATGAGATGAAAACATGGTGATTATCTTTTTTTAAGAAAAATATGGTAATAAACGTGTTGCAGTATAGACTGATGAAATATAAAGTCCAATCTGAAAAGCTCCTGCGCCCAACAAAGGCAACAAGGGAAAATGTGAGTTAGCCATGCTGGCTATGACAACAGCGGGCTTGGCAGTGGGAGCTGCCGAGTCCCAAGTGATCCAACACGAGCAAAAAGACAGTATGGGGATTGCCGTGATGCATGCATAATATGGTCAGGAAGTTTGTGTAAAAGAAATCATGCACAAGATATAGCCATCTACTAATAGAAAAATTGCTTCGAGATTATGTTTTAAGAATATAGTTTGTGATTTCTAATTGCAGCATGGTAAATATTGTTCCTTGCCAGCCGTAGATGAGTGTTTGAGAATGAGTAGTAGTAATAACTGATCCACAAACATGCATGATTACTTAATGTAAAATAATTATTATTTGAAGCAATAATCCAATCAGTAAAGTGCACGGCGTATACTACAAGTTATTAGATTATTATATCCTTGGAATTTATTATTCCTTAAGCATGCTGGGAATTGTAACTGAGCAGGTATTTAAATTGGTCTACTCCCATACCTAAATTTATAAGCTACAGTTTCAATTTGATTCAGAAACGCTATATACTTGAGATATAAATAGAGGTGTCCACGGTTTCAAGCAATCATGTTTCAGTTAAAATGTGGGGGAAGAATACATATTACAAAGTATGGACATATGTTTTAAATTTAAAATTATAAAAACAGTTAAGGTGAATATAACATCAGTTGTCTATAGGTTCGTAGTGCATCAGATAATTCTCTTTCATTTAGACATCTATGATTTAAGACATGAAAGGAACAGTGTGGCTATATTCAGATATAAATGTACACTCATGCTTGCATTATTAGTTATAATGTTTTAGGATTACAGCTCCAAGAAATACTGCATTGTGATGACCAGCATCGGATGAAGAAAAAGATATTGTGTATAGTTGGGTCTGGAGAATGATTCAAATTATAAATCATACAAAGGCTAATTGAAAGAAAATAGACAATGACATATTAGTGACTTTATATTATTTTGCATGCATGTTAAAAGGTTTTTTCCAAAAGAAACTAATTGTACTTTCAAAATAAAACATAATATTTTCAAAAATATTCGCCCCGTGCATGTGCACGGGTTGATAGTCTAGTATTTACTAATTGGAGGCTCCTTTTGAGACCTCCACGTTAATCGGAGGAAAATCCTAGAAAATCTCACAAAAAAGCAAAACATCTAGCCATCGATTTCAGTTTTTATCAAAGCTTGACCATTAGATCTATGTAACCTTACCTCTATCTTTTCCAAAACTAAATCCGGAACACATTCCAATTCCACGGCATCTATGGTGCAATTCACGTTGAGTATACATGTAACACAAAAGGTTACGTGAATAGCTAAAACTTTTAACATTGGGTACACGCTTTTTCCAAAACTGAATCACGAACACGTTTCAACTCCACGGCATCTACGGTGCAGTTCACATTGAGTATACGTACAACAAAAAGGTTACCTTAATAGCTAAAACTTTTAACATTGGGGACACGTTTTTTCTTGGCATGGCAACTTTACGATGGCACGAGTCCTAGCCATATATAGAGAAAAAGAAAATGCGTGAATGCAACTTTCTTCCACAGACCTGTTAAACAATTAAATAGAGAAAAATATTCCTGCGTACACATTGATAGTATGAAAGCAAAGATTTCCATCTTGCCGACAGAGACAAGCATGATTCCTTGACGATCAATATGACCAATAGGCAAGAATCGTTGTGATTTCATTATCACGCAGGCTACCGGGCTATGAGCAGACAGGAGCCCTGTGTCTTCATTCAGACCCGAGAGTAGGAGGAGACGACATACATCCTGACGCTGGAAACATGAGTGGTGTTTAGAAGCGTGCTGTAGAACAAGAGAGATCGGCTGGCAATGATATCCATAGGAGATGCATCTACGTTATGGTGTAATTTGCCGGCAAGCACAGAAGCTCCGAATCCGAGCTTGCCGAACAATCAGGTGCTTTCGATCAGGTCCTTGAGATTTTTCTCTTTCACAGATAGAACTTGATTTGCATCGGAACTGTTAGAAAAGTTCATAGATAAATAACTTGAGTAGAATTTAATGGAGAAAATGATTTTACTTCTATTTTGCGAGCCTGTGTGCTAATCTTAACCCATGGAAAAGATTCCTGGAAAACTGACCATATAAACCACAAAATATCTTAATAAACTTGACATGATATTGTCATAAGAGATTTACAAAAAATAAAATTACACAACATTGCACACTGTTGCATAATACAATTTATAATACTGCATTATTTGATCTTTCACTGACAACATACAGGCCAAGGAGAGACAAAAAGAAGGAACAGAGAGGCAAACGGAATTTCCAATTTTTCTGAAGGACGATGACTCTTTTGTTGAAGCACCGATATCAAGGTTAATTATGTTCATTTAAACTGGTGATAAGGATGGAAGACCTATGTGCTACGTTGTACTAAAAACACACAACCAACTGATGAAGGTTACACAGGGTAGAAAAGGTGTCTGCCATGCATGTGCCTGATCTTTTCACAGCTTCTCTTAAAAATAAGTATTTGCATTTTCTTTTCTATTCATTGATGCAAACCACCGATTTTACAGAAGTGAATATTTGACACCTTTACTACCATATATGTGCAGCAACTGGAATCCAAAAATGGACCAGTAACTTCTGCTTGGTGCTGCAAATAGCCAAATATAGAGCACACTGCAAGCCCATTTAACGGAACACAGGACATGCATTAATTTTCCACACTGTTGAACACTCTTTAATTTGATTTATTTATAAACCATGGCATATAATATTGATTGCCAAAATAGACATCATAGATATTTAAGCGAATGTGTCAGTATGTTGATGGTAATACATTTATGTCCATTAATATCATATAGATCTTGTGATGCGGGGAGTTAAAATTCTATAGATGGAAAACCAACAATTTATATGTAGTACAAAAAGACATAAATACAATATGATGAAAAGCAATTAATTACCATGAAGGGAACTATGTTTGCAAAGAGGTATATATTAGATAGCATTTTCAGTAGCATGCACAAAAAGATCAGCAGCAGTTCAGCAGGGAGGGTGCACTGCTGTCTAATACAATATTAAGCGGTTTGTGTTTGTTCTCTAATATCAATATCAGTGATGAAATAATTTGGTCCTTTATAATGAGCATTAAAATATGGGTTGTCTGGACAAACAAGGACAAATATAGTTGGGAGATGTAAACTTTGAGCTGGTGGTTCTTGGTCACCCTGATGAAACTTCATGATAAATATTAATGCAATTCTTGGTTGCTAAAATGATTGGAATTTTCCAAAGGTGAATGCAGTATAAACATATAAATATATGGGAAATATAGAAAACAACTATGATAGTCCAAAATAATAATATTCTGAAGCATGAATTAAACAAGTGAAATTAAACATATAAATATATTCCCAAGATTGAATTAAACATGTGAAATTCTGAAGCTGAATTAAACATGTGAAATTGAAAATTTGTACATCACTTTTTAAATTTGCTAGACCGTGCAGCAACTGCACGGGTTGATGGAGTAGTAGTTCTAATATTGGTTTATTAGTTGTATCCTAACATGTAAATGATTTTTTGATAGAAAAGTAATTGTTTTCAAGAGAAGGTATGTGTTGGATACCACGAAACTTTGAACCTACTACAATTACCAGATATTAGATTGTTTTAATTAGATATTTAACACATAACAAGATATATTCATGAATATTTCTAGCCCGTGCGTAGCACGGGTTGATAGGCTAGTGATGTTTAATTTGCATATTGTATTAGGAATATTGTATTGAGAATATGATATTGGGAACTGAGAATGACATCTAAATTGAGAAACGAGGGAAAGACTAGATCGAATGCCATTTATTTTGGAAAGGAAGGGAGTAGAGCTGGAACAAAATGAGAGTTACAATTGGAACTTGTTTAAGTGAAGATATTATTTATATGTTTACATCAGATAATTAAAATTTTAATATATTTCATTCCCTAGATATTATAGATATTCAAATAATTATATTAAATAATTTTAAAATATTATATTATATTTGTTTTGTTAAAAATATTTTGTTATATTACTCTGCTTCTTTTCATCCTAATTAAGATAAAACAGTTTACACTGATGAAATAAGAACAATGCATATTGTTTACACCATGGCCAAAAACTCATTCCATATAGAAATTCCAAATGTTATCAGCTGTGACCAGATAAGCATTTTTCTCGTCGTAAAAGAAAAGATAAGCATTTGTTTAGTGACTGTTTAGTATGAATTAAAAAACAAAAGCGCACATTAGAGACAACAAAACATACATGTTGTTGTTCCTGATGGTCGATAAAAGAAAATTGTTGGGCCGATGCCTAATGGACATAGTTTTCGAATCAATGAAAATAATACAACACGTTTGCAGCCGTAGTGCGGACATAGGAGCGAACAGGGAGCACCTACACATCCATGGATCTACCGGATGTTCCCCTAGATCATTCTTGCCGCAAACATGTGGCCCATGGACATGTAGCCCACTCACGCGAGTTGACAGCAACCCACATATCCGCGTGTCAATAACAGCTAATGGATTTTATCTTTTTTTTTAAAAAATAAATAATGAATATATCTTCGATATTTCAAAATATTTGTTCAAATGGTTTAATATTTGTAAATATTTTTATAAATCTATGTCAATATTTGTTTTAAAAATAGATTTAACATTTTCATAACAATATTCACATAGAATATATAAAATGTTGACACACTGAGTTAAATTGTTGATGAAAATTAGATTTTTTTTCAAAAATGGATAGATATATTCATATTAAATGGACTTACAGTTAAGGATAATTAATTTTCAACATTATGGTGGTTCAAACAGATTTAAAAATAGATTTGTAAACCAATTTGTTTCTCTCTCTCCCACCTGCCCCAACGAGAATGGAGATTTTTGCTATTTTGACCATGCAACCAGTGGGCTTCGCGAGAATGACCATGCAAGTTTGGGTTTCACCAGAATGACCACGAAACCGGTGTCATGTGCTGTAAAATGACCATACCTGTTGGAATAGACATTTTTACATTTTCTCTAATGATTTTGACATAGGAAAAGACGATTATACCCCTGTCCTATCAATAGCCCTCCCCGACGTGGTGCGAATTAAAAAAAAAGAAGGTTGCTGTCAGACGTGGTGCTTCATGGTGCTTCTATTTTTTTCTTTGACACCTTGGTGCTTCTACCTTCTTTTTCTTTTTGATAGGGTAGGGGTATAATTGTCATTTCCTATGTCTAAATCATTAGAGAAAATGTAAAAATGTCTATTCCAACAGGTATGGTCATTTTACAGCACATGACACCGGTTTCGTGGTCATTCTAGCGAGCCGAAACTTACATGGTCATTCTGACGAAGTCCACCGGTTACGTGGTCAAAATAACAAAATCTCACGAGAATGCGCCATGTAGCAGTGTACGGTAGCTCCACATCCAACCTAAGTGCTAATGGACCAAATTACCTTAGATTTAATGGACCTTTCAAATGTCCCATCTCGATGGGAACACACACGAGATGGGGCGCGGGTGTGGTGATCGACACGTATGGGTTCATGCTGTTTATGGGGCAGCGACTAGCGCCGTCGCATGGTTACATGGATGATTTTCTAGTCAGTTGTAATATGGTCCATATCTTCTAGTTTCCATTATCAGCCGTAGCCTCCAAAAGAGGTGAAGGCT
The DNA here is from genome assembly GCA_031894775.1 of Chloris gayana. Lineage (NCBI taxonomy): Eukaryota > Viridiplantae > Streptophyta > Magnoliopsida > Poales > Poaceae > Chloris > Chloris gayana. The sequence goes on along the minus strand of JAUNZO010000859.1, from coordinate 201,731 downwards.
GGGAACCTTTTTCCCATTATCTAAAAATCTTCTAGTTTCCATTCAAATAGGATTGTAGCTTCAACTTCAAGCTCACATCCTTGGCCCGTAAGGCACTCAGCATTAGGCCACATGAGGAACAGAGAAGTGAGAAGATTTGGATTATTCGTCACGAGCATGACTTGTGAACAATCAAACTGACAGTGGGTCTCATAAAACAAGGACAATTTTCAGTTGACCAATGATAATTAAGTAAATCGGTATGAATGAATATACCAAAAACATAATATTCTTCACAAATATATGAACATATTTTTATTTACATATTTCCAATGGAATTAACGGTAAAAGATATATTCTCTATGCCTTTATGGCAACCTTCTTAACACTGAATGATTAACATCACTTCTTCTTGAAGGAAAAGGAGAATAGTTTTATTTCTATTTGCTTGCAGCTGCGCCGGGTATCAGATGTCCTGACAAGTAATGTCCGTGGTCTTTTCCTAATGCCTTAACCGTGTTGGAGGCATCGCACAAGGTTCTGTCACTCACATACCTTATATATATATGTTTAAGATGAATTTGAATCACATTATATTTGACATTGTCCTCATTAGTTGCGAGATAACTATGTATATTTGGAGGTTATATTTTTAGTCATCGTTAAATTGTATTGGCTGCAGCTAGCTGGCTGGTGGAAATCATTTTTTTTCACTTCTCCCGTCATTCCATATATGTAAGTTGATCTACATATCTACATAGGTAGCGCTCTGATTGTCTGACATATATAATGTATGCACAACTTTGCAAACCGGCAAACCCCCAGACAAGAAACAGCAATATGTTTCCCTTACTATCCATTGGGCACAGAATTTGTATATTTTTTTTATGAGGGGTTTGGCTATTTGCTGGCAATCTTTTGGTTCGTTTGCTCTCACTTCGATTATATTAAACACTCATTCTATTCTGATATCTTAGAGAGTACTGAAATGATCTGTCCTAATATTTGACTAAAAAAGGAGTCAGCATGTTTGCTCGTATTTAATTATAAAATAAGCCATCTCCCTCTATTCCAATTTTAATGTCATTCTAGCATTCAAAATATGTTCGACAATATATGTTATTCTCAATTTCTCTAAAACACCACACTACTACAAAAAATTATTTATTAGTGGCAATAGGCAAAAATAAGATAATACCAAGCATTTTGGTGGCCAAGTGATCAACTACAAATGCGTTTGCAGTAACGCGGTCACTTATATGACATGCTACTGCACTTACGCGGTATTTTCAGCAGCGTTCATTAGTGTAGCCTTGTAGATTCCATGCCCACCATTAAATAGATGGGGCAATTGCATAACAACCATAATTTTGAAGTCTAATTGCGGTTTCACCATCACTTTTTAGATTTTGCAATTTTACCATCATTTTTTCAACCTGAACTACACTTCGACCACAAGTCTGTTTATGTTCTATAACGGTGTTAACTTTGTTGCACAAAGACAAAATTACCCCTTGGCAGTTTTACCACTATTTTGCTAGCAACATTGTGTCTAAATTATTTTTTAGACATATCATTATAACATATCGACAGATTTAAATTTATACATTTTTGCTCAAAATTAAAAATCTGTACAAATTTTTACAGAACAAAAAAGAAATTATCGTCAAATTTTACACAACCAGCTCTAAGTTGTATACTGCACCCGCGCTCTCTCCAGCTGAGCATCCCGCGTGTGCGCGCCGGCTCGCCCACATGCGCCGGCCTCAATTGCACTTGTGCCCGCCTGCCAGCGCTGCTTCACCGGGAACGAATTGGGCAGGGGACAGCTGAGGTTGAGGAAGGGCACTTTTGTCCGCCTATTTTTGTCGAAGGGTTTCTTCTTTTATATTATTTCGTTTAGTCGGCTTCTACTAACGCCGGTTGAAGTTGATGGTTACGGTGCAATCGGCTGTCCAGAGTGATGGTAAAATTGCAAAATCCAAAAATCGATGGTGAAAACGCAATTAGAGTCTAAAATCATGGTTAAAACACTATTGTCCCTAAATAGATTGGGGTGGGAAACGTTACAACCATGCAGCAATGGTGTTTAGGGTTATGGTTCCTCCTCCCTTCTCCTGTGTCTTTCCTAATCCCTCCTCCCAACTCCACACAGCTTCTCCTACCTCATCATCTTCACGTGGCTGCTCCTCCTCTCTTGCTTGAAGACAAAGACTCCTTATCATCCAGTCGTCGTCATTTGGCAGAGGGGCGATGGGGGCGATGCATGGAAGGGCAACGATGGCAATGCTTGGGCAGGCAATGGTGGCAAATAACCGGAGATGGTGGCAGATCTCTTGGTGGGTGTGTGCAGATACGGCGATGCGTTGAATCTATGTGTATTATGCTAGGCCCTTGGGCGGTCCTGATTTGTTAATGCTCTCGGGACGTTGGCAGATGGTGGCGACTAGGTGGGGCCAAGCATACTAGCCTAGCTCAGTAGAAGCAGACATAGTACCTAGGGCTGAAAGCAGTCTTGATAATTTCGGAATCCGATTTTTTCAGGCTGTGGGGAGGCATTTAAGATATGTTAACGGATAAGGATTATTCAAACATGATAACATGCGAATGTATTGGTATTAACCAGTACGTTTAATTTAGCTGTGACACAATATAAAAACATGGATTCCATTGTAACACACTGCAAATCATATGCAAATTAAACACATTATATCAGTTAGAAGTATCACTGATTGTTGATGAGTTCGTAGCACCCTATTGTAAACATTTTGAGATTGGTTTTTATCATTGCACGATACAAGAATACGTTCTAAATGGTACATATATATCGCTTACACATACAATTTTGAACTTTGAATATCAAATTTTGAAGTTAGCACTGCGATGATTGATGTCTCAGTTTCAGAAGGAAGCTCATGGAAGCAGGGCAGCTCCTGGTGCAGCTGTGGAAAGAATGGGGTCTTCAAACACTGGTGCTGCTCAGCTTCACACTCCAGGTTGTGCTGCTCATCTTGGCGGAATTCCGCCGCAGCATGGATTCAGGCGTGCTAAAGGCCTTTCTTTGGCCGGCGTATATGCTGGCCGACACAACGGCGATATACGTCCTCGGCCATCTCTCAGTCACTAGCAGATCGCCCGAACACCAGCTGATGGCATTCTGGGCACCGTTCCTGCTGCTGCACCTTGGCGGGCAGGACAACATCACTGCCTACGCCATCGAGGACAACGAGCTGTGGCTGCGACACCTGCAGACTCTCACCGTGCAGGTCGCTGCAGCGGCCTACGTCCTCTACGAGTCTTTCGTCATCGGCGGCCGGTCATCCTTGCTTTTGCCGGCTGCTATCATCATGTTTGCAGTCGGCGTCATCAAATATGGAGAGAGGGTGTGGGCACTCAAGTGCGCCGGTAGCAGTGCATCCGGCAGTAACTACAGGTCTTTAGATAGGCTCGCAGCTACTGCCATCGGGCCTCTTACAACTCCTCGGGATACAGAAGGCTTCCTATCGATAGCTCACCGTCTATTACCTGTCCCGATGGATCTGTTAAAAGGGCCTTCAAGATTTGTAGATTTACACTACGGCACATCCGAATTCCATCCCGAGGAGTTGTACAAGGTGGCCGAGATGCAGCTCTCCCTGATGCACGACGTCTTCTACACCAAGGCTGAGGTGATACACACTTGGTATGGCCTCTGCGTCCGTGTGTTGTCGATACTAGGCACAACCACTGCATTAGTGCTATTTCTTCTACCGGGTGATCATCATAAGGATAATCACAGTAGAATAGACATTGTTGTCACTTATGTGCTGTTAGTTGGGGCTGTCACTCTAGAGATCACGTCTGCGTTGAGGGCCATGTTCTCGAGCTGGACATGTGCCTCCCTGGAGCAGCGGGAAAAAGGAAGAAATGTATGGCACTTTCTTGCCTCTCTCCGCCGTCTCGTCCATGTGGCAGATTGGAGGAGAAGGTACTGGGCGGGTTCCATTGGGCAACACAACTTGCTTGAGTTGTGCTCCCATTGCTGGGCCAGCAAACGCAGCAAGATGGCAAGATGGTTGGGAGTCGAAGACCCGTGGAACACATTTGCTTACTCGTTCTCCATCCCCGTCTCGGAGAGCATCAAGGATCTGTTGGTGTCTCAAGTGCTCAAGAGTGCTGAAGACATCTCAGATTCCAGCCCAGATCACATCCATAATTCACGAGGTCGGGCGGTGCTCAAGAGCTGGAAATTGTATGAGGAGCTTGGTTGGAGCGTCGACGACACTGTGTTTGATGACAGCATCATCGTTTGGCACATCGCAACTGGCACCTACCTCTATTGGTACCAGAAGCAAGCAAAGGACAGCCTCCACCAGGACGATGCGCAAGTGCTGGCTCATGCAACGGCAGCTCAGGGGCTCTCAAACTACATGGTTTTCCTTCTTGCTGCGCGCCCCTACATGCTACCTCCACCTGCAAGCCGCAATGCTTATGTCCACGTGTGCAATTTTCTGACATTTCTTAAGAAATCACAAGAGGATCTAGCAAAGTTACTACACAGAAATGGGGATCGTTTGAATACTAGATCTGATATTACGGTAGACTCAGATAGAAGCTCAGGTGGCACCACACGGTACAGGAAAACAATGAACAGCGGAACACAGCTTGGAGCAAAACTCATCAGCATGCAACAAAAGGGTTTGCCCCCTGCTGATATGCTAAAGATGATCAGCCAGGTCTGGGTGGAGATGCTGTGCTATGCAGGTCATCGATGTAGCGCGTATTCTCATGCAAAGCAGCTCAGTAATGGTGGCGAGCTCATCACCATCTCGGCCCTTCTAATGGAGCACATCAGACGACGAACATCCATGGCTTAGCGACCGTAACTACCCGAAGATAATCCTGAAATACTAAATACGATAGTAGCGATGGTACCCTTTTTCAAATGCGTGGAAATATGCCATATCTGTTCAGCTAAATGTCATTCTTCAGTGCACCTTTAACTTTTATTTTTTATTCTTTTAGATAATGGGAAAAATGCATTAATCCCAACCTTAGTTCTCAAAAAAGAGTTACGGGGAATTACAAGCACCGAATAACTCGGCCATCATAAAACTTTTACAATAGTCATGGTTAAAAAACAGTAGCATTTCCACTCTACGTCTTTATTATCTTCCAATACAACACCGGCTCTATAAGACTAATAGAAAGCATCTTCACGGCAACTCCAAAGAGAATTCAGAGTAGTTGGCAATGATGGAGATCTGGCACCACCATGCGACGACAAAATTCCACATGAGGGGCCATGTCAAGTTGACGACGAGAATTGTCTATCGAGCGCATGCCATAAAACCATGTATTGGCGACGATAGATGGGATCTTACACGATGGCGTGGAGAAATCACCCCTAGATCTGAATTGGACCTGTCGCAGAGCTGGGTTGGACGATCACCAGCAATTGTCCTATGTGCAGTAGAGCACATCACCATTGTTTCAAAACAAACGCCATTATACGTTGTTCACCGGGTTGCAGCAAAAGAGGGATAAGAAATTCCCCCGCTGCAATAGAGAGGAAAGGAATGCCACGATTGGCTTCTTCTTCCTTGTAGGGCATGGCTGCCGCCGCGTGCTCGAGCATCCACAAAGGGATGGGATCCACACGGAGGAGATGTTCCACCGACCCTGATCTGATGAAGATCATTTACGAGATCCACCATGGCATCAGTCAACAAGTGGGAGACCTCAAATTGATGTGAGAGAAGAGGCTCGGGGGAGGGGGGACCAGGATGGCGGGGGACCTCAAATTAACTTCTTTTTTTAATGGAAAGTGCACTTTTTACATTGATTATTTGATTATGACATATCTATTTAGTTAAACTTGACAAATTGCAAGAGAAAGAATGGGTTCCCTAGACAAAGGAAAAGCTAAATCACAACTGAGTGTTTAAGGTTCCGACCGAGCAACACCAGAATTTTGACGGCTCACGTTTGTTGAGATTTGTGCTTTATTAGTGTTGGAGTATAAGTAAATTGTCCATCTTTCCTCATCAGCTTAGGCTTTTGGGTGAATTGGTTGGTGCATGCAACTCAATATGGTATCGGAGCCACAGGTCTCGAGTTCGAATCCTGGCTGGCGCGATTTATTAAATAATTTGCAGCCCACTCCAATATCTCACGTTGCGGCCTAAGGGAGTCTGCACGTGAGAGGGAGTGTTGGAGTATAAGTGAATTGTACACCTTTCCTCATCAGCTTAGCCTTTTGGGTCAACTGATTGTTGCATGCAACTCAATAATTAGGAACTAGTCAACCTACTCGCGCATGCGTAGTTAGTCTTGATATCTTTTTTTTATAAATAAATTAATTTTGTTTTGGCCTTTGTACGACGCATTGTGTCAATAAAATTATTAAATTATTTATTCAAACAGTAACTCATCAAAAAAGGCAAATTTTTTTTATCTTAATTGTATACGAAGTGATGGGAGTTTGTTTTTCTTCACTTATATAAAGGATTTTTCTCAGATATTTTCCTTTTGTCTTCAATTATATTGAGTTAGAGATTCCATAATTTTTCAAAAGTAGAACTATTTTTGTTAGCTCGAGCACAATGGTTGTGGATATGGGTGCGTTGGCCACTCACACAATTGGAAGTTAAAATACAAAAACATTAAGCGGTCGCTGCAGAATATGATCTTGAGGCTTCATTTTCTACGTCAAAGGTGGATTAGTGTACGAGGAACATGTCGAGGTTTAACTCGACGAGTAAACTATATGGCTCCACACGGATCATGAACTCGATGATGCAACATAAGAACACACTAAGATTTTAGACAGTTTCAGGTCCCCTCATATTGAGAGTAACAAACTTACGTCCTGTATGAATTGTACCGCCGATGATTGTGATTGCGATTGTCTTTGTAGGGGGTACCTGCCTCTCTTTATATATCGGGGAGGCAGAGTTACATGCGGAACCCTAGTCGGTTACAAGATTCCACTATATGGAAACTCTATCCCTAAGGAAACTCTATCCCTAAGCTTCTTTAACAATATAGAGTCATACTCGGTCGGTCTTGTACTTTCCTTGGGAATTACTCCAAGAAGTCCGTTAAATTGACCGCCTCGATTTCCTTGGCAGTCTATGACCGCTTCGGTACACTCGTATCGGTCGGACACCACTTTGTGGGCCCTCTCAACCAATCGCACTCCTTTGATGAGTCACCATATCTTTGACAAACAATCCCCCGAGTTGCATATACCCATAGGATATGTATTTGAGAGCAACTCCCGAGTAATTTTTTATTTTTCCTTGAATTTGTCTGATCAATTTCTTCTGCATGTTGGACTAATTCCAATGCTAAAATTAAAAGAACTCCATCTTCTGAAATATCTTCTGCGCGTGGTCTTTTGAAAGCCAAATAATTAATCTTTTATTCTTGATAACACCTAATTAACCTGTTGCGGGCTACTCTTTGTTTTTTTTTTGATAAAACAGGAGGAGCCCGACTCCTATTGAACTTTTATTAACTCAACAAAAAGTCATACAATATACAAAAATAGAGAAGAAGAAAAACCAAAAGAAGAAAACTAAAATCAGATTGTGCTGAGCCATTCTTCAATTTTAGGGAAGTATTTCTTCTTAGCTCTGTGTAGCAGGAGCTTGAATTCCTTTTTGAAACTTTCTTTGCATGCAGCAATAGTAGGGTCAACATTATCAAAGATCCATTTATTTCTGATCACCCAGATTGACCATGTCGTCAAGATGATGATTTCCATTGCAAAAGGTAATCTGAGTTGGCGCCTGATTACTTTAATAATATGCAGAGGATTGCTATTAGATCTTGGCAGTTGTATCCCTACTATATTCCAGCAGAGCTTTGCAAAATTACACTTTAGAAAAAAGATGATACAAAGTTTCTTCCCTTTGCAAGATACACATCTCACAGGTATATGAATCAAGAATCATATTCCTTCTTCTTAGCATTCCCCTTGTGTTTACTCTATCTTTGAGGATCAACCAAAAAATTCCCTGTGTTTCATTTGGCACGATGATTTCCAAAGCCAATTATGAGCTGGATGAACCTCCAAATGCCCCATTAATCGATGGTAAAGTTTGGATGAGGAGAAATGCTTGGATCCCCAAATATATTGCCACACATCTGGATCCTCTGACAACTCCAAATTTTTGAGAATTATCAGAAATTGGTTATACTGCTCATATGCCTCAACCGAAAGAGGGAGATGAAAGAGCTCATAAGGGTCCATTTGAATAGCTGAATGCAATGAAATGTTTTTATTTTTGACAAAGGAGAACAACTCTGGAAAGTCATATTGGAGCACTGATCCCTGCCATTGATCAACCCATAATTGTATTGTTCTACCATCCCCTGGAATTGGAATTGCAATTCCTTTATATTGATCATAAAGTTTCAGAATGTCTCTCCACCAGAACGATCTTTTTTACTATTACCAGGCGATTTCCCTGAACTATAATATGCTACTCTTTGTCCTTCCATCGGCTGGCCTTGGTAGGACACCCCATCCCCGGTCCCTATTTTTTTCTCTTATCCGTGGATAGTATCCCACAACTAAATAATCATACCTAAATCGTAAACAATTTTCACATTTTTTAAATATTTTCCAAGGCCAATATAATACAAGATTTATATGCTCTTTGTGCCGTTATGATTTCGCTAACATAGAATTAATGAACACTGCCATTTCTTGTCTGGACGGAAAAAGTGTCCATTTGCTTGCAGCCGTGCCGGGTATCTTTTTTTTTTATCGGGGTGCCGGGTATCAGATCACCTGATGATGAGCGGTCGAGCACGTTTTGTCTTTCTCTAATGCCTTAACCATACAGGAGGGATCGCACCAGGTTCTGTCACTCATAGCCGTCTTTTTCTAATGCCTTAACCATATTGGAGGCATGGCACTAGGTTCTGCCACTCGTATCCGTTATAAATACATGTTTCAGTTGACTATAAAATGCATTAGAACTTACATTTCTCCTTAGGTGCCCAATACTTGCATCCAAATTTTGGTCATTTTGATAAAAAAAAATGGTCATTTGTTTGTAGTAGCTGCAGCTGGCCGGTGGTAATCGCTCTACGTATGTAAGTTATTCTATATATCTACACAGTAGCTGTTTGACATTACATATGCTTCACTTTTTAAATCACTACAAAATAACTAACGACATTTCCCAATGTTATATTTTGTTCACAATTGATTGATTGTGCGGTACATTTTGCGTAGATTTTAGTATGGAGATTTTTTAGCATCAGCAATCTTTTTCTTGTGTTTGCTCTCACTAAAAATACGTTGATGATAATACTATAAATGCTATATCTGCAGTTGACAAAATCCTAAAACAGAAAAATAAGACATAAGACATATGCCCATCAATCCTAAGTGCTATTGATCTAATTATTAATAGCAAAGCATACCTTAATAGCCTTGCGATCCTTCTGTTAAATGTCCTTGTGTACACAATATTTATCAGGCTTCATGTAGTCTTGCGTCGTGAATCATGAACATAAACTGGCTGATCTAAAGTTGATAAGCGAGTTTTATCATGAACGTCATATGTGGTGTACACAATGATCAATCGTAAAGTACAATAATAAAGGGGAAAGTGTGGATAGATTCCAGCATTTCTCAGCTGTAAAGTTGAATTTGTGCTAGCTGATGTTTTTGTAATTTTTCACAAATATGACTAATCGAGCATTGGCTCTTATACTGCGTGTATGTTTCCCTTGCTTAATGACATGATAGATTAAGATACATGGTAAACATCCTTTTTTTTCATATTTGTATATGATATGAATCCTATATACAGATCCTTGTGTTACTAATCTTTACTATCAAATCAATGGACTCTTGCTTAAATCTTGACCATTAGATGTCCATAAAATTCAACGGTTGATATTTTGTCTTTTTTTAGATTAATGTGGTAATTTCTTGGTCTTGAGAGCGAACATGGTGACTCCTTTTAACCTTCTAATATAAAGATAATAGATAGATGACATGATAGATTGAGATATACGATCTGAGTTTGTGTAACAAAATTAGCTGATCGGCCTCCTAGAGAGATTAAAATAATCTTTTATTACTCCTTCCGTTCAACAAAACCCGTGGCTTTTGAGAAAAGCGCGAAAACCGATAATAAGTAAGGGGTAGCAACTGCTGTTGCATCAATTGCTTTTACCTTGTCTCATACGCATCCCTTTTTGCTTCTTCCCCGAACATTGCATTTTTCCTTTCCAAATACTCTCAGTGCAGGAAACAACAGTAATCTTTGTTTATCCCCACCGCTCTTTGATGATTTTCTTTAAACTGAGAAAAATTTGTGGGAAGAAACTACTTAATTAAGATGTTCAAGTTTCTAGAGAAACTAAAAAAAAGCACAGGTAGTTTTTTTATTTCTCTCTTATTAGACATGCCATTATCACCATGATGAACTCAGAAGAGTAATATTTTGGTGTGATGTATGTACGTTCTGGTGACTCTTGGAAATTGTTAATAGTGCAACCTTTCTTTACTGGGTACATTTTCCTTGTATTGTGTTCATAATTCAGGATATATATATTGATATGTAGACATCAGTTACATCAAATAGAAACAGCATATGGTATGTCATAGTTCTACAAACAATCAATCTTTGATATTGCTATTATATATGTGTGTTTTATAGCTATCACCATCTCATCTGCAATTTAAGTTGATTTTACTTGTTAATCAGGAAAATAAAATAGTAAATCTAATAAAGTACTCCTCCGTTCAAGAATATAAGGATTTGTTGACTTTCTGATTCCTCGTTTGACCATTCGTCTTATTCAAAAATTTTATGCAAATACAAAAATAAAAATGACGTATTTAAAATATATCTAAATTCGATTACTACGGAGGTATTAATGATGTTTACTATTTAATTAGCGAGTATTTGTTTTCCATAGCAATGCACGAGCATTCACCTAGCTAGTCATATATTACTAAATTATAAATTATTTAACTTAGCACAAATGCTTGATGCCACGATTATTATTTCAGAAGAAGGTCATGCATATATGGCAGGAGAACAAGTGGTGCAGCTGTGGAAGGAATGGGGTCTTGAAGCGCTCGTGCTGCTCAGCTTCACACTCCAGGTTGCTCTCCTCATCTTGGCGGAGTTCCGCCGCAGCGTGGACTCCGGCGTGCTAATAAGGGCCTTCCTCTGGGTGGCCTATACGCTGGCCGACTCGACGGCGATATACGTCCTCGGCCATATGTCAGTCACCAGCAGGTCGCCCGAGCACCATCATCATCAGCTGATGGCGTTCTGGGCGCCGTTCCTGCTGCTCCACCTTGGCGGGCAGGACAGCATAACGGCCTACGCCATTGAGGACGACGAGCTATGGCTGCGCCACCTGCAGACGCTAGCCGTTCAGGTCGTCGCCGTGGCCTACGTCCTCTACGAGTCTTTCGCCGGCCGGTCATCCTCGCTTCTTGTGTCTGCTACAATCATCATGTTTGCGGTCGGTGTCGCGAAATACGGAGAGCGGGTCTGGGCACAGAAGTGCGCCGCTAGCATCTCCTTCCGTGGAAACAGAATCGAAGGCTTGGCCCTTGGGCCATTAAGAGGTCAGGGCACGGAACGCCTGCTATCCATAGCCCACCGTTGTTTAGGTTTAGCTATCCCCATGCATGGGGCTGCTGACGTGGGGGTTGACCTCTGTAGACATACCCACTTCGTTATCTGATGCGGAGTTGTACAAGGTGGCCGAGATGCAGCTCTTCCTGATGCACGACATCTTCTTCACTAAACTCGATCGAGGTGACGCACACTTGGTGTGGCTTCTGCATCCGTGTGTTCTCGTCGCTGGGCACAGCAGTCGCATTATATTAGCACTGTTTCTTCTACTGGATCTGGATGATTACTATTACGACAGGGACAGTCCTTACAGTAGTGGAGTGGTAGACCTTGCCATCACTTATGTCCTGTTAGTAGGAGCCGTCGTCCTCGAGATCACATCGGCGCTGAGGGCCATGTTCTCGAGCTGGACAGGTGTCCGCCTAGACAGGAGATGTAATGTATGTCAGTTCCTTGCCCGCATCGTCAGGTCGCTCCGCCGCCTTGTTCGTGCCGCAGATTGGAGGAAGGCGTACTGGCCGCGTTCCATCGGCCAGCTAAACTTCCTTCAGTTGTGCGCTCCGAGCAAATGCAGCAAAATCGCAAGATGGCTGGGAGCCGAGGGCCCATGGAACACCTTTGCTTACTCTTTCTCCGTCCCCGTCTCGGGGATCATCAGGGAGGTGGTGGTGTCTCGAGTGCTCCAGAGCGATGAAGGCCCACCGGACTCGAGCCCAGATCACATCCTTAACTCACGGGGCCGGGCTGCGCTCAAGAACAAGAGTGGGAGACTGTATGAGGACCTACGCTGGAGCGTCGACGACTTGGCCTTTGATGAGAGCATCCTCGTTTGGCACATCGCCGCTAGCATCTACCTCTGTTGGCACAAGAAACAAGCAAAGGCCGGGGATGGCTGCGCAGCTGCAGGATCTTGCAGAGGCGGCCGAGGGGCTCTCCAATTACATGCACTTCCTGTTTGTTTCTGGGGATCTAAGGCATCGACTTAGCTAGAGTAGCATGCTTCCTATTCGTCCTGATCTGAGAGAGAGAGAGGGAGAGGGGTTACCGGAGATATGGATCGGGTGGCGATCCGTCTGTTAGACGTTAAGATTCTGGCTTGTATATTGTGTATGAGTTGTGTAGTAGTCTACTAGGATTCCTAGTTGTAGTCTAAACCAACTCTGTAATATCTGTTAACTCCATGTATATATATATTGAGCGGCTAGCCCGGCTTGGGCTATCGCAGTTTATTCCATCTAACATGGTATCCAGAGCCTCTCCTACCTGTTAGACATCTAGCCGAGTTCCCTACCCCGCCGATTCTTCATTGTTTCGTCGGGTCTTCAAGTTCTCGTCTACTCCAGCGATCACATCGTCGACGTCGACATGGCTTCAACATCCAGCCCCTCCGTCATGCAGATCATCGGGCACCCTGTGTCCGAAAAGCTTACCAGGGATAATTTCCTGGTGTGGAAGGCGCAAGTTCTGCCGGCTGTGCGTGGAGCGCAGCTAGTCAGCTACCTCGACGGCTCCAAGAAGTCACCTCCGCGTACTCTTATTGTCGAGACGGCTGACAAGAAGACCGAGGAGGCTCCAAACCCGGATTATATCCAGTGGATTGCTCAAGATCAGATCGTGCTTGGGTATCTCAACTCTACATTGTCCAGAGAGGTCCTATCTCAAGTTGCACGGTTTGAAACTGCTTCTGAGGTATGGAAGCACCTTACCACCATGTTCTCTTCCGTATCGAAGTCTCGCATTATTCAACTTCGTGCGCAGCTGGCTCGAGAGAGGAAAGGTGATCAATCTGCAACTACATATTATTCCAAGATGACAGCATGGGCCGATGAACTCGCCTCTGCTGGGAAACCTCTTGATGACGATGAGATCATCTCCTATATCCTCACGGGATTAGATGCTGATTATAATCCGTTTGTGTCCTCTGTCACTCGGGATGTTGATATTACCTTGAGTGACCTATATGCACAGCTACTTGCGTTTGAAGCACGCTTGGAGTCACAAAACGACGGCCAACAGTTCACATCTTCAGCTAATGCCGCCTCTAGGGGTCGAGGCCGTGTACGTGGAGGTCGCGGTCGCACTGGAGGTCGTGGTGATCAAGCGGGCGCTGGTCGTGGCAATTCAGGCAAGAGCAAGTTGAAGTGTCAGCTATGTGGATACAAAGGGCACATGGTTCAGACTTGCTATAAGCGGTTTGATCGCAATTTTACTGGTGAAGAGGCTGCGGCTGCATGGCACAAGTCTGCGAACAGTGTGGCGTCATCGTATGGTGTGGACACTAATTGGTATTCGGATACAGGTGCCACAGATCATATAGCATCAGAACTCGAGAAGCTTACAACACGAGAGAAATATCAAGGTCATGATCAAGTACACACCGCTAATGGCAAAGGTATGAGAATTGTTCATGTTGGTCATGCCTCCTTTCGCACTCCCTCTCGTGATTTACTTCTCTGTAATGTTCTTCATGTCCCTAGTGCTCAGAAAAACCTCGTCTCTATTCATCGTCTTACCTCTGATAATAATGCTTTTGCCGAGTTTCACCCTGACTTTTTCTGTTTCAAGGATCGTCGTACGAAGGAGATCCTCCTTCACGGTAGAAGCATCAGGGGTCTCTATCCAATTCCAGACCAAGCTATTCAGGCGCTTAGTACCACCAAGTCCTCACCTGTCCAATGGCATTGTCGTCTCGGTCACCCATCGTCGGTCATAGTCAATAAAGTTCTTTCGAGTCTAGGTCTTTCTTCTACTAAAGAGTCTAGTTCTATTTGTGATGCTTGTCAGCAGTCCAAAAGTCACCAGCTACCATACACACATGTTCATAATAGATCTCGTGCACCTTTAGATTTGATCTTCTCTGATGTTTGGGGTCCTGCCCCTCAATCTGTTGGTCGGCACAAATATTATGTAACTTTTGTGGATGATTATAGTCGTTATACTTGGATTTATTTGCTTAAGAAAAAGTCTGCTGTCTATCAAGTTTTTCTGAATTTTCAACAAATGGTTGAGCGACTCTTTAATAAGAAGATCATCTCTGTTCAAACCGACTGGGGAGGCGAATTTCAAAAACTTCATCCTTTTTTTGAGAAAATTGGTATTCTTCACCGTGTCTCGTGCCCCTATGCACATCAACAAAATGGTTTGATCGAACATAAACACAGGCATATTGTAGAAGTTGGTCTCTCCCTTCTAGCTCATGCCTCCATGCCACTTAAATTTTGGGACGAAGCCTTCCTTAGTGCTGCCTATCTCATTAATAGAACTCCCTCTCGTGTTCTTGATTACCGTTGTCCACTTGAATGTCTCTTTGATGAGAAGCCAAGTTACTCTTTTCTTCGGATTTTTGGGTGTGCCTGCTGGCCCAATCTCCATCCATATAATCAGCACAAGCTTCAATTTCGTTCCAAACAGTGTGTTTTTCTTGGCTATAGCATCCTTCACAAAGGCTACAAGTGTCTTGATGTTGCTACAGGTCGTGTTTATATTTCTCGTGATGTTGTGTTTGACAAGACTATTTTTCCCTTTGCAACTATGCATTCAAACGCTGGTGCTCTTCTCAAACCCGAGATTCATCTTTTGTCTCCTACTCTTCTCAATCCTGTTTTACAATCGAGGGATGCAATCGAGTATGATCACGTGAATAATTTTTCAACTAACCAGGCTGACGTTGTTTCTGAGCTCTCTGGTGCACAAGTTCAGGAGGAATCTGGTGGAAATTCGGGTGAAAATTGTGCGGTACACCCTGCTACAACTGGTGCTGACTCCTCTCCGCTATACGACGCTTCTCGTGCTAATCCTGAGGATGATCCGCTCCCAATTCAAGGCACTGTGTCCCCTGGCCTGGCCTTGCCTGTCTCCTCAGGATTGGTGTCTGCTTCGGCCCATGCGTCTGCAGGTACTCCTTCAGGATTGCTGTTAGACCCGCTCCCAGTTGCCAACCCTATTGCTGCGCCTGGCACTTCTATGCCTCAGATTACTTCGCCCACGTCTACTGCTGGATCGGTGTTGTCTCCAGCATATTCGCTTCCTTCTGCTTCTCAGGCTGCTGATCAATTGGTCATTGGGCCACGTACTCGTCTGTCTCATGGGCTTCGTCAGCCACGTGTTTTCACAGATGGGACAGCACGTTATGAAACCAAAAAGGGTCATATTCGGTTTGCTAATCTTGTTACCAGTGAGCCTTCGTCATTGCATGAGGCCTTAGCTGATGAAAAGTGGCGGTTGGCAATGGATGAGGAGTACGCAGCATTGATGCGCAATGAGACATGGCATCTTGTTCCTCCATGCAAAGGTATTAATGTTATTGATTCTAAGTGGGTGTATAAAATCAAGAGAAGACAAGATGGCTCCATAGAACGCTACAAGGCTCGTCTCGTAGCCAAAGGTTTTCGACAACGCTATGGCATTGATTATGAGGAAACTTTTAGTCCGGTGGTCAAAGCAGCTACAATTCGGTTAATTCTTTCGTTAGCTGTCTCACGAGGATGGCATATTCGGCAACTAGATGTCAAGAATGCGTTTTTACATGGCATTCTGGAGGAGGATGTTTACATGCGGCAACCACCTAGCTATGAAGATCCCAAGCGGCCATCAGCTATTTGCAAACTTGATAAAGCATTGTATGGTCTAAACCAAGCTCCAAGAGCATGGTTTTCTCGTCTCAGTCAGAAACTTGCTCAACTTGGTTTTCAATCTTCCCATGCGGATGTGTCTTTGTTCTTTTATCATAAAGATGGAGTCACCATATATCTACTTGTTTATGTAGATGACATAATAGTGGTTAGCTCTACATCTTGTGCTATTGACAAGTTGCTTCAAGCTCTCCAGGTTGATTTCGCCCTTAAAGATTTGGGGTTTATTCATTATTTTCTGGGCATCGAAGTCACTAGACATGGACAGGGTTTGATTTTATCTCAAGGCAAGTATGCTGCTGATTTGCTTGCACGAGTTGGCATGAAAGGGTGTACACCAGTAGCTACTCCGATCTCCATATCTGATAAATTATCAGCTCATGTTGGGGAGCCGCTCAATGCTGAGAATGCCACACGATTCAGGAGCATCGTTGGAGCATTGCAATACCTTACATTGACACGTCCAGATATCGCTTTTGCTGTAAACAAAGTTTGTCAATTTCTCAACTCTCCAACATCTCTTCATTGGACTGCAGTGAAACGTATCCTCCGATATCTGAATCAAGATCTTCGTCTTGGGTTACATATTGCTCCATCCAAGTCATTGCAAGTAAGTGCTTTTTCTGATGCTGACTGGGCTGGATGCCCCGATGATAGGAGATCGACAGGGGGTTTTGTGGTTTGTCTTGGTCCAAATATAATATCGTGGAGTTCACGAAAACAGGCCACTGTTTCTAGATCGAGCACCGAAGCAGAATATAAGTCTTTAGCTAATGCTACAGCTGAAGTAATTTGGATTCAGACTTTACTTCGTGAATTACGGTTGCCTCAACCAAAAGCAGCTATATTGTGGTGTGACAATATTGGTGCTACTTATCTCTCAGCAAATCCAGTTTTTCATGCTCGGACTAAGCATATTGAAGTTGATTATCATTTTGTGCGAGAAAGAGTGCAACAAGGATCACTAGATATTCGTCATATTGCATCAGCCGATCAAGTTGCTGATGGTCTTACTAAGCCGCTCAATGCTGTCTTGTTCAGAAAATTCAAGTTCAATCTCAATCTACTTAGTGGCTAGTATGTTGAGATTGAGGGGGTGTGTTAGACGTTAAGATTCTGGCTTGTATATTGTGTATGAGTTGTGTAGTAGTCTACTAGGATTCCTAGTTGTAGTCTAAACCAACTCTGTAATATCTGTTAACTCATGTATATATATATTGAGCGGGTAGCCTGGCTTGGGCTATCGCAGTTTATTCCATCTAACACCGTCGAGGAAGAGGACGGCGCCATCTGCGTCGTCAAGGCGGGCGCGGTGGAGTTGGTGAGGGCCAGCGAACTCATCGCCGGTGCCGATCCAGATCCGCTCCCTGCTTCGGTGCCCACCATGTCCAGCGCAAGAACGGACTCGAACCAGAGGGCGAGCGCGTCCGTTGAGGTGGCGGCGGACGTCGTCGTGGCGGCGGTGACGGGACTTCCCGTGACTGGCTGCGCGACCTAGATCGGTAGGCTTCTGGTGATGTCGGTGGGGTGCTGGCGGCCCGGGTGAACCTCGTACCGCGTGCCCCGGCCCCCACCTTCTTTTTATATTGCGCGAGTGTCACGGGGGCCCACCAACCATTAGGGTTTGGGCGCCCCGATCGGGCGCGTGTTGGGCTGCTGGATCTGTCTAACAATCTCCCCCCGGATCTCTTTTCTGTATCTATCCCATCATGGATTAACCCATAGGACATATCTCGTCGTCACGGCTAAACGCCGATAGACTCAACAGCCACTATACGTATCTCCATTCAGCGATAGAGTTATTCTGTTGGGCCACTGAGTCCAAAGATCATAAGGCTTCCCTCAAACCCATGCCGGCTACGTGCTCCGTGAACACGCTGGGTGGAAGGCCTTTCGTAAGCGGATCCGCGAGCATTCTCTCCGTTACGATGTGCTCGAGACTTATTGTTTGATTTTAGACTTTATCTTTCACAACATAGAACTTAATGTCAATGTGTTTGGTAGCACCACTTGACTGGTTGTTGTGAGCATACATGACTGCGGGCTCATTGTCGCAGTACAACTTTAGTGGTTTCTCAATGCTATCAACCACTCTTAAACCGGGTATGAATTTCTTCAGCCGGTTAACCTGTCCCATGGCTTCATAGCAAGCTATGAATTCTGCATACATGGTCGACCCTGTTGTGATACTCTGTTTGGAGCTTTTCCACGAAATAGCTCCTCCAGCCAGGGTGAACACGTATCCTGAAGTCGATTTCGTGTTATCCTTTACAAAGTCTGAATCCGAGTACCCCACAACCTGGAGTGAGTCTGTTCTCCGATATACCAACATGAGGCCTTTTGTGCCTTGCATATACCGCAAGACTTTCTTAATTAATTTCCAGTGCTCGGGCCTGGATTACTCTGAAATCTACCGAGCAACCCGGTGACAAAGGCCAAGTCCGGTCGTGTGCACACTTGCGCATACTGTAAGCTTCCGATAGCTGAAGCATACGGTTTTGACTTCATCTTGTCAATCTCATATCTGTTTTTGCGTTTCTGTCAATCCCCAAATTTCTCTCCCTTGGCTATAGGGACAGGTGTGGCTTTACAATTATGCATGTTGAATTTCTTCAACACCTTCTCTATATAAGTTTTCTGGGATAGTCCCAATGCGTACTTCTTCCTATCTCGGTGAATCTCTATGCCCAAAACATACGAGGCTTCACCAAGATCTTTCATATCGAAATGTGAGGATAGAAATCTCTTTGTCTATTGTAGTAGACTGATATCACTACTCGCCGATAGTATATCATCTACGTACAAGACTAGGAAAATGAATTTTCCATTCTTAAATTTTGCATAAATGCAATTATCCTCAACATTCGCTTGAAAGCCGTGTTTCTTTATTGTGCCATCAAACTTCAAGTACCACTGTCTTGAAGCTTGCTTTAATCCATAAATGGATCTCTTTAAACGGCATCCTATTTTTTCCTTTCCTTCCACGACAAAACCTTTCGGTTGAGCCATGTACACTCTCTCTTCTAGATCCCCGTTAAGGAACGCCGTTTTTACATCCATCTGATGTAATTCTAAATCAAAATGCGCTACAAGAGCCATTATGATTCGGAAAGAATCTTTACAAGAGACTGGAGAAAAGGTCTCATTGTAATCAATTCCTTCCCTCTCGTGTGAAGCCCTTCGCCACAAGGCGTGCCTTAAATTTCTCTATATTCCCTCTAGAGTCATATTTCGTCTTGTAGACCCATTTGCAGCCTACTTGTTTTGGCTCCTTTAGGAATATCTGCTAGGTCCCAAACATCGTTGAGACTCATAGATCTAATTTCATCTTTCATGGCCTCCAACCATTCGGATGAATGAGCACTCCTCATGGCTTCTTCATATGAGGTGGGATCATCCTCCATATGAAATTCTTCTGTATTATACAATACATAATCACTGCTGATAGTAGGTTTTCTGATTCTTTTAGGTCTGCTAGGACCTTCATCAGCTGGCACAATTTCTGGTTGGGGTTCTTGTGGAACCTCCTCCTTTGGTTCATCATCGTCCGTAGGAGGCTGCTACAGCTCCCCTTCATCCGTGGCGACAGCCTCTGCGGGATCCTGAAGGACATGTTCCTCATTGATGATGGGTGGAGTGACAACAGGTGTTGGCATTGCAACGTCACGCATCACAGGCGCAACATCAACAAGTAGTGAGAAGAAAGGCTCTTGACTCATAAAATCGGGTACGTATACCTGTTTCTCCTCAAGATCGATTTCTCTCGCTATCATGCTCCCCCGATCATGTCATCCTCCAAGAAGACGGCATGTCTGGTTTCTACAAATTTTGTGTATCTGTTAGGGCGGTAGAAACGGTATCCCTTGGACTTTTCTCGGATAGCCAATAAAATGGCAACTAACTGTCTTCGGATCCAACTTCCCAAGATGCTGGGTTAAATAGCTTGGCCTCTGCCGGACTCCCCCACACGCGGAGGTGAGCTAGCGAAGGCACTCTACCAGTCCATAACTCGTACGGTGTTTTGGGCACCGACTTTGTTGGAACTCTGTTGAGAATATAAATGACGGTTTTTAAAGCCTCCATCCATAAACCCAATGGGAGTGTGGAGTAGCTCATCATGCTACGAACCATATCCATTAATGTACGGTTACGCCTTTCCGTCACTCCATTCTGTTGTGGCTCGCCCGGTGTGGAATACTGGGCAACTATGCCATTCTCTTGTAGGAACCTTGTAAAAGGTCCCGGGACTTGTCCATAAGACGTATGACGACCGTAGTACTCCCCTCCACGGTCTGATCTCACAATCTTTATCTTTAAATCATGCTGATTTTCAACTTCTGCTTTAAATATCTTGAATTTATCCAATGCTTCGATCGCTCTTTAATTGGATAAATGTAACCAAAACGGGAGTAATCAGTCCGTGAATGTTATGAACGAGTCATAACCATCCACGCTCTTTACGGGAAAAGGTCCACAAATATCTGTGTGGATTATCCGTAAAATTCCCGTACTGCGTTTTGCATCTTTCTTAATTTTCTTAACGAATTTCCCTTTAATGCATTCAATGCATTGTTCTAATTTAGAGAACTCTAACGTTGGAAGAATCTCATTCTTCACAAGTCTCTCAATTCTTCCCCTCGAAATATGGCCTAAGCGACAATGCCATAATTTCGATGAGACGGGTTGAGTTCTCTTTCTCTTTTTATTCTTTTTCTTTTTAGATGACGAGGGCGTATCATCATTCTCATCATGCAAATCAACATTTGCATCTTGCAAATCGTCATTTGCATCTTCTATCACATTCACATCATGACCAAGTGATAATAAGTAAAGCTTATCTTGTAAAGATGCAAAACCAATGCATTCATCATTAAACCATAATTCACACTTGCCATTACCAAAATGGCAATCATATCCATCAATATCCAAACGAGAGACACTAATTAAGTTTCTTCGCAATGAAGGTACATAAAAGACATCTCTAAGCCTAAGTATGAAGCCATCCGCAAGCTGTAGGTGAAGATCTCCCACGGCTTCCACCTTGGCTTCAACTCCATTGGCCACTCTAATGGAACCTTCGTTTCTTGCTGTTGCCCTCCTCGTTCGAAACCCTCGTATACAATTTGCAACATGAATAGTTGCTCCAGAATCAATCCACCAAGTGGATCTAGAATAATCAACATACAAGGATTCATTAACAAAAGTGATTAAGTTCTCACCTTGCTTTCTGTTCAGCATCATCTTGAGCCAATCTAGGCAGTCTTTCTTGTAGTGCCCCTTCTTGTCACAAGTGCATGCATTCATCTTTCTCCACTGTGGATCTGCCCGGATGCGGCTGATGCCTTGGACCCTTGGCCTTTGCATTGTTGGAGGGATACTTAGGGCCTTTGCCCTTGTTATCTTTCACATGGTTGATAGGATATCCACCATGTTGGTTCTTTATTCTGTCCTCCTCTTGAATGCAATTGGCGATAAGCTGGTCAAGCGTCCAATCATTCTCTTTCATGTTGTAGTTGCCAACAAGGTTGTCAAACTGCTTTGGCAAAGATAGCAACACAAAATGCTGCAGCAGCTTGTCATCAATGTTGATCTGCATGGGTCTCATTTTCTAAACCATCCCACTCATCTTGAGGATATGCTCTCTGACACCACCACCGGTGTACCTCTCATTTGTGAACTGCTTCAGCAGTTGAGTGGCATAAGTTACGGAAGAACCGGTGAACTGGTTCTCTATCCTCTTGAGGTATCCAGCAATGGTTTTCTCCTCCGGTATTGAGCCCAAGATAGCGGGCTCAATAGTATTCTTGACCAAGGCCAAGCACTTCTTGTTGTCTAGCACCCATCTCCTGTGCTCAATCGATACACGGAGATGGTGGGAGCATAATCCCTCTGTCTCTGTGCCTAAGAGTCATCGGACTCATCCGTGCCTCTCGACTAAAGCGAGCGGCTCTGTTGGGCATGGAGTGCTGACGACCCACTCTACCTCGCCACAAATGAAGGCGAGGTCGATCCTCCTCTTCCACTCTCCGTAGTTGTCGCCTTTCAGGACAGGGATGTCCTTAAGGCTACCCATCAAAGAGGATCCTGAAAACAACATGAAAAAAGTGAGAACAATAATCGCAATAAAACTACCATGCCATGTATTAAAAGTCTACATCACCGTTGGGCAGAAAATAGACAAATAATACATAAATGGTCTAATATGACATTGCAATGAACAACTTTGGTCAGTAAATCACAATGGCATATAGCAGAAATTAATGCTACTAAAAATTAAATTTCTCCCGTTGGTTCGAAATTTACTTTTAGAAAACATCAATTTAATCCCATAATTAATCTTGCAGCGGAAACATCTCTTAATTATGCATGAACAGTAGCTAAATAATCTGAAATTTTATTCTCTGTAAAATTATCTCGTTGGTTCAAAAATTACAGAGACAAAATTTAATCTAAAACATGCATTAAAAGCATTGAAATATCTGATAACAGGGAAAAAACTATTCTGAAAATTGCTACTGTTCTTATGCAAAGTTGAGCCCAAAACTTCTTTTCGCACGGCCCATACTCGTGCGTCTGTTGGCCCAAAAAATTCTGCGGCCCGCGAGCAAGCCTGCGGCCTAGACAGGCCGAGTGCAGCTGCGGCGGCCCAAAACCCCCTTTTTTTATTTTTTTTATTTACTGCGGCGGTCCACTTGACGCGTAAACGGCCCAACACTGGCCCATCCGCGGCAAGACTTGGCCCAACTCGCCATAGGAAAAACCCTTATGCCCCTTGGTTGGATCTCGGCCGTCCGGGTCAATCCAACGGCTCGGCGCGCATCTCGCTTGAACAAAAACGAGCAGCTCCACACCTGAAACCCTAGTCCCATTCATTTCTCGCTCGCTCCCACGGGCGCGCCGCTACGAGCGGAGCTCTGCTCGCGCACCGCCGGCGCGCCCGGCGTCTTGCTGCCGGCGCCGGCGGTGAGCTGCCCCTCGACGGCCCGCAGCCGCCCGCTGTCCACTCCCTCTTCTGCTGCTCCGCCCTTAACTCTGCTAGCTCGCGCCACGCGCTCGTGCGGGCGGAGCTTCTCCTTCCGCGCGCTCGCGGCCCGCAGCCGCCGGCGGCGGGTGAGGGGTGGCTCCGCGGCGCAAGCGCCGCCGTAGCCATGCCCCCTCCTCTGTTCCTCCGCTCTTTTCCTCCTCACTTCATTCCTCGAGCCTACACCCGACGAGCAACGCCCGTCGACGATGCCCGCCGGAGTGGCATCGTCGGTGCGTGAAGAGTGAAGGAAATCGAGAACGACACCGCCGCGAGGGCTTTCGCCGGCGCGCGCGCTCATCCGAGGATGAACGCGCCGCCGTCGAATGTCCTTGCGACGGTGTGCGTCGAGTCTGCGCCATGCCGGAGGGCAACAGCGGCGATCTGCGATGGTAAGATCCAGGTAGGTATCTTGATCCATCAAACTTCTCTGTTCGGGCGGGAGTTAGTGTTAGGTCTAGATCTAGGGTTAGGGTTCCGAGTTCTTTTACTGGATCTATTTCTTCTTCTCCGGCTACTCTAAAACTAATCGATGCGCGAGATGGCTCTGGTACCATTGTTTGTTTACGGGGATCTAAGGCATCGACTTAGCTAGAGTAGCATGCTTCCTATTCGTCCTGATCGAGAGAGAGAGAGAGAGGGAGAGGGGTTACCGGAGATGGATCGGGTGGCGATCCGTCGAGGAAGAGGACGGCACCATCTGCGTCGTCAAGGCGGGCGCGGTGGAGTTGGTGAGGGCCGGCGAACTCATCGCCGGTGTCGATCCAGATCCGCTCCCTGCTTCGGTGCCCACCATGTCCAGCGCAAGAACGGACTCGAACCGAGAGGGTGAGCGCGTCCGTTGAGGTGGCGGCGGACGTTGTCGTGGCGGCGGTGACGGGACTTCCCGTGATCGGGCTGCGCGACCTAGATCGGTAGGCTTCTGGTGATGTCGGTGGGGTGCTTGGCGGCGCAGGTGAACCTCGTACCACGTGCCCCGGCCCCCAGCTCCTTTTTATATTGCGCAGTGTCACGGGGGCCTACCAACCATTAGGGTTTGGGCGTCCTCGATCGGGGCGCGTGTTGGGCTGCTTGGGCCTTTGGGCCCAGCGTGGGAGATCTGTCTAACACTTCCTCCTTGTTGCACGCCCTTACATGCTACCTTTGCCTACAAGCATACTACCTCCTCCGTCGTCACGCCGCGACTGGTATGTCGACCTCAACCAGTTTCCATTTCAGGTAATGGGTAGAGTACCGGAGGATATAGCCAACAAACTACAGAGATATGGAACTGATATGATGGACTCCAAATCTAAGTTTCCAGCAGGAGTATACGAAGATGGCACCCCCACTGGTTGAAAATAATTAACAGAGCATCTGAGCTTGGGGCAATTCTCACCTGCGACGACACGCCTCCTGCTGACATGTTGAAGGTAATCATCCAAGTATGGGTGGAGATGCTGTGCTACGCAGCCCACCGGTGTAGCGCGCATTCTCATGCCAAACGGCTCAATAATGGCGGCGAACTCATCACCATCACTGCCATTCTAATGGAATACTCAAGACGACGGACATCTATGCGCTCCTAGCCTCCGCACCTAATTCTTTAATGTATGAAACCATGCCAGATAAGGCCAGTCTCAATGCAAAGTTCCATCTCACAGTTTCCAAGAATGCCACATCAGATCTGAAGATTTAATTTGATGTATGAAATAGTCTCTCTCAATACATAGTTATAGCATTAATTTAACACCTATTTGTTGCATTGAGGTTGGTCAAAACATGTTGGGATTAAACTCTATGTTCTCAATGCGAGTTTCAATGAAGTTTCATACCTATGAAACAGAGCTAAATGAGTTCCATCCCAATGAAACATGTTTGCTCAGTTTCATATTAATTGATATCTCACATCGTCTCTCTTGCTTATGTGGCACCTCATTTAATACTAATAATAAAACTCTCACTGAGACTGGGCTAAGAAAGATCTCAAGTACTTAATACAAAAAAGGTCCGAAATACACCCAACATGTATAATTTTGTCGAAACTAACCTTGTTCACAATACCAACTTGAGATCTTTCTTCAGGTCGAGCTCCTAGCACACACCTGAACCAAGTCGTGTTGCCCGATGGAGGGACCGCTTCATTTCGCTAATGAGCCGGCGGAGGGATGCGATAACGCGTTTCTTATTCCTAGCTTGTTCGCTGCTCCAAGAATCGGCATTTCTCTTTGCGTCCTTGGGTTCCGTGCCAAGAATCTTCCTTGATTGGTTGTTCATCTCGTTACTCCAGGAGGGCACAACCAAAACAATGCTAAGCACGTTTGAAGCAAGCTACGTAGGAACACTACTACAATATAGCTCTGTGGCAGCGGACTAAAAGGGCCTCGGTCGTGGACGTATTAAACGCCACTAAGGTCTCGTCACTATTTACATGGAAAATTAGTCGCGGCCCTAGGACCGCGACTGCCAGCCGGGGCGGATTAGCTTAATAAGGCGCCGGTGGCGATCTAGGGACCGCGACCGGTGCCGTTAACCTATTAACAAAAGAAGACGGGCCCCCTAGTGGGACCTGCCCTAGACGCCGCCGTCCTGTGCGTCGTTCCCTCCCGCCGCCGCGCGCCATTCTCGTTCCACCGCCTCACGTGGCCCGTGCTGCGGCACGCGGATGTGGAGGAGGACCCGCCACCTCCTCCGTTGCCGCCGCCGCCGGGAGCAGGAGGAGGAGGAGGAGGAGGAGGAGGAGGAGTCGCCGCCGCGGGGGGAGGAGGAGGAGAAGGATGAGTAGGCTCGACGCTGCCTTCTTCGCACCGCCCGATGGCGCCCGCGGCGGGGAGCTCGACGGGGCGTTGGCGAGGACCAACGCTCGCTGGGCCCAAGACCGCTGGTGGAGCCTGGCACGGCCCCGGCGGCGGCGACCCATGTCGGAGGAAGCGGAGGAGGAGGAGGAGGAGGTGGAGGAGAAGGAAGAGAGGCGGTTCCGCCCATATAACCTAACCCTAACCCTACAGGTGGCGGTGCGGCGCGGATAAGTGGCATTGCGGCGCTGCCCACCCACCTATTTATAGGAGGGTGCGGTCGGATGCAGCAGGCCAGCCTGTCAGGCCCGCAGCTAATTGTGTTGTGGGCCTTAGCTACGGGCCCGACAGGGTCCGCAACTGCTGCGCGCAGCTTAGCCGCGGACCTTGGGCCACCTGTGTCCGCGACTACTTTCCACCCTTAGTCATGGACACAGCTTTGTGCACCATTTAGCGGCAAACGCTTCACGGGACCGCCACCGTGGCAAAAATAGTGTCAGCCGCTATAGAGTTTTATTCTAGTAGTAGAACCAAAGGCAGTGGTTCACTAGAACAGAGTAGGTATGTAGTGCTGCAATTCATCGGACACTTCACGACAACCAGCAAAGTCGCTCTATAACAGGAGTAAGGCGCACGGACGATCATGGTGCTCACCGAGCTAGGAGAGCAAGGCGATTGACACTTGCGGCAGTACGACAAGAATTGCTACGTAGGAGAAAACCTATAGCAGAGAGAAAGGAGGGCACTTAGCGTGCTGATCACAAAGGTTGAAGGCAAAGCACAAGACGAAGAGGTGGCCGGCTAGAGTAGAATGAGGATAACATCCTTAGCTACTGCATCTTGAACGTGTAGCCACCAAGAGTAGCATGGGCCATGTTCCGCTACACTGCACCAGGTCCAGATCCTTAACTTAGGCACGAAGTGGCAGCACAATGGAGGATAGAGGACGGAAATCAGCTCTAGATGAAGTTCACCAAAAAGGCGCAAACAATGATGACATGGCCATGGTTTCCTGCTCTCCTCGCGGTGACCAAGCAGCTGGCAATGCCTGCGTTACCATTGATCTACGAAGGCGATAAAGTTCAGATCAGGAGGTAGGTAGAACACATGGAATAGATGGAGGAACGATAAGAGAAGTGAAGATGAGCTCACCAAACAAGATGATGTCGGCGACGAACAAGCGGTAGCAGGCTAGCAGCGATGGATGAAACCTTGGCGGCTGCTCCTTGATGCTTCATGATTCTTGACCTTCTATGTTGCTTGGATCGCGACGGAACCGGCACCACAACGATCAGCACAGAACGAGGAACATGAGCGTCAGCTTCACTTGACTGCAGCGAGCTTCTAGCTTGGCACCATCGGCGGGTCGCGAGAAGAGATGGGGCAAGGCTGGTTCGTGGCCTGGCGGCGTGAGATGTGGAAAATGTAGGGACGTCATCTTGCCGTTTGTGCCCAACTGAGCACCCATTTCTTTCTTGGTAGCGGGGACTCCATGGGATGCTGCCACGTAAGAGCAACTCCAGCAATGGCCTCGAAATCGGGGCCCAAAATCCCGAAATTGGGGCTTCCTCCTAAAGTCTCCTAAAGTCTAGGAGCCCAAATTCCTTTCCCAACCCTGCAGTCCACCGAAATCCTATCCTAAACTTCCATCTCGACAGGTGGGCCTGCTTTGTCAGTGATTGAACGACTCGACTCGGATCGGCATCGTTTGTTTCTCCTTCGCCTGCCCGCCCGCTCGCGCCGCTGGGGCCACCGCGCCGACCAGTGCTCCGCCGCGTCTGTCCGGTAGGTCGCGTGTCCAGCGCCACACCAGTCCCCTTCACGACGACCAGGGCCAGCACCGTGTACAGCGCGAAGTCCCGGAGCCCAAAAAGAACCTAGAACCTGGTTGAGCGCCTCGAAGCTGGCCTTGAGATCTCGGATCCGCGTCGCGATGCGGTGCCGCACCGCTCCGAGAGCCGCGTGGCCACGCGGAGAAGGAGGAGAAAGGTGCTAGAGGAGGAGAGTTGTTATGGATGGAGAGAATGTAAGAGGGAGAGAGGTAGAGTGGCGGTTGGATGGGGAGGGATGGAGTGTAGGGTTAGGTTTTGGTGTATAATTATTTGGATTATATTTGGTGGGCTGGGCCCACAATGTGAACCGTGGCTTAAAATCAATTTTTAGTCGTAGGCCACATTGTCAACCGAAGCTAATGCTATCTGGTTTAATAGCAGCGGGTCACAACATCAACCGCGGCTAATGAGCCCCCTATAGTCATGGCTGGTGTGTACTTTAGCCTGCCCCCTCTGTAGTTTCGGCCTATTTTGCCTACCACAGTTACGAGTTTTTGGGATGCGTGGTTATGGTACGTGATTCTTATAGCATAGTCACTCAGCTCGGGAGGCATTCATGCAGGGAACCAGCTTCGAAGTGTATTTGATATGGACAAACATGAAAAAATATACTCAAAATAATGACGTTTTGGTATGCTAAACTTTGTCCTAAACGTTTTCTATTTCAAAACTAGAAGGAGTACATGAATATTTACACTATCTTCTATCTTGATACATTATTTAAAGTTGGGTGATTTCGTGAAACAAAAAAGAGATTTGTTTGTCACAAATCTACATGCATCTTATTAGACCTACATGAAACCTGTTCCATGCATGCATGTCCCATTAAATGCATGATACTAATAAGAAATCTTGCACAAGATACTATAACTACTAAAATCAATTTAGTCATATCTATCTTTCCCTCAGCCATAGCTATCTCTTTCATATACTTCCCTATATATAGGAGCACACATATATTGTGAAGATAGCAAACCGTAAGACAACTATCAAGTGGGCTAGTGATTGCAGCACAAAAATGGCCGCAAAGGCATCAATTCTTCTCCTGCTAGTGTTGTTTGCCATGGTCTTGCCACGCGAGGCGAAGCTTGGCTGTAGTGAGCATGAGAAGGATAACATCCTTCGCGACTGTAGAGAAGTAATCAGGCGTAACGGTGCGCATAAGTATCCAGGCCGACACAGTGACTGCTGCTGGGCAGTGCGAGCGGTTCCACTGAAGGACATGGATTGCATTGCTCGTATCCTTACAGACGAAGAACGGGAGCGACACGATGAAAGCAGGATCCGGCGTCTCGCACGCTGGTGCTAAGTAACATTACTATCGTCATGAGGTAGGAATTTCTTGGGCCGGTAAAAATTTTTATTTAAATTCTGATGACTTCAATTACTAAATCCATGATTTCACAGTGCTGATAATAATATGATTAATCAAAGAAATTAATGAGATGGGTCATCCTCCTAACTCCGTCCTTTAACTGATCCCAGACAGGTCGTGGTGTGAAGCAACTGTTGAAATTCGTGGAGTAATATCACCATAATAAAGGAGTATTAAATGTATTTGAATTTAATTATGCATCTTTTATTAAAGAAAAGCTTTGGATATTTATCCTTTCCTCTTGAGAGTTTATACTATAAAAAAATGGAATGAGCAATAATTGCTTTAAATTTTTTACACAGATACCTTCAGCAGAATTTTCATAAAAAAATAAAATTAATTGCAGCTGGGATCTAAACACAATAGCAAAAAAATATATAGAAGAAGGTATTGTTCATGATCATGTTGATATTGCAGTTATTCATTCCACATGGACTGTGGAGCATCATGATTGGGTCGACACATTTTAATCGTGAAATGCAATGCCCTCACAAGCAATGGTGCAGCATGGTATATGTCTAGAGACAAAAGCTCAGCTGGGTCGCTGCGCTAGGTTCTTTGTCAAATTCTTCCTCCACGATGAGTCTTGGTTCAATTCCTCGCAGGGGAATCTCAGTCACCTCTGTACATATCCATTTGAGCCATCTCCTATGCAATTCTATCTTCGGAATAATAAGACATTGATGTTTTTTGGTCACCATTGCGTTTTCTGCTCCTTGTCACAGTCGCGGCGGCACTGACAGAGAGCACACGCAGAGGCGAGTCAGCAGCGGCCTCCGGCGTGAGCTCCTCTTGCGGGAAGAACTCATCTCGGAGCGACGCTGGACCGGCAGGCGACGCCCGGGGGTGGGTGCAGTGGCTCCGGCCTGGGAATCCTCGCGTCGGATCAAATCGAGGTGGGGGGGGGGGGTGGATTTTGTTTCGCTGGAAAAAAACGATGCAGAAAGGATTCGCTTTGCGTCGGAAGCGTGTTAGGAACTCTATAAGCGGCTTATATCCAAAATAAAATATGGCTATAATATGTCCCAAATAGGCCCTAGTCCTTACTCCACCACCACCCCTCCATCTCCCCCTTCCCATTACTCTGCACATGAAAATACATCTAGGTCTTGGAAATAAAATTTGGAGAGTTTATTTTTAAAATTTTAAATTAAAATGATTTTATTTTGAAAAAATCATGGCACGCCAAGGCACGCGGCCCGGTCAACTCGGTTTGCCATTCAGGATCGTGCCATTAATTAAGCTTGCCGGGTCAGGCATGCCAGGCGGCTCCTATTCACAGCTATACTCCTAAGGCCAGTCTCAATGCATAGTTTCATCTCACACTAACCAAGAGTGCCACATCGGATTTGGAGATACTATTTGATGGAAAATAATCACTCTCAATGCACAGTTTCATCTCACAATTTCATAAACAAGTTGTATCATTAAATTAATATGTAGTTGTTGCAATGAGATTGGTCAAAATATGTTAGGATGAAATTTTGTGTTCTCAATTGGAGTTTCATTAGAGTTTCATACCTATGAAACTGTGCCAAATGAGTTTCATCCTCATGAAACTCATGTCATCTCTTTCATTTTAATTATATTGCCATATCATCATTTTAGCTGATGTGGCACCTCATTTAAAGCTTATGAAACTCCCATTAAGAGTGGCATAAATTCTCCATAAAGGGAAAAGTAAATCACAACCGAGTGTTTAGAGCATGTACAAAGGAGAGCCCATTGTGGTCTCTTGGGCACATGTATCCAAACAGAGAGACATAAAACAACTCTAGTCATATAAAGGAGAGACTCTACTTGCTGTCTTTTAATAAATACATATTATTAATGATTGTATGACATAAGTCGTCTTTTCACTTGTACAACGGTGCTCATAGTTGTCTCTTATATTGGAACACGTGATAGAGACCGTCTCTTCGTCAAGAGCCCACCCAGCTGTCTCTTCAAAAGTTAAAAGGGTTGTTTGTAAAAATATACTGCCACATCAGCTCAAGAGTCCATTCATTTATTAACGTTAGGGCATGTACAAAGGAGAGTCCATTGTGGTCTCTTGGGTACATGTATCGAAACAAAGAGATATAAAACAACTCTAGTCATACAAAGGAGAGACTCTACATGTTATCTTTTAATAAATACATATTATTAATGATTGTATGACATAAGTCGTCTCTTCACTTGTACAACGGTGCTCGAGTTGTCTCTTACATCGGAACACGTGATAGAGACCGTCTCTTCGTCAAGAGCCCACCCAGCTGTCTCTTCAAGGGTTAGAGGGGTTATTTGTAAAAATACACTGCCACATCAGCTTAAGAGCCCACTCATTTATTACATTTGTACATGCCCTTAGAGGCTCGGAGAGAGCAGCACCAGAATTTTGATGGCTCTGCTTTGTTGAGATTTGTGCTACCCGAGGAGGCTTGCTACCAGAATTGAAGATTTATTATGCTCGAATTATTTGTTTCTCATAGATGACGTTTTAATAATAGACTTCAACCTTCTTAATTTATTCAGTCTTATAATGGTCAGTCACTTTTTGTAAAAGGTAAAAGCAAAACCAAAACCGAGGTGTGTGCTTTGCAGAGGCCAGAAACTATTACTTCCATTATCTAAACAAAAGATGTTTTAAGTATCCCTAACAAAATTCATGCTTAACGTGGTAGCTTTTCTTGTGTGTTCATAGGAGTGAGTTATCATAATGTTTGTTAGTGCCTCAGCCCCATACAACTACACGGATTGATGACGAAAAATCAATATATGAATGTTTTCTTTTTTTTTCATCTATATACAGATTCGTGAGGATTTCATGAAACGAAAAAGAGATTCCTCTGACACAGGTGGTCATGCATCTAATTAATACCTACATAACCCCCCCCCCCCCCCAAAAAAAAAAAATTAATACCTACATAAAACTTGTTTCATTCTTCTATATTTAGAATTTCTTGAGGAATGCTTGTTCCAATAAATGCATCTTGCACAACATATTAGGCAATGTGACCTCTTTCATTACATGTTTTACAAGTATAACATATCAGCTTTGTAGTCTTATTCTGTGAAATGAAAGTACATCTCTCAGTGCACAATTTCATTTCTCAATTTCGTAGACTGAACAGGACATTAAATGGTCGTATATGTATACCAATAGAGATCCGTTTTTTATGCACATGAAAAGAAAAGAGTCTCAATGCACTATTCATTCTCCTTTCGTCAACTTGAGAAAAGTGTCGCTACTCTTTTATTCTCTCCTTTTTCATATTAAATGTCAAATGAAAGGCCCACTAAGAATGATATATATAATTAATAAATCAATTTAGGCATATCTATCTTTCAAAATATGGCATCCTAGAGGAATATGGGCATCCTATCATGCATTTAAAGCCATTATTGTAGAGCACATGTCTGAATGTGAGCCATACCTTCTCTCTTTCATATACCTCCTTATACATATGAGGACATATATTGTGGGGCCGAGATATCGCAAACTTTATTAAGAGAATTATCGACTGCGCTATTGTTTGCAGCCCCAAAATGGCTGCAAAGGTTGGAATTCTTCTCCTGCTAGTGTTGTTTGCCATGGTTTCACCAAGCCAAGCGAAGCTTGGGTGTAGAGAGCATGAGAAAGCCAGCATTCTTCGCGACTGTAGAGAAGTGATCAGGCGTGACGGTGCGGATACTTATCCAGGTCGACACAGTGACTGCTGCTGGGCAGTGCGAGCGGTGCCGCTGAAGAACATGGCTTGCATTGTTCGTATTCTTACGGTCGAAGAAAGGAAGCAAAATGATGAAAGCAAGATCCTACGTCTCGAACACTGGTGCTAAGTAACATTAGTATCGGCATCAGCGGGTAGGAATTTCTTGGGCCCGTAAAACTTTTTATTTAAATTCTGATGACTTTAAATACTAATCAATGATTTGATAGTACTGATAATAATATGATAAATCAAAGAAATTAGATGGATCATCTTGCTAACGCCCGTCCTTTAATTGATTACAGATAGGTCCCGGTGTGAAGCAAGTGCCGAAATTCGTGGAGTAAAATCACCATAATAAAGGAGTATTAAATGTATTTGAATTTAATTACACACATTTATTAAAGAAAAGTTTGGATGTTTTATCCTTTCCTCTTGAGGGTGTATGATATAAAAATGGAATGAGCTATAATTGTTTTAAATTTTTTCAGATATTTTCGGCTGACTTTTCATTGATTAGAGCATCTTAGTCTTTGTAAAACACTTTATTAACGTAAATATAGCTATCTATTATTAACAAAAATACTGGTCCAACAGATTCTTTATCTCTATCTCTAAATTTCCTCCATCACTATTCCATGATATCATGTCGTAGAGATAGCGAACATGCTCAGCTAGCCATATGAGTTTCCACGGTTCGTCCCTAAGCTATAGTCTCCTTCCCTCTCTAGACTCAGTTTCGAGTTTAGACCCACCATGGTTGTCTTCCCCAAAACAACCACCACTTCTAACGGCTTTTACCTAACTTTTCACTTTAAATGGGTGCGCCATACCTAGATGACCCCATTCCCCCACTTTCAGGCTTTCGTATCCCCCTTTACCTCCGCCGATTGGAGCTCGAGGACTCATCCATAGCCTTTGGGGACATAGGAGCACAATGACTGCTCGTTTAGATCCTATTATCTGTAATTGATCTTTTTCCTAGTATGATGGTCTCAGCAGGAAATTCTAGGCCCACAGGTTCTACATAGGGGCAAATCAAGCCCACGAACAAAATTCTGCGGTCCATGACTTTTTGGATTAAAATTTAGGGACGTTGTTATTTTTTAAGATTTTTTATTTTACATAATAGCTAATCAAGACTTTTGATATTTACTCTTAGCTAATCTCTTGCAGATGCTCTTAGGACCGGCAACATGAGTAGCTAGTCATCCAAAAATATTAAAATAGTTGCCATCCAAAAATATTAAAATAGCTAAACACAATACCAAGTAAACTTCATGGGCGGTCCTTAAACTTGTATCCTTGTGTCGTCTAGCTCTTCATACTCCCAAATTGCATTTCTAACTCCTCAAACATAGCTTCAGGTAAAATTAACCCCATACTTTCAAAATATATCCTTATTCCAAAAAAAATTGATTAAACTTTATGTTTCATAGATATAACATACTTATAGTTAAATGAAACATATGCATTTCAGCATGTATTTATAGATTCATGGAGACATTATGATGTTAAACAACAATACTTCATTTCGCTTCGTAGCTAGATATTGCTTCTAGCTAGATTTTGGTTTATCCGTTGCCTTTCCTTTTTTTATAATGGATGTCTTTATTAATCAAGGATAAATTATTAAGATAGAGTTACGAGACTAAAATATAGTTATTGAAATGTAGTAGCAATAAAATGTGTTCTAGGCAAGGTTTACCTTATTGACTAATCCATTATGATAACACTATATCGCTAAACCTAGATGATACCCGAATCCATGTTTAGAGTCCTACATTTATATTTAAAGAGTATATGGACTAAAATGACATCGGAAGCTAAGTTTAAAGGTCGAAAAATGTCATTTGAGAGTATCAGAACCTAGATAACAGAGCGAGACAAGTTTAAGAAACCTACTATATACTTTACTGTATTAAAAATATTCGTTCCACATCGACTATTGAGCATCATGATTGGGTTGGGTCGACACATTTTAATCGTGAAATTCAATGCCCTCACAAGTAATGGCGAAGCATGGTTATGTCTGGTCGATTGTGATCCTACTGACTATACTTGTGCATCCTAGCTCTAGCTCGCGACCCGACCAAGGAAAGGCATGGCCCAGTTACAACCGGGCTCATGCTGGCCTATGGCATTGACACCCCAAAATTTTAAACTTAACATAAAAATCAAAATTCAAGCTAAATTTAATGTTTTACGATTTTATTCTGCGATATACAAAAATTTTGAAAATAAAATTCCATTAAGTAATTAAACTAGAGAACAAATAAATTTTTTTGGAAATTATAAAATAAATCCTGAAGAGTGCTTGTTTGATTTGAATTCCTTGATTTTGTATGAATGTCCTTGCTCCGACTTTTAAAACTCCAAACAAATCCAAGCCAAAATTTAAACCATAAAAAACCAAGGAAAAAGAAAAGGGATTTTTCCCTTCCCGGGCCACCCTTTCTCGTTTCATCCCCCCCCCGCCCCCGGCCCAACCTTCTCTCCCACTCTCGGTCCAGCCCATGACAACGGGGCCTCACCCTGTCGTCTTCCCGGACAACGCGGTCACGCCGCCGCGCATCGCCTGCCTGGCCCCCGGCCCCACCCCGTCGTCATCCCCGGACGACCCCGCCACGCCGACGCTTGTCGCCCGCCCGACGCCTCGCCGCCCGGGCCCCCTCCCCTCTACCCCCGGTCGCCCGAGCGCCTTGCGCTGCCACCAACAGTACTCGTGCCCTGTCGCCGCCCCCAGCCGGACGCCGCCTCCCCGGCCTTATCTCCTCGGTCACGCATTGCCCGCCGGCGTCGCCCGTACCCGACCCTATCCACCAACGCTCTCCGTCAAGCGGCCAACGCGGTCGTCGTCACGGCCTCGCTCCCTCGTCCACCCATTAGGCTGCCTCACCGTACCGGGCCCCCTTCTCCTCCGCAATCCTCGGGCAGGTCGTCGCGGCCATGGCCACCTCGATCGCCATCCCCTCCTCTCGCTATGGCCGCCAAGCCCCCCCCTCCTGGCGATAAAAGCCGGCCGACGAGCCCGCAGCCCTCTCACCGGCCGCAGCCCCGCCATCCCCCTCCCTTCTCACCCCTTCCCGCCGCGAGCCACCTCTACGCCATGCGCCGTCGTCCGCCTCCACTTCCCCCGACGCCGGCCACCGTCGTCTCGCCTCCGGGCCCGCCGACGCCGGCCACCGTCATCGCGCCTCCTTCGCCTCGCCCCATCTCCGGCCACCCTACTCGTCCTCACCGCCGCTCGACGCATGCTCGCGCTCCTACTACGAGTTGCGCGACACGCCTTTGACCCCCAGACATGCCTTCCCTTGTCGTCCCGACCACCACAACGGCCACCGGCGAGGATTACGGCAACCTCCGGCCGTGCACCTCTGCTCCGACCGCCGCTCGCCGCCGCGAATCGCCCCCAACCTCCCTCGGTCGTTCGGTCTCCAATGCACGACCGAGACTAGAAGCACCATACCCCTTTGCCCTCGTTAAACCTTGGACGTCCGATCTTAGATCGATGTTCCACGAGTTTTCTAGCTTTTTCAACACAAAAATAAATCCGAAATCCCCGTAAAGTCCAAGTCCGAGGTTTTTTGCATTAGGGCCCCCGAGTTTTTAGTATTATGTTCAGGCCCTGGAAATTTACAGAAAGGCCCTAACCTTTTTGAAAATTACATTTCAAGTCCTTGACATTTTACAAAAAGGTCACTTCAAACTTTTATGTAATACCTTAAAAGTAAGTACAGAAAGGTCGCTGGAACTTCCGGACTTCATATCTTTTGATCCGAACTCGTTTCGAGCAATTTTTACGCTCACGCGATCGTCCCGACACGAGGAATCCTTTGCCATCCACCATAATCTCATCCCATCAGAATATTTTTCCTCCTTGGACCCCTTAATCTCCCGTCTCCACCGTCCAAACTCTATTTCTACCGATCCTTCCGTCATTGAACTCCCGAGTTCCGGCATACCCAAACCTAATCCCCATTAGCATACATTAAACCTTCTAATCTAAATGGAGTTTTAATTGAAGCTTGATTGTTTTCTTAATTATTTATTTTATCTTCGCATTAGCTTCACATATTATAGAGGCGGAGAATCCGAAAGAGCCCTAAGTCGGAGACGACGCCCGAGGGCCCAAGTCTCAAGACGGATTCCGACGCCAAGCCAAGTAACGACGTGAGGCATGACTACTAAGGATCTAGCGTTGTGAGGCAAGCTCTAACTATCCTTTGATCATATTTATCCTATGAAAAGTAGCATAGAACCAACTTAGAGCATTTCCAACAGTTCCCAATAATTTTACTCCCCAAAGACTGGTTTAGAAAGTTGCTATATCTATTGGGAGTAAAAAGAAGACATGCACTCCAACGGTTCCCAATAACCGTTTCCTAAATACTTCAAATATCCTTTGGGGAGTAAGAATTAGGTGGCTAAATGTAGCAACCTTTAGGCCATGGGTTGGGAGTTGGTAAATTTAGCAACCTCATATAGGAAACGGTTGGAGAATGATTTTTATTAATCACATCCTAAATTTCCATTTAGGAACCTCATTTAGAGAACGGTTGGAGATGCTCTTAGAGCCTACTCTATATTGCTTGCTCTCTTGAGTGCCATTGATTGCTTTGCAGGAAATACTACCTAATTGCTTATTGGTAATTTCGTTGTTGTTACCAAAACCCCGCCTTGGTTGCCTTACCCTACCACCTCATAACCTCCACTTACACCGACATTAGATGCCTAATGTACGGAATATAGCTATGCTTAGACGCAGTTAGGAACTTTGCGATGATACTCATTGTCACACTATACCATATATCTATTTTATGAAAATGTGTGAATGAGTTTGGTGGTGTGTGTTAATGGGTGGGTGAATAGACCAACGGTGTTAAGGTGAAGTTGGGTGGGAATTGGAAAATTACTAGCCGTGAGCGAAACTCCTAGTACTTGTGTAGAGTACTTGATATTGGGTGTTGTCCATTTGCGATGGACTAGTGTTTGTCCTGCCATATAAGGACCGGTTCTTCGGACCCCAAATTGGTGATTTAGTGTACAACCACGGAACCTGTTATGGGTAGGACTGTGCATCAAACCTTGGGTTACGTAGCAAGAAGTTCCACCGGGTGTAGTATATGACGGAGGTCCAGGGATCGTACTTTTGGTGAAGTCTAGTATTTGGCACATATATGGTGGACGGTATGCTTGTGTCATACGTGTCGGATCCCCGGGCATTCGAGGTGGACTTGTGGGTGTGCCTAGTTACGGTGGCAGCGTTATGTGCTTACTTGCAAAGAGTGCATAGCTCGTGGGTAAAGTGTACTAACCTCTTCGGAGTGTATAAAACTATCCGGATGTCGGTTGTCACGGTATATTGACACGCCAAATCTTGAACTCTCATTGATTAGCCACAAATATGAAAGTCCTTGATGTGTGAGTGGGCATCCTTGTGCCCGCGAGTTTTGGAAAGGTGTTAGGTGTGGATATTGGAGATCCATCCCCGTTAAAACTTAGGAACAGAGTGAGAAGGATTATGATGTCCATAGGGCCTACCAACTAAAATATTGACAGGTCTCTCTTTCCTTGATATCTATTCTTAGTGAGCCTCACATTGCTTAGCTGCTAGCGTAAATATTAAAACCCCTTGCCTACATCCTTGCTACAACCACCCATGCATAAGAATATCCCTTTGAGTAGCATTGGAGCTTGCTGAGTACCTTATGTATTCATGGTTTGTTCATTGTGGTTTTTAGTGGACAAGCTTCGGAAGAGATAGAGACGGTTAAGTTTCGTCGTATGTTCAAGTTGCTTGTGGATGACTGAAGTGATAAGCTTTCGTGCCCTTTCCGCTGCATACTCCGGATTGTTACTTAGCCTTGTTTGGTAAGTCCTCCGTATATTCTCGTATTTTAGTACTCGTATAGATTTGAGACTATTTATTTGTGCGTACCAACTACTGATCCATGGATTGGTACAGGATGCACGATAACCCTCCCTAGGAGGGGTGTCACGAGCATAGTGCAGGTCGTGCTTTGGGCCAA
Source organism: Chloris gayana (assembly GCA_031894775.1). Classification (NCBI taxonomy): domain Eukaryota; kingdom Viridiplantae; phylum Streptophyta; class Magnoliopsida; order Poales; family Poaceae; genus Chloris; species Chloris gayana. The sequence continues at coordinate 162,792 of JAUNZO010000859.1, read as the reverse complement.
ACCCGAAGCTCGTAGCACGACCCGTGGCGTGGACCAAAAGGAGCCGGACGAGAAGGCAGCTCGCAGTCCTTACTCTATCGTCATTGCTACATCGTGCCCTTCCCTTTTCTCTATGCCCGGCTAGCACCGCCCACCCCTTGTCCGTCTTGTGCTAGCCGCCCCCAACTCCCATTCTCCATATACTCCGTGCCTAACCATAGCCTCGCCTTGCCCCTCTCCAGCACCAACCACCTCTATTCTATGCTCACCCTCTCTACGAGTGACAGAGCCTCTAGCCGTTGCTGCTCCCAATGGTTGTGCGGGCCACCGTGCCGACGGGCTAACTAGGTCGGCTTGGCATGGTGTTGGCCATTCCGGATTGTGCCTCGAGCTGACTCCGAGGCCCACAACACGACACGGCCCGGTGAGCTCCGTTTGCTCGGGCCGGGATGTGTCGGCTACACAACCGTACTCCTGGCCTAGGAAAAAAAACCCTCAAATTCTCCATGAAAATGTTAGTTGGCTAGAATTCAACCAAATAATTGACCTATGCCCCTCAAATTGGTCTTCCCACAGCCTATGCCACTCAAAATGCGTGATTGGTTGCCTTCTCAAGTGATTGGTTGCCACGGATCGAGGCTCCCGCTAGTCGGGCTCTGTCCATACATGACCAGCGTGATTGGTTGATTGTTCTCATCCGACCGGGCTACGGTCAACAACCGATTGATTGCTTGCATTGAGGGCATCACCGACGTTTTTCAACACACCCAAGCAACCCTTGAGCCCGCGCGAGCCAGGCCCACTGTTTTTCCTGCAACATGGGAGTTAGGCTCGAGGCACTCTTTGCATCGCGGGAGCCGAGCTCGACGCTGCTCCGAGATTGAGATCTAAGAAGCCTAGATGCAGGAAAACCAGCCAACCAATCATACCCTACGAGTAGAAGAGTCACAAATTGATAACGATGAGGTGAGACGAGCAAACCGTTCTTTCCAATTTGAAAAATCAGCAATCCACGTAGCAATTGAGAAGATGTTAGTTTTTTAAAAATACTTTCCTATATAGCAGAATTAAAAAATTGCAACATGATGTGTTGTTCATCGCGCGCGAATTATCCCGACGCTGGAGAATTTTTTTTTATTTTGGCCCTTTTCTATCTAAATTTTCACAAATGCCCCCCCCCGATCTAAATTTCCATCGTATGGCCCATTTGGTCACGCCATTATATACGGCACGACTCGACGAGTAGGGTCACGCCCATGCCTATGGCATGACTCGGTGCCACGTAGGCTAGCGGAGCGGACCGGCGGACAACGTGGCCCGTTGACTCTCGGCCCGGTCGCGCCATCGAGGATGGCGCGACTCGGTCGCGTCCATCCAATTGGCGTGACCCGGCGGGATCATACCGGAGCCGCGCTTCCCTTTCTTCTCCCTTCTTCTTTCTTCTTCCTCCGACCGGTCATTGCTCCTCCTCACCCCCACGGTCGCCCATTGCTCCTCTCCCTTAGATCCGGCCTTGTTTCTTGGGGAAACGTCCCCAAACTCTCAAGATTTCATGCTTTGAGGTATTTCCTTAACTTCATCCGGTTAGATTTGAAATTCTGTCATGTATGGTGTTTGGTATAGCTAGTTAGGGTTAGAGTTCATTTAGTCTTTTGTAATGGTGATTTTGCTCGTATCAAATTTATTTGATGTGTAGGTTTCGATACTCTAGCCTTGTTCAGTATTTATCCTACGTAAATGGAAGAGTGCATGGTAATGAAATATAGGTAAAATTAATGTTTCATCTATTTTGTATTGTAGGATGATATCTTTTAGGAGTGAGAGGCGGTAGCGGCTTCATTTTCAGTGGGAGAAGTATGAACCCGCACGTGCGATAGACGGGCCGATGCCACCCCCACTCCCGGTGCCAATGTGTGAGTGTAAAGAACCCGCCGAAGTGAAGCGAGTCAAGGTATCGCGAGTCGGCGGGACGTGCTTACTACGTATGCAAAGACAAGGACATGTCGGATTATGTCGGGGTTAGTATTTTCTTTGCGAGATAAGCATAATCATATACATTATTTGATATAGTTGTAACATGAGGTAATTGTCTTGTAGTGTTATTTTTTCCAATGGATTGATGGTCCCGACAAGTACGATCCGCGCATCATGTTGTTCCCATATGATGAGAAGAAGACGACGCCATACGCAGAGTTTCACCGTTGGGTTCCTCCACCGCCCGATCCGGAGCCAATGATAGAAGAAGAGAAGATAGAGGCTTCGATGCGACGTATGAATAGTCCACCCCGTTGTAAGTGCGGGCACCGTTCCGTGTTGGAGATCCCTCCCGAGGAATTGAGCTATATTCCATTCTTTTGTTGTGCAATCGACGGATGATGTGAGTCACTAATGATGATGTATATGAAATTCTTTTATCCAATTTTTCGTTGATCAAAAACTAATAATATTGATTGAATTTTTGTTAGGACGGGTGGCGATCGTGTAACTTTGAAGAATATGTTTATGGAAGGAAGCCGTATTGGGCGGAGGTCGGTGATCTGCAAGAGTACATAGATGGCCGAAGAATGGCACCAACGTATCGGCGTGCTAGTCCTGTTTGTAAGTGCGGGGTTAAGGCACTCCTAGGTGTGGTACCTTCGGAACTTGGATATGGCTATTTTTGCGGTAATGCATTCGGTGAAAATCCTTGGGTACGTTTTGATGTTGACAGTCTTCATGTTTATTCTCTTGTTAGAACCTGAATATGAATCGTTTAGTGTAAGTTAATACATCTGAAATTATCCGTGATTGTAGGACACTCGACGTTGTGATTATGAGAGATTTCCTGAGAAGAACAAGATAGCATGGGACATCGACCCTAGGAGGAGGTTACCCGATGATATTCCAAAATATCTGCAGAAAAGAAGGGATGAAGTTCGTAAAGAAAATCGTGTTACTATACCACCGGAATGGATATTGAACACTATCGGAGCGGAGATGAATCTGGACTGGGAAAGTGCTTTGTTTTACTCGGAGAAGAAATAAGAAAGAATTCCCAACTAAGTCGAGTGGATTGCTTTGACGGAATATATGAGAGAGGAGGGAATTCGATCTTACGGAATGTGGGACAATAAGAATGACTTAATGGGATGGGCTAGAAGTACCTTATTGGACCTTGCTGATCCAATTTTACGAGAACGACGAAGGACTCGTCAGGTTGGAGGAAGCCGGACGGCGAAAGCGGCACAGAAGCCGCGATTTATGAAGCTAACTTACGTGACCCAAACTCTTGGGAGAGTTATTTTGCAAGGCTAGCGAGAGACTCGTAAGAAGCAAGCGAGAGGAATAAGCTCGAGCCCGAGACGCTCCGTCTCAAGGGCCTAGTAATCGGTTTGCCGGGCAGGAGCAACCTTGTAGTCGGGACACACACATGGAAACCGCTACCGAGGCTACGGACTCGAAGGTACCAATTTCAGTGACATTTACAATTATATTGTTACATCTCTGTATGAACAAATTGTAATCTAATTTGGTTTTTTTGAACTGTATAGATAGTTGGGACGGTGGCGGCTACTACCTCCCTCCGGAGAAGGTTTTTCCTAAGCCCGTAGGGAAGGAGCCCCCTATGTGCTGGTGTGGAGATCCTTGCAAGGTGGCTGGATCCGGTTGGTTTGAAACCCTGTGGCGAGGTTTTGGAAGTGTGAGAACGATTCAATGGACCGCTCGAAAGAGGATGATTGGGTACGTTCTATTATTATGCATAGGCTCGATGATTTTTGATATTTCCTGTCATGCCTAAGTTGAGACATCTTACGTGCGAGTCCCCCCCCCGCTTTGTGACTTTAGGCAATGGATCGATATGGAGCGATCGCAAGAAGCGCTTGATTACATTGAAAGTTACAAGGTTCGGCGGACATTTTATCGGAGACTTGACAAGAAAGCGCGTGCACGGAAAGAAGAAGAGATGCGACATCAAGAATATCTCCGAGTCGTCGTGCTGCCCGTCGTAGGGAAGAGGAAGCACGACGTAGGGAAGAGGAGCTGAAACGTCAACAAGAAGAAGAACGTCAAAGGGAGGAAGCTCTCCAACGGGAGAGGGTAAGGGAGAAGAAGTGTGAGCGGGCGCGTCGTGCAAAAGAAGCCATTGAAGAAGGTGGTACCGATGCCTTTCTTAAGGGGAAATGGCCACGTTGCACCCGAGTAATAACTCGTTTTAATATTTTGTCATGTTATATTTCGTATCGGACTATGTGATGTTGAATGTGGGACTATATCATGTATTAGATGACTATGTGGATGATGTCGTGGACCATGCAAGGAATATTATGCACCGGAAACCTTCGTTTATCCGTTACGGAAACCATATTTCGTGTGTTTATTCGTTACATATATAGTTCATTATTTATTCCTTACACACGATGAACTTGTCGTCTCGACAAAGTCGGTGCTTCCGGATTAAGAGCTGCTTGATTCGCCCCTTTTTTGCGAGGACCAAATTCTTGGTCTATCTTCTTCATGTTAGCAACCCATGCTACGTCTTTCGATGCCATTTCATCATCGATCCATCGTACGAAGTTCCACCCGGGGGCTTGGGAGGGTCCTTAAATAATTGTGTACGAACATTCTACAACGTATGACGATATTAGTAATATGAAACCAAAAGAATGAAATATTATATCTCCTTCTTACCGTTCGCTTCACGAGCTCCTTTCCCCACATTTCATGGCATACCGGTAAACGACAAATCCACCTTCTCCTACCATATGTTTCGTAGTCCGTAGAGCATTCGTAGGAGCACACCGATCCACGGTAGCACTCCGGAGCTTCGACACGAGCCGGGCATTGCCAATCTCTATCCGGGTGGTTTGGAGGAAGGCCACTGCGTATCTCACCGAGCCGACGTCTAGTCTCAAAGCCGGAATTGAACCTAACCATGTTGTCTCTCGATCGGGGAAATGAGCGTGTGTACAAATGATTTTCTATTGGATGCTTGCACGTTATTGTGATCATCGTTTGTCTGCGAGTGCACCATATATATAGATGCCGAGGGAATAACATTGAGTGCCCTCTATTGTTGCGTGTCCGTGGGAGTTGCTGCACAAGAGCAAGTACCGACGGACCGGATGAAAGATGCTCTCTCCTTTACCAAATTCTTTGTCGGGCACTCAACATTAGATGCTTTAGTCGGTGGGAATCGCTGCACAACAAAGACTACCGACGGAGCGGATAAAAGATACTCTCATTTGTAGCCATTTCTTTGTCGAGCCCTCAGCGATTGGATGCTTTAGTCGGTGTGATTAACGTGACCCGGTCCAGGTAAGGTCAACGCGGCGCGAAGGGCTGACCCACGCGGCCCACAGCTGCCAACATGGCACGGCCAAAATAAAAAAAAATCGACGCTGGAAGAGGATCGTGGTCCACGCTTACGCCGTCACTCGACTCACCCGTTGAGATTGAGATCCAGATCTCCCACCTGTTCAGGCGAGGAAGCAGCCGCGCCATGGCCGCAGGCAGCAGCGACGCGGCGAGCATGGTAGCGGTGGGCCTGGTCTGGGGCGCCACGAACGCGCTGGTGCGGCGGGGCGCGCTCGTCTGGGACCGCCGGGCCCGCGCCTCCGCCTCTGGCGGCATGATCCGGCGGTGGCTCGCCCTCCTGCTGACTTGGCAGTACTCGGCGCCGTTCGCGGCCAACCTGTGCGCGTCGGCGTCCTTCTTCGCTCTCCTCGGCAACGCGCCCATCTCGGTCGCCGTCCCCGTCACCAACGCCGTCACCTTCGCCGCCACGGCCGTCGCCGCCGCCGTCCTCGGCGAGCGCGTCCGCCCCGGGCCCGCGGCGCTCGGTACCGCGCTCATCGTGCTCGGCGTCTGGGTCTGCATCTCCTAGCCCAGCAGCAAAGGAATCCCAGCTTGTTTGGTATTGGATTCAGCCAGCGGTATGGGATATATTTCTTACTGATGATTCATAGATCTCTCTCTAGAAGAAATTGCACTTGGGCCCCTGAAAACTGTTGGAATGGTTTCATTGTTGCCTATAATTGTTGCTTGATCTTGTTACTAGGTCTGAATTCGCGTCTGTAATACCATGTTCAGTGCTAGGCATGCAGTCAGTGCAAGTTCCTTTTTCCTTTCCCCCTGAAAGCAAGAACAAATATCTGTTGTCACTCATCCAGCCTTCACAATTATAGAGTAGAACAAGAGAGATGCTGCTACCGTGTACCTTTGCTACTGATGAAGACAACTGGGTGGAAACAATGAGGGGCAAATTAGTGGAGTTCCCGTAAGCTAATGGAGAACATGGCGACGAACAAACTGAAATTGCTCGGTCTTCGGCTCAAGGCTCTGTCGTTAGTATTTTGGCCGCTATCAGGCTCTAAATTATGCAGCAACTTGCAGTATCTTGAATTAGAGCATTTTCCAGCTACTTCGCAGCTAATTTTAGGAGCTTAAGGTAAAAACATAAGGTCCAGCAGAGTTCACAAGGTCCAGCATGGTTCCTATTGTAGAAGAAGAAATTGCACTTGCGCCCTGAAACTTTGGAATGGTTTCATTGTTGCCTATAATTGATGCTTGATCTTGTTATTTGCTCTGAGTTTGCGTATGTAATACCATGTTCAGTGCTAGGCATGCAGTCGGTGCAAGTTCCTTTTTCCTTTTCCCCTGAAAGTGAAAGCAAATGGAGAATTGGAGCCAAAGACTACTGAAACCAGAACATGACAGTTGAGCATGAACAGACTCTGAAATTGCTGGCTGCTCAAGGCTGCACAGTTGGTATTTTGGACATTATCAGGCTCTAAATTTTGCTGTTACATGGACTATCTTGAATTGAAGCATCTTTAGGGTCCTAGATAATTTTAGGAGCTGAAGGCAAAAGCGCAAGGACCAGCATGTTTTCTATTCAAGCCATAAAGCAGTTCTTGGAGAGCTATGGATTTGTCTACTACTTGAAGAGCTACTGTAATTTGTTGTTCTGGGAAAAGCCTGTTGCACTGGTGGGTAAAGGAAAAGTACAAAGATATAGACCCTTAGAGCAGCTGATGCCAGTCCACTAATGAAAGTTCATACCTATGTGTGGATATTTGTGTTTATACTTGTATATATGTTATGCCAAATAAAGCATAATTGTACCTTTTCAAAGGGTCAATAAAAGCAATATTCACCAGCATTTTGTTTGGCCATCTGGGTGCTGATGATTTTGCTCTCTAACACGTAAGGAATGCTACTATTTGCTTGCATATTGTGCTGGGTAGCATGTACCTTATCACAGAGTGGTGGTTGTTGAGTTGGGACTTCATAAGGAGCAATGCATTTTTCATGGCTGGATAATGAAAAGGATTAAAGAAATTATACTGAACGGCATTTTTCATGTACCATATCAGAGTGGTGGTTGTTGCACATCTATGCTCCACTTTTGTTTAATTGACATTTTTCATGGCTGGATAATGAAAAGGATTACAGAAATTATACTGAAAGGAAAAAGGCAGACTCTGTCAAACAAGAAAAAACATAAAGCAATGAAAAGAACTGCAACACAATAACCTGCAAGGTCTTTCTTACAGTTGGATGAGCAGATAAATGAAGTTTCTAGCCACTGGATCACATCCTATGCCTATGAAGTGTGAATGTCATTGCATTGAGAGCATTCATCACCCAATATATATATCAAGCAAATCTTTGATGACACATAGGTCACTATTCTCTCATTTCTCCGTCCTAGTCTCATTTTTTGGAGAATGTGGCACCAATCTCCAATTCTGACAGCCCGTAGCGCGTTATAGCTGGTCCAGGGACACAAGTTGTGATGAGCTCGAAAAATACAGCCCACTCTTGATTGAAGCCGTGTTATGATGCAGGCCAATGGCTCATCGCACCCTATCGTACTTATCCAGCTGGCATGGCATGTCGAGATTGAGGCCTAGACCTGACATGTTGAGAATTTTTTAGTATAAAAAATTTATTTTAAAGATCAAGCTATGCTAACACCTGTTCAAAAATAGGAATACAATGATGTCTTATTAATCAAATGTCAGGTTGTAATAATGTACTTTATGCAATGAGATAAAATGTATTGATAACAACCAGTTTGTCCTAGAGATTAGGATGTGATTGGCAGTGTGGAGAAAGCAAACCCACGCATTTTAAATGTGTCCTAAAACAATATATGAAGTTTATCAAGAATAAGTTGCTCACTTTAATTGAAGGGGACATCTTCGTATGTGGAGGAAAAATAATGTTATTGAAACTTTTATGGCCACTAGATGCCATAGGCAGATAGGCCTAACAAAGGCAACAAAAGTAGTACCGCCGCCTGTTCAAATTATATGACACTCCATAGGCAGATAGGCTCCTCAAGTTTTCTCAAATAATGAGATGTGAATGCAATTGTTTGTTTGATTGGAGGGAGGAGGAGGGATGAAAATAGACGTCTTTTCTCCGTTTGTTTGACTCTATTGCAACATTTCTGTTTGTTAGACTCTCTTGCATCCTTATATTGTGTCAGAAAAAATTATGGGTCCACCATTGCTTTTTTTCATTAGTCGACTATTGTTCTCTTTTATAACTGGCCCACCATTAATTTGAATTCTTCCTATGCTAATGATCAAGTGTGGCCCACAGGGCAGCGTGTCATTTGGGCATGGGCTTCTTTACTGCACAACACAACTATTTCTTTGATTCTCCTAAAAGAAAACTATTTCTTTGATTATTATTCTACACGCTCAATCTGTATCATTATCGCGAAGCTTCCCTCTACAAAGTCAAAAGACAAAGGAACGGAAGCGGTAGCGCGGGCATCGAACTAGAGCAACTTGGAACCAAATTTAGAAGTTCCCCAGACGGGGATGGGTTCTGCCACTGGCTACACTGCCCCGACCTCCGAGCCGCTGTGCGCTGCAGTCCGGGTGCCGGCTTACGGCCGGCAGCTGCTGGAAGTGTTCTCCTTGCGCCTCGTCGGCTGCGCAGCTGGGGAACCTCCCTGCGGCACCGTGAGCGTCTTCGACGGCCAGCGCGGGCAGATTGTCTACAGGCGCGAACGGGATCAGCCCACCCGCATCCACTGTTCTTCCCGTGCTCAGGTTCATGCGAACTTGCAGGATTGATACCATTTATTTCTCCTGTACTTGTGGATCCTAATCTCTGATCGATTGAGTGTATATGTGCACGATTCATTGTTCATGGTTAATCAAATTATTAGGGGAAGTTAATTTTCCTTGCTAGCTCTCTTTGATTTGGGGAAGAAAAAAGTCGGTTATTCAATTATATTTCCACAGTTCAAGCAGCAGTCAGTGGGGAGGTGAAGTTTGTTAGGGACCTTTATTTTTCTTCTTTAATACAAAGATACGTAGCTCTCCTGCGTATTAAAAAAGAGATTAATTGAGATATGGTCTATTATGTGAGAGCAGGATGGACTTATGCTAACTGGACCACATCGAGCTATATCCGCGGATGGGAGTTTCGCAATTACGCTTGACCTTGACGATGGCAGACAAGAACCATCACCTTCTCCGGAAGGCAACGAGGACGGTAACGAAATTGGCAAGATTTACTGGGACATCTACAACCCGAGCGTTGAGTACGACAAGGCCATCTCCCAGACCGTCGACACTCGCTGCGGCCCTGCAGAGGTGACCTACGCCGTGCTGAGCAACGCGGTCGAAGGCGCCGTCGAGGTGAAGCTCGTCCATGGCGGGGATGGCGGTGTCTGTGGGAGGATCATCGCGCGTAGCCGGCTCTTCGGGGTCGGAATTGTGCTCTTTGACCGCGAACCTGAGGACGGTGTGAGTGCAGGAGAGGGAACTTCGTCGATGATTCCGCTGGCCAGATCTGTCCTCGCGGTGCCATTGGTATGGCCCCTCACGGTAGAGGCGGATCTGCGTACTAGTTCTGGCGACGAAATCGCCAAAGGCTGCCTGGAGTTCTATCCTGAGCTTGAGGGTGAGCACACGAAGCGTCTCACGGGCTGGAACGGGGACATTGAAGTGAAGATCAAGTGGTGGGACCAGTAGCTAGCCAGTAGATTGTATGGTAATGTTTCTCGTTGTTGTTATTTATATGCTTGGTATAAACTTACAACAGAATAAGGACCTGCCATGGGGGTCCTATGTATTATGTATCACTACTTTTATGTGAATAATCATTGTTTCTTCCGCATGGGTAAGAAGCATCGGTACAGAGACAACAAAACCAAAACCAAAACCTGGAGCGGCTGTGATTTCTACAAGGAGTTGCTAGACCTTGCTGAGAGCACTACCTACACTTCCATGGATTTTTTTTTAAAATCCAAGGAGCCTTTCATAGATATTCGAAATCTCAAAATTATATAAAGAAATATTCTCCCAACGGAAAAGGCCAATATATAATCACTACGGGAAAACGGTTGTGTGTGGAGTGACTGAGCCTTTGTTGAGAGCCAAATCTCGGGCACTCGGCACACTGGACATTTGTGGAGTCTAGCTTAATACACTTGGCACACTAGACATTTGTCGAGTGTCCGGCTTAATACACTCGGCAAACAAATAACACACAATATACTTTATGTTTGTCGAGTGCCTAGTTAGAAGACTCTGGTCACGGAGGATACACTCGGCATAAAAACCTCTTTGCCGAGTGTCATTGACGTAGCACTCGGTAAACATGTGCGCCGTCAACCAAATCACCATCCGGCCCGTTGCCGAGTGTATTTGTATTGTTGGGCACTTGGCAAAACAATTGTTTTTCTTCACTTTTTTGCCACAATTTCTTCTGTGTAGCCCATAGATAGTTCCTGGTTCATCGATCATTGTAAAATTTGGTACAATTATTCATCTTTTTGCTATACTAGTATTTAACTAATTTTATTCATTAATTTCATTTTCTTATAAAAAGTCAAATTAGAACTAGAAATGTTTCGAATAATGAAATAAAGTGAACGGAAAATTGACGTTTTATGTTAGTGAAACCAACGTGAAGCACTTGGCAAAGTATTGATGTGTGCCGAGTGCCCTGTCACCTGGCACTCGGCACCCACGGGCCTCTTTGCTGAGTGCCCTGCACCTGGCACTTGGCAAATGGGCCATCAGCCACGTGGCGCCGTTTGGCTTGCTGAGTAGGGTGTTAGACACCGACAAATTGCACACAGCAAAGGGAGGCACTCGGCTAAGGACCCTTTGCCGATCGAAGCTATGCCGAGGCCCTTTACCGAGTGTCACTCGGCAAAAGGCTTACCGAGTGCATTTGGCACTCGACAAACTCCTGTTTTCTCGTAGTGAATGCAATGCGCTGATGCTCAATTGCACAACAAGGGGAAAAGGGTTTCTCAAGAAACTATAGTAAGGGTACTACAACAAGTTAACGATAACTGAACCATCAAATACAAAGTTGCATATGATATGAGTTTTTTATTTATGAAAAGTGATAAGTAGTTTTAAAAAGCTACCATCCAATAGCCAATAGTTTGAGCACATATTTGCAATTACACTATTAATTAAAAATTTATGTTATTCCCAATTGAACCCTAACCCATTCATAAGATCAATAGTAATAAACAAATTAATTAACAGAAGAAATTAGTTGGATTACTCATTTCAGTTCACATTATGATGAAAATAAAAAATAGTTATTATTAATCTATCACTTTAATGACAGTACCTTCAATCTGAGCAAATATTATCCGGTAATTATATTCTCCCTATCAGATCTGTAAGGTTGGATAAAACTACTGGTAGTCTTAGAAAAATATTGAATGGTCTTTTCAACCGAAATACTAGTAACCATTATGGCAGTTGTGGCTAGCACCATAGTGCTCTCAACATCGATAAAGACAGAAATTCAACAGCCAATGACTATGGAACAATTCGAATATGGTTACTTGTATATGGACGCTACAGTGCCAACACGTCCCATCCTTGAACCAATCATACATGCAAGAATATGGTATGGATGACTGTTGGAAAATTAACACAGGCAAACTAGTAAGGCCACTGATGTGGTCTCTTACTTTTTATGAGAGTTAAATTCATTGGATTATTACAGCAGATTGCAATCTGTTGTGGTGGAGCGAACCCAACTAGTGGGTTAAATCCCATATTTGACATGACTGTTGCATTTATTGGCAAATTATTTTTTAAGATGTAAGGGGTATCCTCGTCGACAGCGAAACACCTATGGTGACTTTATGAATCTGATCAAGATCTACATGTCTCAGTATTTCAGACATGCTGAGAAAACTAGGGGGTGTGTGCGTGTGTTTATAAGGGCACCTCTGAAATATTGAGACAGGTAGATCTTGATCAGATTAATAAAGTCCATGTACGTGAGTGTGTCTTAGTTTGTAATTCATTCGTTTTAAGAATAGAAAGATTATTACAAGGAACAACAAAGAATTATGCTGTTTGGCTTTCAAAAAAAATTATGCTGTTTGAGCTAATGGCACTAGTAGTCAGAAAACATAGAACAAATGCAAACTTTGTAAATACTATCTGGAAAGCCCCTAATTGCTACGGGGATGTGCTAGACCTTGGTAAGAGCTACCTAGACTTCCAAACTTCCATGGTTTTTTTTCTTGAACAAAGCTTCTATGGAGATTCAAACATTAAAAACTATAAAAAAAATGTATTTCCCATGGAAAAGGCCCATACAACGCGATGCACTGAAGCACAATAAGATTAAAAAGGTTTCTCAAGAAATTATAGTGATAAAAATACAACTACAATAAGCTAACATCGAATGAACCATCGAATCCAAAGTTGCATATGATAGGAGTTTTTTAGTCCTAGAAACTGATCAGTAGATTTGAAAAATTGTAATCCAGTAGATAGTAGTTCAAAGATATTTTTGTAATTATATTATTAATTAAAATGATTATACTTTTACCCCAATCCTAGTATAAAATATAAAACAATAATTAACATTATAATTTAATTGTTTACTAATTTCTGTTCACATTATGATGGATAAAAAAATTTAATTAGTATAAATATATCACTTTGTCAATATTGTCCTCAATCTGTAAAAATATTAGTCAATAGTTGTACGCTCCCCCTACCAGATCTATAAACGGATCAAACTACTCGCCAGTTCTTTTCGAAAGATATTGGATGGTATTTTGGTCCGAGAAACTACTAATAAGTTCGGAAGTCATGGTTAACATCAGAAGCTGTCAACATCGATAAAGACAACAATTCAACTATCTAATGAGTGGGGATGAGCACGAATAAGGTTACATGTAGGGACACAACAACTACCAATGTCCCCATCTTCATTGAGATCATAGATCCGACGGAATGGTATGAATGACTATTGGATAATTAACATAGACAAACTAGTAAGGCTAGTAATGTCTTTCCCTACTTTTGTTATGATAAAGGGACCATGCCCCAACCAGCTTCATTGGATTATTACAACAAATTGCAAATTGAGCATAGCTCAAATGGTTAGGTTCCTTGGTGAAGCCAACTTACCCGGGTTCAAATATCAATTTTGAGGTGAATATTGTATTTACAACTAATTATTCTTTTAGGGATAGCTAACAACCCCATCAACAACGAGGTGCGCGTGATAACTTTGTGAATCTCAATTCCAAGCCAACTCGATAGTTCAGAGACTCATAAGGACAAGGGGGTGTGTGTGTGTGTCTATTTATGTTTATATTGGTGAGTACTCATACATTTATGTAAGTATTTATATGTGTGCCGTGTTATTATTAAAAAGATGGATAATTAAAAAGGACATCAAGATTATACATTTGTGAGCGCCGACACAAGAAGAGCCAAGGCCATCGGTCGTGAGAGAACATAAAACAAACCCAACTCGAAAAGTTTCCAACCATAAAAAAAGAACTATTCAAGATACTCGAGTTAAATCCAAGGATAGGCGCAAAGAAAAGGAGTTCAATCCAACGATGCATATGGCTTAGTTTGTGATAATTTTGTTGGCTATACTTCCCGACATAATCTGCAAACATATATCTACTTGTAAGTAGAAAAAAGATTGTTTGGACAATCGTTAAATATTTAATAGAATTTCAACTTCTTAATCTCATCTCCGGGCCTTATCCAATCCACTGCATAGTAGACGTGAATGCAATATGTATGTTGTTATATGTAGGCATCGCATTGTACAATGTGGAAATATGCCAGCTGCTCTCTCTTACCACATTTTCTAGTGTTGTTCGAGAATTTCAACATTCGTCATCAGAGAAAATGTGTCCTAGTATATACCAGAGTAAATTTCGTCTTAGCAACTCGGCTAACTATCAGGGATGCATTTACTCCTTGGCGTCTCATCAGCCATTGGGCACATCGGCCTCATCCACAAATGGTGCTGTAGCTGAAAACTCTTCCATCTCATCCGGTGCGGGACAAAAGGCGTGAGCAGACCATTCTCGGCTAAGAGCAAACCAGCAAGTAAAAAAAAAAATGCAAGCCAGCATGTGACAAGCGGGCGGGAAGATTCTTTTTTCTTTTCTTTTGGGATGCCGAGCCAGGAGATTCGGAGCGAGCTAGTAGAAGCAATGAATGAGGAGGGTAGCAGCGTAACGTAACTTTCTCTAGGACAGTGGAAGAATATCGTTAGGTGGAGATCCTCCCATCTATTCCAGGAAGGTCTTATCCAACCATCATCATCATCCACATGTACGTTGTGAGGGTCAAGCAACTACACACCGATGAAGTCATGCATTACTCCTCTCACAAGTTATAGCGCACAACGATGCAGGTTTTGCCAGTAATGACAGGAGTCTTAGTATAGTGTATATAGACCATTGGAAGTATATATAGTATATAGATAGACAAACGTGTACATTTTTACAATAATATTTTGCATGGTCAATCTGAAATATAATCTGGTATTGTTAAAAATTTTAGAGACTTTATAGAAATTAAGTCAAATGTTAGTGGACCAAAATTGGTGTGGAATGATGCCATAAATCATGCAGCAAACTTATCACCGGCCGCAACTTGCAGTTACGTGTATAGCTGACCAATTCCTTGTACGGTGGAAAATGCATGCCCATGGAAACTTGGGTTTCTACATTCTACACGTTTGCTTGACGAGGCTCCTATATATGTATTATTTGAACCTTTGATGTCCCTAAAGGAACCAAAGTGAAACAGGGAAGGAGTATCTGCCTGCTCATCTCTGACAATCGAGTTACATTGACCTTCATTTACGCAGGTGAGAGACCTCTATACATTAATGTATATACATCTTTCAATTTCAAATTCTTATACCTATGGTTGAATAAGAAAAAAGCATATCTACCGTTTGTGGGTTCCTGGTCCAATTCATGCTGCGTCCTTCTTGCCACAAATATATAACATTTTGCGAATGGAAGTTTCTACTACCATAGCAATTGTGAGAAGTTTAGGGCACGATGCAGCTCATGTGACAGTAAAAACATTTTGAAACATTTTTTATTAAGTGAAGTTCTCGAAATTTCATGATTATGTTTCTATATCTATCTATCTATCTATCTAAACCATATTTAAAGGTTTAGAAGTTACCACGTTATCGGAGAAAAAAAAAGAGAAATTACTCACCATTACCATTATGAAAAAAAAACAAGACTAAAATACCCATATATTTACGAAAAAGACTAATATACCCTTAAAATATAACAAACATGGTGTGTTTTGATTCAAAGCATTTGTGTTGTCCTCATGGCCTAATTTAGTTATTTTGATTTGTTTCGAAAAAAGAGTTTGGTTAGGTTGGACTTCACATATCAAGAGTCCTTTCATTTTTCTTATGAATTTGTTTTAAGAAAAAGGACAAAGTCCAGGTTTCATTGGACTTCACATATCACACTTGAGGAAGAGAAAAAAAACCTATACCACAGATAATTGTCATAGAGAAAAAAAATACATAAACAATTTGGATGAACAAAAGATTTTTATTGGCTTGAGGGCCTAAATTCTTTGGAATTTCCATATAAGGGTTCTTCTTTTACTGTCATGTTTAGTTTGAGATGCCACTAGAGAAGAAATAAATTCGTGACAAAGGAAAGCAATTAAAACATCGATCATTGGTTTCGATCATGTTCTCCATCTTCTTAGGAATCCATGCGAGACACAAAGTCATGGAATTGTTGCCTGTGACATAGATTATTGGCATAGTATTAGCATCATTACTTATGCTAAAGCTCTAA
Source organism: Chloris gayana (assembly GCA_031894775.1). Taxonomy (NCBI): domain Eukaryota; kingdom Viridiplantae; phylum Streptophyta; class Magnoliopsida; order Poales; family Poaceae; genus Chloris; species Chloris gayana. The sequence goes on along the minus strand of JAUNZO010000859.1, from coordinate 146,714 downwards.
CTCATGTTGTAAAAAGAAACATGTTTGGAGTCTTGTAATCCGAACTCAAATTAGGCACCATTTTTATTCCTAAATTAGAGACAATTTTTTTGTAGCCGTGAACTAATTGATCAATATAACCGTAACATCAATGATGAAAATATGTTGGCAAAAGAAATAAAACAATAAACTGAAGAAACGTTACCAAGACTACCATATTCTGGCCCATAAAGCACAGTAGCGGGCAGCTGCCACCGAACACAACACATCAGAGTTACTGTCATCTTCTTCCTAATACTTCCGGTTGGCTCTTCCATCCACCAAAGCGAATCCCGACCGAGTTTGCATAAGTGCTGTTGAAAGAACATCTATCCTCACAAACCAGCAAATTGAACGCCTACAGCCTCCTCTACTGTTCCACGTCGTCAAAACCTGAAGGTATCATTTGTAGTGAGTTCAGCTTAGCAGCACTGGTGGCGACAACCAGGAGCAACTTCGTTTTTCTTTTTCTTTATATTTTTATTTAGTCAGTGTCTCCGGTGCGGGACTCAGACAAAATCCCAGGGAAACCGAGCGGAGGGCAAAAAAGACACCGAATGTCAGACGGGATTCGAACCCAGCAGGCAATAGGGATGTCAAGTGGCACGAAAAATCGTGGAAGAGACTACCGTAAGAGACTTATTAGAACGAAAAGAAAACGGGAAAACAATTGCCAGAAATGAAGGCGAAATGAAAATATAACAACCGAAAGAAATGAAGAGTGACATACTTTTTCAAAAACAATAAAAAAACCTGAAAATAGCAACTGGTAGAATGCACACATCTAAGAGCATCTCCAACAGTTCCCAATAATACTCCCAAAAGGCTGGTTTTACAGAGTTGCTATATCTATTGGGAGTAAAATAAAAGACATGAACTCCAACCGTTCCCAAGAATTGTTTCCTAAATAGTTCAAATATCCTTTGGAGAGTAAGAATTAGGTGGCTAAATCTAGCAACCTTTAGCCCATGGGTTGGGAGTTCAGTAAATTTAGCAACCTCATATAAGAAACGGTTGGAGAATGGTTTTTATTAATCACATCCTAAATTTCTATTTAGGAACCTCATTTAGGGAACGGTTGGGGATGCTCTAATCTACCAGAAATGAACTAGAGTTGACTTAGATACTGGACATTAATTAATTTCCATGTAAGCATGTTACACGGATTTTTGAATAATAAAGGCATGATAAAAAAACAATTTACAGCATTCAGTTTTAATACATGAATAAAGAAACTAAAGATTACATTTAGGGGGAAAAGGAAAGATTTTTGTCATGCACAACAAGAGTATATGTAACGTAGGTAAAGGCAGGAAACATTATGCATGGATAGTGAGCAAAATTAAGCTAAGAAGTTTCTTAAATAAAAAAATAATTAATATACAGCGTAAGTTAAAAAAGGGGGAAAAAGAAGTGTCAAAATTCTCATTGAGAAAATATATAAAATCATATCTAGAGACTAGCCTGAAATCGTATGAGCTCATAGATAAATAAGTCCATGCATGAAAGGATGTCGATATATATGGAACTCCATAATTTTTGTAAATCATAGTATATCACAAAAGAGAACTATATTCTATTTATTCCTAATTATTGATTATTTCCATACTATAAAGCTCAGTTCAAATAATATTTGCGAAAGATATATATTGTAACGAATTTTATAGGTCAGATAGTAATGCCGTAGTGTACCTTAGTCAATTATATCCAAAAAGTAAAATTTACGGGGTGATAGAAGATCTGTAACTTTTGATAAGTCCATCGATCAAATTCTCAAGCTGATTGGGAAAACACTAAATGGTTCAACGGTATATATAACTGCGTAGGTTGATTGAATATATTGCTATATTCCCTCAAAGGAAAAAAATTCCCTATACAGAGTTGAACATTGGACAACATATATATTATCCTGTTTTGATAATAGAGCCTTGGCTCGGGCTCATCAAGTGCCCCTGGTTGCTGATAGGCAAAATACTAGATGATGGTTTGATGATTTTTTTTTTTTTTTTTGAAAGCAATAGAAATGCGGGCACTGATATGTGTAACAAGAACGCTTACCTGTATGAACACACACGTGCGCGCGCTACTTTTTTTTCTCCGAACGCGCAGGCGTACGCGCGCTACTGTAAGCACATCTCACCGGGCTAGTTTGATCTCGAAATCCACGAAGTCACGGCGCCTCACTCAACTGGGACTGAAAGAATAATTATGTATAAATGCAACAGCAGTGAAAATATAGGATTTGAACTGGGGTCGTTTGGTTCTATATCACAAAAAACCTAACTAACTGTTTGGTTACATAATATAACTACACATATGTACACTGAATAGTTTAATAATGTACAGAATTAAAATCTTAAAAATTATTATATATAGGGCCATGGCTTTGGAACCCCAGGTTGTGGATGTGGATTTTGTCATCGCCGTTGACAGTGACACCTACGATTCAAATATCATGGCTCTTCGCGAGATACTTGCGAGGCACCCTAAATCTTCGGATGTTGACGGCCACCCCGTCCTCGCCGAGCAGCGCGCCAAAGAGCCGGCGATGTGGATCCATATTAACGCATCTGCCGGTGAGCACGAGGCAACAATCCTCGCCGTTCGGGGCGACAACGTCTACCTCATAGGCTTCAAGAACAAGAGCGGGACTTGGTTCGAGTTTGGCTACAGTCAGGACTCGGCGCGGATAATCCCCGAATCCATTTTCCTGGAGTGTGGCCCCGAATACAGGAGCCTTCTTGGCGACGGGTACAAGGCCGAGATTCTCCAGTTGGAGCTGGGCAGTAGCGTCGCGGAGGAAGCCGTGATCAAGCTCTCCAGCTACGTTGAACCTGCCCAGCCTTCCGGTGCCCCTGACGAAGAAACCAAGCGAGGCCTGGCACGCTTGATCGTGATGATCTGCGAGTCCGCAAGGATGAGCCCCATCTTCGACACGGTGAGCAAAGGCTGGGCCAGCGAAACCAAGCTCGGCGACAAGCTGAAGCGGGCCTACCTGCATAATTGGGCGAACATGTCCGAGGCTTTGCTGGGGTGGGAGAAGTACGAAGACAGGTACAAACCGAGAGGTGAGGTTGCTGACGGCCTCAAGGAGGCTAAGATAAGGAACAAAGCCGATGCCCTCGCCGTCGTCGCGCTGCTGCTTAACCGTCCGCCGCCCAAGCCGAAGGCTGTGGATAGCACTGAGGAAGAAGATTATGCCGCCAACCACTACGGGCACGGTCGACAACTGGTGGAGGTTTTCGCCGTGCGTGCTGGTTTCCCTTTCACCGGAACCATCGCCGTCTTCGACGCGATCCGTGGCCAGATCATCTGCAAGCAGCAGCACCAACAATTATTGCAACCTGCCGTTGTGGAGGTAAGAGAAATGAATATGTATATATATAGATGTTCATATATACAAAAAATTGACAACGCCTTATTAGTTGCATAATATGTGCGTGTTTGATGCAGGGGGAAATGGTGCTTACCGGACCGTATCGAGCAATCTCAGCGGACGGAAGCTTCGCCATCAAAGCTGACACGGATCACAACGCAGCATCTGCTGCTCATAGCGATGCGAGCGGCGAGCTGACCTGGAATTGCTACGACCATGGCGCCGACACCTTGTACGACGCGCCCCTGAAGGGCACCATCGGCCCTGTCGAGGTGACCTACGCGGTTCTGACCAACGCTGTAGAGGCCACCGTGCAGGTCAGGTTCCTCCTCGCCCAAGAAGCTGCTGCTGCTGGTGCCCTCATCCATGGAAAAGTCACCGCACGTAGCAAGGCCTTTGATGTTGCCAGCGTGCTCTTCAACCGTGGCTCCGAGCATCAAGTTGCCATGGCTGCCAATGAATCCATGATTCCGCTGAACCGATCCGTCATCTCGGTGCCACTTGACGCGCCGCTGGTGGTAGAAGCCAGTTTCGGCTATACTCCTGCTGATGCCGGGCATGGACATGAGTGTACCGCCCAAGCCAACTTCCAATTTTACCCGGAGCTCTACGGTGACCATGTCAAGCGTGAGTTTACAGAGCACGGTGAGATCGAAGTCAAGGTAACCTGGTCAGACGCTTGATGCAGATTATTGGGCCAATGCCTCACGTGCTACTCCACATGCCCTATCCGTTGATTAAATAATGTGTGGAAATGAATTCTTCCAGTGTTGTCTACGCCTTTCCTATACTACTGTGTGTATGTCTCAGCAGCGCGCTGCTGTGTGTATGTCCTGTACAATAATGTGTGGAAATAAATGGAGGCCAATGAATCTTCCAGTGTTGCCTACTCACCGTCCCTCGTTTGTCCCAGGGTAGCCCTTTTATCTTTTTCATTATTCAAAGATACGATTGTATAAATATATGAACATCAACCGTCACTACAAATAGGTTCTATTTTTAGTGGCTACGTACCCATCTCTCACATGCCCACCTCCCCCATCGTATCCCCCCCTCCCTCCGGTGCGGTGGATGGGGGCTGGATCCGGCCGCCCTTTTAACGGTGGCGGCGGCTAGATCCAGTGGGCACGGCCAGATCCAGCTGGCGGCACCTATTGAGTAGATCGGCATTGTGGGTCCTGTATTTTTTTATTAAAGCTTTAACGGCGGTTGATGTTCCCTGTGCTGCTATAAATTTTTATTTTTAGTTACGATGATGTAGGGGCGGGTATGTCCAGTGCCGCTACAATGGTGAATTGTTGTAGTGTAAGTAAAGAGTATTGCATTAGGTCTAACGTCAGTGTCCTACACATGTACTACTCAATTTATTGTAGGAACAATACTTCGGCACTTGAAAACTTTAAACACCTAGCTACCGAAGATTCATCATAGTTAGAATAAAGTTGGACAATACGATTATGCCAATAGCAATTTTCAGACATAAATGTAGCGGCAAGTTTAGGTGTAGAGCAGTACAAGAATCCACACAGTTTGTTGTAACACTCAGAGTCAACAAACATCACTATATTGCACAGGACGTATAGTTGAAGCAGTGGGCAAGCGCATCAGGAAAACGTGCACCGTTAGTGTGGCACCGGAGAACGAGCAGTTGACTGATGTTGTTTTCATGAGCTCCCTGTCGGCGCACGCCCTATGTCAGTACCTTAGTGTCAGGACCTGACCATAGAACCAGCTGGCACAATCATGAACGGTGGAGATTGCAGGATGATGCACCAAGAGAATGGACGGCCCTGATGCTTACTTTATTTTACTATGCTTAGTAGTTACTTTTACCGCTTTAGTTAGCGTGGGGTTAAAACTGCTGTAATTATTTAAGGCTAAGTGAGAGTTGTAACACAACTTGGAGAAGAAGTTGGTGCCGACCACCTTGGCTTGGAACCTTTCTTCCTCTGAAGGCTCGTTCCTTTCCATTCCAGAAAAACACCAAATATTGCCTGAGAATTTCCCATGAATTCGTGCTTGTTCTTGATTCCGCATCTGATTCCTTCCGGGATCCGACAATTGGTATCGAGAGCGGTGCGATCCTCGACAAGACAACCCAAAAATTTTGCGATCGCTCGGCGAGCAGCGAGGGTTGTCGGGCGCTATCCTGACGTAAAATTCCGAGAGCTGCAGCTGGTTTGATCTGCGGAGGCGACAGTGGGCTACGGATTCAGATCTTGGGTTAACTTCGGTTAGTGTAAAATCCCTCGGATCGATCTTCGTAGCAGGCGGCGGCAGAAGAATTGGTGAACAATCGGGGAGAGATTTACTCCCAAACCAGTTCACTAATTCAGAGATGACGGGCTCCAAGTTGGATGACCTTCAGGCGACGGTCGAAGAATGGAAGAAGGCTCGGATTAGCTCGGACGCGAGAATGGATTCGATGGATTCTAACCTAAAAGCTGTCCGGAAGGAAATTCTGACTATGAATTCTAGCCTGGTGGAGATGTGCGACACTCTTAAGTTACTGGTGAAGGTTGGATCTCCATCGCCTTTCAAGTCAACGAAGCAGAAGCTAAATTCTTGAGGAGGCGACAATTTGACCCTGATGGGAAGAAGATTGAGGAACCCTCGCTTGAACTAGAAATTGATGACAAGGACACCGAGACCTCGGATGCTAAGAGGGATGGTAAGCCAATAGATTGTACAAATTTTTTCTCTCACGAGCAATTACATACTATCGATCCTAGAGCCGGGAAGTTTTACCAGAGTGCTGACAACAATTATAGCTCTAAAGAATTTCACCCTTCTAGCAACTTTAGCTTATCCATTGCTAGGCCTAAAATTGATTTTCCATCCTTCAATGGTACTAATGCGGTGGGTTGGCTTAGAATGTGTGAGAAGTACTTTGACATGGCTGCTGTTCCTCCTGATATGTGGGTTCCTCTTGCAACCTTGCATTGCATTGATAAGGCTGATTATTGGTGGAGGAGTCTAAAAATTTCTACCCACAGTATCACTTGGTACAGATTTGGATTCATGGTTACTAGCAGGTTTAGTAGCTCTTGCATGTTTAATGTAGTGGAATCCTTTCATAATGTCAAGCAACATTCTACTGTCGATCATTACATTGATCAATTTGAAGAAATCACAACATCAATAGTTAGACAGTATCCTGGTCTCACTAATGATTACTTCCTTGAAAGTTTTATTGCTGGTCTCAAGGAGGACATCAAACATTATCTTAAGCCCCACAAGCCTTCAACCCTGGCTGAAGCTTATTGGAGAGCCAAAGATCTTGAAAAAGGTGCAATTGCAAGAGACATAGAGAGATCAAACACTACCAAAAGATTCTCTAACCCAAGTACAAACACAACAAAGCCCTAGACCCGTATATCCAATTCCAACACCTCCTAAACCCACGGTTCCATTATTCCTACCACCACAACCCACCCAACCTAGCACAAACCCCATTCCTAAACCTACCGCTCCTCCAAACCAAAGCATAATACCTTTTGCTCAAGCTCGTGAGAAAGGGAAGTGCTGGGGATGTCGAGAACCCTGGACTCCTCATCACAAAATTGTGTGTAAATTTGTGGGTAAATTTGATTCCGCGTCTAATTCCTTCCGGGATATGACACTTAGGCTCTTTCATCTTTTGCTTACTATGTAATTACGGTGTCTGCACACTTTACCCGATCGCTCTGTCATCTTCAGTTTTGAAGTTCATCCTAATCTTATCCCTCCCGTCCGATCGTTCGGAGTGGGTGTTGTCTTTTTGGTTCTCTTGGTAGGCAATGGTTGTCCTTCTCGTAGTTAACTTTTGGCTCCTGCAGAACAAATAACTGGATGAGCTGTCCTGTAATGTCCTCCACCATGTCTAAATGAATTTACTTGGCCCGAGTAAAAAAAAATCCCATCGTCCGACTCCGAACGAAAGCAAGGTTTAAGGCCCGGCCCATGCTCACATGAGCTACGAGGCCACCGTCTAAGGACGGAGGAAAGGAGGTTCATACATGTCTCTTTATCTACATGACAGATCTTATCCTTAACGCAATGCTCGAGCTTGATGAGGTGAATGATGCTGCAAATTAATGGGAATCCAATCAAGTGGCTCAAACTCGAGAGAGGGCCTTTGATTCAAGGGCAAATTCTTTATTTGCCATTGAAATTATACCATTCTCTTATTCGCCATTAAAATTTTCCTATTCTCTTATTTACCATTGGATTCAAATTTTCAATCCCTTATCTGCCACTCCAAGCAACTTTGAATGATAGAAAATTTTGCTCCTGTAGCTATAATGTTTGTACTAGTAGCAAAATATGCCCGTCTCAGTAGTGCAATTGATGTAAAAAAAATTTCAGTTTTTTTGATGAAAATTAAAGATAATTTTGAGGAAATATAATATTTGCATATAATATTCATCCAATTTTTTTGAAATTTTTTTGACATAAAGTATGCACTAAGATGGACCTATTTTGCTATTGTAGCATGAGCATTGTAACATCAGGACTAAAATTTTCTATTAATTAAAATGACTAGAGTGGTAGATAAGGGACATAAATTCCAATCTGATGGCAAATAAGGGAATTAGAAAGTTCAATGGCAAATAAGGGAAAATTATAATTTTCAGTGGCAAATAAGGAATTTACCCTTAATTCAAGTGCCATCAATTGTAATGTAGTCTGCAATTTAAATTTATATGGTACCAGCACCTGCTCTGCTTGAACTAGAGGCTCAAGTTCTACTGGTTCATTATGACAATCGGCACCACCGACATGCCGATCGGCACCGTCATTGTTTGGGGGTCGAACCAGAGCCCACCTCGCGGGAGGGATTCACGCCCTCACCTTAACCCTATTGTTAACCAGAGCACCTGGCAAAGTAAAGGCGCGGGCCGCCCGGAGCATGAAGCGGCGAGGAGGGGCATGCATCTAGGCGGTGAAGGGATTGTGAGTCCACACCGTGAGCGGCGATGGAGCAAAGTACCTCGCCGCGACCTCGCTCGACGTGGTCGGGGCCAGCTTCCTCGCCGGACGCCAGGCTGTCATGAGGTTGGCCGGGGCAAGCGCGAAGATCATAATGTCCTCGAGATTAGTCTAGGGTTACCGTCTTTTAGTTGTACCGAGAACAGGTGGACAAGGGCAAAATGGTCATGTAAAGTTACGGTTCCCCGTGACTATAAAAGGAGACCAAGGGTCACCTCAAAAGACACATGTAAACACCGAGTTAACTTCGCTATAAAATAGAGAGTTACCTCGCAATCTTGCTTTTATCTCTCTTGTTTAGTGTTCATTGTGTTCGGTGGGCTACGCATGTTACCCTTCGATGCTTAGCACACCAACATTGGTGCCCACAATGCGTGAGCTCGAGGTGCAAGCTCACGATGACCAGAACCATAAGGACTTCAACGGCAGCACAAATACTCCAAGAGCTGCCGGCCGGACCATCGGGGACTACCTCGACACGGTCGCGGACAAGCCGAGGCTAGCTTCATTGCGGACGCCACTTCGGATAGAGTAGTCACCACGTACGAGCACAACTATTGTAGAAGCGGACGCCGCCAAAACCGGATGGATCCAGGCAAGTTGCTAGCCATTGAGGAGGAAAGTGAGGTTGAAGAGGGTGAAAGCTCAGGCAGCAGCACTACACTAGCTCAACAGGTAGAGAAGTTGTGAAGAGACAACTCAGATTTAGAGGAAATGAGAGAAAAACTGATCAAGAAGTGGCCTTAAGGGAGAAGCTGCTACAGGAAACGAGAGGCCCTTCTCGAGGAAAGGCGCAAGCACACGAGTTAACAAGCTAAGTAAAACGGCTGCAGGCAAGAGCAAAGCAGTAGAGTTCTACAAGGTAAACAAGAGTCACAATTGACAGGTGACCCCAAGAAAGAACCAGAGGTCGGCAATGAAAGGGCAACCACCCTTGACTTCGGTGCTGAAGTACCACCCATCGGAAGGTCCAGAGTGGAAATGTTCGACAGATACTCATCGCTGTCGGAAGGACTGCAAAGAGCACCTTACCCATAATAATTCAGAATAGGAACCATCCCAAAGTATAGAGGAGAGACAGACCCAAGACAATTCCTCATAAGCTATGAAGCAGCGATCATTTTGGCAGCTGGACGAGGTAGCGCTAGCAAAGGTATTTGCATGTGCTCCGGAAGGCCGAGCATCGACTTGGTACTTCAATTTGTAGCCGAGGTCAATTTACAGTTGGGAAAATCTTAGAGACAAAGTGATAGATAACTTCGAGAGGTTTACTTGGGAGCGCTAGAAGCACTCGAAAGCCTCAAGCATATTGCATCAGCCTAATGAGCTGCTCGCAGACTACTACAGAAGATTCGTCAGGCTAAAGTCTCAGTGCCCAAAATTGCTAGAAGAGGTGATGATAGAGTATGCCATCCAAGGACTTTGCACAAGCCCCTAAGCTTGAAGTTCACGAAGAAACATCTCCTCTCACTGCAAGACATGTGCAGCAAGTTCAAAGAATATTGTCAATCTAAGGCAGATTACAAGAGTCGCATGTCGAAGCAAAAATAACTTCGCGAGACGCAAAGCAGCAACTACAATGACAGGTAGCACAAAAAGTGAAGTCTTAGGAAAATTCGCAAATCAGTACCGTCAACAACATTCAAGGCAAAAAGAGTGAACATAATGCCCTAGTGAACCAGAACAGCTAGCAAAAAGAAGCAGTGCACAACGGCAGTAAAGAGGCAAGCTTCGCGAACCGTAGCGGCCAACAACCTTGTAAGAGGCCATATTGCATTTACCGCGAGGGTCATGTGGGCGCAAGAGATTGGACTGTCCGAAGAAAAATAAAATAATGAGAAAGCTATAATTAGAGAAAAGGCAGCATGAGAAGCCTGTGGAGATAAATCACACTACGATAGGGTATTGGACTTTGCAACCGATCCAACAGCCAAGTGTATGGAATCACAACTACCCACATCAACCATACTACCCGGCACAAATCACCTTTTGCAACACCCACAGATCCAAGCAGCACCAACACCCCATCACGCGAAGCAAGATAACGGAGACACTCACGCTGTTGCCATAAAAAATCGAAGACCTAAGCAAACAAGAGCATCGTGCACAACCGATGCCTACAAAGGGATTTATTGGCATGATATTGGGGGTTCGACCCTTGGCTTCGAGAACAAGAGGCAACGAAGAGACTACTCCACAATGGTGAACGCAGTCTTCGTGGAAGGTCCGATAAAGAACTCGAAGTGGTCACACATTCCAATAACTTTCACCTAGAGTTGAAGAGCTACCCACACATAGATACCTTCATGATCGAAGCCCACATTGACAAATGTAGAATTGACAAAGTCTTCATAGACAACGACATTCAAGCGGACATATTCTTTCACAATATGCTTCTCGAATGGGATTCATAGACCAAGACTTAGAGCCATCTAGTGTGCCCTCGTACGGCTTCGGGGCAAAGGGTAGAGCCAGCTAGAAGAATCCAGCTGACAGTATCCTTTGGCAACACAAGCAACCCGAGGTCTGAATTCATCACGTTCGACGTGGTCGGACTAATTTACCCTTAATTCACAATTCGGGAAGAGCCACAATCAACACATTTGAAGTAGTAATCCACAACGCGTATCTCCGCATGAAGATACCAACGAGAGAATCGGGGGATAATGGTAATGGGGGACCAATAGATGGCAAGAAATATTGGGCAAGGTTTCACTCCGGGGGTAGCAAATATTCATAACATCGAAGTGTTCACTAGAGAGCACCTCGATGAAGAAGAAAGAAGAAAGGCAAAGCAAAAGGAAGACAGAAAGTGTGCAAAAGAGGAAAGAGCCCATGCGGACAGCGAGGTAATATAAATACAGTCAGATGAAAAAACAAAAATAGTGCTACTCGACAAGCAAGTGCTAGGTCAATCCGTCATCATAGGCACAAACCTATCACAACACGAAGAGAAGAGGCTACTTCGATTCTTGCTAAAAATAAACACTTCTTCGCGTCATTGTCAAAAGACCTCGAATGCGTAAGCAGAAGAATAATAGAGTACAAGTTGGAAATTAACCCAAGTGTGAACCCAAACAACAGAAGCTCAAGAAAATGTCGGAAGAAAAGGTGGTCCTCAACATCAACGCTTGTGTATTTGTTACTCTTGGGGATTCATCCCCTAGACGGTTAGGTGTTACCCGGCGAGCTCCCAAGATTGTGGTTGAGACTCTTGTTTGTATTGTCCCGCCCTTCGTGAAGATTGATTAGTGGATTTCAAGCCGGCCTTTGTGGCGGTTTGGAGAGGTTTAGGATTGAGAGCAACTCGGTCCTCGGTGGACTCCTCAACGGAGACGTAGGCTCCTAGGTGGAGCTGAACTTCGGTGAAAAATCGTGTGTCTTCTTTGTCTCGCTTTTGTTTCTTACAATTTGGGTGCTCTTGCTCTAGGTTGTTCTTGCTTAAATTCCTAGATTAACTTGTGTAGGAGGCTTGCTAGCTTCTCCCCTTGTTGCCTTAGCTTTCTAGTGTATCTAGCTGCTTGCTCCTTGTTTATCTCCCATGGATCTGTCCATCTCGACGGTCGATCTGTTTTCCACACGAGGCCATCGGACATTATCCTATAGGTTTCAAATTTTGTTGCATCGGACAATATCCTACACTATCGGATATTGTAGTCGGACTTCTTCATCCTGTGTTTCTAAATCGTCAAATTAAGTGTTTTTCAGGATTATCGCCTATTCAACCCCCCTCTAGGCTACTTTCATGAGCCGCATCCTCTTTCTTCGGAAGGAGAGTAATATAAGATGAGTTCAGAAGTCCAAAACCCATAAATTTCCTACTCCATATAGCTGAAATTGCCACCATGATATCATGCTTGATAATAGGCCAACATGTCTTGTAAAACCGACTTGCAAACCCATCCGGCCCCGGAGCATTATCCGATGCCAAATTCTTGATTGTGGCCCCTACCTCTTCTTCTGTGAAAGGAAGATCCAATGCTGCTAAATCATGAGTCGGTACACCAAGCTCTTCAATGCTCACTGTATGCTCACGTTGCAGACTTGTCCCCAAGAGGCTCTCATAGTATTCATCAATCAGCTTTGCTTTGTCATCATGATTAGTATGAACCTGCTCCTCGGTGACTAGTCGCGCAATACAACGGATAGCAAAGAATTACACGGTTTGAGCTTATACATCTACATCTATAAACACCAACGCATACAGAACCGATGCCATCGGCAATGAGAAGTCACAGAACAAATCCAACTCCGAAAGTTTGCAACGACAACGAACGATTCGAGAAATTCAGAGTTAAAACCGGCAAACATATATCTATTGTTAAGCTCTAAAGTAGAAAAAAAAATTGTTCAGTCAAAGCAGTGAAATATTTTAGATTTTCAACTTTCTAATCTCACCCCGGAGTCTTGTTAAATCCAGAGCATAGTACACGTGATTGGTATATGTATGTCCGTATATTTAAGCACCGAATTGTACTATGCGTCCGTGAACATGTGGGTGGAGATATGCCAGCTAGTTTCTCATGCATTATTGTTTGGTGGTGATGTTCCCTTATGTTAGGTGGTGATGCCCCCTAATGTTTTAGGAAGGACTTATCGAGGGCAACAACTAACACATCAATCAAATCATGTATTATTCGTCTCACAAATTATAGAGCCAGCAAAGAGCCGCCACCTCTTTTGCTTACCCATCGAACCTTCACAATTGGTTGATTACTTAAAAATGAAACTATTCATTAATTTTTTTATAAAAACTGTTCGTCTTATTTGAAATTTTTATGAAAATATAAAAATGGAGTCATCATGGTTAAAACATATCTAATAATAGATAAATTATAATAATGTAAACAGTAATTTTACAATTTTTTAATAAAAGAAATAGATAGAGGTAGTATGTCCCATCGTTGATTCAACCCATAGTTTAGTTGAATTGTTGCAAGGGAGCAAACAATAGGCGATACATCTATCATGTAAAGAAAAGGAAAAGAGACTCCAAACTCTAACTAGAGACCACCAAGCACATAAATTCAAACTCTTGCTTATAGATAGAGGTACCACTCCGCAGAAATACAAGTTTAGCAAACACCATTAGTATTACAGTATATAGTCAGAGAAAAGTGTATATTATGATAATACTTTTCATGGTCAATATGAAATAAAGATCTTGTATTCTTAAAAAAAATAGAGTTCATAGAAATTTGGTCAAAGGATAGTGGGCCTAAATTGGTGGAATGGTTCCATCAATCATGCTGGACTCATTTAAGTCAAGAAGCAAGCTTATCACCTCCGTATCCTGCAGTTATGTGATATACAGACCTCATTGGTACTATAGTACTGCACGTAGATAGGGAAAGTGTATATCATAATAATATTTCGCATGGCCAATCTGAAAATAAATCTGATATTGTTACAGTTTTTATAGTTTATAGAATCTGGTCAAAGGTAAGTGCAACGTTCCTCTCCATTAGGATTAGGTCCGTAGTGGTCCGTAGACACGTGTGGATGAGGGGGTCGGAATTTAGTATCATATTGCTAGTCTAGTGTAGGCAAGCCAACATATAAGGCTAGTTTGTCCAACACAGTCTACAATGAGTTAATGCTTTACGTGTAGTGAGGACAAAAGCGTAAATAGGGTTGATAGGTGTGGGGGATCCAATCAAAATGGGAGTGGGATCCAAACTAGATTTTAGACCCTAGACCGTTACATTAATTGGTGGAATGAAGGCCATGCAAACTTAGGATTTTGTACAGGACGAGGCCCCTATATATAAGTGAGTACCTTTGATGTCCCTGAAGGCACCAAAGTGGAACCGGGGAGCATCTGCCTGCTAATCTCTGAGAAAGTCATATATATTGACCTTCATTTGTACAGGTGAGACCTCAACATGCGTATAGATACATCTTCTACTTTTACTTTCTTTTACTTAGCGTTGAATAAACAAAATGCATAACTATCATTTGGTCATTTGGTTAGTGGAGTAATTCCTGCCGTTTCCTTCGTGCCACAAAAGCACAACATCCGCGAAAGGACGTTTCTACTAGGATGAATTCCTTCTAAGTCACTCGAAAAAATAGCGTTCCTTTCATCCATTGGAGAAATGTTTTTCCCTTCTATGCCTTTAGTTGAGATTTTCCTTCCCCTATATGTCACTCCTTGCACTTCCAAAAAACCTTAATACTTTAATATATTTCCGGAATTCTAAAATCCAAAATGCAAATAAATTTGAAACTTTGCAAATAAGAAAATCTATTTATTCAGGTGTTTTGCTACCTTATACATAAAGTTACAAAACTTTTATTGCTCGGTAAGTAATTATTTAAACTGTATTTGAAAGTTAGGTGAGTATCTCCTTGCCTCCTTGGTCGTCTAAAAGTTCTTTCTTTTCTTTAAACTTTTGATTCTTTTGTACTATTAAAGGAACTCGATCATGAAATATAAAGTTTGTTATTACAAAATTTAAAATTTTGTTTTAGTTTAAAATTTAGAAAGTATGATACTACACTAAAGTATTAAGCTAGCAAAGAGTGTCACCTTGGGGAAGAAAAATCCCATGTTGGCGCATAGGTGGGAAAAGTACCTTTTCAGTGGTGGAGAAGGGAATGTGTTCTTTTCGTTGATTCCGAAGGGATTCTCTCTTTCTACTGCCATCCAATTGCGAGAAGTTTAGTGCACCATATCTAGATGGAGATCATTTTGCAATGTAGAAAAAGCATGGTACAGAAATGCATGGTGTCAAGGGACTGCATAAATTTTGTATTATTTCAGCGCTACACTGTTGCACGCCTACTAGGTGCAAAGGGACTGCATAAAACTAATTAATAACCAGCATCTACTGAAGTATATACTTTGTGAATGAATGTGGTTCAATAGTCACGATTAGCAGTGGCAAAATTTTGTTGGGTTTTCAGCACAGTGTAGCAGTTGGTGTAGAATAACTGGTTCATCTAATTAGTAAGCTGGCATGGTTTATACTTGACATGGGACAGGTGATGCTAGCCGGCCTGGTGGCGATGAGAGGAGGAGCATACGTATTGCTCGTGTTCCTGCTGGTGGGAGCAAAGTTGTTGTGCCTGGAATCATCAACCTTCTCGGCGTGCCCAGAAGAAGCGGACGAGTGCGGCACACTAGGTGTGCTATATCCCAAGCGTGAGCTAGACCTTTCAGGGCTCACCCCTGAGAAATATGGCGAATTCATAGCTTGGGTTCGCAGCAGCCTCGGGAGCAGCGAGGAGATCTGGACGCTGCCAGTGCTGCGTGGCAGAGGCAGCGTGCCACTGTCGCAGCGGTTTGTTTTGGCTGACATAAGGAATTACGAAGGGGAGACTGTTACGATGGCGATCGACGTCATCAATGTCTACATTGTTGGGTACCGCGTGGGCAGTTCCTCCTTCTTCACAAGGCCGGACGACGAGGACACAAGAGAAGCAATCCAGAGCCTTTTCCAAGGGACCGAAAGGCACTACTTTGATTTCACCGGTAGCTATGGAGATCTGGAAAGTAATTCCGGTAAAGGCTTTAACCGGAGTACAATAGAGCTGGGAACGGGCGCCTTGCATGCCGCTGTGAGGTCGATGAATCTGTACGCCGATAGGCCGACTCCTACTATCCTCCATTCTGTGGCTCGCGGGCTCATTGTCTGCATCCAGATGATCTCGGAAGCAGCCCGCTTCCGATACATCGAGTTCGAAATGAAGAGTCGGATGGAGCGTAGGGTGGAGTCCGAGCCAGATCCTAGCGTAATCAAGCTTGAGAACATGTGGTCTGACCTGTCGGAGGAGATCCAGACGTCCTACACTGATGGCGTGTTCCAAAGGCCAATACAGCTCCAGAGGCGTAACTACTCCCTGTTCGACGTGTCCGACGTGCAATCGGTACTCCGCGTTATAAGCGTCCTGCTTTTTTACTGCCAGACACCAAAGTCGCAGAAGCAGCTCCATCGTCCTCATCATCCTGCTCTCGTGCGACAGGATGATGAGGATGGAGCTGCTTCTGCGACTTTTGTGACTAGCCTTATAGTTGCCACTGATGACCAGAACCAGCCTATAAGGCTAGTCACCGCTGACGACGACGGCCCCACGTGCCCCGCGCACGTCGAGACCACGTGGCGCATCGCGGGGCCAGGCGGGCTCTGCGTCGACGTGAGGGACGGGCACTACAACAATGGCAACCCGGTGCAGCTGTGGCCCTGCAAATCAAACGGCGACCAGAACCAGCTCTGGACATTCATGAGCGACGGCACCCTCCGCTCCAACGGCAAGTGCCTGGCATCCTACGGCTATACGCCTGGAGACTACATCATGATATATGACTGCCGCCCTGGGGTTGCTGCTTTCATCTGGCACTCGTGGCCCAACGGAACCATCGCATCGGCGTCCGGCCTCGTGCTATCAGCGCATTCAACGGCCAGCGGCACCACGCTCTCCGCCCGGGACAACGCATACGCCACTGGTCAGTCCTGGCTCCCTACCAATTCAACAAACCCGTCTGTCCAGCAGATTGCCGGCCTCTCTGGGCTTTGCCTGAATTCCGATGGATACGAGGAGGACGTCGTGCTACAGGATTGTGACATCATGCCCGGGTGGGCTCTCTACCCGGACTGTTCCATACGGCTTGATCAGAGAAGGGACCTCTGCCTTGCACCGCCTGATCCATCTGTCGGCCGGCCACTCAAGCTCTTCACATGCGACCCTAACTCCGCTCTCCAGAGATGGCTGTTTGCAAGCGACGGAACTATCACCAGTTTCAGCACCGATCTTGTCATGGACGTCAAAGGATCAGCCGCCGTTTCCGGTGCTCAGCTCGTCCTGAATGCTTGGAAAGGAACAGCTACCCAGGAGTGGCAGGCAACGCTTTGATCACTGTTGTCTGCTTCGCATATATATTTCCTACGTCCTGCACGCATGCCACAGCGCTCTGGTTTCCCGCATGCCTAGTACTACTTGTTAAATAAGCAGGGACATGCTTGTTTCTTAATTACTCCCTATGTTATTACTGGGCCCACACTACCACTATGATGTGTGTCAAGTGCTGCATAAATATATAACGAATATTTTGTGTCCTTGCCTTGCCTCAGCATTACTAGCTACCTTAAATATTATTAGAATCTTAGCTTGTTCTTCAATAATAATTGGCCTTTGAAGGTAAGGTTTGTTGGTTGATTTGGACTACTTCCTACACTGTTACTTGATTCTATCTGGCGACATGGTACCTTACACGGAATTAAACACAGTCCATTATCAACGTGTCTTACGATTGGTCAGTAAAGGCCGCTTCAACGAGTGACCATGGCTCACTAAAGAGCTTTGGTGGCCTATGCTTTCGGTTGCTGTCTAAAAGTTTTAGCAACCCACTACATTTTTAGTGACCGATCATGGGTCGTTGTAGCCTATAGCTGGCCAACGGGCCGGGCCGGGCCGGCACGGCACGGGCCCGTGACGGGCCGGGCCGTTTTCTTAACGGGCCGGCACGGCCCTTCTAATAAACGGGCCGTGCCGGGCCGGCACGACGGGCCTGCACCGAAGCCCAAGCACGGCACGACTCATTTTAAACGGGCTAAACGGGCCACGGGCTAAACGGGCCGGGCTGTGCCGGGCCGATCCAAGATTAGAAAAATAGTTTTCTGCTGATTTTAATTATTTTTAAATATAAACGGGCCAAACGGACCGTGCCGGCCCGTGAAGCACGGCCCGAATAATGGGCTAAATGGGCCAATAGCTAAACGGGCCGTGCCGTGCCAGCCCGACGGGCCTGCGCCTAGGCCCAGGCACGGCCCTCAACGGGCTGCGGGCCGGCACGGCCCGTTACCAACGGGCCCGGGCCGTGCTCGGGCCGGGCTAAACGGACTAGCCCGGCCCACTTGGTCAGCTATATTGTAGCCAAAGAATTAGCGACCCAATCAACACTAAGAATGGAATTAGCGACCAACACCTCCGTCGCTAATTCACATAATCACAACACACATGCCATATTCATTACTATTAATCCATCATGAATTATGCGTTGACTGTCACACTTGGGTACGCAACCAATCGACTTGCACATACAAAAATGTAGACACATTGCTCAAGTCATAATAACAAAATGGACACATTGCTCAAACATGATTACAAGTTGTCACATAGCAAAAAAGTATTTAAAATACCATTCTGTCACAAGACAAACACATCAATGCCCAATTGTCATGACCATTGAAGCACCTAGCCAGGTTTTCATTACATAAGAAACTGCAATTCAAGTTGCATCACATGAAATATTTTTTACAAAATCAGTCGCTACAAATCATCGTTCCAGAACCAAAAGTAAGGCTTGACAAGTGCATTAGGTAGTCATCAATCACTTGAAACTTCTGAATCCAAAATGAAAGCTTCTAGTCATAACAATGTTTAAAAAGCGACCGCCTAGACCACTTAAGCGCTAGGCGGAGCTCCACCGCTTCGCATTTAACTAAGCTTTAAAAAAAGTGCTTCCTCCTATTTATTCAATAATTATGTCGTTTTATATAGTGTTTTCATTATTTTTGACATTTTTTCTACATTTATTTGCTAAAAGTACAAATGCTTAGAAACGCCTAGGACCGCTAAAGCGCTAGGTGGTAGCTCACCGCTCGCTTAATTAGTTTCTATGCTTTTTAAAACATTGAGTCATAATATTGCCTAGTGATGATTCCCAATTCTTCCGGCAACAACCATTACCAAGCAGATGATCATTAAGTATAATATTTAATTAAAATTGTAGATATGCATGCATTTTTATGCTAAGTACAGTGTATAATACCAGAAGGAAGACGTTTTTGGCAATCCCTGTGATATAGAGTTAGAGGAGAGCATCATCGTCTGGCACATCGCCAGGGGCATCATTCTCCACAAGCTCAGGGAGCAAGACGGCCACCTGCATGATCTTGCACCTGTGATCGAGGCCCTGTCGAATTACACATGGTTTTCCTCCTGGCTGCAAGTCCCAGTATGCTGCCTCCCCTGCCAGCCGCAATGCTTATGTAAAGATGCGCTCTGATCTGTCTCAACTCACTCGCGTCCTGAAAGATATTCCGCCTTAGACGCTGCGAAACCAAGCATGGGAACATAACCAGTACCATAGTTGAAACGAGACCTTGAACATGCGATGGCGGCTTGGTTCCATCACCTTGATTCGGATGTTGAACCTGTCTGCTGAATCCCTAGACCTGATGTTGTAAGAGCAGAAATTGAAGTAGCAAGTGGTAGTCGATTGAAAATATAGGCCAATTTAATCCACGCCGAAAGTTGTTGGATAAAAGATGAACAACTACCATTTCGTCTTTAATATACATCCAGCCGCTTCGTTTTTTACATACATACCACGTGTGTCAAGTGCAAGTGCTGCATAAATATATAATGAATATTTTGTGTCCTTCAGCAAATTCTTCACCATAGATACCAGCTTCAGGAAATCAACTGCACAAAACATACCAATATAACAGTCCTATACATCTCCATGCTACATGCTAAAATCAAATTTTGGCACTGCACAAAAAGCTAGAGAACTAACCGTCGCAAAGGGAACAAGCAGAAACCCACTGACGCACAGAATGCTAGAGAGCTAACCGTCGCACATAATGCACAGAATGGCCCTGAAGCCCATGAACATGCAGCTACTAACCGACGCCGGCAGCTAGGCAGCAGTGGGAAGGGGAGAGGGGGATAGGGGAGAGGAGGACGGCATACTAGGGCTCTCGTTGGGGAGGGCTCAACGTCGAAAGGCACACGGTGTGGTGGAAGGCGAGCTAGACGTCAGGGCAGAGGGGGATGGAGGAGGCGGTGTGGTAACGAGGACCTCACGCCGCAGGGTGGCGCGGGCGAGGAGAAGCTCGCGACGGAGGACGGCGTGGCAGCACAAATAGGCAGCCGGTCGGTGCATCCGTCCACGGCGTGCCGGATAGGGTTGGCCGCCGCAACGGCCCGCCGGCCATATAGCCACCATTAGCCACGGTTGGCGATGGTGGCTTGGGCCCCACATGTCGGTGGGACATGTTACATTAGCCATGGTTCACTGCCATTCCAACCACGGTTATTGTTACCACACCGACAAGTGGGCCCATGATGTCGATGGCATAAACAATAGCCGGGGTTCGAACCATGGATATTGTTGTCTGCTAGACCCACTTGTCATTGATAGTGTTTAATTTTTATGTGTAATTTTTCTTTTACTTCTTCTGTTTTTATTCTCAAAACTATAATGCCTTGCATCTAATTTTTGGCATGCCAGTGTTTTAAATTTACTATTTGATCTACAAATACATATGTATTTTTGTTTTTTTACACCATAACTTTTCAATTTAATTTTTGATCTACAAAATAGTTTTTCTTGACTTTTACATAGGACAAATAATTTAAAAAATTCCAACAAAATTACCATAGATTTTAATTTCTATGACAGATGTGTGTGCCAATTTTGAATTCAAAACTAATAAATTCTTCCGATACAAAAAAAAAATGAAACCAGGTTTTTCTATTATTTTGCACACTTATGATTTGGAAACTATAAGGTTGTTTGACTTACAGTTTGGCATGGCACTGTTTCCCGAGCCTTCCAAATCATTTATATTTTTTATAATTTTTTAAAGTTTGTACAAAAAATGAGTTTAAATGGCACTATATGTCTCGAGTGAGTCGGGTTTTATACTCAAACTCATGTTGTTTCATCCTAGGCATGTTTATATGTTTTAAAAAAATGAACCAGAAAATCCGCGCGTGTGTTTATAAAAGGCATGCATACAAACCGAATGTTGCGATCAAAATCGATACCGTTTATAAAATAAAATGATTAAATAAATATTAAAATGTGTCATAAGTACACTTATAGATAATTCAAGAAAATAAGTTTGACATTCTTACAATACGAAGTGGAAATGGATAGATTGGAATTTTTTAAAATACTTTAATAAAATTATAAAAAAAGTGATCCAATGGGCCCAAGCATTATTAATTAAATACTTTAATAAAAATGACCTCTCCCTTCTTGTTTTTTAAAAATTCAAAAAAAGTGTCCGAGTGGGCCCAAAAATTAATAATTAAATACTTAAATAAAAAATGGCCTCTGTCTTCTTGTCTTTTAAAATTTCAGAAAAAGTGTCCGAGTGGGCCCAAGAACTAATAATTAAATACTTAAATAATAAAATTTGGCCTCTGCCTTCTTATTTTTTAAAATTTCAAAAAAGTGTCCTAGTGGGCCCAAACATTGTTAATTAAATATTTTAATAGAAAAATGGCCTCTGCCTTCTTATTTTTAAAATTTTCAAAAAAAGTGCCCTAGTGGGCACAAGCATTATTAATTAAAAACTTTAATAAAGAATGGCTTGTGCCTTCTTATTTTTTAAAATTTCAAAAAAAAGTGTCCTAGTGGGCCCAAGCATTATTAATTAAACAATTTAGTAAAAATATGACATTTGCCTTCTTGTTTTTTAAAATTTCAAAATAAATTGTCCTAGTGGGTCCTAGCATTATTAATTAAATACTAATAAAAAATTGACCAATGCCTTATTATTTTTTTGAATTTCAAAAAAGTGTCTCGAGAGGGCCTCTACTATGAGGGCCCACCATCTTAATATTTATAAAAATGCTCTACAATCTTATTTTATAAAAATTCAAAAAAGTTGACCAGTGGGCCCAAGCCTCTCGAGAGGGCCTCTACTATGAGGGCCCACCATGAAGGCAGGCCAGGATTAGGTCAGGCCATTACCAGGTGGCCCACGAGGCTAATGTAGCGACGGAGGGAGTTCATTAGTACAATCGAAACGCTGGTGCGACCTGGTTTATAATCTTGGGTGCGGCGACGTTGCACGGGTGAGGTGGTACTAAAGACCTGCCCACCCCCCCCCGCTACAGCCACACTTGGCTTCTTCAACCGTGTCTATTGTGGATACTATAGCCACGGTTGATGTCTTGGACCCTGGCTGTGACACCCCTACCATGCAAAGAAGAGGGATTGTCGCACGAGACCGCTTCGGGAGACATTCAGCGAAGCGAACGTCATTGGACAAACATCAATGATACATTCACAATTTACATCAACATAATGAGGTGTATGAGTGCCATATTTTACATATGAAGTCCATGTTATTACAATACATGCATTAATATACATGAGCCGAAGCGTAATGATAGTCTTGACGATAGTCGCCTAAAATGTAACACATCAAGCCCATAGATGTGCCCATTCTTCTCAACAAGCTCAACTGCACAAAAATGTAGATAACAAAGCCCCGAGTATCTAATATACTCCGCAAGTCTTACCCGACAAAAGTGGTTTCTAAAACCGACTCCTAGTATGCAGGTGGCTGGCCGGGCTTGCTGGAAACTCGTAAAAACAGCACCTATGTATAGGTTAAAATTCATCTTTTAGCCATATTAAGAGGGTTGTAACATAAACGTAAATTTAATGAGCAAGACTAGCAAACATGGTTGCAATACAAAAATTAAGTACTTCAAAATCAGCAAGTATAGTAACCATATTCACTTCATTACTACGACGCGATCTGCTCGAGACAAGTGGTACTCAATCACCGCGAGGGACGGCGATATATCGACTTACATTCCTGAAGGAGAAACCCAAATGCACAACATATGCATCATATAAGAACATGTATGGCCACCTTTCACGAGATCATCATACATATGAGCCGGGTCAACCCTTCGAGTGTATGTCCCCATTGCAACCACGGTTCGTCGGGTCCAAGGATAAACCACACACCCTCTATCTACTCACAAACTCGTGCATCCACTGTGTCCGACACTTAGCACAAAGGGTGGAGTGACCATCCAACACTACGACTCTCAAGTTACATCAGTTTACCAACTCCCATACAAAGGTATCGCATTTGGTACTCAATTCAATACTTGCTCGCGAAGTCACAACGAACGGTTCTCAACCGACATGCACGGGGCTATGGCGAACAAGGGCCAATCTTGTCACCGCATCCTACACATGCACTTCCCCGTACGGTCTTCAATTTAATCATGTGAGAGGGTAACCAAAATATTTGAACCTAAACCGAGTGGTCTCCAAACCGCTCGGTGTTGCTACCGAGGACTCCATTAAGCATAGCATTTCTAACATGAAAGATTATACTTATCCAAGACCATAGGCATAGGAATCGACAATGCAACTAGGCTGCGATCAACTCCTAAATATAAACGCACAATACATATAAACATAGACGTATGTGAAATGAAACCGAAAATCAACATAGGGTTATGTACCGGGGCTTGCCTTGGTATTGGTCGAAGTTAGCACTCTCAACAACGTTCAGCTCAACGGGGTTCTCCTCATAGTTGCCTTCTTCGGTTTTGGGTCCCTATATGACTGCAATGCAATACATGAGCATAGGTGAATACATAGACATCGATACATGGAACTTTCTCAATAAATTTGGATGATGATGTTATATGCTTATGATATGGAAATTACTTATGCATGAAATGATATGCTTGCATATGGATAGTGAATCATAAATAAAGTCAAGGGGACAAACTTCTAATGAAGAAAAGCATAGATAAAGCAACATATAAGCATATTACTTAGAAGTAAATATAAGAATCATCCCTCCTAGCTAGGCAAAACATAGCACAAGAGAAAACATTTTTAATGCCTAACTTGCTAATATGACACATGACAAAATGAGCATAGCACATGATGCATCGAAGATAACCTATGTAAGCTATCTTGCTGCCATGTATATCGATAAAACTCATGACAGATGTGGCCATGCATAAAATGTATAGCCTTGACATGAATTAAGCATATAATGCCACATGACAATATGTGATGCACCCAATATGACTTAACAAATCCTAAATGAAGTAAAAGGTGCAACAAGCAAATTCCATACATGATCTCTGTGAAGATACATATAAGGATCATAACCAAGCATAATAACATTTATGCACAAAATGTAGACTTTTATATGAATGCATAAACAAGTGATATGGCAAATGTGCAATACTACACATAGCATTGAAATTAACAAATTCCGAATTAAGCAATTACTGCCACGAAACAATCATATACTTGAATTCTGTGAAAAAAACACAAATTACTCATGATAAGCACCATAAACAAATAAGACATGCATTTTAGGGCACAATTTTTAATTAATCATTTATAGGCAAATTATATACTATATAAGCAAGGAATGCTAAATATAGCAAAAACAGGTATGAATGCATCAAAGTTGACCATTGCAAAGTTCATCTCTCTAGGGTGAATAGTAACTAAGAACAAAGTGTGGTGGCGACCAGCAAACTTCCATTTCTCCTAGATTGGGTGGTTAAATTGTGTGGGAGATGATTTAAAGGGGTGTACATTGTAGTGATTAAGATTCCCCTATGAGCAAGTGAGTTGGATACTTACTAGTTCGGATGAATCCCATAGCAAAAAGGAGCTTGATCCACCGGTTGATATTGGAAAAGAAACTTACTTTCATGGAAGTTCTCCATGGGAGGGAGGAAGAGGGTTCTTAGGGTGGGGACTAGCAGGTTGTGGCACACCTTCATAGATGTGTGGGAAGAGCTGGGGTGGAGAAGGGTGGTGGAACAAAGCTTCCTCCACCGAGGAACAACCATAGTTGCTAGCTTGAGTAGAAGAAAAAAATGGAGATGACCATGACCATGACTAGGCTTGGCTCTTGACCATATGGAGGAGGAGGAGGACGTCCTGGTTCCTTCCTAGCATGGCCAGCTGGTGGGATACTTAGTAGAGAAGGAAGCAAAGAGATAAGAGAGAAACAGTGGGTCTCACAAGTTGGAAAAAAAATCTGCCAACCTTACTGTTACAGTCAAGGGCAAGTCAACCTGATTTTTTGTTGGGGTTGCCAATTTTTGTGATGGTGCAGCATCAAATTTGGGACAACTTTTATATAGAACTTTACTTGAGATTCGGCCTACAAAAATTAATAAAAATCCTACACTAAATTGTTTCTGCTTTTACTGAATTTGTAGGGCTATTTAACCTTTACCAAAAATTATGGTAAAATCACTAAAATTCCTATTTTTGAATACCCTTCATGATTATGTAAAAATATTGGTATACGTTTGTTGAGATTTCTTCAGGTTTGGCAATTGCTTGATTTGGACTTAATTTCAAATTACTTTCAAAACCCTAGCTAATTTAATTTGCTTTCCAACAAATTTAAAATTTGAGAATGCAAATTAATGAAATGCCACTGTTCACATGTACTTTGTGATATGGGATGCCAGATTGGCTATTGTGAAGGGCTACAATAGCCACGGTTCACAAAGCCAATCGTGGCTATAGCGACCTCTATAGCCACGGTCGAAGGACACGTAGCCCCCCCCGCCCACCTACTATAGCCACGGTCGATTTTCCTTGTCGTGGCTACATCATTTTGGGTGGCGTGGCTATAGCGCACGATTGTTATAGTGAATGGCCCGTAAGAAAAAAGAAATGGGATGAGGTGAGATAGGGAATCGCCTCTAAAGAGAAGGCTCGAGTACAAACCAAATGTACCAAATTGTGGCTCATACATGTCACTTCCTTCTAAGATAAATCATCAATCCATTAGGTCAGTTTATTGACTCCGTTAGTGACTTAGGAATCAACGATAGGAAGCTTTGTGAATGGGATGGTTCGAAATGACCATACGATCGAGAAAGAAATGAGCACGGTGAGAACTATGTCTTAGATTTGTATGAAACAATTTGGTTGGTTGGAATTGTGGATATAATTTTAACCATGAGAAATGATTTGTATGGAAGTTCTTGTTTTTTGAGAGTATTTTGTGATATTCTTGTCAATATGCTGTGATTTTTGTATGTAGGATTTATCTGAATTAGGATGTTCTTTTCCTAGTCATAACAAAAACTAGCAGTAGCTCATCGCTACAAGCAGTCTTTGTGGAGGTGCCGGATGTTACAAGCCGCCGCTACATATGCCATTTGTAGTGGCAGGTTGTGTCTCCAACCACCACTATAGAGGCCATTTGTAACGCTGGGTGGAGATAACACCCGCCGCTATACACCCTGTGACAGAACCGCCTCACCGAAAGACGATCCCATCGCTAGGATCTTCTTGGGTGACACCATGCCCTGTGATGCCCGATAATACAACATAGCACAAGGAATGTAGAGTACAAATAGAAATAGATAGAGTACATGTCTTCCTAAATCCAAATCAAGAAAGATACATCAGAGTTTCATAAACAGCAGAAGCAATAAGTTTTAAAACATTACGTAGTTCAGCGAAAGCGAAATAAAAGAAGATATAATCACTTTCTCGGCGATACACATGTGGGCATCCGGCAGAGACATGTATTTTTCCCTAGAACACAATGCCAGCAATCAACGGACTACTCCTCGGGGTTACACCACTTCCAGGTGTAGTGTCCTCCATCCGCGGGCTGGTCATCCCACAGAGTATCTCCTGACCCGTAGTCTGCTCATTCGGGTCCTTTGAAAACCACATAGAGCAAAGCCCTGAGCAACTAAAGCGCAGCAAGACTCGACCCGTCAAAGTGGTCAACAACAGCTGACTCCTAGGCATGCAAAGGTCGGGGATAGGATAAAAGTTGCAAAAGCCAGCCTACAAGTGGATCCTTACTATCATATTTTAACAGTAAATTTAGTTGTGAGAAGAAACAAATTTAGTTTGCACTAGAACAATAGCAATACATGATCATAAGCAATTAATAAGAAATACAACCATCATGTTCCTCTTGTTACTATGTTCCGATCGACGGGAAAAGCGATACTCGTTACTATGAGGGGCAGCGATTCGAATTGATTTACATCCTGTAGGAGAAACCTAATTGCACGTCGCATACACGCTTCCCATAAGTCATATGAAACAACCTTTCGCTCCAGCCCTGTAACGCTAGTCGGGCTCACTTCTCCAAAAAGGGTCCATCACACGATAACGTCCTGGACGTCGTCATCCGTGAGTAGAGTGCTCCCGTCTCTCCTCCAAAAATCTGCCTATTAACCAAGAGGGTAGGGTATCTCCCTAACATCACAATCTCCATTCTATATCAGTTTACTAGGCCCATCAACACCAGCATGCAAACGGTATTGTTCAAACTTATCCACCTGGGCCGAACACGATACGGTCGTTGTGTGCACAGACGGGGCTACCACCTTGAATACTCTTTCATTCCTTTTCTTTCCACCTAAGTTGCCCATCCGGCCTCCAAATTCTTTTCTTTCCTCAAATGTCTTTGTCATCGTGTCCAGTGTGATAAGACTCAACTATGACTAGTCTCTGTACCACTCGACGACTCTTTGTCCTAATTAAGCGAGCATCTAACGATGGTTGTCTACATGGTGTAAAAGAATCCTACTGCATACTAAGTTTTCATATCAGTTCCTATCACCTAATGCATAGTATAAACCTACAAACACAGTGATATAAAGTAAAATATTTAAACATAGGTTGTACTCCAGAGCTTGCCTTGAACATGACCCTCAGCAGCGGGGTCACTTGCAGTAGCGGTTGTCGGCTCCTCCTCAACCAACACCGCGTTCACCTCTGAGTCTATATGATGCGAGATGATGTGCATTTTCAGAAACATAGATAACAAAACTTCATTTATTGAGTACGTGTGAACTTCATCAATATAACGTAACTACAAGGTACAAATACGTTCAACAGAGGTGAAGGTTCACTGCTGGTTGTGGTCAGTTATAACACTCCTACGTCCATATGAAAAGAATTAATTGTCCGCTAGAAAAGTAGGAAGGATCTACCTTTGTGCAAGCTACTGGTGGTAGGTTACATGACTAGGACTAAGCATGCCAAGGTGCAAGATTAAAGGTTGTCCAGATAAATACTTATTAATTAAACATTCATCTCTGAAAAGGGAATTAATTTATTTAATCTGCCTTTGATCATGCAAAACTAGCTCTACCACAAAATAGGGTAGGTAATAAGGATCCTAATAAATATGGGTTAGAAATTTTATCAGGTCCATACATTTAATTATGAAATTTTTGAATTTTATTCTGATTTCGGGTAATTAAATCTAAACCGGGAAAAAGATAAAGGTACTAAACGACTCATGGTCCATTCTTTTCCCAAATGGGCCGGTCCGCGTCGTCTTGGCCCAATAGCCATGTCGCAGCCCAGGGCAGCGCATGCAGCACGTCGCTGTGCGCGACCCGGTGGGTGACGCGGCCCAGGAGCATGCGCGACCCATGCGAGGTGGTCACTGCCATCACTACCGGAATTCCATCTTTTACCGTGTGTTGAAATATTCGCCGTGTGCTAGGCGTCGGGCAAACGGCAAGAGTATTTACCGTGAGTCCAGTGCCTTTGCACACGGTATCTTGACCTTCGCCGTGAGTCCAAAGGTCTGTTTACCGTGTACCACGGGCGCAGCACACGATAAACCAGAGGGCGTCCCAACGACGTTAACGGCCGTGAGGGTGTCCAATGTGTGCTGTGTGCTGCCACGTTGACACACGGCAACTGGTCAGCTGCGTCGTGTGCCAACGTTTGGGAGCTTCGACCCTCGCTTCCCTTTACTTGCTCCCATCCTTTGACTAGTGGAGGACTTCCCTTCTACAGTTTGAGGTCACTGTAAACAAGAGGTGCGAAGCAAAAGAGCGTGGAGAGGGATCAGTCGGCACCAGTCCTACCTGACAGACGGTTTATTCCCACTTTCCTCCTAATACTTACCAGCCTCCTTACCCTGTCTCTTCGGGTGGACGGTATCCTAACCTTGCTTCTGTACGGTCTGTTTTCACAACCTATCCCTAGACCGACCTGATTGATTGAGAAATTCATTCAATTCTTCCTATTCTCCTGCTAGAAATGCCAAAACACACACTAATGAAGTCTAATCCCTGGTGCTGTCTTAAGGCAAGCTTCTCTTTCTATTCTATAAAAAACAAACTTCTATCGCTGGTGCATTGAATTCGCTCAATACTTCATTACAACTTTTTATGAGCTTCATTACATGCATTGGTAGACTATTTAATAATTTGATTCATTTCTGACCATTTTTTTCTATATTACGCAATTATTTGATTTCTAATTATTTTTTTGAAATAAGTGAAATTTGAATTACAGGCGCATGAAATAATAGACAAAGGTCAGTAAAAAAATGATTTTCACGATACTGATGCTAGGTTGACAATATGCAGTTGTTAAAATGAAATTTTGAATATCACGTGCACATAACATTACAACGACCATCAGGTGAAGTAATTTTTAAATTCTACAAAATTCAAACAATGTTTGAAATTCAAGAAATTTGTCGTAGTACTATTTCATCATATTCTACGTATGTGATAAATAGTCGAGATGTTTCCGTGCATGTTATCGAATACGATGTTTATAACATGAAGGTTACGTGATGAAGTTTCATATAGATTATAAATGATGAGGTAATATTCATACGTCCAAGGACAAGTTCGAAATATAAGTTCAATTCAAAACGTTATTATATGCATAATACACAATTACACGAACTAACACGTTATTTTTAGCTATTTTGAACTAGTTTGACAACTTAAATGAAATAACATGCAATTATACCATTTTAAATTTTATAATTTTTTGTAACTATAAGTAAATGAAATAATAAGTTTCTGTGTTGAAAAATTAATACTTATTTGATTCACACCTGATTCTGGTCTTAAAACAAAAATTTAATGTTGTATTTGAAAAAATTATAGTTAAACAAAATTATCTTTGCTGTGTGCCAAGAGGCCGGCACACGGCGAAAGGTGGCTTTTGCCGTGTGTCAGCTGTAGGGCACACGGCAAACTTGGACGTTTGCCGTGTGCACAGATCTATGGCACACGACAAACGTCCATGTTTGCCTTACCCGTTGCGCGCGCCTCAGCCTCTCTCTCCTTCACTCCCTCAGCTCTCTCGCCCCTACTCACCGCCTCCACCGTCGCCTGCCTCGCGCTCGCCCGCCGTGCCCCTACCCCGCGCCCCTGCCCCGCCCACGCTCTCCCGCTCGCCCGCCCGCCACGACGCCGCGCGCCCCGGCCCCGCCCCCACGCCCACGCGCCCGCTCGCCCCGCAGCGCCCCAGCACTCCCGCGCCCGCGCCTCGCGGCGCCCCGGCGTCCCTGCGCCCGTCCTGTCCTGCCCCGCGTGCCTCCGCGGCGCCCCTACCCCGTCACGCTCCTCACCCCGTGCCCCGCGGCGCCGCCTCTGCCCCGCGCCCGTGCCGCTGCCCTGGCCGCCACCGTCGCCCGAGGTCTGGACACCGCCGGTAAACACAATTGTTGTAATTTTGTGATAACAATTTCTTCTCATGGATGCATGCCTGTTCATAATTTGGTGATAACAAAAGTAGAAATCACAACTGTTGCAAGTGTTTGCAATAATTGTTTGTAGGTGATGGAATCCATGAACTTTTCAATTAGAAATTGAATGTGAATGGAATTTGTTGTGGATGTCGGGCATCGAGTCATTGTTTTGTTGCAGGTTGTGGTGCCAACACTTTTTAGGGTAGTTGCTGCCGAATTTTGCACTCGAATTGGATGTGGATGTCGGTCATCGTGCCGTTGCTTTGTATATTGTTATAAAATTTATTTTGGTTGCCGGCTATTGTGCCATTGCTTTTTAGGGTAGGTTCTGCAAAATTTTTATTGGATACTAATATTTTTTTTTTTACTTTTTGCAGAGAGGCGTTGTTCTTGACTCGTCGCTTCGCTGCATAATAAGGTGAGACAACATGACCCCTCCTTTCATATACAGATGGAAATATGTGTTTGTTTGCATATCTCCTTGATAGGACGTGTATTTGGAGAACAGCGGGAGGTGCTGCCGAAATTCTGTCTCGGATAGGGGTGGAGCATGGAAGCCGATCCATCTACACATCCTCGGGTGGGATTATGACCTATCTTTACCTATTAGGGAATGGTAGGTATCGCGTATGTGTATATAATTTTTGTAACACCCACTCCTATGTTAAAGGATGGATAATCGTGATTGGATATACACGGGATGGCGTGGTAAGCGCGACTATACGACAGAGTTCATTTACAAGGTCGCGGAATTTTTGAAAAAGGCATTTGAATCAGGACAGAGTAAAGCAATGTGCCCATGTTCTAGGTGTGAGAATAAGAGATATCAAACAAAATTGAAAATGGATCAACACATTTGCAACAATGGGTTTATGGCAAGCTACACCCGGTGGATATGCCACGGTGAAGCACATCGAGCGAGAGAAGAGGTCGTGAGGCAACGCATCACGGAATATGAATCCGATGCCGGGTGCGGAGACATGCTAGATGACTTTCATCGGGCACACTTTGATGAAGGACCTAGCCATGTTGGGGAGGACCTGCCGGAGCGTACCGCAAAAGCCTATTACGACATGTTGTCGTCGACACAGTAAACCATTTCACGACCATACCGATGTTTCTCAACCGGATGTAGTCGGACGGCTAATGGCTTTGAAATCTCAGCTTGGCATCAGCCGAGATGGCTTTGATAATATGTTAACAGTTTTTGGTAGCCTCGCTTCCGAGTGATCACAATCTGCCGCGCAACATGTATGAGTCACGTAAACTCCTTCGTGCACTTAAGATGCCATACGAGAAGATACATGTCCGTCCTAACGGATGCGTCTTGTTTAGGAAAGAGCACTCAAAAAAAAAGTATTGTCCTAAATATAATTCCTCTAGGTTCATTGAGGTAGACTCCGGTGATGGTCATAAGAGGCAGCTCAAAATCCCTGTGAAAATCCTACGGTACCTTCCATTCATACCGAGGATCCAACGCCTTTACATGATCGAGAAAACCGTAAAACAGATGACATGGCACAAAGAAGGCAAATGATACCGTCCCGAGAATATGGTACATCTAGCCGATGGTGAATCATGGAAGCATTCTGACAGTACAACATCCCGAGGAAGCCGAGGATCCGCGTAATGTACGTGTTGCACCGGCGATAGATGGGTTTAATCCTTTTGGAATGTCGTCTGCCCCATACACTTATTGGCCGGTGTTCGTTATCCCTCTCAATCTTCTCCTCGGCGTCATGTTTAAAGCGCAAACCATATTCTTGTCGTTGATAATTTCTTGACACCCAGGGACTAAAATGAGTGTGTACATGGAGCCTCCGATCGATAAGTTGCTTGATACTTGGAATGTTGGGGTATGGACATACGACAGGGCTAGAAAGAGGAACTTCAAATTGAAAGTGTGGTACATGTACTCCATGCATGACCATCCGGCATATGGGATTTTTTCCGGCTGGTGTGTTCACGGGAAGTTCTCATGCCCGATATGCAAGTCAGCTGTCAAGTTCTTTTGGTTCGCGAAGGGTGGAAAGTATGTTGCTTTCGACAAACACCGTCAGTTCCTTACTATGGGCCATCCATTCAGATGGGACAAAAAGAACTTTACAAAAGGTGTGGTGGTTGAAGAAGCCCCACCATAGATATTGACAAGTGCTGCTATTCTTGAGCAATTAAACGCGCTCAAAGAAAAGGCCGGTGGTGGTTTTGAGGGATATGGTGAGGAGCATGCCTGGACTCAAATTTCGGGCCTCGTGGAGGCTCTCCTATATGATTGATATTCTTCTTCCACATATTCTATGTATGATGCACACTCGGAAAAATGTTGCCGAGACACTCTAGGTTACAATCATGGACATTCCCGGTAAGACTAAGGACACCGTTAAGGCTAGAGTGGATCAATCTATGTTATGCAATAGACCAAAGCTCGACATACCCACTCCCAAAGACGGCAAGAGATGGAAAAAGCCTCCAGCCTATTTTATACTAAAGAGGAACCAAAGAAAGGAAGTCTTAGAATAGATGAAAAATTTAATGTTTCCCGATGGGTATGCAGCGAATATGAGGAGGGGGTGAACTTAAGTACTATGCGTGTCAATAGGATGAAGAGTCATGACTACCACATATGGATTGAGCGGCTTCTTACAGTCATGGTTCGAGGCTATCTCCCCGAACATGTGTGGCTAGTGCTTGCAGAGGTAAGCTATTTTTTCTGCACCCTTTGTGCTAAGGAGTTATCTCGGACTGTGATAACAGAAATGGAAAAAATGGCTCCCGTGTTGCTTTGTGAGCTGGAGAAGATCTTTCCTCCTGGCTTTTTTAATCCGATGGAGCATATGATTCTGCATCTCCCTTATGAGGCACGAATGTGTGGACTTGTGCATGGTCGTTGGTGCTATTCAATTGAGAGACAATTAAAGGTTCTTCGAACTAAATGTAAAAACAAGTGTAAAATCGAAGCCTCTATGGCAGAAGCATATTGTAGTGAGGAGGTATCAAACTTCACAGACAAAATACTATGCCGAGACCCTTTCAAGCATGCACAATCCACCCCCTCGTTACAATGCCAACGAAAATGATTGCAATCTTAGCCTATTTGTAGGGCAACTTGGAAGTGTAAGTGGTGGGACTCCTAAGACCTTGAAACATGAAGAGTTCCGCACTATCATGATGTATGTGTTGACCAACCTTTCTGAAGTGCAGCCATACTTAGAGTAAGTTGATACTGCACTACATTATTTGTCATGGATGGTCACTAATCTGCATCTAACCCATCTCAATTTTTTTTTCTTTTGTACAGAGAATTTACTCAATAATTCTGGTTGAGAAATAGGCCACCGACTCCGTAGGAAGTTGATGACCTTCTTAAAGAGGGTGCCGGACGTGGAATGCCGGATTTCATATCTTGGTTCAAAGAAAAGTGCCGAAATAATGCGTCAATTAGTCCCGAGACTGAGACAGATTGCCAATGGATGTGAATATAGGGTAATGGATATCGCTTTCATACTAAACGACACGATGAAAGTCGGCCCAATCGAAGTACCACAATTTTCCAAGTTTGTACAAAAGCCGAAGATGGGGTCGAGTACAATGGAATAATTGAAGAAATATACGAACTCTCGTTCATCGGTTGCAAGCCTCCGAAGCCTGTCGTATTCAAATGCCATTGGTTTGATCCTAACCAAGTACGACGGACCCCTAGTATTGGACTAGTTGAAATTCGACAATCATCCGTCTATGCAGGAGACGATGTCTATATTGTGGCTCAACAAGCAACACAAGTTTATTATGTCTCATAACCGTGTAAAACCGACGAACGTCTTCTAGGTTGGGACGTTGTGCACGAGGTATAGCCACACGGAAGACTACCTATCCCAAACAATGAAGATTACAATATAGACCCAAAAACATATGACGGAGAGTTCTTTCAAGAACCTGGGTTACAAGGGCGTTTTGAGATTGACTTAACCGGAGTAATGGATATGGAAGTAGATGAGAATGATGAAAGGATTGATGTCGAGGATGATGAACGGATTGATGACGAGGACGTCGGAGATGTGGTTTCCAATGTAAAAGACTTAAAATTACTTGACAATTTACAATTAGGGCTTCATGAGGACATTCCTCTGCCGGAGCATGTGCTCGAATGTGATCTCGACAAGTATGATAGTGATGATGAGATAGACGATCCAGCTAATCCCGATTGGGATGATTATTTCTAATATGTGTAAGATACTATGCCTTGTTTCTAATCATGTTTAGTTTATTATCATGTCTTGCTTATTATGTCTTAAATGATATATTTTTTATATGGGCTAATTGTTTTATCAACTTTTTAATTGCAGGTGAACGACTAAAATGGTGGGCGGCAAGGCGCAGCGACAGTGCGCATCTGTTTGGAAGAGACAGATGCCAAACTCGGATGTACCACGAGGGTTCCACTCGAGGTCCGGGTCGGGGAAGGGTGGCCCCGGGGGCAGCAGGAGCGGGGCTCCAAGGGCAGTGGGAGCGGTGCCTCTAAGGTTCGGGGTCGAGTGACTCGGTCTCGGTCCGTAGCGCCACCTTCCCCGCCGGAGGCGGAGTAGGAGGAGGAGAAGGAGGAGGAGGAGGAGGGTGAGGGTGAGGGTGAGGGGGGGAGGAGGAGGGTGACGGTGAGGGTGAGGGGGGGGGGGGGACTCGGAGGAGGAGGGCGGGCAGGAGGGGGAAGGTGAGGAGGAGCAGAAGGGGAGCAGCCTACCGTGTGGTTGCGAGGTCCTACGCGACTCCCCGACCTGCCGATTCCTTTTCGAGGCGCCCGTAATTCGACCTGTTAAGCCGTGGTA
Organism: Chloris gayana; assembly: GCA_031894775.1. Classification (NCBI taxonomy): domain Eukaryota; kingdom Viridiplantae; phylum Streptophyta; class Magnoliopsida; order Poales; family Poaceae; genus Chloris; species Chloris gayana. The sequence continues at coordinate 111,279 of JAUNZO010000859.1, read as the reverse complement.
AGTAACTTTATATGGTATCACTATTTTCATTTGGTAATTTCGAAATCATTATTGATATTGAAACTAATATTTTATCTTAATCACTTTCCAAAGGAGTTGGATAGAGATCACCCCGAGTGATCACCGACGCAAGGTCAACCACATCCTGGGTGCTTTGGCCAGGCGACACTTCCTAGGCCGGGTCCACTTTGGTGGAAGGTACGAGCCAGCGTGGACACGGAGCACTACCGTGTTCCCAGCGAGGAAATCGAAGAGTTAAACAGGTGCTCGCCAGCAAGGCGGATCGTGTGGTGTCACAGCTTGTGGGTAAGTCTTTCTCGTATCGCACTTCTCAATTCATCGCATTCATTGTCCAATTATGCTATAATGACTTCATGTCTACATGGAGGATTACTTCACGTGTGAGACAGGGTATGAGGAGATGGCTAAGGTTATGGCGCAGAACCGATGCCGTAAGCTGGGGAAGGACATGCACTACGAGGCGCAAGTTCGGTGCGTCATAAACTAGTATGGCACTATCCTTCGCCAAAAAATCACAAAAGAAGAGGCAAGGACTCGAAGCTCACACGGGACCAATACTTGAAGGTAAATGGAGATTTATTCTCCAATTTAATACATTGCTAAATTTGATTTTCTCACATGTCTCTCACTTGTCCCCCGTGTAGGTGCCTGCGCCATGGTGCCATAATGATAACTTGTGTTGGGAACGTATAGTGGACAAGTGGTTCACACCCGAGTGGGAGGAGTTGCACAGCGCTGGTCGAGCGCGGCGTGCGCTGATGTTTGGACCATCTCACCACCAAGGCAGCCTTAGCAACGAGGAGTACAGGGCTCGATGGGTATGCATGTTCATTTCTTCGATGTATCGCTTAATTATGCATAAATACTAATTACTTGTTTTTTGTTTTTCAGTCCCAGGCACATGGTGGCGCGGAATGCCCTAAGTTCGTGGGTTGGGCTATGGCCCACCAGAAAAAGGCTACTCAAGCCACCTACGACACCGACAACCCTCCGTCGGCGTACAACAACCCCTCTGTCTACTCCCGCATCACTGCGTACACGGAGGTTGGTAAGCAAATGTACGGCCAAGAGTGGGATTTGAGCGCCCACCCTATTGATGCCGAGGTGGCCCGGAGGGCGGGAGGAGGTAAGAAGCATGGCCGGTTGGTCGTAGGCGACGGCACCGTGGACACGAGCAGCTGTCCCACACTCTCTCGGCTTCGAGCGAGGGACCCGACCACTGCCCCACCTATCCGACCACGACAGACCATTGCAGATCTAGAAGTGCAGAGACTTCAGGTTATTTCTGCTTTAGTACACGATTATTCAATTTCTAATCTTGTATTATCTTTACATTGTAACATTAATTGGGATGAAAACTTATATTGTAGGCCGAGCTCGCCGAAGGGAGAAGGCAGCGATAGGAGGAATTGGCGCGGCAGCAAGGGGACGTTGCCAACATGTTTGCTTACATTGCTTACATGCAAGCTGAGTTGGCAGCAGGACGACTACCACCACCGCCTCCAACTATGTCTCATGTGTTTTCAGTAACTCCTTAGGTAACCTACTTCGTAACCTTGATTCATTTCATGAACTAGAGACATAGATAACCTAGACTTGGTAATCTAGAAACATTGCTCAATTTACAGTCATTTAGAGACTTAGATATCGTTGAAACTTACAGTCTTGAAAGAAATTGATTTCTGTCTCGTTTACAAACTTTTCTACTTTTTGCAAAACATATCAGCGGCATCGAATGCCTCGGTGAACATGTCACCTATGTTGCCTCCACAGCAGTTGTTCCCACAGGCACCTCCCTTCGGCCCACCGCCTTTCGAGCCACCGCCCTTCGACCCACCGCAGTGAATCATGGTTTGTTGTACTCGTCGACGGTCTATGTGATGTTTGTGACGGTTCTATGTTATGTGATGTTTCGACGATATATGCGATGTCATGCGATGCATGGATGATCTATGTGGCCATATTTGTGATATATGTGTTTTGTCGTTCATATGTGCGAGATATTGATCATTATGTGATATTTTTGTCTTGTGTTGGATATATCTATTGTTTGGAATACATATGAGTTGTCCAGGGCGTGAAAAAACAGAAAAAATATTAAAATGGTTGGTCACTTTGCCATGTGACAGGGTCCGGCACACGGCAAAGTGACCATACTCGACATTTGGAATGGTTGCTTTGCCGTGTGCCAAGTGAGACACACGGCAACTATTTTGCGTTTTTGCCGTGTGCCGGAAGCCAGCACACGGCAAAGCCGCCAAAGGTTTGCCGTATGACGATCGTGGGACACACGGCAAAGTCTCACGCCGCCGTCAAAGGGTACCGTTACCCTTCAATGTTTGCCGTGTGCCTGCTGTGACACACGGCAAAACTTTTGTCGTGTGCCCGACGCTTGACACACGGCAAAGTTGCTTTCGCTGTCGGGTAATGCCGCCGTCGGGTGGTCGCCGTGCGCCACCTACGGCGACACCATTTTCCGTGTGCTAGGCTTCCTTCGCCGTGTGCCGTTGACACACGGCAAAAGATGTAATTCCGGTAGTGCATGGTGCCGACGTCGGAGCGGGGATGGTGGTGGCGTTGAAGGTCGGGAAGCGGCTCATCGCTAATGAGAGGAGGTGAGACCTGTGGAGGGCGGTGGTGGCGGTTGCGGAGGGCGGATCTTACCGGAGATTGCCGGCGGTGAGCGGCGGCGGTTGATGGACTTCGGCATGGTCGCAGAATGGACGGGGTAGATGAGGGGATTGACAACCTCTTCCTGGAGCTTCAGGAGGTCGAGGGAAACACCGGCACCGAGGTTGCACAAGTGGGGAAGCACAATAACTAGCTCCTTGTCGATGAGATCGTGGCGGCCAGAACCGAGGATGGGGAAAAGTTGGATTACGGTCAACTCCTTGTACATGATGCAAAGGGATGAAGTTAGGGGTGTTCTACCCGACGTTGCGCACTGGCTAGAGTAGAGAGAGTGCCAGGGGCTCACCCGGGACGACGGAGAAATCTACGGCGAGGCCTCGACGGAAAACGGAATAATATTCCCAGCTCAAGGCATTGCTTGCAATGGGGTTTGGTCGAGAATGAAGAGGGCGAGCTTGTACTCAAACTGATGTGGCTGATATATCCGTCTGGTTGGTGCCATAGCGAATCATTAGCGGCGGCGGCAATGGTGGATTGGGGGCTAGGGTTTGGAGTTTGCTTCTCCGGGAAGGGAAATGGGCAGGAGATACAGACGAGCAGGGCGCGGCCAGGTGGTGGTTGTGGCGACCGGCGTGGGGGCACCGGCGTCGTACGGCTGCCACACCATGCCATGGCGCCAGCTACAGAGGCCATTTGTAACGCTGGGCGGAAATACCACCCACCGCTACAGACCCGTATTTTTAGCTACAGAATCATAGCGACGAATGATTTTTGTATGTAGGATTTATCTGAGTTAGGATGTTCTTTTTCTATAGTCATAACAAAAACTAGCGATAACTCATCACTACAAGCAGTCTTTATAGCGGTGGCGGTTGTTACAACCCGCCGCTATAGAGGCCATTTGTAATGCTTGGACCACCCACTGCTATAGACCCGTATTTTTAGCTACGGAGTCATAGCGATGAATGATTTTTGTATGTAGGATTTATCTTAATTAGGATGTTCTTTTTCTAGTCATAACAAAAACTAGCGCTAGCTCATTGCTACAAGCAGTCTTTGAAGTGGTGGCGGTTGTTACAACCCGCCGCTACAGATGCTATTTGTAGTGGCGGGTTGTGTCTCCAACCACCACTACAGAGACCATTTGTAACGCTTTGTGGAAATACCACCCGCCGCTACAGACGCGTATTTTTAGCTACGGAGTCATAGCGACGAAAGGGCACATCTACCGCTACAGTACTTTTTGAACTGCCTCTGCAATGCTCTTTTTCTATAGTGCCATCACCAATGACATTGTTGGCGAGCATGTCCGTATCAGGCCCACGATGCTTGGTACCGCATATTGTCCCCGACGTCATCTACTAGCCCAACAATTCCAGTTGCTTAGTTTTATTCGATTCAGCAGCGTTTGGTATGGATCGATCTCTTCTCATCCCTTGCTGATAATAGGATATTTTTCATAGGAAATTACCCTTGCAAGTTGCGATGGTCATCATATTGCCAATATAGTATAGCAGTAAAATTTGTTTTTCCTAAGCTGATGGGGAAAGGTTTGCAATTTACTTGTGATTCGACACTCCTCATGTGTAACTCTTATGGGTGTAAACTGAAAATAGGAATGACGCAGAGGAAATTGCTGTTGCGAGGACTTAATCTCAGACCTCTCTGGCTCTGATACTATGTTAATTGGTTGAGAGAAACAATCATTGACGCTGCAGATAGCACACAAAGATAGAGGGAGAATGGAGGCTCAAGAAATGTCAGAGATATATATTTCTTTTTTTTTTGACCGAAGAGATATATATTTCTTTGTGGCTAGGAAAAACAATTGTCACGAGGTATCATCACTAGCTTGGCGGGCACTCCGACGAATGTGATGCCAAACAGAGTACCACAAAAGGAAATGGTAAGAAGAAGAACAGAAGAAAAGAAACAGTACTGGTAGTGGAGAATCATTATGGTCTAAGGTAAATCAAAATTTACTTGTAGTTCTTAACAACATACTGTATCATACACAAGAAAATTTTCAGTTGGCAATAAATCCGTTTGCACCCTCACAACAATGTGATGCGGAATTAGGCCTTTTTATTCAATGGAAAGGTAGCAATTTATTCTTGAAATCCGGTACCAATAAGAGTGCGGAACCATATCGTCTGTTGGTTACTTTACCAAAGCGGATTTATCTTCGAGTAATCGTGCCGCTGGTTCCTCAAATGGCCTGCCCAGCTGAATATGACAACAAGTGGCCACAGCTCAGATAACGTTTTACAGAATAGGCCCTTTGCTGCGTACATTATGGCGTACCGGACCCCTCTTCTAGCAACTATCGGCCCTAAGACACGATGAAGCCACCTGAGATATTGCACGTACCTGTAGAGCAACACAGTGGGGCTCATTGCGCATATGGCAATGGCAGTTGACCGTGCAACTGGGGCTAGCACCATATACACACCCAGTGCGAAGGCTGCAATCAAGCTCGTTATTGAGCACCCACCAAAGTGCACGGAAACTCCCAAGTGCATGTAGCGGTGGCGTAGTGGAAGCATGCATGGATATGGCGGAATACATGAGACCGACAGTGGACAACAAAGAGCAGATGAAAGCCAGTGTGTTGGCGATCATGAAGGCATCAAAGTACCACCGCCCAGGACCAGCCATCGTCGGCGTGCCACCATTTACATGATCATCAGCCTTGTAGCCTCCAGGAAGCGCAAAAGTGGCACCAAAGGTCACTGTAGCAATGAGCACGGATAAGATGCACAATGTTTGGGTCGCGCTTGTCAGTTTATCTGACTCTTCCTTCTCTCGTTTTTCTTCCTCTTCTTTTTCTGCCTGTTTTTTGTCAGCATTTTTTTCTGCAAGACGATCGAACCGGCAGCTACCCTGTTTAGCACCCACATCTTCCAGTATAATACATACGTCTTTGTGCTCTGGATTCTACAAAAAGAAAATGATAAAGCCATCAACGATAAGAATATGAAATACTAGTAGAAAGCTGATACAATACTGTACTATGTTTTTTTCGTGTGTGCAACATACCCCTGAAAAGAAATAACCTGGACGGATCTTACTTCTTGCTAGGTCCAGTGCAGTTTCACCCTTATTATTCCTTACATTGAAGGAAACATCCAGGTTCTGTAATAAAAGACATACGATCAGCAGATTCTCAGCATCCACGGCTAAGTGCAGTGCCGTGTTACCATTTTTGTCCTGAATATTCATTATGGGAGCAAACACTGGTATCTTGCAAACATGATTGACGATACGAAATCCGTTGTTCTGCGCAGCAACATGTAGAAAGGTTCGTCCTTCATTGTCGCACAAAAATATGCAATCATTGCAATTTCTATGCAGAATATTAACAGCAGCCCAATTGTTTGTCATGGCAGCAATGTGAACAGGGACCATACCCTTATTATTTGGCTCTGATGCAATACATGGATCAGCATTCAGTATGCCCCAGCAGGTTGGAACTCTCCACGGGCAGATTATAGATCCTAAAATGAATATCCGAGTCCACCAAGGATATCGAAGTTCTCCCTCGGATGTGGGGTACATAACACGATATTGTTCTATTGATGCAGCTAAGTGAAGAGGAGTGTTTCCATTTTCATCCTTTTGTTTGGTGAGGACATTATCCTTGTTCCAAGCCAGCACTACTTTCATCATATCTGCAAAATTTATATGTAGCCACTAGCTTTAATAAACAACAAATGGTTAAGAAAACCTGCTCCATATCATCCAACAAGGAAGAAAATTGTGGTGCAGCCAACTTTGGTTAAAAAAACCAGCTCCATGTCATACGAGAAGAAAAAAATATACGGTAGAAAAGTTTCGAGCCGCGCTTGCAAACAGAGCGTAAATCTTTTTCTTATATCATTTGTGGTGGAACCAACTGACCTGGGTTCGAATCCAAGATTACAGACGGGTGTTGTATTATGACTATTTTTTTCAGTGGGAGAAGATATCCCCGTTGACAATGTGGCATGTGTGGTGACTTGGTGATCTTGAGATCAACATGGCTCAGTATTACGGAGGGTAAGTAATTGTGCATGTATGTAAGTGTCTACGTCTATATTGTGTTCAATTCGAACAAAAAAAGGGGGTGCCATGCTTGGTAATGGATCAGTAAAGGATACCACGCCATCTTCTTCCTCTCCACAAGCATTGACGTCATTGGCATATTGCCCTATTCACAGATAGGCCATCCGATGTTATGCTTTGGGGTGTTTTCAGGTCCAAAATAATGGCCATTATTTTTTCTCAACTAATGGCCATTAGTTGGATCTAACGGTGTAGATTAAATTTTAGAAGTTAATAACTAATGGTCATTAGTAAGGGTAATATTGTCAAAATAATATGATTATAATACAAAAATTCATAAGTTAGTCAATTTTTACATGAATTTGTTATAAAATATTTATTTTAAATTTGACTAATTATCATCATTATTATTGTAGTCAAGTTTTAGTATATTTAACACAAGTTTGTATGATAAAAATATTAATTTTTTAGTACAATTACTAAACTAACCTTGAACTAATGACCATTAGTTGAGGAAAAATAATGACCATTATTTTGGACCTGAAAACCTCTCTATGCTTTTTATGCATCTACAACCAATGTCAAGTCTGGACTGAAAATTCCCTTTTCTAGAAGTATTGAGAATAGTGCAAATTCAACTTAATAATATTTTCTGTTGAAGTATTTATTAAATGGAATCTACACCAACATGGACAACCCTCAGTTCGGTCAATGTATATATTTTTTAATAATATGATAATAGAGAGAAACAAAATTTTACAGAAATTAGAAATGCAACTAAAGAAAAGGATCCTTATTTGGTGCCTATATAAAAGGGTGATATTGACATAATATAATAGACTAGAGCATGGAGGAATTGGATCATTTTCTAATGACAATAATATACCACATTAGTTTTTAGAATGAATTGCACAAAACACTAGGTTTTGTGACCAAACTCTCAATTTACGCCAGGTCTTAGCTACCTTATCACAAAACAGTAGGTTTTAACTCAAAATTTCTCATTTTACACTACTTTTTACTCCTCGTAATGTCATCAGGCTCATCTGACAATATAATATGCTATATATTTCTTTTAAATGATGAAGTTCTTTTTTCATTTCTAATAATATATAACTCGAGGTCTGCCAATATAATAGGATATTTATTTTGTATGATCAACAACTTTTCTTCTATAATATTTTCTCTCTTATTTTGCTCTTTACACAAATTTATTTTCAATTCCAATAACAATTCTTTTGTAATGCGCTTTTGATGGAAATATTAGGTTGAGAAAATACATGCATATAATTTTTGTTTAATGTGATCAAGAAAATATAATATTTTTTCTTCGATAGAACTAATTATTTTAGTTTCAATTATAAACTATTACAGTTCTATGAAAAAAATTCCAGATATACAGTATATTTATTCAAAAATTGTGTTTGTGAAATTAGCAAACATTCAAACTCAAATGCACACATGACAAAGATATTGTAATATGTTTGTTACATTGACAGGTAGGCTTGAAGTTGGCAGGAGTAAAAGGTAGTTTAACTGAAAACATTTGATGTTAAACATAGTGTTTTATGACAACAGAACTAGAACATGGTGTAAGGTGACAAGTTGGGCACAAAACCTAGTGTTTTGTGCAGTTTACTCTAGTTTTTATTTGTAACAATGTTTGGTTCTTGTGGGCTATGGTCCAAATCTGTTTTAGTTTAAACAGATTGTGTGGAACAGATTCAAAAACAAACAAGGACTGTGGGGGACATGTTTGGTAATAATTGCTCAATGATATACAAGCTAAATTAAAACTACAAATAATAGTGGCAATCTTGGCTAGGCAATATGTCCAAGTAGAAATGATGTTTTTTTTAAACCCCCAATAAAATTTCTTTTCCAGGTACTATATTGTCTAAAAAAACTTTGTAGGTATTATATAGAAATGTCCAATGGCTCCGCTTGTGGGGCATTGGAGAAGCACGAGGACAGAAGTAGTAAAGTTCGTATGTCAGAACCTAGAGGCAGTGGCGATGCAAATTTCCGTCAACCATGGGTGAAGATTATTCAATAGTATTTGCAGTGATGATGCTTCGTATTGAGGTAAAGGCCGGCACACTTTCAACATTATCAAAAAAAAATGTGGCTTAACATGAAACATTGGCATATAACAAAAGGTTATCTCTTTAGAATGTCACATGAGCTAAAACAAAAACTAGAAAAGGATGAGATCATCGGAGGTTCCACGTATCAATAACTGTGTCAACGGAGGTATTACCGATTTACCGTTAGGACTAAAGTTGAACCACAGGAGGGTGGTCAAGTTCCATTCGGTCAACAGGTTTAGGTGGGCGATTTATGGGAAAGGACCGCAGATGTGCATTGTACGTCCATATTTTCACAACTAGTTCTCTTATATAGGTATTGTCTACCAGCAAAATGTACAAGCAACAGCTTTAACTTTATTTGCTTTAATCGATTATTTACTAAATAGTATTAACTTGCAGTTCTAGACATACGGCTCTCTTTGTTCTGACGATATGCACAAATGTAAAATAAGCGCAGTGTATCTTTGCCAAATTAAGAATGTCATTCGAATTATTATATATATTTGCTACTTTAAGTAAGATGTGTACGAAAAAAAAGAAAGGCAAGTAAAAGGGAAAAGGACTATACATATCTATATATAAGGAGGATTTTATGAAGGAATAAAGACAGAACGAAAAGATGAAAAAAAATGAACAGTTTGTGCGCAAAAGTTTTAAAAAGAGTACTGCACCTTGTCCCAATGGAATAGCAGCAAATAAGGCGTTCTGCCCCATGGGTCCGGAGTAGCAAGATCGGCCGGCATCATCTGCACCAAGAGCATCATGCAAGACCTCGGCAATTTGCTTGTGTCCTAGAGAGACAGCCAGGTAAATCGGTGAGACATCAGGGCACACAATCCGAACTAGTTGTGGATCCACCCATAGCATCAGCTCGACTATGTCCCGGAAACCTGTGGCGACGGCCACATGCAAAGCCGTCTCGGCGCGCTCGTTGATCTCTCTCAGCACCTGGACGGCCGCCTGATGGTCGCCCTTCTCCCCACTAGCGTGATGAGATGACAAAACATTGTCAAGTTCTTGGTTATGACGGCGTGATGCAGTGGCCTGACACGGCGGCTGCCCAGCGGAGACATGTCACGGAGGTACTGGGTCTTGTCGCAGATCTCTTTCGCACATTTCAAGCATGTCCGCCCCGTAAGGACGAGTTTACGGAGAGGCACTGCGTCCTCCACCGCTTGCTCAACAACGTTGGCTATTGGTAATCTTGCTGCCCCTTCGTTGCGCCACTTGGAGCAGATGCACGGTACTTGCTCGCGCAGGATAGGATGCATGACTACATGGCAGTTTCCTTCCTTCCTCTGTTGCAGGTACGATGTGAAGGTGTGAGTTTCACCACCACCATCACCCTCCACTGCGGCTGGAACAAGGTGCCTCCGCAGCGGAGGTTGATCGCCACTGCTCCAGGCTATCGCCATCACCACCACACTGCAACTTTGTGGCAAAAGCACTCGAATGTCGCTTCCAATCGATAGACCTTCTTTTGCTAAGCTTGTATAGTGTTATAAAAGGCTAGCAGCGTACACCTAGCAGGCTACCACATGGTACTCAGATATATACCTTTCGTGTCAACCAGGTTAATAATCTATTCTTTTTTTAAGACTGACTACTAATCTATTCTTAGCTTCATATGTAGTATGTGCCACTTTATTATGAGGAAGGAAGGACGGAATTTATTCCACGCAAGCTGATCATATATTCAGAGAGTAATGTTTGCTACATAATCTCGGTCATCTTTTTTGTCCCTTGGATCGTGATAGAAAATGTTGAAGCTTTTTCTTTTTTTCAAATTGAACCAGTTTTTGTTGCTCGTTGAGTGTGTTAAACTTTAATGGGCCAGGGGCATATATAATAGGCAACATATCCTGTGGAAACCAACCAACCTATGCAACCTTTAGAAACTAAAATCTAGATCCTAGGATCACTAATTGGTGGTTGGAGAGATAGATTGCCTAAATTAGCACTTAAACCCTCCCACCATTGTCTTTGATAATTTGTTTTTGCTAATAACCCCCTACTCTAATCACGTCAGGCAACACGGACCGATCCCTATCGATCCCGATCCCAACCCATCGAAGAGACGCTAGCGAGATCGTCGGGTGACGCCGCCGCCGTCCTCCCGTCCGACGGCCCGCGCGCGCATGTCCAGGCGCCGGGTGTGCTGCTCCGGCCCCGTCGCCAGTGCACGCCGCCGTCTGCACGCCGCGCCGCCCGTTCGTCGTCGTCTGCGTGGAAGAAGGCTCTGAGCCGAGGGACGGCGACGGCCGCAGCGTCACTAGCACCGGACTTGCCTTCGAAGCTGCTGCATCCGCTTGGTATTGGATCGAGGCAACACGTTTGCTGGTGGTTCGAGGCCGCAGCAACCGCTTGGTGGATTGAGGGTGCCCTGGTGGTTCGAGACCATCGCCCGTCCGGTGGTTCGAGACCATCGCCCGCCTGGACACCAGCACGATCGCCGCCGACTAGACGCCCCTGCTGCTGGAACGTCCTTCGTCGTGGACTCCCCCGTAGGAACGGCCATGGACTCCGAGCCTTGGACTGCAGGTGTGAATATCTACGTGCATGAATATGTTCTCATGTGCATGTACATAGAAATCGTGCATGTATATATGAATGTTCGTACGTCAACCAACTCATATAAGTTTATACATCTAGACGCAGGCATGAACTCCGTCGTCGACGCCACCATGGAGATCACCACCGCCGCCGCCATGGAGATCACCGTTGAGGATGTATCCATTGCGGCCATTGACGCCGGAGTTGGAGCCCACCTTGAACATACAAGCACACCACAACCAACATATTCTCCGACTCTAGCTGTAAGTTGCAAATAACATTTGAACATCCTCGGCCTGGTTTGTTGATCATACAAGTGACACAAACATTCCTTTTTACAATTCTATAGGCAACAAGTGACACAGGCAGCACAAATTCCAAAGCACATTTGAAGCCAATGATTGGAATGATCTTTGATACTCTCAAAGACGTGAAGGAATTCTACAAGTCGTATGCACATGACGAAGTTGGTTTTTCTGTTCGTATAGGTCAGCACAAGAAGGAAAATGAGGAAATATTATTCAAGAGGTATTATTGTTCAAGACAAGGGTTCAGTCAGGAGAATGAAACAAATGCTAGTGATGAATCTGGTAATATAAGTAAGACACAGAAGGTGATGGAAACTAGATGTGGTTGCCCGGCACATATTGTTGTCAAGCTTCGCGGTGACAAGAGGTATCAAATAGTTGCAATGGTTGAGGAGCACAACCATGGTTTTGTGTTGCCAAATAAAAGGCACTTGCTAAGATCCAATCGTAGAGTCAGTGGGAGGGCAAAGAGTACTTTGTTCAATTGTCATAAGGCTAGTATTGGCACTTCACAGGCATATCGACTTCTCCATGTCAGTGAGGGTGGGTTTGAGACCGTTGGGTGCACAAAGAGGGATTTGCAAAACTATTATCGTGACCTCAGAACCAAAATCAAGGATGGAGATGCACAAATGTTTGTGGCACAATTTGAGCAAAAGAAGAAAGTCAATCCTGCCTTCTTTTATGAATTTATGGTGGATGAACAAGGACGACTTGTTCATGTATTCTGGGCAGATGCTTCATGCAGGAAAAACTATAGTGTTTTTGGTGATGTGATTTCGGTAGATGCAACATATATCACCAACCAATATAACATGAAATTTGTGCCATTCACTGGAATCAATCATCACATGCAAAGTGTTTTTCTTGGGGCTGCATTCTTGGCAGATGAAAAGATCGAGTCATATGTATGGTTGTTTAAAACCTTTCTTAAGGCTATGGGTGGAGTAGCACCTCATCTAATCACGACAGATGAAGATGTGAGCATGAAGGCTGCTATTGCTGAGATTCTACCAAATACAGCCCATAGACTTTGTATGTGGCATATCATGGATAAGGTACCTGAGAAGGTCGGGCCCTCTTTAAGAGAAGATCGAGATTTTTGGGACAGACTAAACAAGTGTGTGTGGGGGACTGAGAATTCAGATGATTTTATGTCACAATGGAATTCTATCATAACAGATTATGGACTCATGGGAAATGAGTGGTTTTCGACTAAGTTTGATCTTCGCGAATCATGGATTCCAGTATACTTTTTGGACATACCTCTAGCAAGAATGCTTAGGACTACATCACGCTCAGAGAGTGCAAATTCTTTTTTTAACCGTTTCATTCATAGAAAGTTGACTTTTGTTGAGTTTTGGCGAAGGTTTGACACAGCTTTGGAGTGTCAACGTCAAGAGGAGTTGATAGCCGATAATAAAAGTCTTCACAGCACTCCTAAACTGATGACACCATGGGCAATGGAGAAGCAATGTAGTGTGATATATATACATGAATTTTTCTTAAAATTTCAGGAACAAATCGCAGCTGCAAGAGACCATTGCATTATTCAAGGTGTTTCAGAGTGCGAAGATGTAAAATGTTTCACCATCAGCAGTCTGTCTGGAAAAGATCGAATTGTTCAGATGAACAAGTCAAACATGTTTGGGAAGTGCTCCTGTAAATTATATGAGTCCTATGGCATCCCATGTTGTCATGTGATACAAGTACGTAGGGCTGAGAAGCAAAATGAGGTACCATCAATTTATATTATGAAAAGGTGGGAGAAAAAATGTAAAAGGTGAGTTTCTACAACTATATTTTTTTGTACGACTACTTTGTTTCCTAGGATTATAGTGTTGATCATGTATTTCATTTGGCAGAGAAGTGTTTTTTGATGATGAAGGCAACCTTCTGGATGAGATGGCTAAATATCATATGGAGGTGGCAATGCGGTGAAAAATTTCTGATTCACACAACAAGTTTGAAGATCTAATACAAATGGCCAAGAACTCTGAACCAGGGATTGACTTTTTGAATTCTAGTTTATCTAACCTGGTAGAACCTCTTCAAAAGATCGTGCCCGCTGCTACAGTTAGTAAATAGGATGAATTTGGAACATTTCTTGGTACAAAAATTCCACATGAAGTCCAGATACATCCACCAACTGATATTGTGTCCAAAGGGCGATGCAAAAGAATAAGAAGAGTAAGGAGAAGAAGACATCAAGGAAACGGAAGTGTGGAAAATGCAAGCAATTAGTGGATCATGATGCACGAAATTGCCCAATGAACAGTGTTGCCTGATGGTAAACTTTGAGTGTACTCTTTTGTTCTTCGCTACACTACGCTATACCTTGTGAGAGGTGCTTGCTTGAAAAGCTCTTTTGTTAATTTCAAACGTTGGAAATCAACAATTTCCTAAGCTTTTGCTTGCAGATTATTATTTACAGTACATAATAATTCACATGTGTGTTTCCCTGCTCAAGCACTGAATAAAGGTCACACGCTGCAAGCTGAACCTTAAATGCTTCACTGTCTGAAATGTGCGATTTATAGTAACATCAACCGAAGCTCATGTAATTCAGAAACATCCTCAGCCTGTATCATCTAGATAACTTTTTTTTTATGTTGTTGCGGTTCATTCCATACAAATGTCGTCTACATTAGTCAATTATCTCTGATGGTACAATCCTACACTAAACCAGGAACCCTCTAAACACATAGTTAAAACTTGGAACGTACAAAGCATCCCAGGACTAAAGGACATCCAAAGCGTCAACAGGCTTCAGGGTCACACTGATCAAGTGAGTACAGACAGACACAGACAAATCCATGTTCGTCCACGGAGCAATGCTTGACGCAGCTTCCACTTCCTGGATGGCAGGATCGATCGACAGTAGTCTGGCCCTCTGGTGGGAGGTGCTGATCATTGCCGCGCAGGCCCGACGCTCCACTGCTTTATGTAGATTTACCAGTTCAAGGAATTCTTAAGACTGTTGGAGCTTTGCGTTGTATGCACTATTTCCTCCTGCAAAATTTCGTGAACACCTAAAACTGAGATTCGCTTTGCTTTCATAAACATGTATCACATGGTGGTGATATATCAGATGAGCATGCAAGGAGGTGGGAACACGGAGATACAGCAAGAAGAGCACATTATACCTTGCACGCTTTCAGCAACGGTTGAGAGGCTACAACGGAAGACTTTGACACTAGAGCGAGCCATGACTCGGTCTGTTCTTCTCACCGTCTACACTTCGGCGCCCTCGATCCACCAAACGGGTGCGGCGCACTCGAGCCACCAGCCAATTGCGGGCCCTCGAGCCAATACCAGGCAATGGAACCTTATGGCAACTCGCTACGTGCTGGTGACGCTGCGGCCGTCGCCGTCCCTCGGCTCAGGGCCTTCTTCCACGCAGACGACGACGGACGGGCGGCGTGGCGTGCACACGGCGACGGACGAGCGGCGCGGCGTCCTGCGCGTGCGGGACGTCGGACGGAAGGGCGGCGGCGGCGTGGAGACGGCGGCGTGCACTGGCGACGGGGCAGGAGCAGCACACCCGGCGCCTGGACATGCGCGCGCGGGCCGTCGGACGGGAGGACGGCGGCGGCGTCACCCGACGATCTCGCTAGCGTCTCTTCAATGGGTTGGGATCCGGATCGATAGGGATCGGTCCGTGTTGCCTGACGTGATTAGAGTAGGGGGTTATTAGCAAAAACAAATTATCAAAGACGATGGTAGGAGGGTTTAAGTGCTAATTTAGGCAATCTATCTCTCCAACCACCGATTAGTGATCCTAGGATCTAGATTTTAGTTTCTAAAGGTTGCATAGGTTGGTTGGTTTCCACAGGATATGTTGTCTATATAATATTCCAAGGAACGTGTTCAACGATACCGCTTCTTCGACTCATGGACTATATTTTAATGATATCCACACTATGTTTTGGCTCAGCGAGATGGACACGACCTTCATAACCTTGTGTTACACGTAAGTGCCTCCATCCATCTATTTCGTATTTCCTACCTTTTGAAATACATGTTATATATTGCCTTGTGTTTTTTCTGTAGCTTGAATTCAACATTTCAAAAGTAGAAATACAACAGACCAGATTGGAAGGTTGGATATCTCAATGTGAGCTTGATCAATCAAAGTGCGGTCAACCCGCGGATAAATAAGAAATACAAGATATATATATAAGGACAAAGCACCACAAGAGTTAGAAGAAATGAAGGCCACCATGAAGACAAAGCAAGGTCTCGAGCTGCAGCTTATATTTACAGGTGCTTCAAGAACTAGCAGGATAGCACGCCATTTTTGCGTCTTAACAATCCGAGTAAGTTTGACCACTGCCTTCCTCTCCTCTGTTATATATAAACCTAGATGGCATACTAACTACTATGATCTTTGTTGCAGTGGTCATTGAATTTGTTTCCTCGTGATGCCAAAACTTATATATCCATTAGTGTTGGATAGCCTTGACTACGACTATAGGCGTTACAAAGATATCGTGAGTATCATAAATTGGTTAGTACAGGAGTACAATTAAATAATATTAATTTCATATAATAATATGATTTTCTCAATGTTGCAGTGCTTATCTCAGCTACATAACAAAATGTGACATGGCGCGTTACAAGATTTGGAAACAAGTATACTTTTGTCACAAATTTTCGGTAAGATATGTGTCACATCTAATTGTTTTTATCCTCCTATCATTATAATTTGAAATGATGTTATTTATTTCATCTATTTTACAGTGTATTAAACAAGCACCAGGTAGTGACCACTCGTGGATACTACGCATGTGCGTATTTCAGCTCCGCTGCAACCTACTTGGGCGTCGTCTCTCAGGAGACCACTGAAGAGGTACGCCAAGATTGTTTCTATTTAATTTAAATATTTTTGTTTTTTTGGTTATCATCTACTAACTTTCATGAATTTATTGACACAGAGAACAAAAAACCTAGAAGAGGCGAGGATATCAGATAAAAAATAGTTGATGAAATCTACAAGAAAGGATTCACGACGGTGCGAAAACATTTGAGTACAAACGACTTGTACTACATTGTCGCTAGGATGTGTCGTTTCTTACTTAGGAAGGTCATCAGTCCCTTGGTCGGTTTTTTGACAAAGAAAGTGAGGTGACAAGGAGCATGGGGCACTTTTCGAGTGGTGTGGTTCGAAACGTTCATATAAGCCCGATGTAGTTGAGGATTCATATAGTATAGACTTAGTTTGAAAAAAAAAACGTGAGTATTATACGCACTTTGTGAGAACTATGATGGATTTGTGGCTATTTTTGCAATGGATGTGTAAATGTTAATGAGATGTCATTCTGAATGGATTTGTGGCAAACTTAGCCACGGTCCCCCATCCATGGCTATAGTGCCTTGTTGCTACGATACTTTTGCCCTGCTCTCAAGAAAAAGAGAATATTTCACTTTTCGTTTGCTTGCGGCCGTGACTGTATCAGATGTCGTCACGTGGAACTGTGCGAATTCTTGTTCTTTTTCCATATGCCTAAATTGTGTCGGAGTCATCGCACCATGTCCTGCCATCTGGTCTTTATAAATACGAATACATTTCAATATACACCACAATAACTGTATATTTGCATCTATTTTGTATCAATAATTGTTCTGGGTGCAGCAGCCTAGGGACCCGATCCGGCTCGCTTGCGCGAGCAAGCACCGGGTCTCGCGCACCCCTGGCCCAGGCCGCTGCCACGAACCGCCCTGACTGTTTCGTGCCGAGTGTTTGTCACACACTTTTGCGCTGACTGTTTCGGCGGCGGAGCGTTACGCGCGTAAAAAAGCCGTTATATAGTTTGAATGAAATATGAGTAAAAAATTTATTTGTTCCAGAATAAAAGTAGCTTTCTGTGAACTCGGGAACAGGCGTTTCAGAACAAATACAATAATTTAATAGCTTGCTCCAGAACAAAATGTTTTTCTCTGGATAGGTATGTATTGTTCCGGAACAATTTAGTTCACAAAGAAAAAATTAGGATGAAAATGTGTTTGTTCTGGAACATTATTTGTGGTGTTCTGAAACATATTTATATTGTTCCGGAACATGCGTGTAGTGTTCCGAAACAATTTGGTTAAAAAAACTAGGATGAAAACGTGTTTGTTCCGAAACATTGATCCATAATAGGTGGTGTTTCAGAACAAATTTAGGGAGCCTTTGGAATGGAGGAATCGCAAAGGAATTTTACAGGATTCCTATTCCTTAGGAATTTTTCCTATTTATCCCTTTGGTTCGCAGGAAATGAAAGGAACAAATCCATAGGATTGCTTTCCTACAACGCAGTTTCATAGGAATTTTAACAAGAGGTCGGACCTCTTGGAAAAATCCTGGCGCGAAACGACGACGCTTTCGCGCGCTTGCTCGCTCCGTTCGCGCCGCTTTTCAGGTCTTGGGATAAAAGCGAGGGCGTCCACCTTTTGCTCCTTCTGCAAGGGAAACACAGAGATAGCTTTGCTTTCAAAAAAAAAAACACGGAGAAAGTTTTGGCAGAAAAAGAAACGACGGCGACGAAGCCGTAGCTTCCGGCCACGCGCAGGCGCGCAGGCTTTCCTCCCCATCGCGGACCACAAGGCCTTCTTCCTGCCACTTGCAACGCGTACAAGCCTGTACACAAGCTGTTGGTACTCTTTCTTTCCATTCCTCATCTATTAGGTCATTTTTTTAATCCCCAATCTGAGAATCCACTTTTCTTCATTTCGTTTTGGGAAGATTGGCCTTGAATTCACATTGCGTGTGTGTTGTGAATTAAACTTTTGGGCATTTGTTGTGAACGTTGGTCAAATATTCTTGAGTATATGAGGCAATCTAGGTTTAGTTGGCATATAAATATTGTTTTGCTTGCAAGTGCAGTTTGCTACTCCTGTAGTTCTCATGTATATAGTGTAACTTCCATTGACTGATTCAGTGCTCATTGGATGATTTAAAAGTTTTGTAAAGGAAGAATAAACTTATAAGATGGAATTGTTCTTTTTAGGACCTAATGTCAGGCAGAGGTGCTGCTAAGATGAATATGACTGCTGAACGCAACTCATTCGTTCGATAGTTTGAATCCATAGTTGTGAAAACAAAAAGAAACAAGAGAGACACCCAAATGTGCAGCTTGTTTGTTCTATCACCTATGGCCTGACGTGAGGGGATTGAGAAAATAAGTCACTAATCTTTACATGCATATGTATTCGTACCTAATATATTTATAGAAAAGAGTTTTGCTATAACTCACCAAATGAAGTGGAGCCCTTGCTTGGTGACCAGCACAACCAACTTGGTGAGAGATCAGATAGTTGTTCTGGTTAGCTTCTAGAGAATGCAAATACAAGAGGAAGGCTGTATGCACAGGTGCATATAAAGGCATATAGTGCAACGGCTAGTTTGTTCCTTGCTTCCATCCGTACTATGAACCCAACGGCTAGCAGTTCAATTCAAATGGAGAGCAGCCTACAGATTCCTTTGTAGTTCCTATGGTGCTACCAAAGGGCTTCCAATCCATAATCCTGTGTTTTCAATTCCTATAGGAATGGAGATGGATACAACTTCAATTCCTGTGTTTTTCCTATTCCTGTGTTTTTCCTACCCTGCATTCCAAAGGAGGCCTTATTTGCTCTGGAACAGGCATGTAGTATTGTTTCGGGACAATTTGGAACCCAGAAAAAAAGTAGGAAGAAAACTTGTTTGTTTCGAAACATTGTTATAGAACAGGTAGTGTTCTGGAACAAAATTATTTTATTCTAGAATACAACGTGATTTAACAGTTTTTGCGGTGAAAAGAAAAAGGTTCCAGAACAAAAATATAATAGATTAATAGTTTGTTCCAGAACAAACTGTTATTTGTTCCGGAACAAGCGTGTAATGTTCCGGAACAATTTGGAACACAAAACAGAGGTGTAATATTTAATAGCTTTTGTAACAAAAAAAGTTCCAGAACACATACGATAGTTTAATATGTTCTAGAATAAAAAAAATTTGAACATGCGTGTATTGTTCCGAAATATTTTTCAAGAACCGGTTATGTTCTAGAACAAATTTAAGCTACCATGGAACATAACATATTGTCTGTTGAGACTTCACACATTTAGGCTGTTTTCCTTTTTAGAGACAGGAATCTTAAAATAATATGCGGTATTCAGGTGCTAGAAATACATATGAGAAAGAAAAATAAAGTCTTGCAACAAGAGAAAAAAAACATTAAACAAGCTTCAACAATTGCATCTTCCTAGGGAGCGTAAGCTTACTGCCTTAAGTGAAATCCTCACATGAGATGCTGAAAAGATAAAAGTGTTATTACTAACATGGATGCATAAAATGATTATATAGAGGGATGTTGGATAAAATAACATGCTTCGTTGAAATATTAGTCACTACTGGACACTTAGCCTCGTTACATTACATGGACTAGGGACTAGTGGAACAAGTCATAGGTAGGTTGGTATATATTTCAGAAAAAAAGAAATTTAATAAAATTTTAGATAAGATGAAAAAATTAGAACGAAATCCGTTTGTTTCGGAACAATGTTCAGAAAAAATCTACTTTATTCAAAAAAATTATTTTGTTTTGGAACATTGTTGTTTGTTCCAAAACATTGTACATGGAATAAAATAAGCTTGTTCTGGAACATGCCTTGAAAAAAATGATTGTTTCAGGACAAATTTTATTTTTTGGGGAATAAAATGAAAGGTAGCATGGAGCAAAAATTGACATTCAATAGAACTTCTATTTTTGTTATGGAACAAATCTAATATAATACGGAACAAACTATGGAAGATGTGTTGTAAAATCTGGTTGTTATAGAATAAATTTCATTCCACGTGGAGCAAATTAAAAAATAACATGGAACAAAATACCTTTTTTCTGAAACATGTCTTGTAAGACAATGATTGTTTTATATCAGATATTATTTTCTTTGAATGAAATGAAAAATAACATGGAACAAAATAACGAGACCATTGTTTTTAAAAAAGCTTAAACATTATTTTATTTTAAAAGAGAATGGGAGGTTAAGAGTAAGAACGAGAGGAGAAAAATCGAGAGCCAACAGTATGTGTGATTTTCTAAGAATCATTCGATCTATACATTTGTCTTTCTCTGAGAAAAAGATTGATTCGCATGTGAGAGTTGCAACAGCAACTAACTCCCTTCCAACTTCCTACGTGTGATAGAAAAAAACGATGGAAAGCAACGGCTGGCAGCAGCAGCGTTGCTCGCGACTCGCGAGACAGCGGGACAGGGGGTGCGCGAGAGGTGGTCTGCCCTCGCGTACGCGAGGGCGATCGTTTCCGGCAGCCTGGGTCGCTTCTGGATCCACCAATCCAACCATCGGATATGTAAGTTGATCTACATATTTACATGCCTAGCACGGCAGCGTGTTTTCAGCATATTTAAGAAAATTTATACATATGGCGTAGTTGATCTCTTTAATACCTAAAAATCAAGATGTAACTAATCTTCTCTCAACTGAAATTATGGATCCCTTCACTCAATGTATTTTGTTTCCGAATGTCCTTCAGTTGATCATATCTATGGTCAGATGAAGATATAATTGCTTTGATGTCAAAATTAAGATCAATTCAATACCAACATCACATGAAAATGAGAATCTGTCTCATACAAATAAAACAAGCAGCTCTCTCTGTCTAACAATTTTGGCAAAGTATCACCGAGTTGTACTCCCATTCCGTGAGGTACAGAATAATAGAGCCATCCACTCACAAATAACATTTAGGAATTGTTATAGAAATAGTTGTGAATATGCCCTGGGATTGTTATTAAATATTGTATCCTGGTACGATAGTCATAGAAAAATGCATCTGTAGATTGTAATATTGACCAGTGAGATATTTAATGAACAAACACATGAGTTGGACTGTTGCACAACGGAATATGACAACGTCGAGTAGTCAACATCTGTGGAAATACAACAGAGCGTAGCTGATAGGCACATATTCCGTAGATATTTGTAATGGTGTTCACCGATTTAGAGTGGGATGGTGGTCTGGTTTCACCCAGAACGCAAAAATAATTTATAACAAAATCAATGACCTTTCGGCTGAGTGGCATGAAACAAATGCAAGAATAGAAATGACGGTAGTGACAGCATTTTTTTACATTAATTTGGCAAGTAATTAAAAAGACATTAGTCTATTGATTTCAAGTTGATAATTGTTCTAAGTTTTCAATGGATGTGGCAAACAATTAAGATTGCATATTCTGTCACGAGCAATGAAATCTAGAACCATGCCTAGTCGATAATAAAGCATTAAGTGGAGGATGTACGTAGGGATAGATGAAAGCAAATTCTAGGATCCAACGGTGCAAATAATTTAGATGATGTGGCTCAATGTGGTTGTAGAGAAATAGGAGTTATTGTTCTTAGTGGGTTGCGTCTTTTATATATAAGTAGATACATTTATTAAATCTATTTTGGAATATACAGTTTCTGTAACAAACTAGTGCAGTGGTTAGAACGTGGTGCAAATCGATCAAACAAGAGACACACAAACAAGACAAAAATATAGCTGTAATTGCAACTCACAAATTCCTTCTATTATTCACGAATTGTAGTGCGTATTAGTTTTATTTTCAATTCTGCCTTCATGAAGTCTACAATTCTTACATATAAGACCTCGCTTTATAAAGGAATTTATCTTACATATATAGACCTTGCTTTATAAATATTTAGACCATTAGATGGATTAAGCCAGCATGTCATAGCTCATTCGTAAAGGTTGGACTTATTGACCTGCATCAGAAACAATATTGGAGGCATCTCAACATGAACCTAGCTTTTTGTTATTAGAGACGAAATTTAAAATCTTGTTTAGAACATATAAGATATTTTGTAAATACACTATATTTGTGTTTCCAAATCTGCATATACATTGAGAGCAACATTTATCTTACACGTGTTTCATTTTATATACATTTGTAATGTGTTAAATTAGTTTGTCATGATAATGTTATTATGTTAGAGTCACGTATGTATTATTGTAGACATTTTCTATATAATATTTCAATTATTGTTCATAACCTTTCGTAAATGAGTGGTTTATTCATGCAATTTGTCAGAGTTTAATCTGTAACCACAATGTTTCTTGCACACTAATTAAACTATCTCACGCCGCAAGCAATTTTGATTAGATTTGTGTATCTATTATTTTCTACTAGTGTTTTGTCGGTGTTTTGACATTAGTGTCTCAAAATAATCATTAGATGTACATATGATAAAGCGTGTCTAATATAATCTTATATTTTTAGATATTTGAAATAATGTTTCAAGAATAATCTTTACAACGCGAAAGGGCCTCTAGCCTAGTGGTTAGAGCACCTGAGTAGCTACTAGCTAGCAGACCCGGGTTCAACTCCCTCTGGGAGCAAAAATAACCAGGTGGAAATAAAAAGAAAAATTTTAAAAAATATGTTGGGGTTTCTAAAAATCATATATCTAATAATACCATGTAACATCGGTAACTTCTAAAAATCATGTCGAAAAGTGCCTTTAGGTCTTGATTTATTGTTTCTTATAAAAGTGTTTCTAGACAATCATATCCAGAAGAAATTTTTCTTTGCAGTTGAAATATTTTGTCATGTTCATATAATGTGGTAAATATGTCATTGATAAACAAGTTCACCGAACAGCTTCGCATAGACACATTGACCAGCCACACAATTTCTTTCGGTATAGGAAATATAAAATGGGAAGATGGAGTGGTTCTTGCATCTCACAACAATGAAACTGGCAAAAATTCTTGAATTTCTGACACCTAATGCCTTGACGATGTTTACAATCTAAATTTGCTCACAAAAGTCATTCTCGATCGGAGAAATACTTGGATGAACATAGGGGCATGTGCCCACCCTAGATTTTCTATTAATTATGGTTAAATATAAATATTGAATATCTGAGTATACTATTAAACATGTCAGACTAGTTGTAGATATGTTATCAAATTATTAATTGAAGTACATAAACATCAAATTCTGACAAATTCATGAAATTCTGCTAAATTTGATGAATTTGTCAGAATTTGATATTTCTGAACTTGAATTTATGATTTGACAACATGTCTACAACTAGTATGACATGTTTAATTGTATAATCAGACATTCAATATTTATATTTAACCATAATTAATAGAAAAAGCTAGGGTGGGCACATGCCACTATGCTCACAAAAGTCATTCTCGATCGATTATCCTATGTACTTATAAAATACACGGAATGAGCTTATTTAATTTTATATAATTATAAATTACTACATGAATCTCCTGGAGACAACTGAAACAGTAGGGATGAGATACTGGAGTATTTTGTAAAAACCAACAGCAGTTTTCTTAAGCATGATGTTTGAAGAAGAGTGAATTATTACTTTGTAGTAGGTTTAACACCTGGTTGTACTTCAATTTTATCACACTTTGCAGCACCTTATAGCTTATTGTGGCCTTAGTCACATTGTCATACTCACATAACTCTTTGGATCGTATCCTCAAACAAATACTATGGATCAGCCATATAAATTATAATCTAAGAATTCCTGCTTTAAGAGGTTGACAATAATTTCACATTATTATTGGAGAGCATAATCTCCCCAACAAAACCTAAACCAAATTAATCTATCCATGCAAACACGGATCACTCTGGATAGTTGTAAACTTCACCTCAATAGTATGTCAGGAATCATCTTTGAGGGGGAACCTGATAGTCAAAAGCATGTCTAATTTTCTGTATAATTTTGATACGCTTCATAAAATGTAAAAAAAGTGTCCTTATGATGTCTACGGCAGTTCAAATTAAGCATGCTAAGGTGAAGTTTAGATGAGTTGGTTTGATTTTAAATTAATAGGGACTAGTACATGAATCTCTAAGAGACAGCTGAAACAATAGTGATAAGATAAAGGAGTATTATGTAAAGAAACGATATCAGTTTTGTCTAGCATGAAGGTTTGAGAAATATCAAGTGATTATCATAATGCTCTATATAGAATTTTTCTGATTCATCGATTCTTGGATGATACAATAATCACTACTAAAGGATAATTTGGATGATGTACTGAAGAGTGAAAGTACACTAGTTTCATCCAGATAATTTGAAAGTACACTAGCCTTTGGCGATATGCGCCAAAGAAATTCCTCTCTGGTGCTAATGGCCTGTATTTGGTGTGCGTATACGCCGGCTGACTCGATAGCTATATACGTCCTGGGCTACCTGTCCGGCACCAGCACATCACCGGAACATGAACTGATGGCGTTCTGGGCACCGTTGTTGCTGCTGCACCTTGGCGGTGCCTACTCCATGGATGGATGACTGCCGTCTGTGGCTGCGTCACCTGCAGACATTCGTTGTGCAGGTCACTGGAGCTGCTTATATCCTTTACCAGTCTACTATCTTGGGCAATAGCCGGTCACTGCTCCTGCCGGCCACCATCCTTGTGTTTGTGGTCGGTGTTGTTAAGTATGCAGAGAGAGTGTGGGCTCTCCGGGTGGCCGGTGTTGCCGCATATATCGGCCATGACTGAGCCTGGTGTGGCCCGCTCGGCTATAGGTATTGACTCATCGGCGATGACTGAGTCTGGTGCTGGCCACTTGGCTATAGGTGTTGGCTCATCGGCAACTAATGATTCAGACGGCTTACTTTGGATAGCTCACGGACTGCTGGATGTTCCAAAGTGTTTCTTTATGCTGGTGGAAGAAAAGGATGTACATGTACCCTTGCATTTTGTTTCAGTTGTTCCTGCGCAGGACATGATCAAGGTGCAGCTCCAACTGATATATATACGACATATTCTACACCAAAGCTGAGCTCATCGGCACATGGTATGGCTTCTGTGCCCGTATATTTTCGACAGTAGCCACTGCCGTGGCATTGTTTCTGTTTCATCTACAAGTAAAGAGTGATCGTCACCGCCATAATAATAAGCAGGACGGCGACAACAGAGTGGATGTGTCTTTGACGTATGTCCTACTCGTTGGTGCCGTCATCCTGGACATTGCGTCATTGATAAAAGCAGTGCTCTCGAGCTGGACCTCCACGTTCCTTACCAGCAGAGGGAGGGATGTTGGAATGGGAGATACTAATACGTATATCGTATTTTCTTTGCCGTGGAGTCGTGTATATCCGCCGTATCTGCTCGGTACGTGCGACTACGACAAGGTGCATTGCATAGGACAAACTAGCATCTTTCATTCATCCGGTGTCCAGAGGAGGAAGAGGTGCTTGGACATCCCATGTAACAAATGTATTAGATGGATGGGAATCAAAGGTTCATGGGAAGCGGTGAGATCCTCGATGTTCATCCCCGTAATGTTGATCCAGATCAACAAGCTGGTGGCAGAGAAGGTACTCGTGGGACATCACACATTCACACGTTCTCTGAAACAAGCCCAGATCACATTATCAACTCACGTGGTCGGGCTGCTCTTAAGCGATCGGAATTAATGTGTTACTTTGACATAGAGTTTCTTCGTAAGCTCTCTGATATGGAGTTAGAGGAGAGCATCCTCGTGTGGCATATCGCCACTGGTATCGGTCTCCATCAGCCCATCACGGATAAAGCGACCGGCAGTGGTCGATGCTCTGTCCAATTACATGATTTTCCTCGTTGCTTTAACACCCCAGTATGCTGCCTCCCTCTGCCAGCCGCAGTGCTTACGACAAGCTGTCGTCCGATATCTCTCGGCTCTGTCGTCGTGCAGCTGGCTCTGGTCTGATTGACTGGATGTGGAAACATGGGAATGCACTGAAGAACCAACATAAGGAAAGTGATGATTTGAATCTTGGAAACAAGACGTTGGACCTTGGTTGTCAGCTTGGTTCGAAGCTCAGGCCAGACAATTCTGGTCCTGCACCTGAATCATCCCTGCAGCTGCTGGCGGAGGTGTGGGTGGAGATCCTTTGCTACGCGAGCTATCGATGCCCCGCTTACTATCACGCCAAGCAGCTCATCAAAGGAAGCGAGTTTATCACCATGGTTGCCCTTCTACTGGAATACCGCATAAGACTAGACAAGGCTGCAGCACGCCACAATCCGGCGTCTGAAGACGCCAATGCAGAATAAAGATATTTGCATGCATGCCTTTGGTTTGTGGGTCCACCGAGTATTTCCCAAATAATCCCTCTTAATTTATTACCGTTGTAAATGTTTATGATTCATGTAATCAATCCTTGATAGAGGCTGGTAAATTCTATGTTGAACAACTACCTTCACTTCTCCATCTATGAAAAACAAAAGGGCTGTTCTAAGCAGATTTTCTAGTATGATGTCTTGTGGAACCAAGTTCATTTAGAGTATGGGGGTTCTTTACAGAGTGGCTTACTCTTCAGAAGGGCTAGACCCTGGGACTCAGCTTTGTTGTTGTGCCCAAGAGACAATGTGATTGTGGTCGCAAGCCATATATAGATATTGATCAATGAGAGGTTAGATCACTAATGGGTTTTTAGACTAATGACCCATTAGCAAGTCTATATAAAGTGGAGTACGGCAAGGGCGCGAGAGAGACGTCACATCCAAAATCCTAGCCGCCACCTCCACTACTCCCACGAAACCCTAGCTATGTTGCCGGTGCTAGCATGCCGCGCACGGTGTTCTTTCCTGTACGTGTGGATACCGCGAGGAGGTACTGTTGCTGTGGTGCTGATTGGCTAGACTAGGAGGAGACGGTTGCTACGAACGTCTACTTCCTCTACCTCGATGTGCGACTATGTTAGACCTCGCTGCTCCAAGTCGCTTCCGCTCCGCTTGCGCGTCTAGTGGTACCGATCCATGATCTCCCTCTTACAAGGTTCCCTGTGGTTGAACGGTAGAGTTTTTGCTAGTGTAGCTCCTCCCGTTCCCTAACAAGTTAAATTCATGAGTCTAAAATGGTGTATGTTGGGCTAAATGTTTGGTCAATGATAATTAATTGCTGACTTATTGTTCAAGATAAATCAGGATTTTTAGTAGCAGCAATCCAAGTAGCAATTAACAGATTCTAACTTTTAGTCGATTGAAAAAAATAGGCTCCTTTCCGTCAATGTTGAGAACTGTTGGATGAAAGATCAACAACCACCATTTCTCCCCTATTACTAATGGCTCATGCCTGGTCCGCCGCTTCGTGGTCGGCCTTCTACCATACCAGGGTAATTAGTTGACAAAATATTATTGTCAAGTTCTCGGTTAGTGACTGCATGATGCAGCGGCTTGTCGTGGCGGGCCCAAGCCCATCCGCGACAGGACCTGGAGGTGCTGGATTTTCTCGAATATCTATTCCGCACATTTCAAGTACGAGCGTCCTTCACCGCTTCCTCGATGCTTGGCATTGGTAATCTTGCTGGCCTTTCATTACACCATATGAAGTAGATGCAAATATACGAGGCTCCAGGCGGCGGCTCCCGGCCGCGTGGACCCCGGCCGGCTCGTGGGCCCGGTGAAAAAATAGTTACCGAGTGTTTATTTTTGCACTCGGCAAATGCTTTATTAGTGTCTGATGAAAAGCACTCCGCAAAATGCTCTTTGCCGATCAGAGGTTTGTCGTGAGCTTTTTACCGAGTGTGGCACTCGATAAAGTGTTTCCGAGTACGATAAGACCTTTGCCGAGTACCTTAGACACTCCGCACACTCAAGTTTTCCTGTAGTATGGTATACATTGGTACTTGCTCGTGCAGGACGAAGGTCTGCATGACTACTTGACAATTCCCTTCCTTCTGCCGCCTGGACCAGATGAAGGTGCCTCTGTGGCAAAAGCACTCAAATGCCAAGCCAAGGATTCCAAAATTGATCGATCTCCTTTCTCAAGATATAGTAAAAGGCTACTTTGTGCACTATTGATGATGTTCAAGACTTATGTTGAAGACTGTATTTGGCCGTAACTCTCCTTGAAGTCAAAACCTTTGGTTGTAGCTTCTTTGAGAGCCAAGACTGGGATTAATACAATCTTCCCATTATCTAAAAAAAAAAAGTAAAAGGCTACCAGCGTACACCTACCAGCTACTCATATATATACCTTACGTGTCAACAAGGTTAATAATCTATTCTTTTTTTCAAACGGGCTATTAATCTTTTATGAGCCTTGACTGGTATGTGCCACTTTATTATCAGCAAGGAAATAATTTCTTCCACGAGCTGATCGTATATTCAGAGGGTTTTGTTTTCTATGTAATCTCGGTCAGATTTTGTTTGTCCTTTGGATCGTGATTGAGATGTTAAGCTTTTTTTTTTTGGAATTAAACCAGTTTTTATTACTTGTTGACTGGGTTAAACTTTAATGGGCATGGGACACACAATATAAGGTCCCATCCCTACTAATAAGTTAGGCAAACCCGGTGTTACATCTTCTTCTTGGACTCTACAACGTCTAGATTCTTCTGTCATTGCTCTGTCGAAGCCCATATCTAACCATGTTCCTTATGTGGTTAAAGTGGGAACTAAGATTCCTAAGGCACATATTTTTAGATTTGAGAATTACTGACTCCGAATAATAGACTTTCTGTCAATAGTTGATCTGCATTGGCTCAAAAAGCTGCACCAAGGTTCTATGACCATAAACCAGTATGTCAAGAAGTTCACCCAGCTAGCTCGCTATGCCCCAGGAGATGTAAGCGACGACAAGAAGAAGCAGGAACGCTTTAAGAAAGGCCTACGTGGACCCATCAAAACCCATGCCATAGCAAACATATATCCAGACTTCAACACCCTGATAAACCTTTGTATATTGAT
Source organism: Chloris gayana (assembly GCA_031894775.1). Lineage (NCBI taxonomy): Eukaryota > Viridiplantae > Streptophyta > Magnoliopsida > Poales > Poaceae > Chloris > Chloris gayana. The sequence goes on along the minus strand of JAUNZO010000859.1, from coordinate 81,934 downwards.
GGAGGAATCTATCAATATGGAGAACAATGCTAGGAAAGAGCTCGGAGGCAGCGCACCGGGAATACCCAGAGGTACCCACCTCGTCACGTGATGCAGTACCACACTGGTGGTAATAGTCAGCAATCTGCACCCCGCCAGGCCCCAAGTCAAAGCTATGCCCCCACTTGGAGGAGCAACGTTACCGTCAGCCGGACACGAAACAATGCAAACAAGGGTTGCTACAATTGTGGGAAATTCACCTATAGGATTGCCATGTGCCCCTACAAGAACGTGGGAATCAAAGCACCTGCCAGCTCAGCGAGTCAAGCCTACAGGCTCTGTAGCCTGCAATGTTGCCCCAAGCACCGGACAGCCACGCCCTGCTCGGAGCTACAACCATGAAAAGGTGAACCACATTGTTGAGCAACAAGCTGAAGATGCACCATATGTTGTGCTCGGTGACTACCTAGTCAACTCTACCATTGCAATAGTTCTGTTTGATTCTAGAGCTTCACATTCGTTCATTTCTTTGAAGTTTGTTCTTAAACATCACATACCCAAAGTTACACTTCAAATACCTCTGTTGACCCAATCCCGGGAGCCATGATGAAATGTCAATATGGTTGTTTAGGGGTAGAAATCATTTTGTGAGGTATCCTCTAGAGCAGACTTAGTAGTATTAGAAACTCAAGGTGTGGATGTGATACTTGCAATGAACTGGTTAGCCAAGCACAAAGAAACATATCGTGCGAAGACCGCACAGTGACAGCTGTCAACCACCTAGGGATACCAATGATATGTAAACCCCGCAGATCAGGAATGGAAAGTATGCTATGCCACATGGACACCCTCACCTTAGAATCGGTGCCCATAATAAAAGAGTATCCGGATGTATTTCCCGAGGAATAACCAGGAATGCCCCCAGATCGGAAAGTTGAGTTCGTCATTGACTTAATTCCAGGATCTAGGCCCATTGCCAAGAGACCCTATAGAATGGCAGCTAATGAACTGGAAGAACTCAAGGAACAATTAGCAGACTTGCAAAGCAAAGGGTATATACGAGCCTTCGATATCGGGCAAAAGGGCCTGCAGTATCGGGCATTTTGTCCGATACTGCGCCCACGTTATTACAAATGGAAGGACAACAATATCGGGCAAAACGCCCCACACTATTGATGTTCTGAAAAAATAAAAAAATGCGGCAGCTGGGCCGGGCCGAGCCTAGGCCCGGACCCATCCCACCGCCACGTCCGGCCATGCCGGTGCTGGATCCCGGGCGTCGCCCCTCCTCCGGCCAGGTCCGGCTAGATCCGACCGTGGCAACGACGAAGAGGAAGGGGTGACGCGCCGTCGTGCCTCCTCCCGGCCGGATCTGACCGCGGAGGAACCGTCGCGCCATCGCGTGCCTCTCCTCCCGGCCGGACCCGGCTGCGGCGACGAGGGGGAGGGGTAGCGTGGCCCGAGACGCGGGGAGGGGAAGCGTGGCCAGCGGCAGCGACGCGACCGAGGACAGGCGGGGGAGGGTGGCGCCGGGTAGGACGGCCAAGGACGGGGCCTCGCGACCGGGACGGGCGGGGAGGGCGACGCCGGGTAGCGGCGGGGAGGGGTGGCGCAGCCGAGGACGAGCGATCGACCGGCGGCAAAGCGGCCGGGAGAGGCGGCTGGCAACAAGGGAGACGTGAGAGAGAGAGAGAGAGAGAGAGAGAGAGAGAGAGCGTCGGGTGCGAGAGAGAGAAGAGGGTGGAGAGCTGTTGACTTAAGGAAAATTTGGAAACCCTAGCTGCTATATATATACAAACGGGTTGGTATGGGCTTTCAGTTGGGCCGGGGACACAACAATATCGGGCGAGCGATGATGTCATTTTGCCCGATATTGCTGTAACATTGTCAATATCGAATCTTGATGACGTCACTATGCCCGCTATTACTGGCTATTTTTAATATCGGTCGTCGGTGATGTCATCTCCACCCGCTATTACGAGTGGACACTGCAATAGCGTCGCCCACGATGACGTTAGCAAGATCACCCTATAATAGCAATAATTTTGGTGCCCGCTATTACTGAAAAATATGAGATGCTATTACAGGCTCTTTCCGTAGTACTGATAGTCACGAGCATGTCTCGCAGCGAGAGCCCGTACGGCAGGCATCGATCTACTAGAAAGCCTCACATCTGTCGCTTCAGCTCAACATACGGTGTCCCGTGACGGCTCGAAAGCAATAACCATCATCCAAAGAGGAGAATTGCTAATAAACCACGACCATGGCCATGAGTGTTAAACATTGGATATCCTTGTATTGTCGGACAAGGAGAACACTTATAATGTATACATGTTTGTAAATCACTGAAGTGATCCTTGAAACTATTTTGAGATATTCCAATTCTCAGTTATGTGTCTATCGATCAAAGGTACCAGATATAAGCAGCCCAAATTCATAAGTACTAATATGGGTCCTCGCAACTTTTGAGCTGCATTCACTACCACAATCCGCTACTGTAGCGGCGGCCCCAAAACGGCCCAGCGGCGTGCGGCCTAAAACGCTACAGATGCTGGACCGGCCACTCGGCAAAGCCAACCTTCGCTATAAAGGCTTTATAGCGGTGATTGGCTTTACCAACCGTTGGTACAAATTACACGCATTGTACCGGCGGTTCACATTGTCAACCACCGTTAAAAAGGGTTTTTTAGGGACGGCTGACAATGTGAACCGCCAATACAAATAGCACGGGTATAAATAGCCGCGTTCGAACAGCACGGTGAGCTACTTCACCGTGGACGGCCCAAAAATTTGAGCACAAATTGAAAAACAAGGGGAGGGGGAGGTTTTGAGTTCGTCTTTCTTAGATAGATTTGTTTCCTAGGGTAAGGGAATCTATCCCATGTATTTTTTCTTCCTACCATGTTGGAATTTAGTAGAATTTTGGGTTTGTAATTTTTTTTAATTCCTATTTGTCACAATTATCTTGATTTTAGAGCTATGGTTGGTTTTTGTCCTTCCTATTTGTATCTTGAGTCTTTTTCATGGAGAAAAATTGTATCTCTAGCCTTCTCCATGGAGGAAAATTATAGATCTAGGTTTCTCGTAATAGAGGGAGAGCTAGGTTAGGTAAAGGAAATTTATATTTTTTCCTTGAAATAATTTATGAATCTAGTTGGTCACTTTATTTGTTGCTCACAAAACTTAATCCTACGAGATATATTGTCCTATGTTTTGTTGAACTAATTATTTTTTATGTTTAGTGCTAGGGGGATGAATAAATCTTGGATGTGTGAGGCGTCAAGAACAGGAAGTTATTTTCGAGGACAAGTCAAGGCATTTGTCATGTGGACCGCACACCATACTAAGCGAGAAGGAAGGGCTGAATACACTATCCGGGTCGTGATTGCAAAAATGAGAATCTGTGGAAAGATACAATTATAATTAATACACACATAACAACGAGAGGTTTTGTTAACGACTACACCCGGTGGACAAAGCATGGTGAAGACGTGGTGGAGGCAACACCCGAGCAATCTGTTGATGTTGATGTTGACGATTACCTTGATATTCACGATCATGTCAATGTTGAAGATGAGGAGCCTATTCGAGCCGAGGAGGTAGCCGAAAAGTCTTGTGATTTTAATGTTGAGGAAATGTTGCAACACGTTGAACGCAAGTGTTACTCAATGGAGGATAACGAAATGGCTGAGCAACTATGTATCGTTGGAGAAAGCATCGAAGGATCTACTGTACGAGGAATCTAAAGGATGTGAAAAATGGTGTACTACGCTATTTACGGTACTTGAGCTGATGAAATTAAAGCCAACCATGGTTGGTCGGATGCTAGTTTCACGGATTTGCTGGAACTCCTTTCGGACATTCTGTCGAAGCCCAACTTGTTGTCAAGCACCAATTTTGCTAAGAAACTCATAACCCCACTTTCGTTGGACGTGCAAAAGATTCACGTGTACCCAAATCATTGCATATTGTATGGGGGGGATTACAAGGACGCCGTGAGAGCCCAAGATGCTAGCGTAGTCGTTATAAGAGCAAGGACGACTATGATGTAGACACATCGGTTATTAGTGAAAAGAAGAGCAACAAGAATGTGAGGAAGAGGAAGTAAAGCATCACCGTCGATGATAGCGAACATATGAAGATTCTTGCCTTGGCCATGTGGTACCTATCGGTTGTCGATCGGATGAGACACTTGTTTGCCAACCCCAAGGATGCTGAACCGATGACGTGACATTCGGCCCTAGGGACCCTAAGAAGCTTAGTCATCTAGCCGATGGAATAATATTACCTTATTAGTTGACTCTCCATCATCAATATCAGATGTGGGACTGAACCCAACAAGATTCGATCATTTAGATTGCAAAAATTACCATGCAAGAATATCTATTCCGATTCTGATTTCCTTATGTAGTCTTCATTGAGGGCCCCATATATCCTAGCTCCGGAATCAAAATATGGCCATCCATGTGTTTAGGAAAGATCTTGACGAGCTCTACAACTTTGGTATTCAATGGATTTTCATTTGAGGTCCTCTTGAACTCTGAATCTTCATTCGAAGGTGTTGCTATTCTGAACTCTGCGAAAGTCTGGATTTCATGAATATTATGGATGAGCCTTTCTAGGTGACCTGGAAACCAATCAAATGAGTTTGGGCCTTGTATGATGGACTTCGTGAATATCCGAGTGAGTGCTTGAGGTGTCACGGGCTAAGGCTTCGACCCGTCATTGAAGGATAATTCGCCCCACTTGCGTTAGTCGTATTTAAAATGACAAAAAAACACAAAAAGACACTAAAGAAAAAAATGTTATGATTAGCGTCAATATTCAATACAGTATGGTGAATCACCATCGATATATTAAGAGAATTTGGCTCTAAAAGGTGGTCACAATGAGTGCCAACAATGGCAGTATAAACAAAAATTAGTAATCCAATTGATCTGTTATTAATATGTTCATTATTATTCTTACAACTGGGCATGGCTCACATCCCAAAATTGCATTTCATAAAATTAATATAAATTTCCAAGGGTATTTTATAATTTCACTAATAATTAAGAAATTTATATTATTTTTACAGTAGCTTTTCATGTAAGGTTATTTTTACAATAACTTTGTGAATTTCTAATTAAGGAGCAAGCAATATAGATTTCTAAGGGTATTTTACAATTCCATGTTATTATTCTCACAAAAACTTTTCATAAAAATAAGAGCATATTAAAAACGCATGGGCCCTGCAGTCCCCAGCTTCTTTGTCCTGTTGCGATGAATCCATCTTCCTTCCTTTTCTCTGATTCTTCTTGGTGCACATATGAAGATGGGCAGATGAAGATGCACATCGTTGCGCAAAGTTTGCATGGCAGACTAGGTCTAGCTCAGTCTGCCGCAATCATGCTCCTAATCTTGTCACAATGCTTTCAGAAATATTGTAATGATGCAACTTAATGAATAGAAAGATTGGATAAAAAAAGATGGGCGGAAGGCTCAACATATACTGCTTTGTAATTATGAAAAAAAATCATCAGAACGTATCATCACTAGCCTGTTCAGGATTAGGCGGGCACTCTATCATTAGCAAACGTGGTGCAGAACAGAGTACCGCAAATGGAAATGGAAACAACAAGAGCAGAAGAAGAAAAAACCTTCACCAAAATCACAACGGTCGAAGGTCAATGATGATTTATGTGTACTTCTTAACAATTCTTAATACATAAGATATTTTACAACTGATATAATAAATCAGTACGCTCCCAAAACAATGCGATGCATTTGAATCGGGCCCTTTTATTGAATGGAAAGATAGCAATGTATTATTGAAACCCAGTATCCAGAAGAGTGAGCGCAAACAATCATCCATTTCTTATCTTACCCGATGACGAATGGAGAAAACCGGACTGCCCGTTCCTTAAATGGCCTGCCCAACCGAAGATGACTACTAACGGCCATAGCTCGAATAATGCTTTAAGGAGCAGGACCCTTGCTACGTACATTGTCGCGTACCAGAACCCTCTTCTGGCAACTATCGGCCCTAAGGTACAACGAAGCCGCCAGTTACATTGCACGTAGCTGTAGAGCAGTACAGTGGGGCTGAGGACGCATACGGCCATAGCAGTTAAATCTGCAACCGGGGCCAGCACCATATACACACCCAGTGCAAAGGCTGCCGTCAAGCTCGTTATTGAGCTCGCAGCAAAGAACACGGATATGTTGAAGTGTATGCGGCGATACTGCAGTGAAACCAAAGCCATGCCGGAGTACATGAGGCCGACAGTAGCCACCGAAGAGCACACGAAAGCCAGTGTGTTGGCAACCATGAATTCGTCAAAATACCACCTACCAGGCCCAGCCAGCGTTGGCGTGCCACCATTGACGTGATCATCGGCCCTGTAGCCTCCAGGAAGCGCAAAAGTGGCGCCGAAAGTCACTGTAGCGATGAGCACGGCTCCGATGCTGAGTGTTTGGGTTGCGCTTGTCAGTTTATCTGACTCTTCCTTCTCTTGTTTTTCTCTATCTTCTCTTTTGGCCGCATTTTCTGGAAGACTGTCCAATCGGCAGCTGCCCTGATTAGCGCCCACCAGTACCAGTATATCGTATATGACTTTGTCTGGATTCTACAGAAAGAAAACAACTAATTCGTTAATGATCAGAATATATATGAAATTCTAGTAGACAGCTAATTAATCTTGCACGATTTCTGTTCGTGTTTGCAACGTACCCCTGCAAAGAAATAACCTGCACGGACCTTACTTCTTGCTATGTCCAGTGCAGTTTCACCCTTGTCGTTCCTTATCTTCAAGGACACATCCAGGTTCCGTAATAACACACAAACCATCCACAGATTCTGAGCATCCACAGCTAAGTGCAGCGCCGTGTTACCATTTTTGTCCTGAATATTCAAAATGGTTGCAAACTCCCTTGTCTCACAAACATGATTCAATATGTGAAATCCATTGTTGCACGCAGCAACATGGAGGAAGGTTCTTCCTTCCTTGTCTCGCAGAAATATGCAATCACTGCAATTTCTGTACAGAATATTAACAGCAGGCCATTGGCTGGTCATGGCAGCAATGTGCACGGGGACAAAACCCTTATTATTCGGCTCATATGCCATATGTGGATCAGCTTTCAGTATGTGCCAGCAGGTTGGAACTCTCCACACCCATATGGATCTTAAAAAGAATACTCTAGTCCACCATGGACGTTGATCTTTATCCACGGATCTAGGGTAGATGCCAGTATGTTCCCAAAGAACCATTATGCGTCGATACTGTTCCATCAACGCTGCTAAGTGAAGCGGAGTGTTTCCATTTTCATCCTTTTGTTGGGTGAGGACCTTATCCTTGTTCCAAGTCAGCACTATTTTTATCATATCTGCAAAATTTATATATGTAACCACTGGCTTTACTAAACAACAAAAGGTTAATTAAGAAAACTCGCTCCATATCATATGACAAGAAAGAAATTCGTGGTGCACAGAACTTTTGTATCAAACCACGCTTGGTAATGGATCAATAAAGCAAGGCATCAAAGTTATACATGGTGGGGGCGGTTGGCTATGCTGCATGTGATTTGGTACCGTTTTGAATATGCACTAAAGCGACGCATCGAACTTTGACATGGTAGGGTGTCGGGCCAGTGGATGACTAGACATACTGGACGCCCTGTGAGGTACCACCAGGGAATAACTCAAAAAGTCAATGGTGGCAACGATTAAAAAACTGAGGGAATACCAGATACCACGTCATCTTCAACAATCTTATACATACTATGGAGGGAATACCAGTTTTTGTCAATGGTGTTGCTGTAATTTAGCACGACATCTTCCAAAGATGCCCCACCATGTTATGCCTTTTGTAGTTCCCATGCAGAGTCTGGAATTCGAATTTCACTTTTATAGGAGCACTCGCCAAAACAAAAACAACAGAGTACTGGGAATCGTGCACATTCAACTTAATTAATACTTAATATTTCTCATGTGTTTAATTGGTAACTATATCAACATTGATTTGCAGGTCACTCATTGTTATTAGTTTCATTAATAATGAAAAATGCCATTGATACCCCCGCAGGTTGAGTTTTTCAAAAAACACCGTTTGATGATAAAGATCTTTATGTGGTACCTACATAATGGGGTGGTATTAACAAATGATAATTACCTTTGAAAGGCGGAATTGGAATGGTGGTAATGCTGCTTCTCTTGTGCTGATGACTATATATGCACTATTTTTTTCAATTGTAACAATACTATGGTATACTATTTATGTTCAATTGTAACAATAACCGTACCAGTGGTGCTGATGACTATATACACTGTTTCTAGTTGACATTAACAACATCAAAATATAAGCGCATCATCAAAAGATTCTAGTTCACATTAATACAAAAAAAAGTTCCTCTATTTAGAAATCTGCCACTCTTTTTCCTTTGGAAATCGAGGGAGAGCTCAAGACAAGGACTGGCTTTATCAGTACATGGGGAATGGTTCATTCTCTTGATCCAGTTCACCAAGAGGACAGGGCAACAAGGACAAAGAATTATAGACATAACATCCAAAGGTTAGATTGGTAGATTTCTAGACGGAGAAACTTTGGCTCTTATAAAAGTTAACTAGAATTTTGAATTTTATATTTCTAAAATGGAGATCTTTCAGTGTTGAGAACCCAATTTTCCCAAAATAAAAAGGCTTGTAAATAGGAAAGGGGTTACCTGAAGAAAAGAAAGAGATAGAAAGAAAAGAAGAAACAATGAACAATTTGAGCGCAAAGGTATTAAAGAGTACCTTCTCCTAATGGAATAGCAGCAAACAAGGCGTTCTGCCCTTTGGGTCCGGAGTAGCAAGACCGGCCGGCATCAGCACCAAGAGCATCATGCAAAACCTTTGCGATTTCCTTGTGTCCTAGAGAGACAGCCAGGTAAATCGGTGAGACATCATGGCTTGCAATCCGAACTAGCTGCGGATCCATCCACAACATCAGCTCGACTATATCCACGAAGCCGGTGATGATGGCCACATGCAAGGCTGTCTCATCGCGCTCGTTGGTGTCTCTCAATGCCTGGACCACCACCTGGTGGTCGCTCTTCTCCCTACTAGCGTGATGAGATGACAAAACATTGTCAAGTTCTTGGTAATGACGGCGTGATGCAGTGGCTTGTCATGGCCGCTGCTCATCGGCGACTGGTTCTGGAGATGCTGGGTCTTGTCGAAGATTTCTTCCGCACATTTCAAGCACGTGCGCCCCTCAAGGGCAAGTTTTCCCAGAGGCACTGCATCCTCCGCGGCTTGATCGCTGTCAGTCTGCTCGCCCGAGCTTAGCTCATTGCGCCAGTTGGAACAGATGCACGGTACTTGTTCGCGCAGGATATGATGCATGAGTACCTGGCAGTTCCCTTCCTTCCTCTGTTGCAGGTAGGATGTGAAGCTGTGAGTTTCACCACCACTACCGAGCGTTGACGTTGAGCCCACCGCGGCAGGAAGGAGACGCCGCTGAGGTTCTCGCTGTTCGCCATTGCTGGATGTTATCGCCATCACCTCCACCACTACCAGCAAAAAAGACACACATATATCAGAAATAATGTTTGGATCATGCACATATATGGTGGCTGCTTGACTGATGTCTGTCCAAGTCCTTGTATTATGTGAAATAATGCTATCGTGTTTGAGTTGGTACCACGTGAACTAAACCACGGTTAATTAAATAACGAGTAGTAGGATTAGTGCTTATACCACATCACTAGCTAGCTAGTGGCCGAGCCGCGCATTTGCGCGACACCAGATTTTTAAACATTTGTTGTTTCTTTGTTATTTGTTAAGTACCTCTAGACAAACTGAAATTTGTTATGTTCCACTAGTGCCGATCATTGGGAATGCTGGGGCCACCGTCTACCATGCATGTTCAGGCCACTGAACGACAACTCTGCCCATCACCTGATCCTCCATCCGAGTCTTGCTTTCCTTCAGCAACCATATGATGTGAGATTGTCGAACAGCTTCGGGACCACGTGCTGCCATGGTGATGGATGAATTATTGGGGAACACAAAATTACATATCAATGTTCATTGAGATGTCTAGCCGTTGTTGGAATTATCGGGCTTAGCCCAGTAGTATTTCACAGTGACTAAGATTTTTGAGAAGTGTTTCGCGTGACTGCTCGATCCCTTCCACCATGGCTCGTCTTCATCCACATCGTGTGAGCCACTCGTGCCACTACCACTACTACAAACAACCATTGTAGCAGCGGGCCATAACCCGCTATAGCGGCGGGTATAATGGTCCGTCGCTACGCCATCGCAGCTAAAAATGAAGCATTGTAACGGCGGGTTCTAAAGAAATAAAACCACTCGCCGTTACTGTTAAACAGGGAAAAAAAGAAAACGGGCCCACGTGGGCCCGCTTCACGACGTCCCAAACCGCCATCCCGTGCGCCGCCTCGTGCGCCCAGCCCGTGCGCTGCCTCGTGCGTCCAGCCCGTGCGCCGGAAGAAGGGGAGGCGGCGGATCCGCCGCCCTGGGCGCCCTCGGGTCGGTCGCCGCCGCTGGGAGGCCCCCGGGCGCCACTGCTAAGAGGCCCGCGGGCAGATCCGCCCGCCTCGGGCGTCGCCACCGAGAGGGAGGGGACAGATCTGCCCACCCCCGCCCGTCCTCGCCGCTCGCCGCCGCCAAGAGGGCCGCCCTTGTGCGTCGCTTGCCGCTGCTCGCCACCGCCGGGCGCCACTCGCCGCCACTAGGAGGCCCGCGCTTGGGTGCCGCTTGCCGCTTGCCGGCTACTCGCCGCCGTCGAGAGGCCCACCGCCGGGTGTCGCTCGCCGCCGCCGGTAGGGAGGAGGGTTTAATGGTTGCCGCTAAGAATATATTTTATTTATAGCGGCGGGTTGTTTTAGGCTGCGCCGCTGGGCCGTTTTGTGCCGCGCCGCTACAGTGCACGTTTGTGGTAGTGTACCTACTGCACGATGCCGTCGAGTGTCATCGTTATGTTCTTCTCGTAAACCAGGAAACGTACGTAATCTCCTCTCAAACTATTTCATCGTCTATACTTACTATCATGATCTGTCTCTATATGATAGTTGTGGATAGTGTGGTAGATATTTTGATCTTCTTTGGCATGATAGACTGTAGATCCTGTGTAGACCTATCTAGTTTACTCAGTAATTTGTTTACAATGTCCATAATTTGTTTCTAGATTAAATTGGTATTAAAAGTGCTTATATTTCGAATAGTCGTCAAAAGTATCCAATGTCGCGGATCAATGATATCATTGTGCCTTATCAAATTGCAGCATGTTGGACAATTTTGCTCCTGCCGTGATCGCTGTGAAGTTTCCATTTTGCTTCCTTCATCAATAAACGACCTGACCTTCCGGTCAAGAAAGCAAAATTTAGAAGCTTTAGCCTCCTCTGCTTTGATTTGCTGCCTACCTGTCCATCTAGACGATGTGGTCAATAGTCCTTAACATATGGTTGTTAATCTATCAAGTGGGTGTGCCTATCGATGGTTGTCCATCTAGAATTCTTTTTGAAGGACTTTAAGCTTAGAATCCTTATCCGGAAAGAGAGTTTAAGACACGCCTGTAGCGAAGCACAAACACTTTTGCTTGTTGGCTTTGAAATGCAACTCAGATGGGCTGCTGAAATCGAAATAATAGGCCATAGCATATTATCTATTTATCTATTTATTAATAAAAAGAGATGAAGTTTCCACCATGGTGTCTAGAAAAAAAGAAAAATATGCTAGAAATTCCCACAAAAAAGTAAAACATCTGACCCTTTATCCTATCCCACAAAACTTAGGAGACAAATCCAACCGTTCATCTCAAGTGTGATTGTCACGTGAAAATAAGTCCCACATCCCTAGCACATCACAGAGTGCCGCCGCCTTGCATAAAAAATCATGATTATATCATCCCAACCCGAACAGGTACGCAAGAACCCTTAATTTTAGCATGTCAATTCGTGTATCTCAGCAAAACACGTGAGGATTGGATTACGGAAGGTGATTAATGCTGCGGCGTGTTGCTCGACGCCTCGACGTGCCATTGATACCGTGACTGTACCAGAAAGAAATCGAGCCCTGTGGTGCCATCACAGGTGAAACAATGTCACCATCTGTCTCTTCTTGTCTTCCATCGGCCCTAGCTAGGCAGCAGGCATGTAACTATCCAAGAGGTGAATGAATATAGGGTGGATTTCATGGAATCTTCTGCAGTGCTGGTACAATCATGAGCCAGGTTTTCCGGCTCGCCGTTCCAGTGGCCAGTGGGCACGTACGCTGGGTTAGCAAGACTGATAGGCGGACGCGGACCACTGTGAAAGGTCACGGCTGCCGGTTTCATGAGACCTTGACGATTAGCGACACTCCACGGCGCTTGGATTCTCAACATGAAAGTTCATCACATGAGACCATGACCATTAAGTGCACAGGCCTATGACCAATTTCAGACCCTCAGTGATATGATGCAGAGCATTACTTTGACACAAGAGAAAGACACCTGGAAACACATGGGGCAAACAAACATGTTCTCAACATCAAAAGTGTACAAAAAGCTCATTGGGCATTTCCCTGTACATCCAGCTTCCAAATGGATTTGGAAATCTTCATACCAGCCTAAGCATAAGATTTTCTTTTGGCTCTTATTACAAGACAAACTGAACACAAGAGGCACTCCGAAGAGAAGAAACATACAACTAGAATCCTATACATGTGAATTATGCATTTTACAGAGAGAAGAAGCAATAAGACATCTTTTTACAAGATGTAATTATTCCAGACAATGCTGGCAATTTCTAGGAATCATATTACCAAGATATCTGACAGTACTGCAATTGGTGAAATGGATTAAAAGGAAGCTCAACTTGGTCTTTGCTATGGACATTATCATCCTAGTAAGCTGGGCTATTTGGACAACAAGAAACAAGTGGATTTTCGAAGACCAAGATCCCTCTCTCGAAGCAACTAAGAGAAAGTTTGTCAAAGAATTAAAACTCCTAGTACAAAGAACTAAGGAGAGAAATAAACTTCAACTCCAAGAATGGATTCATTCCTTAGAATAGCTTTTCTCCTTTCTTTTGTTTCTTTTTCCCTTTGTACTTAAACTCTTTGGTTCGGTAAAATAAAGTCTGTAGGGCGCGCCCCTCCGGTTTATTAAAAAAAACTAAGTGAATCAAACACTACAGGTGCTGATTGAGTTGGAGTTATAGACTAAGCGTAAGCTGCGGTAACAGTTGTGACCCTCCATAAGCTAAGAATGTCATGGCTCTTGATTGCAAGCTATTGTTATTTCTGAACACCCAATGGGAGATGACAACTGCTCCTTGCTGCGAAGTAACCGCAGCCGGATCTCCTTTCTCTTGATGATATGCTATCGGACTGCCGTACAGGAACGAAGGCCATCTGTACACAATAGCAAGGTATGAAAGCCAACCTGAATTAGAAATTGAAAATAGCATTTGAATATGATCTTAAACTATGTTGAAAGATATGAAAAAGTCCACATGTTATATATATTTGTTGTGAATCCAGGTTGGTTCCTTAAAAGGGAAGATGTATCAAATTTGGGAATATATATTTGGTCTTAGCTGAATATAGATGATTCCAACCGTGGCTCTTGTTGCCACACTGACATGTGGGCCCAGCATGTTAGTGACACATAATAGTAGCCATGGTTCGTTTCAAAACGAACCGTGGCTATTGTTGTCTGCTAGGCCCACTTGTCATTGACTGTTTATACTTTTTTTTGTGTAATTTTGTTTTTACTTCTTCTATTTTTATTATTCTCAAAACTATAATGCCTTTGCATCTAATTTTTGGCAAGCCATTGTTTCCATTGTTTACAAACACATATGTATTTTTTGTTTTTTACTCTATAACTTTTTAATATAATATTTGATCTATAAAATTGTTTTTCTTGACTTTTATATGAGCCAAATAATTTTAAAAAATCCAACAAGATTCATGTGAGACCAACAACGATTAAGCATAAGACCGTTTTATCTACTTTAAGCATAGCAAGTATTCTACCGAGCTTCTAGTAAAACCTACTATACATCATAGGATTTATAGAGCAACAATGCAGGTGGAATTACATACAACACCTAAATGTAATGGACATTCATCCTAGACACCTAGGCAGTCATATTGTTTAAAATTAAATATTTAAAATAGGGTGGGATGCATCGGGGCTTGCCTTGTTGAATAACAACTATGGAGTTAGTGTTCACGGGAAGTTCCGATGCCTAGTATGCAAGTCGGTTGTCAAGTTCCTTTGGTTGCCGAAGCGTGCCAAGTATGTGTCGTTCGACAAACACCGACAGCTTCCTAACTAGGGGCCATTCATTCAGACGGGACAAAAAGAACTTTACAAAAAGATGTGGTGGTTGAAGAACCCCCGCACGGATATTGACAGGTGATGCTATTCTTGAGCAATTAAACGCGCTCATAGTGGTGGTTTTGAGGGATATGGTGAGGAGCATGCTTGGACTCGGATTTCAGGCTCGTGGAGGCTCCCCTATATGATTGATATTCTTCTTCCACATATTCTAGGTATGATGCACACTCGAAAAGAATGTTACCGAGGCACTCGGGTTACAATCATGGACATTCCATGTAAGACTAAGGACAATGTTAAGGCTACAGTGGATCAAGCTAGCTTATGCAATAGACCAAAGCTCGACATTCCCACTTCCAAAGACGACAAGAGATGGAAAAAGCCTCCGACCGATTTTGTACTAAAGAGGAGACAAAGGAAGGAAGTCCTAGAATGGATGAAAAATTTAATGTTTCCCGATGGGTATGTAGCGAATATGAGGAGGGGGTGAACTTAAGTACTATGCGTGTCAATGGGATGAAAAGTCATGACTACCACATATGGATTGAGCGGCTTCTTACAGTCATGGTTCGAGGCTATCTCCTTGATCATGTGTAGCTAGTGCTTGCAGAGGTAAGTTATTTTTTCTGCACCCTTAGTGCTAAGCAGTTATCTCGGACTCGTGATAGTAGAAATGGAAAAAAAATGGCTCCCGTGTTGCTTTGTAAGCTGGAGAAGATCTTTACTCCTGACTTTTTTAATGCGATGGAGCATATGATTTTGCACCTCCCGTATGAGGCATGAATGTGTGGACCTGTGCATGGTCCGGGTGATATTCAATTGAGAGACAACAAAAGGTTCTTTAAACTAAATGCAAAAACAAGTTTAAAATCGAAGCCTCCTTGGCGAAGCATACTGTAGTGAGTAGGTGTCAAACTTCACAACAAAATACTATGCTGAGACCCTTCCAAGCATGCACAATCCACCCCCTCGTTATAGTGCCAACGAAAATAAATGGAATCTCAGCCTATTCGTAGGGCACCTTGGAAGTGCAAGTGCTAGGCCTCTTAAGACCTTGAAACATGAAGGGTTCTGCACTATCATGATGTATGTGTTGACCAACCTTTCTGAAGTGCAGCCATGATTAGAGTAAGTTGATACTGCACTACATTATTTCTAATGGATGGTCACTAATCTGCATCTAGCCCATCTCGATTTTTTTCTTTTGTACGAGAGAATTTACTCAACAATTCTAGTGGAGAAATAGGGCACCGACTCCGCAGAAGTTGATGCCCTTCTTAAAGAGGGTGCCGGACATGGAATGCCGGATTTCAGATCTTGGTTCAAACAAAAGTGCCAAAATAATGCTTCAATTTGTCCCGAGCTGAGACAGATTGCCAATGGATGTGAATATAGGGTAATGGCGTACAACGCCTATGACGTAAATGGATATCGCTTTCACACTAAAAGACACGATGAAAGTCGGCCCAATCGAAGTACCACAAATTTCCAAGTTTGTACGAAATTCGAAGATGGGGTCGAGTACTATGGAATAATTGAAGAAATATACGAACTCTTGTTTACTCGGTTGCAAACCTCCGAAGCATGTCGTATTCAAATGCCATTGGTTTGATCCTAACCAAGTACGACGGACAGTATTGGACTAGTTGAAATTCGACAATCATCCGTCTATGCATGAGACGATATATATATTGTGGCTCAACAAGTAACACAAGTTTATTATGTCTCATACCCATGCAAAACCGACGAACGTCTTCTAGTTGGGACGTTGTGCACGAGGTATCGCCACACGGTAGACTACCTGTCCCAAACAATGAAGATTACAATATAGACCCAAAAACATATGACGGAGAGTTCTTTCAAGAATCTGGGTTACAAGGGCGTTTTGAGATTGACTTAACCGGAGCAATGGAAATGGAAGTAGATGAGGATGATGAAAGGGTTGATGTCGAGGATGATGAAAGGATTGATGACCAGGACGCCAAAGATGTGGTTTCCAATGCGAAGGACTTAAAATTACTTGAGAATTTACAATTAGGACTTCATGAGGACATTCCTCCATCGGCGCATGTGCCTGAATGTGATCTCGACATGTATGATAGTGATGATGAGATAAATGATCCAACTAATCCCGATTGGGATGATTAGTTCTAATACATGTAAGATATTATGCCTAGTTTATTATGTCTTAAAGAATATATTTTCTTAATATGTATGTTTCTATTCAAGTTTTGTTTATTATCACGTCTTGTTTATTATGTCTTAAATGATATATATTTTCTATGGGCTAATTGTTTACTCAACATTTTAATTGCACGTGAACGACTAAAATGGTGGGTGGCGGGTCACGGCGATAGTTCGCGATCGTCCGGAGGAGATAGATGCCAAACTCGGATGTACCACCGGGGTCCACTCGAGGTCCGATCGGGGAAGGCTAGCCCAAAGGGCAGCGGGAGCGGTGGCTCTAAGGGCAGCGAGAGCGGTGGCTCTAAGGTTCGGGGTCGAGTGACTCGATCTCGGTCCGTAGCACCACCTTCCCCATCGGAGGCGAAGGACGAGGAGGAGGAGGGTGAGGGTGAGGGTGAGGGGGAGGAGGACGAGGAGGAGGAGGAGGAGGAGGAGGGTGACAGTGAGAGTGAGGGTGGGGTGGGGGGGGGGGCGGGCGACGAGCAGGATGGGGACGAGCAGGAGGGGGTCGATGAGGAGGAGCAGTAGCGGGAGCAGCCTCATCGTGAGGTTGCGAGGTCCTACGCAACTCCCTAACCTACCGATACCTTTTTCCAAGCGCCCGGTAATTCGACCCGTGAGGCCGGTAACTTTATATGGTATCACTATCTTTTTCATTTGGTAATTTGGAAATCATTATTGATATCGAAACTAATATTTTATCTTAATCACTTTTCACAAGAGTTGGATAGAGATAACCCTAGGTGGTCACCAACGCAAGGTTAACCACATCCGGGGTGCTTTGGTCGAGCGGCACTTCCTAGGCCAGGTCCACTTTGATGGAAGGTACGAGCCGGCGTGGACATGGGAGCACTACCGCGTCACCAGCGAGGAAATCGATGAGGAGTATAGGGCTCGATGGGTATGCAGATTCATTTCTTCGGTGTCGCCTAATTATGCATAAATACTAATTAACTTGTTTTTTCTTTTTCGGTCGCGGGCACATGGAGGCGCCGAGTGTCCCGAGTTCGTGGGCCAGGCCGTGGCCACCAGAAAAAGGCTACTCAGTGCCACTATGACCCCCAAAACCCTCCATCGGCGTACAGCAACCCCTCCGTCTACTCCCGCATCACTGCATACACGGAGGTGGGTAAGCAATTCTACGGACCAGAGTGGGATCCGAGCGCCCACCATATTGATGCCGAGGTGGCCATAAGGGCGGGAGGAGGCAAGAAGCATGGCCGGTTGGTCGTAGGCGATAGCACCGTGGACACGAGCAGCTGTCTCACACTCTCTCGCCTTCGAGCGAGGGACCCGACCACTGCCCCGCCCATACGCCCACGAAAGACCGTCGCAAATCTGCAAGTGCAGAGACTTGAGGGTATTTCTGCTTCAGTAAACAATTATTCAACATTGGGATGGAAACCTATATTGTAGGCCGAGCTCACCGAAGAGAGAAGGTAGCGACAGGAGGAATCGGTGCGGCAGCAGGGGGATGTGGCCAACATGTTTGCTTACATTGCTTACATGCAAGCTGAGTTGGCAGCTGGACGACCACCACTACCGCCTCCAACTATGTCTCATGTGTTTCCAGTAACTTCTCGGGTAACCTACTTCATAACCTTGTTGATTCGTTTCAAGAATTAGAGACTTAGATAACCTAGAGTTGGTAATTTAGAAACATTGCTCCATTTACAATCACTTAGACTTAGATATCGTAGAAACTTACAATCTTGAAGAAATTGATTTCTATCTCGTTTGCAAACTTTTCTACTTTTTGCAGAACATGTCGGCGGGATCGAATGCCTCGGTGAACATGTCACCTACGTTGCCCCCGCAACGGTTGTTCTCCAAGTGCTGCCCTTCGGCCCACCGCCTTTCGAGCCACCGCCTTTCGACCCGCCGCAGTTGAATCATGGTTTGTTGTACTCGTGGATGGTCTATGTGATGTTTGTGACTTTTCTATGTTATGTGATGTTTGTGATGATATATGTGATGTTATCCGACGCATGGATGATATATGTGGCCTATGTGTGATATATGTGTCGAATCGTTCATATGTGTGAAATATTGATGATTATGTGATATATTTGTCTTGTGTTGAATATATCTATTGTTTGGAATGCATATGAGGTGTCTCGGGGCTAGTAAAAATAGAAAAAACATTAAACAAGATGGTCCCTTTGCCGTGTGCCAAGGTGCTGGCACACGACAAAGTGACCATACCGGCAGTTCAAATGGCAGCTTTGCCGTGTGCCGCAGGCGGCACACGGCAACCTGACCATTTGTTTGTCGTGTGACGCCACCTCAAGCACACGGCAAAGTATTAGTGTTTACCGTGTGCTGCCTGCGTGGCACATGACAAAAAGGCCCGGTTCTACAGTGTGGCGCGTGGTTGGCACACGGCAAAGGTTCACGACGGCGTCCCTCACCCCCGTCTTCTCGTCGTTAGTGTAATAATTTGCCGTGTGGCGGATCTGGCACAAAGGGCTCTTTGCCGTCATGGTCTGTCGCCTTCGACTCTTCGCCGTACGCCACCTACGGCAAAATACTTTGCCGTGTGCCGGGGAAGCTTGCGGCACACGGCAAAATATGGTTTTTCGGTAGTGCACGACGCTCGACCTGCTCTTAGTCCCGACCTACAAGTGCCTCCATTCATGTCTCTTTTCCAACCACCGGTGGCTTCCCAATGATGGCGTCAATGAAGTTACTCGCATGGCAAGGTGGCAGCTGAGATTAGGATGGAAACCGTACCCGTCCTGCAACGAGGCATCATCGGGGTTTATCTATGCGGGTGAAAAGATTAACTGGGTGCAAAATGATAATTGTAACCTCGGTAGAAGAATATGTAATTTTATGCTCGGATGATCCCTTCGCAGCCATTGCAATTTGCTTCGGTTCCTTATTTGCCATCGCAAATAGCCTTATCCCATGTATGCCATTGTGTGTTCTAATTACTTACCCTATATGCCATCCACGTCACTTTCTAATTTTTGAACAAAATATTTTAAAAAATGACCAAACTACCCTTCTCTTCAACCTCTCTCTCTCTCTCTCAACAGCGGTGGCACGCGGAGCTCACTTCGGCCTATGGCAGCGATGGAGGTGGCACCTGAGCTTGATGCCCTTGGCAGCGGTGCTGGAGCTTGGTGCCCATGGTTGCGGCGGAAGGGCACCCACGGTGCTCGGCGCGCACCTACCGTCACCCTCCCCCTCCCCTCAGCCAGCCATGGTTGCAAAGAAAACGTAAGAAGTTGAAGAAGAAGTGAAAGTTGCCTAGAAGGGGGGGGTGAATAGGCAATCTAAATAAAAACCTAAAAATCACAACACTTAAAATAAAAATGTTAAATTCGCCACCGACGGAACTTCCGTCACCGACGGAACTTCCGTCGGGGTTGAGGGAAAAACCTAGGGATTGACAAACAAGAGGGAATCTTACGATTCCACTTGAATGGAAACATTCCTTCTTGCCTTGAGAGTGTTGTATCCGTAGGAATTCAATAGACACGCAACACACAAGTAGATCGGGTGATAAAACACCCGGAAAGCAAAGAACAAACAAGCACACAACAAGAACTAAGAAGAGAGGCACAGGGATTTTTCACCGAAGTTCGGACCCCTCACAAAGAGGTTCCTACGTGTCCGTTGAGGAGCTCACAAAGAGCCGGGTTTCTTTCAACCCTAATCCTCCCAAGTGACCACAAAGGTCAAACTCGGTTTTCTTCTTCTTCCTTCGATTCTTTTCCTTGCGGAGGCGAATCGCAACCTTCACAAACTTCCCAAAGCTCACCACAAGCTTGGGAGCTCTAAGGTGACACCTAGCCAATCTAGGAGAACGAATCTCCAAGAGTAACAAGTGAAAACAAGATTAGTTGCTAGGGAAAGATGTGCTCTAGGTTGGGGTGATGCTATCAAGCTTGGAATCAAGATGGGAGCTCTCTCAAATGGCCTTGGATCTCAAGGTGAATGGAAGAGAGTGAGAGAGAGAGCTTGAGCAAGATCCGTGAGTTCAAAAAGCACCGAGCAACTTTGCTCACGGGGTTGGTCAAGGCTATATATATAGTGGGGGCTCTCAAAGAGCCGTTGCTAGATCAATTATTGGCCTTGACGGAACTTCCGTTGGGACGGAACTTCCGTCACCCCTTAGAATCAAAGGCGAAAGACGTCAAGACGGAACTTCCGTCGAGTTGGGACTTCCGTCCCAAACTCTTTGGAATTGACGGAACTTCCGTCGGACATGACGGAACTTCCGTCGGAGAAGATTTGAACTAGGAAACGATCCAGGACGGTACTTCCGTGCCAAACTCTCTAGAATTGACGGAACTTCCGTCGGACATGACGGAACTTCCGTCGGAGAAGATTTGAACTGGGAAATAATCCAGGACGGTACTTCCGTGCCAAACTCCCCGGAACCGACGGAACTTCCGTCAGCCACGACGGAACTTCCATCGGGGTAGTTTTGAACTGGAAAAACCACAGGACGGATCTTCCGTCCGATCCGGCACTTCGTGCCAAACTTTTCTGGAACCGACGGAACTTCCGTCCGAGGACGGAACTTCCGTCCTAGGTGGTGAAGAGAGGAATTAGGTTGCCTTTTTAATCTTTGGATTTTGGTGTTTTGGTTCCAAGTTGTTTGAAGGTAGCTAGAGCACATTCTTCCCCGCACGTAAGATCGTTTCACCCCTCTTAATAGTTTGACACATCTAAACTCAAAAAACTATAAATCTACACTTGAGGCTCTTGCTTTTGAGTACTTTGTTCACTTTCGAATGAGGGGTGTACTTTCTCACATTGTGGGTATGTTTCTTTTTGATATCCTGCACATTCACTCAATAACACATTAGAGTTTTTAATTCTTTGTCATTTATCACCAAAACCCACTAGGGGGCCTAGTTGCATCTTTAATCTCCCCTTTTTGGTGATTGATGACAAATAATTCAAAAAGGGATAAGGGATATCAAATAACGAAAGAACAAAACAAACAAAATATAGCGGAGCTCCCCTAAAGAGATGCATGGGTCACACAAACATGTGAGAGAGCTCCCCCTATATTTTGTGCTTGTGGGGTGCCTAAAACAAAGTGCACAAGTAACAAGATTAAGTGTGAAGAACGAAAACAACACAAGCGCGAAAAGCTGCATACCACAAAAACGCAAGCCACAATTATCATGAATAACCATAAAACACACATTAACCATAAAACACACATTAAGGCATTAAACATCCATCGATCAAGCACATAGTTTGCAACAAATTAAAAGCTAGCCCTATTACAATAGAGTAACACTCACATAGTCTCATACATAATGTTCCCATGAGTTCCAACTAAGATAAAAGAAAGACACAACGATAATCGATAAAGTGATCCCTTTTCTTACTCTCTCCCCTTTGGCATCAAGGCACCAAAAAGGAAGAAAGGAAGGAGAGCAAGAGAGAGAATCACTCGTCATCCTCCCGGCCTCCGAAGTCCTCTTCTTCTTCATCATCTGCATGAGCTGCATGAGAGCTTTGGCCACCATCACCACCAAAGTAGTGAGCATAGTCCTCAGGCTGCCACCGATAGACAGGAGGAGGTGCATCCTGCTCTTCCTCGGATCCCGGAGGAGAGACCTCCACACCCCGTGCCCTCATAAAGTTCTTCATTCGCCGGGCATTCTTCTTGGTACGCTGCTTGTTCTTGTAAGTCTCAATTGCATTGTCGGTGCACACGGAGAAGATGGACTTGAGGGCTCCCATGATGCGAGAAGTAGGAGAGTCACCACGGCGAGGAGCTACACTGCTAGAAGCGCCAACAGGAGGTGAAGCCGGAGTGGTACTGCGCTTCTTCTTTGATCCACCCTTGAGCTTGAGCTGCAACGGGCGATGCTTGCATTCCTTTTCAAAACACAACTTTGTGACTCCCTCAATCATAGCCATGATCCATGGGGCATAAGGTAGAGTCATTCTGGTGTTGACACTGCGCCGGCTGATCTCCTCAAAAATGAAACCCATCACACAAAAGGGAGTGGCATCGGGAGCAAACCCGACTAGCACATTTCTTGACCACGCAACGATCTGATCATTGTATCCGTCCTTGGGCACAATAGTCCGTCGAAGGATCCTGTTGAGGTAGAAGTAGTAGGGCAAGAGTCCCTTGATCTGTCCATAGATGCATGGTCCATCTTCATACATGAATGCCAACTCGGCCTCGGGAAGGTACTGCTCATTGGTGAGACTCTCGTGATCATCATCCCTATCGACGCCGGCAAAAGAAAGTAGGAAGCAAAAACTCTCCAGCTGCACTCGTACTGCTGTCCTTGAGTCATCCATAGAATCTTGTGGTGATTGGTGTCAATGTAGAGGGTGGCATAGAACAGACAGATGACCTCCTCATTCCAATCATGGCGAAATGCCATGAAATCATACACTCCACGAGCTCTACGGACATCGATCACTTGATCAAAGATGGCATCATTCTTGTCCTCCATATACTTCCAATCAATTCATTGATGCACATGCAGCCCGTGGAACTTTTTCTTCATGTCAATGAAGAAAGTGTGGTAGTAATCCTATTGGCCCCACGGATGGAATCTTGGATCCGATGCTTCCCTCTCTCGCACACCGAGCGGATCCTTCCTTCTTAGCTCATCAAGCACATGAGGGTACTTCCACATATCACATCTCCCATAAGCTCCAATGTACACGGGTGCTCTCACCCGAAGTCCAGCTTATCTCACCACCACCGCCCACCGGTCGATCCCCTACCGCCACCGACCGATCACTAGCAAGACCTTTCCCTTTGTCTCGCTTGTCGGGCCGAGGAGTACGCTTGATAACTCGCTTCCTTTTGAGCTGTGAGCGAGAGGGCAAATCCTCCTCACTTTCCTCATCACTCCTCGGTTCCCTAATGGTTGGTCCACCGCTCTTCCTGCCAGCGTGTTTCGTGCGAGGCATACTCGACAAGAAACAAAAAGAATTGATAAGGAATTTGGTCGAATAGTATAGGTTATGGGTCAACTTGGACAGCGTCATGGCCAAAGTTCTGTCAGGACGGAACTTTCGTCGGGACGACGGAACTTCCGTCCCGGCAGGACTTCATCCATAAAATTAGCCAAAGTGACTCCAAATCTATTCTATCTACTAGAGCTTGACAAAACTTGAGCATTCTAAAGTACTAGACTCTATTCTACTCAAGATGGACCAACAAGCTACTAGCTTTGACCAAGATTTGAAAAAAAAAAGAAGGTTTCAAGATCCATACCAAATCCACCCGAAGAAGGGCGCGAATCAACGGAAGAAGTAGGGGAACGAAAGTGCCGTGGAGTGGAGAAGCTTTCCCACGGATTACTTGAGCTTTTCCCCGGTTGAAAAGATGGATCGCCACAGTGCCTCACGAGATAGGGTTTGGGAGGAGAGAGAAAGAGTGAAGGGTTATGAGGAAGAAGAAGGGAAGGAAGGGGTCGGGCCCCCTTTGAACCCACACATGACGGAAGTTCCGTCACCTGACGGAAGTTCCGTCAAAACTAGAGAGTTTTGTACGGAAGTTCCGTCCTGTCCTGATTCAACCAATTTTGAGTGAAAGAGAGATGAAGAATTTTGTGTGAATTTTTTATTTGGAAAGCCTAGATTGGAACTTAGGGTTGCTTTCACTTGTGGATAGCCAACAATCAATCACGTGAAACAATATCCACAAGAAGAGCAACATGATCAAGTGATCAACATCAAATGTTTTCAATACGGAAACAAACAATATTTTTGCAAACGATTTCGTGAAAGAGGCAACAACAAACAATCAATATCACCAAGATGCGCAAGAAGTCATTCCACATTAGAAGAATCAAGTATATTAAGTTCACTCCTAAGCTCGCAAAATCTCTTCTCATCTAGAGGCTTGGTAAAGATATCGGCTAATTGTTTATCGGTTCTCACATAACTAATCTCAATGTCCCCTTTGATTGAATGATCTCTCAAGAAGTGGTGCTGGATATCTATATGCTTAGTCCTGTTGTGATCAACGGGGTTATATGCAATCATGATGGCACTCTCATTGTCACATAGGAGGGGAACCTTGGTCAAAGAGTATCCAAAGTCCTTTAGAGTTTGTCGCATCCATAAGAGTTGTGCACAACAACTACCGGCTGCAACATACTCCGCTTCGGCTGTGGAAAGGGCAACGGAATTTTGTTTCTTGGATGACCATGATACGAGGGACCTACCCAAGAATTGGCAAGTCCCGGAGGTGCTCTTTCTATCTACCTTACATCCGGCGTAGTCGGCATCGGAATAGCCAACTAACTTGAATTTGGCGCCCTTAGGATACCATAACCCTATGTTTGGAGTGTGGATCAAATATCTCAAGATTCTTTTAACGGCCACCAAGTGGCTCTCTTTTGAAGCGGCTTGAAATCTTGCACACATGCACACGCTAAGCATGATATCGGGCCTAGATGCACAAAGGTAAAGCAAAGAGCCAATCATGGAGCGATATACGTTTTGGTCGACCGCCTTCCCACTCACATCCAATCCTAGATGACCATTTGTCTTCATTGGAGTTTTGCTTGGCTTTGCCTTGTTCATGTCAAATTTCTTGAGGATGTCTTGGGTGTACTTGGTTTGACATATGAAAGTTCCTTCTTCTAGTTGCTTGACTTGAAAGCCTAGAAAGAACTTCAACTCCCCCATCATCGACATCTCAAATTTCCTAGTCATGATCTTAGCAAACTCATCACAAAAAGATTGATTAGTAGAGCCAAATATTATGTCATCGACATAAATTTGGCACACAAATAAATCACTCCCAACTTTTCTTGTGAAGAGGGTAGGATCGGCCTTGGCCATTATGAAGCCCTTGTCGATGAGGTATCCCTTGAGGTGTTCATACCAAGCTCTTGGTGCTTGCTTGAGCCCGTAGAGAGCTTTGTGAAGCTTGTACACGTGATGAGGTTTCTTCGGATCTTCAAAACCCGGTGGTTGTTGCACGTACACTTCTTCTTGTATTGGACCGTTGAGGAATGTACTCTTCACATCCATTTGATATAACTTGAAACCATGATGTGTAGCATAGGCGAGCAATATGCGAATTGACTCAAGCCTTGCTACCGGTGCATATGTCTCCCCAAAGTCCAAACCTTCAACTTGTGAGTAGCCTTTTGCAACAAGTCTTGCTTTGTTCCTCACCACCACACCATGTTCATCTTGCTTGTTGCGGAACACCCATTTGGTTCCCGAACATTTTGCTTGGGCCTTTCCACCAATGACCACACCTTGTTCCTTTCAAAGTTGTTCAACTCTTCTTGCATGGCCACCACCCAATCCGAGTCTTCCAAAGCTGGTTCCACCTTAAGAGGTTCCAAAGAGGAAACAAACGAGTAATGATGGCAAAAGGTAGCGACTCGAGATCTAGTGGTTACCCCTTTTTGAATGTCACCAAGTATGTTATCAATGGGGTGATCTTTTTGTATGCTTTGGCGCACTCGGGGTTGTTGGGGCCTAGGTGCATCTTCTTCTTCATCTTGTGGTTCGTCTTAGTGATCATCACCTCCACCATCTTGTTCTTGATCTTGGTTGTTGCCTTGATCTTGATCGTCACCATGATCTTGGCCACTATCTTGATCTTGTTCATTTTATGGATCTTGTGGAGGATCTTGATCTTGACTTGGAGAAGATGGATCACCTTGCACTTGAGTTGGGTCTTGTGGTCTTATTTTACCAATTGCCATGTTTCTTATTGCTTCACAAGGAGCTTCATCACCTACATCACTTGGATTAACTTGCTCTACTTGAGAGCCATTAGATTCATCAAATGTTACATCACGCGTGATCTCAACAATGCCGGTGGCTTTGTTGAAACCTTCATTGGTCTTTGGAGCAAACTTGGAAGACCTTGGCTTCTTGTTAAGAATAAAGCACTTGCTCCCAAAGACACGGAAATACGACACGTTAGGGACTTTACCGGTGAGAAGCTCATATGGTGCCTTTTTCAAGATCTTGTGAAGGTACAACCGGTTGGTTGCATGGCAAGCGGTGTTGATGGCTTCGGCCCAAAAGGTGTCGGGAGTCTTGTATTCATAAAGAATGGTTCTTGCCATCTCAATGAGTGTACGGTTCTTTCTCTCGGCTACACCATTTTGTTGTGGAGTGTATGGTGCCGAGAACTCAAGCTTGATATCTTCTTCATCTAGGTACTCCTCGACTTGTGTGTTCCTCGAACTCGGTGCCGTTGTCACTTCTAATCTTCTTGATCTTCACATCATATTCATTTTGTGCTCTTCTCAAGATGCTCTTTAGAACACCTTGTGTCTCACTTTTATCCTTCAAAAAGAACACCTAAGTGAAACGGGAATAATCATCAACAATGACAAGGCCATACTTGTTACCGCCAATGCTTATGTATGTGACCGGTCCGAAGAGGTCCATATGGAGCATCTCCAATGGTCTTGTCGTCGTTATCATCGTCTTGGATGGATGGTTGGCTCCAACTTGCTTTCCGGCTTGACATGCGCTACACACTTTGTCCTTCTCAAAAGCAACATCCTTTAGTCCAACGACGTGGCCACCCTTTAGAAGCTTGTGAAGATTCCTCATCCCAAAATGAGCTAGTCGGCGATGCCATAACCAACCCAAAGTGGTTTTTGCTATCAAACAAGCACTTAGATTTGGACCCTCTTTGTTGGTGAAATCAACAAGATAGATCTTATCCTCCAAGTACCCTTTGAATGCAATTGAGGAATCCGCTTTTCTAAAGACGGTCACGCCTTCATCGGTAAAGAGACAATTAAAGCCCATTCCACAAAGTTGTGATATGGACATTAAGTTGTACCCTAAACCTTTCACAAGGAACACATTACTAATTGAAAGATCATGGGTGATTTGAATTCCACCACGACCAATTACCTTTCCTTGTTGATCATTTCCAAAAAATATACTCCCACTTGGTAGATTGTCTTTGTCAAGTGTGGAGAACATCTTCTTCTCCCCGGTCATATGATTTGAGCACCCGGTGTCGAGCACCCATATTGAACCGCCCCAGGAGTATCCCTACACACAATTAAGCACAAGATTTAGGCACCCAAACTTGCTTGGGTCCCTTAACTTTAGAAACAACACTTTTGGGCACCCACACACAAGGATTCTATCTTGCATAGTGTGGCCCAACAAATCTTGCAACTACTCTCCCATGAGCGCTATGGGTTAGTTCATATGTTGCATGATCATACACATAGAAGGATACGGGTGAGCTCTTCTTTTTGAGCTCTTGTGTTGTCTTGGCCTTCTTCATGTGCTTGACTTGAGCAACCTGCTTTTGTTGATTCATGCTCGTTGCTCTTATTGTTGCATTTCTTCTTGGGTTGCTCCTGGAACTCAATGCCTTTGTTGCCATTGAACTTTCTTTCCTCACTAACAATTTTCTTAGCTAGCTCAATTTGAGCCGCTCTCTCAAGATTCTTAACCTTGTTAGTGAGATCCTTGATTGTCACCTTATCGGTAGCAATGTTATCAATGTCAACACCTTCACATCTTGCACATACTTTGCTTGATGAGGATTGCATTGACTCAGGCTTACTTTTATAAGTCAATGTGCTAATCTTGAGGGCTTCAATCTCTCCTTCCAACAACTTGTGATTCTCTTCAAGAGATTCACACTTTGTTTGGAGTGAGAGGTTGATGTCTTCAAGTTTAGCATTTGACTTGTTTACCCTTGTAAGGCATAGAGTCAACTCCTCGTTCTTCTTTCTTTCTTGCTCAAGCATGTTTTCTTGTTTATCCACCATCTCTTCACTCTCTTCAGACCTTCTCTTGTATTATCCCTAACATTTTCACCATATCTTGCAAGGAGGGGACTAGCTCCTCCTCATTATCATGGTTAGAGGAATTGACAAGAGGTTTAGTTTGTACCTTGTTTTCTTTGGCCATGAAGCATTTGGGGGCGTCATCCTCATCGTCGGTGAGGTTGTTGAAGAGTGATGATTTGGCCGGTGTTAGACCATAGGCAAGATTGGCGATGCCTCCTTCTTCATCTTCATCATCATCATCATCATCATCGGAGACATATTGTTGGCCAATATGAACTTGACCCTTGTATGGTTTCTTGAAGTTCTTCTTCTTGATGAATTTCTCCTTCTTTTCTTCCTTTCTATTGAATTGAGGACACTCCGCAATGAGGTGTCCCGGGTCATGACAATGGTAGCACTTTCTTGTTGATCTTCTTGCCCTTGCTTTGTCAAAGCTCTTCTTGGTAAACCCGTTGTTGATTATGAACTTGCCAAAGTTCTTCACAAATAGGGCAAGCTCTTCATTGTCTTCTTCAATCTCAATTTGATCTACTTCCACAACCTCCTTCTTTTTGGCCTTGAGTGCCACGTCTTGCTTGCTTGTACTCTCATCTCCAATTAGCACACTCACTCTCTTTCCTTCATCATCACGGCTTTTGTGAGCTAGAATTCTCCCAATCACTTCATCCGTGGAGAATCTATCAAATCCTTCCTTCTCTTCAAGGATGGTGCAAAGAGTGGAGTTCCACACTCTTAGTGACATTAGAAGCTTGAGATTCACTTCTTGTTCGCTCACGTCATCCCCAAGTGACCTTCGCTCATTTACAATTTCCAAGAGCCTATCATGTGTTTGTTGGGGGTCTTCACCTTTCTTCATAACAAAGAAGTTGAATTGATTCTTCAATACTTGCATTCTTGATTTCTTCACAACATCAACTCCCTCATGAACTGCAATCAGCTTGTCCCATATAGCTTTGGCATTCTCGAGTCGGGACACCTTAGAGTACTCTTTAGCACTCAAGGATGAGAGCATGGCCGACACGGCCTGCGCATTGCGGTGTATGTTGATGTTGTCCATAACCGTGTGTTTCTCCTCATCCTCAATCACATATCCTTTCTCAACAACTTCCCACACGGGTGGACCAATTGACAGTAGGTACATCTTCATCCTATGCTTGTACCAACTAAAATCCTTTCCATCAAACCAAGGTAGTCATCCGCTACCACCACCATTCACATTGGCCACATCATTATAGTTGAAGTTGTACCTTGTGTCCAACTTCCCACCACTAGTGTCGTCCTTGGCAAAAGGATTCGTGTCCCCACTCTTGGTCGGATCAACGCCAAATTCCCCACTTTCTTTCGACATCTTTTCTTCTCAAGCGGTTAAGCTCTTTCCGAGAAGACCAGCTCGATACCAATTGAAAGTTGCCTAGAGGGGGGGTGAATAGGCAATCTAAATAAAAACCTGAAATCACAACACTTAAAATAAAAAGGTTAAATTCGCCACCGACGGAACTTCCATCGGGGTTGAGGGAAAAACCTAGGGATTGACAAACAAGAGGGAATCTTACGATTCCACTTGAATGGAAACCTTCCTTCTTGCCTTGAGAGTGTTGTACCTACAGGAATTCAATAGACACGCAACACACAAGTAGATCGGGTGATAAAACACCCGGGAAGCAAAGAACAAATAAGCACACAACAAAAACGAAGAAGAGAGGCACGGGGATTTTTCACCGAAGTTCGGACCCCTCACAAAGAGGTTCCTACGTCTCCGTTGAGGAGCTCACAAAGAGTCGGGTTTCTTTCAACCCTAATCCTCCCAAGTGACCACAAAGGTCAAACTCGGTTTTCTTCTTCTTCCTTCGATTCTTTTCCTTGCGGAGGCGAATCGCAACCTTCACAAGTTTCCCAAGGCTCACCACAAGCTTGGGTGCTCTAGGGTGACACCTAGCCAATCTAGGAGAACGAATCTCCAAGAGTAACAAGTGAAAACGAGATTAATTGCTAGGGGAAGATGTGCTCTAGGTTAGGGTGATGCTATCAAGCTTGGAATCAAGATGGGAGCTCTCTCAAATGGCCTTGGATCTCAAGGTGAATGGAAGGTAGTGAGAGAGAGAGCTTGAGCAAGATCCGTGAGTTCAAAAAGCACCAGACAACTTTGCTCACGGGGTTGGTCAAGGCTATATATAGTGGGGGCTCTCAAAGAGCCGTTGCTAGGTCAATTATTGGCCTTGACAGAACTTCCGTTAGGACGAAACTTCCGTCACCCCTTAGAATCAAAGGCGAAAGAAGTCAAAACGGAACTTCCGTCAAAGTTGGGACTTCCGTCCCGAAGTCTCGGAATTGACGGAACTTCCGTCGGACATGACGGAACTTCCATCGGAGAAGATTTGAACTGGGAAACGATCCAGGACGGTACTTCCGTCACGGTTAGCACTTCCGTGCCAAACTCTCCGGAATTGACGGAACTTCCGTCGGACATGACGGAACTTCCGTCGGAGAAGATTTGAACTGGGAAACGATCCAGGACGGTACTTCCGTCACGTTTAGCACTTCTATGCCAAACTCCCTGGAACCGACGGAACTTCAGTCAGCCACGACGGAACTTCCGTCGGGGTAGTTTTGAACCGGAAAAACCACAGGACGGATCTTCCGTCCGATCTGCACTTCCGTGCCAAACTTTTCGGAACCGACGGAACTTCCGTCCTAGGTGGTGAAGAGAGGAACTGGGTTGCCTTTTTGATCTTTGGATTTTGGTGTTTTGGTTCCAAGTTGTTTGAAGGTAGCTAGAGCACATTCTTCCCTGCACGTAAGATCGTTTCACCCCTCTTAATAGTTTGGCACATCTAAACTCAAAAAGCTATAAATCTACACTTGAGGCTCTTGCTTTTGAGTACTTTGTTCACTTTCGAATGAGGGGTGTACTTTCTCACATTGTGGGCATGTTTCTTTTTGATATCCTGCACATACACTCAATAACACATTAGAATTTTTAATTCTTTGTCATTTATCTCCAAAACCCACTAGGGGGCCTAGTTGCATCTTCAAGAAGACAAGGGTATTTCTGATCTTTCACAATATAGTAAAAAATAAAATGATGTGGATGGCATAACAGGGGTAAGAAATTACAACTCAAGTGCATATAGGGGATAAATACATTTGCGATGGCAAATAAGGGTCTAAGTGAAATCTAAATGGCATAGAGGAAATTGATCTAAATGATTGCTAATACCAATTACCAAAATTCTCGACTGAATATAACCACTGATTTATTGGCGGTATATGTAACTTAAAGTAAAACTGCTAAACAATATAGAAAGTCATGCCAAATTAAACTCTAAGTACGGTATGGTTCATTAATATGCCTATACATTGAAAATGGTTCTGATAAAACAAACATTTTTGTCAAATAATTCCACGTAGTGACATCCAAAAAGTACGTCTCCCTCTCAAGTCTTTCGATTCCATATATATAGTAATATATCCAAAATATATCTCTCTCTGTCTTGATAAAAAAATCTCTCTCTACCTCGTTCACAGGGATCGTAGCTTACGAGTTCTGCCCACAGTGATCTCCAACGAGCCAATGCTTATCACGAAACCACCACCCTGACTCGGTGCCTGCTCCCTGTGGCTCCAGTCAGAATCATCATAGCCCGTGCCGACGAGATCATCATCATCGGCATCCTCCTCCATCATTAGCTGAAGCTCTCCTTCCGGCGGCCACAAGAACGTTGGCTTCACCACCGGAACTTCCGGTGGTGGCATTGACTTGGCGAGGACTTGCACCACCTCAGCCATACTAGGCCGGTCCGATGCCTTTGGATTGGTGCAGGCCAAACCTAGCAGAAGCAACCGAGTTGCTTCTCCGGCATCGAACTGATCTGCTGCCTCTGCAGCGGCGAGCACATCGTCGACGGCTTCTAGCAGCCTTCCCTCCCGGTGCAGCCACCACACCCAGTCTGTGAGCAGCGGGAACGGAGCTTCCGCCGTGCTCAGTGACCTCCTCCCGGTGACCACCTCCAGGACGACCACACCGAATGCGTAGACGTCGGTCTGGCGCGTGGCCCTGTGGCTGACGGCGTACTCCGGCGCGATGAAGCCCCAAGTGCCGGCAACGCCCATGTCGGTGATGGAGTTCTTGTTGAAGCCCACCACACGAGCCAGGCCAAAGTCGCCGAGCCGGCCTCTGAAGGCGTCGTCGAGCATGATATTGCTCGCCTTGATGTCACGATGGAGTACCACACGCTCGTACTCATGGTGGGCATAATGCAGCCCGGCAGCCACGTCTCTGATGACATTGTAGCGCTTCTCCCACCGGAGCGTCGGACGCTGTTGTTGACGGTCCTCGCGGAACAGATGTTGGTCCAGGCTGCCATTGGGCATGTACTGATATACAAGTAGCAGCTTTCCAGACTCGTAACACCAGCCTGAAAATAAAATTGCATTGTTATCAACATCCTCATTAGAAAGTGGTAATCACGTGAAGGTAAAGACGATGAAACAGAAAATAAACGCTACTACAAAAGCATGGTTAATCTCTACTCCTTAATAAGTTCAATGAAAACGTCCCTGCCATACGCCCCCAACGCTGAGTTCGTTTTGAAGTTTACGAATTAGAGTCCATGGCTGATTGGACGGAAACTGGAAAGAGTTTTGATGGAAACATTGCTGCACTTTTTGTTGCTTTCCTAGCCCCGGCACATCTGCCATGTTGACATCGGAGAAGAATAGATGGGATGTGACGAACACAGGGCGCCGCAGGTGTGCGGCGTGCCACCGCGTTTCATGTCCGTCGACCTTGCTGACGTCTTCCATATGCGATCCGCGAGGTACCGCGGCTTCAAACGATCCGTTATGGTAAAGGACCTGGAGGAATCGGTTCACCAACTTGTCGATGACGGCATCTGCGCTGCCGGAGCCGTCAGTCCAGGTTCCATCTGAATCGTCCCTGCCGGAGCAGTCAGTCGAAAGTGCCATCTGAATCTTCTTCTAAGTCTGAGCTGCATGTGGATCTTGGCCGCCTATTGGAGTCTAAGGAAAGAGCAGATGATATTCAATTTGGAGGGCAGAGCAAGGTATTCGCCGCACAAATTAGTGATCGCAGCCGATGGGGCAGCTACTTGAAGTGCATGCCCTTTTAGTCCGGAGAAGGTACAAGCTAGATATCTATGCCTCTTTTAGTACGAGCTCATCTCTGATCCTTGTAAAACATGAAGAATATAGATCGTCAAAATTTAAATGAAGTTGTGTTTAGCTTTGAACATAGGTCCTCTACTAGATAAAAATATAAAGACATCAAGATCCGCTGCTGCAGGTCTTGTATTTGTATTAAAAGCTGTTTAAACCAAAAATAAATAATAGTGCATGACAAAATGGTAAAACCAATTCTAAGATCTTGTTACAACGCCTATACTCCCTAATAAAAATCTGTTCGCATATTTCTCTGTCATCTTACCTGTAATTCATGGCTTTCTGTAGATGTTGAATTGAACATTCACCAAAGGTTGCAAACTGACTTCTCTTGCTCAAGGTCAGTGAGAGAAGTACGTCAGAAGAGCCCACATATTTTGATTGTCTTTAATTTGAATAGATATATGTTACGTACTTACATTATAATATTTGGGAATTAAATTGTGCCAGTACCGCGAATGATTTGGTTGTTAGGGATGTGATTATGAAGGATCGTCATCATGAAACTGTTGCATTTGAGAATGAAAGAAACATGTAGTCTAATCTTTTGTTGATGAACGTACTTGCGTGACAGGTAAGTCCAGTCTGCTATCTTAATTTCTTTTGCTAGAATATAATGCCACTACCACTTGTTTCATGTTCATGCAAGCGTCTGAGATATATGAAATGCACATTACTGTGGACAACCGGCTCCCCACATCCTGAAATATGTTCAATATTCGCACGTATTGTTTGAATGGACACATCCTATATTCCTCATATTCTACTATGCTATATAGAACATGTTAAGGTGCTAGCCTAAGTCTTTCTTACAGAGCTCTACTTGACACTAGCTTTACTCTTTCTATTAAATATATTGTGCGCAATTAATTAACTAGAAATAATATATAGATAGTTATTTGTTGTGTAATAATATTATCTATCATACTCTATCTATTAAATATATTGATGTCTAATATAGTTTTAGTATTTTTTTTTTTGAAAAACCCGTAGCAACGCACGAGTACTTTGCTAGTCTTATATATAGGACTTCTACAATACCAACCGGTAAAAAGTATCGTTGTTATGGATGGTATTTTTCCAATGATGTTACCTAATACACTGATGGCAAGGTATGCCTAATTCCATATCCCATTTACAGCCATTTTAGATTGATTGTTTTCTCGGGCGAGAAGGAGCCGCCACCCACTGTAACTTCGACTAGCCGGAGCCAAGGAATGATAGGGAGACCGAGGTGGCAGCATTTCACTCATGAAAATCTTGTTTTAACCCCTGCCACAACGTCCAAATTTTTACAGCGAAAACATTCAACATCACCGCCACCCCTAGATCTCAATGTCATTTTCATTGGCCACTGCTGCCGCCATATAATAAATCCTAACGGAATAGGATTATCTGATGAATACAAAAGGATTAGGTTTTGATTTTCATATAATTTATTTAACTTTTTCCCGATATTACCCATATATATGATAATTTTTAAAATAATGGAATGATTACATTCCGGCCTCTGTAGTATGATTGCACACAACCCATTTTAAAATAAAGTTCTTAGAAAACACAAAAGATCGCTACTATTCAACAATCTTGGGATCACTAGTTAAAAAAGTGAACTCCTTCATGAATAATATAGCAACAAACTTCTCGTCAACTATGAAAAAGTTGTCCGCAACTTGGCATCCTGGCAGTCTTATGTAACAGAACCTCTGCTATCATGATCTGCAACAAGTAGATCCGGCCAACACCGGTCGCCACATCTTTCTCGGGGGAGTCCTTGTACTCCCCATTGGTTAATGGGGAGTACTACGTCGGTGACTACTCGTGTTAATCTGGAATGACGAAGCCAACACGACCGCACCCCGTTGTTCCTTAGGCCACATTCTAATGACCCTTTTCAAAAGTTGGGGAAGAATCCCACGTAGATCCACCCGCACATGCACCACCATAGGATGCCTGCTGCGCGCCCCAACGTAGGGGAGCTGACGGAGCCCCGTGCACTTTATCCGCGCGCGCCTACGCTGTCTGCGTTGCTGCCTCTATGCCCCATGAAGGGGAGCTGTTGTGGCCTGCGCTAGATCCGCAGCGATGTCTCCAGGGAGAGGAACAACACCTGGGGTGTCACCGCCGGCACCAATGATCAATCAAGAATGGGTGCTAACACAAGGCTTCCACAACACCTCCACGAAGGGATGTGGACAATGACCGTCGTCACTCCTAGCTGTGGGTCTAATCGCAGTGCATGTTGGGACTTCGATGACCTGGGGCAGCAAAACCACCCCAGTGGTCCACCTGATTGGGCGGGCCCTTAGCATGATCGGCGTAGAGCACATCGGCATGATCGCCGTTGTTGCCAGTCTTGGGACACTAACGGCCTACCGGAATCTGCGAAGAAGATGGTGGCTCCATGCTATGCATGGGGGAAGGGGCGTGAGAGGACCCACAAACGAAGACCCATCGCACCCTTCTTGCGGTCGCACATTTTCCAGTGGTGGTGAAGAGGGAATGCACAAGGAGAGGTCGGTTGCAGCGGTGGCTAGTGTTTCAGTCGCCACCATCAAATCCTATCAACACCATCTATAGCCCGCCACCCAAACAACGGCGGTGTTGACCGGCTGCCTCCTCCTATGATCTTGAGGTCTCGGGCCACCACCTCCAACCACCATGAATGGCGACAATTTTCCTAGCTCTGGCCGCTGCGCGCCCAAAGTGAGGACGAAAGCCTTGCCTCCACCATCCCGGCTAGCCTCTCGGGTTGTGCGGGGCGCTAGCTCCGGCGGTGGCGCGACAGGATGGAGAGGGAAGGGGTGGAGGTAGAGGGGCGGCTGGGGTTGCGGCCCGTATCACCCAGAGAGAGACGCAGGGACCAAAAGTTCAGATGCAACATATGTGGCACGCAACAAGATATCCATATATATGATACTAATAATACTTGCCTATGTCACCTATGGTACGAGGACGTGAAGAATGGACAATGTGCATCCATTTGGGTCTACCGTAAAACTCCAATTCTCTACACTTGACAAGAGTTAAGATAACTACACCGATCGTGTGACCACAGCAGCATCAAGCACAAGTCAAACAGTAATGCAAGGTCTCATCAATCAAGCCCTACATAGGTCTATGCATAGGACTGTGGAATGACTGAAAATGCATAATGGCCCTGTACAACTTTGTGTAAGTCTTAATATTCCAGTCATGTGCACATTACTCAGTCAACTTTGGTGTGTGAGAACATAAAAAGGTGGATGGACTAATAAGAGCGTACCGGTCAGTGTGGAATAATTGTTTTTGTGTGTGGGAGCCTATTGATAACGACGACCGGACCAAGAAGTCTTCGCAGATGGTACTTTGTTGTGAAGAGACTGGTAGATTAAGGACACCGGACATAAGGCCACCAACCCAAAATCGGATTGGATAAAAATACTGGATAGAGACTACTGCTGCTTAACATGTTTTCCTCACCAACCTCTTGCAAAAATGGCTCATCACAGGCAGTTCTTCAAACAGTGCCCAATACGAACCACTTGCAGTGGAAAATGCACGGGCCGTTCATAGTTTTTTTTAGTGGTTGCACCGGGTCAAATGATGTTATTTCCCACAAATCCCATTCTAGCTAGAGTCCATTATCTCATTGGCCATGCACTACAGTTCGATCTTTCTCCTTTTTATTTCTATTTTTTCCTTTGATATCGGCTAAATTTGTAACCATATACTATTGTGTTCCAAAATTGTTGTCTTTGCTGACCTTTATATCTTACCTTTGACCATTTATCTTATTTTTTAAAATAAAAATATCAAACATTTTGCTGAAATCTGGTTTATCACTAAAGTAACTTGAAATATAACATAAAATTTTGTACAATACATTTGAACTAATATTTTGAATAAGATGATTGGCCAACCGTAATGAAAAAAATCAATGGCGACAACAATTTTGGAACCAGGAGAGTAAGTAGGAGGAGCAAGGGCATTTGTCGCTCCTCGTGTATCATAAAAAAAGGAATATTTTCCCATGAAGTTATTCTGTAAGTCAGTGGGTGAGGACATATCTAAATTGGGCTATATCTCTACCTTGTACTCACACCCTTGAATCAATCAATGATACAGTCATGCAAAATAGGATGAATTAGTTATGCAATTTTAATTCGGAAAGTGATACTTTTTCAACATTTCGTGGAAAGATACGTTCAAAATAGAAAGAGATAGGCCACTGAGATGTTCAAAGTAGGAAAAGTCGGTCAACATTGATGTCTGAGAAATTGACAATGGAGCATAGACGGACTAGGAGCGTACCGGTGAGTGGAACAATATTCTTGTGTCTCAGCCTGTTGATGACAGCGACCTCAGCGAGGAAGTCATCGTAGCCGCGGTTCTCCGTCCGCGTGAACCTCTTGACGGCAAC
Organism: Chloris gayana; assembly: GCA_031894775.1. Taxonomy (NCBI): domain Eukaryota; kingdom Viridiplantae; phylum Streptophyta; class Magnoliopsida; order Poales; family Poaceae; genus Chloris; species Chloris gayana. The sequence goes on along the minus strand of JAUNZO010000859.1, from coordinate 44,123 downwards.
GTCGACATGTCTCCGCCGTCGCTGTCCGTCTTCTCCATCACCGGTGGTGCTGATTTGAATTGTCCCCTTGTACACGGCGCCGAACCCTCCTTTCCCGAGCCTCATACTTTCGTGGAAGTTCCGGGTGGCCTTTTTGACGTCAGCGTACTTGAACTCCCTAGGTATCCCAGGAAGCCGTCGCAGCGCCCTGGACAGCTTGAGCTTCATCCTTACAGCCTGGTATTTGGCCACCAAGCCTCGTGCCGCCGACGCGATACTTTTCCTGAAGAAGAGAACCATGGCAGCAATAGTTGCCACAGGTATCAAACAAAGCACAATGACCAAGAACCATCTAGCCATGTGTTTGCGTTTGCGTTCGGGTGGTGTGTGGAGCTTGTCCACCGTCAGGTTCCAGCTATAGATCACCGGCTGGCAAGAGGGCATGGTGCTGTCTTTAGAAGCCATTAAACCGAAGTAGGAACCAGCGTAGGGCCAATTGATGATACCGCTGACGTTGAGGGCGCCGAGTGTTGCTTGAGCAGGTTTGGGCTCCTTGTCCGTGCCCACGTACACCCATATTACTTGGCCCTTGCCATGGTAATCAATCCACACGGTGTAGTTTGCCGGCGTGGCTGGCTTGATGAGTACATAAAGATCGGTGTCATCCTTGTAACCCATGTCGACGGAGATGTTGCCACTGGCCATGCTAGCCAACAACACCGAATTATTATTGTCGGTGTCGTCCTCGCCGGAGAGGCGAGACGAGGATCTATACTCGTTGTAATACATGCGTCTTCTATGACCCATGGGGTCTGGCAGTACCTGGAACAGAAGTCCGCCCCCATCGCTCTTGGTTGCAGCCTCGTTATTGCGTGAAACGTGGCTGACGCTCATGGTGAAGGAGGTGTTGAAGGATGCAGTCTGCGACGACCACCGGTCGTCGTCGTCGTAGGATGCGACGTTCAGCAGAAAGCTTGGACGGAGAATGATGCGTCCGAGCGGCCTCCGGGGGTCCGGAGGGTAACTAACCAGTGGCTGATTGACATCATCGACGGTGAGGTGTAGGGCACCGTCGATGATGCCGGCATCCCAGGATAGATCAAACCGGCGGTCGCCCTTGTCCACACCCGCGAACGACGGGAAGGAGAACTTAACCAATTCGCTCCGATCGCCGGAGGAGACAGTACAGCACGCCGGGGGATTGGAAATAGGCAGCACAGGACTGCCGCTAAGAGGATGCAACTAGTCACACCAGGTGGGCTATGCATGACTACGGTTGCTCAATTGCGTCCAGGCCTCTGCTGTGGCCGAGAGTTTGTTTTTATAGCATGTTGTCCTCTCAGTGCTGTTACATACTCTCTCCTTTACTTTTTTCTTGTTGTTAGGACAAGCAAATTAGTGTAAACTAGACCATCAACCCGTGCGTCTGCACGGGCTAGTTATTTGAAAGAAAATTTCGTGTTTGAAAATGATCTGGCACTTAGTTGTATGTTCAAAACTGCATAATAGAAGTGGTGTGGATCATAATTTTTATTACATTCTGTGTTATTATAATGAAAGTTGATATAGTATAACAAATTATTTTGATTTCCATTATTTGAGACCTAAAAATTTGAGCTATTATCTATGCTGTTCTAGCTCATTATATATATATATCAACCTGTGCGCCTGCACGGCCTAGTTATTTGAAAGAAAATTTCGTGTTTGAACATGGCATTTAGTTGTATGTTCAAAACTGCATAATAGAACTGGTGTGGATCACAAATTTTATAACATTCTGTTTTATTATAATGAAAGTTGATATAGTATAACAAATTATTTTGATTTCCAATATTTGAGACATAAAAATTTGAACTATTATCTATGCTGTTCTAGCTCATTATATATAGTAGTTATGGTTTACAATGTTTTTATGTTCTAATAAGTAACCTGGAGCTAACGTGATACAGAAACAACCTAATACCCACGATCCATCCTGTCTCACTAACAGGGTCAACCATGGTCGAGACTCACCTCGCTAGATGCAATGAGGTTGAGTTTGTGTGCAGCCAAAACTTTGACCCCCAATATTTTGTTATTCCATCGTGACTAATTGTCAGAGCGCCAAGAATAATGGCTTCTAGTTCTTTGACCTTCCAAAACTTTACTGGTAAAATATCTACTACTCAATCGTAATCCTTCAAATATTTGGGCAACTCCATTAATGATGTACTCCACCGCTAATGGTAAAATTTTGGCTCTCCACATGCACATCACTTTGCGTCTGCTTATTGCCACATGATAATAATCAAGAAGAAATGAAGGATATATATTTTCACGATAGAGAATAATAATATCCACACAAGATGTATGTATAAAGAATACTAATTAAATTATATCATGAACTTTTAATAAATTAGTAAAGATAAAACTGACCGTGTAAATAAAAATTAGATGCTTAAGTGATGACAAAATGGAACAATGTATTGCGGTGAAAAATCGCAATCCACACGTTGAAAATTTTCATTAGCTTCAGGTCAAATAACATTGTTGATGATTCACTGTAGTACATCTTAGGAGCATATTTACATATTCATTCAGGACACTACCCTAATAATAATACTCCCTCCGTTTCAATATATAGGACGTTCTACCTCTATCCAAAAATCTCAAATTATAAGACGTTCTCGGACTCCAACACAGATTAGACGGCGAAGTTACGATTTTGCCCTTCAGTTATTTCACCCACCGAAAATATCCAACCGGCCTCCTTTCTTCCACCAACAGCCCCGTGACCCATCCTCCTCTCCACGATTCCACCGAGGCGCTCGTCCTCCCTCTCCCTCCCTCTTCCATGGCGCATCCCAATCTGATTCCCCATCGTCGATCGGGCTCCCAAGCGTTCGGCGAAGGCTAAGGTCCCTCCTGATCACCGGTTGTTGGGGGAAAAGTCGCTCCTCCTCTTCTGCCACGAATTGAATCGAGCTCCATCTCCTCCGGATCTGCGTGCCTTCATCAGCTAGCAATCGAGCTCCTCCTTCCCTCGGATCTGCGCGCCATCATCACTAGGCTCGTAGGCGTCTTCCCCATGGGGGACTCTCCGGCACGCGGAGCAAGAGAGCGACGGCGAACCTGCCATGATTCCCAGGCCAGTCCTGGCTCGATCCGCACCGGTGAAAAAAGACAGAGGCCAGGGGAGTGGTGGAGCAAGGAGCTGGGTGTTCGAGTACAAATCGGTGACTGAAGTGTACCTGATACATTGATTTTGAGTTACTTCTACTTTTGTTAAGCATCACTAAAATGGAAACTGAAGTGTACCTGATACATTTCCTTCATCATCATATAGGTCAGGCTCCATGTTCAAGTCCACGACACCAGATGGTCCACCTCTGGCTGCTGCTGAGTTGGCTTCAAATGGACCACCGCTTGTTGCTGCTACTGAGGGGTGGCCTTCATATGGACCACCATCTGCTGCTGGATTGTTGAGGTCAAGAAGGCCACCACCGCCGTGCACTGCCATGGATGCTGCTGCTCCTGCTGTTGGTACGTCTCCATCTTCAAAACCGGGGGGATTATTCAGGTCAAATGCCATGGCTTGGAGTAGGAAGTTGGGAGATGGGGAGCTGAAATGAGAAGAGGATGACTTCACCAGGAAGCTGATCGTAGTTATAGATAGGCTGTGACTTTTGGCTCCATGTCTTTTGAAATTTCGGAGCATGTAAAGTGTGGATTTGGCTCCTTATTTTGTAAAGTGGCGCCAAGTGAAAATATCATTTGGTGGTTGGCTCTCGGTTGTAACCAGAGCAAGTGGGATGCTCATTAATGACGACTAGTACATTCACTGTAAAAGACTATGTGCTCTCATTTAAGAGGGGTAGCAGGGTAAAAGTGAATCCTTCCTTGTTTCTCCCATTTTTTGCTAAAACGTCATATATACTGAAACGGAGGGAGTATGTAACTAAGTCGATCACCAGTTAATCCATCAATGAGAATTAGGTAGGGGTGAATGTACTCATTAATCCTGAATGAATAACATTCCGTCGGCAGCTTCCTAGTTCCTACACCACCTGTCGCCAGTCGCCACCACATTAACCAAGCATATACCTCGCTAGTTGCTACATGCCTGGACGACAACTGCATGCGATCCTGCAATATCTGCTACTGCAATAGTAGGAATTCTCGACCACACTCGACTATTCTTTTGTCATGGGCATATCCATCATCAGAATCAGTTGTATCGCTATTTTTTTTTCTACAGAATCTGAATCCCATCTTCTTGTGAGCTGTCTTTTCGTTCAGGCAAAATAGGCACAGGTTTCACAACACCCAGGGAACCATCTCTTGTGTTCCATGGTTGGTAAGCATGCCTTACGGACATAACAACTGGAGACTGGAGTTCATCATCACAGGAGATTACAAACTATTGATGCTTTGCTTTGCTATTACAATTCTTGGACCGCTTTTTACGGCTGCCGGATGCCTGGCGCTAGAACCTGCCTTTTCTTTCTCGCAGTTGGCATGGGCTTCATAACACTGGGAGCAACGTCTCCTGTTCCATGGAGATAATCTTTTTTTTTTTTTTTGACACCCATGGCGATAAATTTGATGTTGCGATTTGCTGAATCTCTCCGCCGCCGGTGGCGCTAGGGCTGCCGTGAGAGAAGAATTGAGAAGAGGACGTTAGCATCGTTATTTTCTACCGCAACGACCATGAGGTGTATTTTAAGATATTATTTCATAATGGCAAATGTGGGTAATTTTAGCCAAGTTAAATCCAATGGCTACATTAATATGAATGATTAGATTAGACCAAAATCAATGGTTAGATGTTTTGCTTTTTTGTGAGAATTTAGAGGATTTTCCTCTGATTAATGTGGAGGCATCAAAAGGAGCCTCTAATTAGTATATATAAGATGTGCATTAAAATGTTTGTATTAACGACAACAAAAAGGTAAGGGCACGTACACGTCAGCAGTCTCATAGCCCGTCTCATGCAATGTCACATAGGATTTTTTATGATGTGGAAGACAGAGAGGAAGGTAAGAAAACGAGGTGGCTGTTTTGCAATGTCACATACGCTAGAATTTAGGAGTATGAGACGGCTAACACATCATTGTACAAGTTATAGTTGCCATGCAACTCATAATTTTTCTCATCTAAAAATTTAGAAAATATCAATTTTTACAAGACAACTAAAACAACCACCCATTGTATAAGTGGTCTAATGGAACGTCTTGAGATTACATGTCATACATGAGGATAACTATTAGACCACACCTTTGTACTTGCCCTAAGGGAGGAGTATCTTGGAGTAGTGTCCTCCTCCTACACGGTAGACTTTGTCTGTTCCGACTCTCAAGATCCCTTGAAAAGATGAAGCTTGTGTTCAATAGGGAGGCAAATCGACATATCACACCGGAGGATGTACAAAAGGGGCGGATGCATAAATATAGAGACGTTTTTCGGTGTTTGCAAAGAATGTGGACCGTTCATTGGCCTCGATCTAAAGGATCATGATAGAAGGTACAATACCAAAGGTACTTAAATATTGATGGAAATACTTAAGTATTAAGGATAAAACAATAATTTTACGTGTTGACCGAAATAGAAGGCAGGGGCAACTATGGAATGTATATTTTACAAAGTTTTGGTATGATTTACTCGGAACAATTGTACGAGCCCAAGGCGACAGCGGCACGGCCTACCAATTTTGATTTACGTAGTTTGTTCAGATTTACTCGTTAGACCTGATTGATTAGGGTTTATGTGGAACGATTTATCTCCATTGATAAATTTTTAGGTCTCCCGTAGAATCACGTCATGGCAGTACCAAAATTTTGCCTAGGATCAAAATCACGTGGTGGAGGCGCCAAAGAACAGGGAGGGACAATGCGCGACACCACGAAATATACTCTGATTCTTGATTGTTTACTTGGTGGCGATGTGGAGCCCAAAAGAAAAGAACGGAGAATGGTGGCGGCGAAGAAAAAGATTTCTACCATGATGTACATAGTTAATCGATCATTTACCTGATGTGATACTAAAAGACTTTTAGTTTGTATATAATTACTCACCTGCCACCGGTTATGATATTTTTTTATACCTTGCCCCTCCCTCAATCAACGGTTAAGATCGAAATACCTCCTAATACCTCTAGATACCTCGCAAACACCGGAAAATCTCTCACATAAATAGTGTTGAATGATAAGAGAGGAAGGGAGGCGAACCAGGAGCTCATCGGCCTTCCCCACCAGTCGAGAGGTGAGGGTAGAGACATGCTCGGTCACGTGCCAGGCCCGAACCAAACCGACCAAGCGAAGATAGTTCGGCCGCACCCAAAGATTGAGCGCTACACGCGACAAGCCATGGAGAGGGCAAGTGTAGCACCCTGATCTTCAAATTTTGCAATAACCTAAAATTTCTTTTATTTTATTAGGGTGCTAGAATTTTTCCTAGGCCAAGAACTTATTTTCTAAATTAAATGAATTGATTTAAGATTTATAAAAAAATATTGTTTGTTGCATTCATGCGGCATAGATGCATTACGGTTTTATTGGGTGAAAATGATTTACAAAATCGAAGAGAAATCGTATAGTCTTTATTTTATTTTGCTACTAGGAATAGAAGCCAAGAAAATAGAAAACAAGAGTAAAACCCTCTCTCTCTTCTGGGCCAAATTCCCTCAGCCCATTTTCCCCTCTCCCTCTTTCTTTCTATTTCTCGGTCTGCCGCAGCCCACCAACCACCCCTGCCAGCAACCCTTCCACATTGCTTCGGCCCGCCCGCCTTGTAGGCCCAACCCCACCAGCCCCCGTAGGCCTGCACGTAGGACCGTGCCCTAACCCTAGCCGAATTTGACCCCGCCGCGGCCAACCTTGGTGTGTGTGCCACGCATGTATTGAGGTCGCGCCCTATAAACCGAAAACTTGTCGCCTCCACGCCCAAACTCGCACGCAGCCGCCACCATCGTCGATGCTAGGCCGACCTCGACGCGCCGCAGCCGGACGCCGCCTCGATGATCGTCAACGCGTCAACAACCTTCGCCCCGACGCGCCGCCACCGCCTGCAAGTGCTAACGTCGAGTCAACGACCGAGCCGCCTCCCCGTCGCGACGAACCCCGCCGTCTACGCCTCCTCACCGCGAGCCGCCTTCGTCGACTTCACGCCTGCGCGACCACCCCGGTGAGCTCCGCCTCCCTCCCGCTTCGCGTAGGTGCTTTCCGCGTAGAGAATGAGGTACTCGAGCGCCTGCTCCACTAGCTCCGATGAGCTCCCATGGTCGTCATCGCCCCGCGTCGTCGCCTGCCGCCGTTGCACTAGCCGGAGCCACCTTACGCCGTACGATCTGGACCAAGGGTTCAGATTAGATCGGGTGAAGGGGTATGATCCCCGATCCACCGTGGAACCGTGGACCGGTGCTCCGATCGTGGTCCACAGAGCTGTGGACCCGGTTCATGGTTTTTCCTAAATTAAAATAATTTGCATAATTCCGATTAGTCGACACTTTTGTAGTTTAGCCTCTGTAGTTATTTATAATTATATTTAATTTCTATAATTTTACATAAGCATCCCTAGGTTTTCCATAAATTACGTTTCAGTCCTATACTTTTACATATAGGCCCCTTTAGTTTTTGGTAATTACACATAGGTCCCTAGAGGTGTTGTATTACGGTTTAGACCCTAGAACTGAAAACGCTCATAACGTTTAGCTTCTAGCTCCGATTTAGGTGATTCTTGCGCTCACGCGTTCGTTGGATCGAGTACTATATATTGGTGCTGTTTTCATAGTCATTAGGTACTATTTGGTGTATTGTTTTATTATTTTATTGTACGTATGCTTTTCGGATGTGTCGTTATTAGACGAGGAGCCGTACAAGAAGTTCCAGGACCTAGAGTTTGAGCAGCAGTAGCAAGAGGAGACAGGCAAGTGTCCTTGATGCACATTGCGCATATATTCTTTACTATCTGAATTTATATTTCATGCATTGCAATTTAATATGAATCCTATTGTGTCATATCCTGTTCCATACTTTTACCTTGTCGCCTTGGTTTGGTATAGTACTATTGGATGGGTACGTCATCTGCTTAGCTTCTTATAATGGGGTTCAAACTGAACTAAATGCTAAACTTGACTAATTATCCACTTGAACATAATGATCATGAACTGGGAATGCTTTTTAGCAACATGGAACTTGGGTGATCCCGACGGGAGGATGTTGATGATGGTGCGGGTATGCACAAGTACTAGTGTAGTACTCGTTGATAGTGGTGGTACCGGTTTGGGATCATAAGGGCCGGTTCATGGAGCAGCAACCCGGGACTTCCGCACAAAGCATAGGGTTGATAATGGGTAGGTAAGGTCAAGTACCAAGATCATTTCCCGGTTCTACGGGCGTCGAAGAAGGATGAAGGAAGGGGAGCTTCGGATTCGGGTGAGGAAGGAATACTTCAAGCCATGGCGCAAGAGGGGCCTCCGGGGTGATGCGTCACTTTTTACAGCAATGAAACCTTAGCATGGGCATTCCGCAAGCTGGGAAGTCCTTCGAAAGACCTTGCGGTGATCTCTTAGCCTCACACCTAAGGAAGTGTGTTGGTAGAATGGAGGTTTTAGTCGCTGAATAGTGATGGAATCACCGACCTATGGATAAAGTTGTGCAACTTCTGCAGAGTGTAAAACTATTATTAACGATCGTGCTCACGGTCACGAGCAGCCTGGATCCTCACGAGAACTAAAGGGGTGGTTTTGGGTGGAGTAACCCGTAGGATGCTATAGTGGGGTAACATGTAGTGTGGTTTGCTGTAAGTGGGGTAGCTTGTAGTGGCTGACAAGTGGGGTAACCTGTTGGATCATTTTCACATAGTAAATAGGTTGGTTTAATTAATTTGACTAGTGTAGGTGCTTTCTATTGCAAACCATGTGTTAGCCTTCCTTTCATTCAGCTTGCATGTCATTTATTTTCTCCCACTTGCTAAGTACTCCATGTACTCACTCTTGTTATTTCCCTGTTGCTACAAACTACTGCTCCTCGAAGCGGAGAGGAACTACATTGATGAAGACTACTACTAGACGTGCGTTTCCACGGTTGATTGCACGTGGCGTATGGAGTCTTCCGTTGTGTTTCGTTTAGTCGTTTGAGACATTTAAATCAGGTTATGTAATAAAGTTACGTTGAAACGATGTAATAATTATACTACGACATTGATTATACTCGCTTATTTCACTATTGTCTCAATATGTGTGATAATTGATCCTGACGCACATATAGCTATGCTTTCGGTCTTGGCCTTTAAGACTGGGTGTGACAGCAAGTGGAGCAATCTTGACCCTTGCCCGGTGGGACGGGGAGAGAGATGACTAGGATGGAGAGAGAAATTGGAAGGAGCAAGAGGGGGCGATTGAGGAATTTATCAACCGACTCGGCTTATCCCTTCCACGACAACGGAAGCTAGGGTTTTGGGAAGGGAGAAGGTGAGGATTCTCAAAGATCTGTGGGAGGCAAAATCCTTGAAACCGGAGCATTGCTATGCGGTAGGGATAGGCGACACCAAACCGGTGGGGCAACAGAGTAGGCACCGGGAAAACATGCCATGTCATCAATCCGCACGTGTCAAATAGAGCCCTCCCATTGGTCTGCTGCCTCACCCTCGGATAAGGGGACCCCTCTCTCCCATCTCTCTCTCCTAATCCCACCCCCCCCCTCCACCGGCCCATCCCATCCCCTAGCACGTGCGGGCCCACCACTCCATCTATCCTCTCCTCTCCACATGCCCCTCCCTCCTCGGCCTCCCATCTCCTCCCCCTCCACACGACCCTCACCTTCTAAGGCAGGGAAGAGGTGGTGAGGTGAGGCGCGATAGCCTCGAGTGGCGCGATAGTCGGTGGGGGCGCTCCTAGGCCCCGGCCTCGACGACGGCGATCCCAAGTTAGGGCTGGCGGCGGCTGGCTAGGGGTTGTGGTACTCCCACATCTTCTCCCCAATTCAGTACGTGGCATCTTCATCAACTACATTGACCACTACTGCCCACACCTGTTCTCTCGTTCTTCCTCCTCATCAACTTTCCCCAAAATTGATGGACTGCTCGATTTCCTGCCTCATGAAGACCAAGAAGACTGGTGGTCGGTCCTTGACCACTGCAACTGCCTCCTCCTAGTCTTCTTGCACGGTAAGTGCTACGTGTGCAACCCCGCAACGCGGCGGTGGACACTGCTTCCCCATCCGTCCAGGTGCTACGGAGACGAATACCTGGCGTTTGATCCGGCTGTATCACTACAAGGTGTTCATGATCTTCCGCCTCATGCAAGATGACCAGTACTGCTCGACGGATCAGTGGCCACCAACGCCATGGAGAACCAGCGTCTTCTCACCTAGAACCGGTGAGTAGGAGGACCGGTCATTTGTGCGACAAGGCGAGGCTCTAGGGACAACTTATTGGATCACCAGTCCAAAGCGTGTTCACTGTAACGCGAAGGCTACTCCACATACTGGCGGGCTAAACTTTACCAACATTTCCTAGTAGGAGTAAGTTCTTTGGTTACAAGGTATGCATTGGTTTACGACTTCTTCTTTTTTCTATTTTCTCTTTGCTCTAAATTGTGGGACTTGCAAATATCATATAGTATATTTGTTGATTTTTTTCTCAGGTTTTCATTGTCGAATGATATGTACCAAGTGATCAGAGCACCATCAACTTCTAGAAACTCGTATCTAGGAAGATCAAAGGATGGGGTGGTCTTTGGGGTAGGTACTAAGGAAAAACTATGGATATGGATCCTTAACGAATTAGGTGATGAACAAATGGAATGGTCCTTGAAGTACCAATGTGACCTTAAGCGCTACAGGTACCCTCATAATTTATCATGGCGTACTGCTTGAAAAGTTGAAGAAAATCATGATGTATCAGACAATGAAACTGAAACTGAGAGTTCTGGCTGGAACTCTGACAGTGATGATAGTGTTAAGGTTGAACCTGAAGACAAGGAATACTTTGTGGCAAGCTTTGATGAGATTCTTGGATTCCACCCATACAAGGAAGTTCTTTTCCTGCGTTTCGATTTTTTTGGATTGATGGCCTATCATTTGAATAGCTCAAAGATCCAGTTTTTGGGCTTTGCGCGTCCAGACTGTTACATCAGCAATACACAAATGGTATATATGAATCTTTCGGGTACACTCCATGTCTAATTGGAGAGCTTGCTGAAGATGCTGCTGACAGCTCATCTGTTAGCTCAGCTGATGATGATAACTGAACAGTATTGTCTTGATTGAATTATCTTGCTTATCCTTTTATTTCAGATAGAAGTCATATAGCAGCCCTAAAATAATTAGCTGAGCCACTTTCTTTGTCTACAAAGTGTGGATTCTTCAACGAAGGCGATTGAAATTATAGTGCAAACTGCAGTTGAGATTGGCATATTTTGCTTGTTCTTTGGTATTTATTGAATCACTTCATATTTACCCTTGCTTGAGCAGTTTTGTCAAATCTTTTCTTAGCATGGGTCCTGATTAATTTTTCATCCACTATATATTTCCTTTTGCATGAGTTTTCTCGTTCAAGTCTGTACCAGAATTATTTTTTTTCCAAAAGTTTGCCGTCAGCAGAATGTGAAATTAAGTCGTTCTCGCCTTTTGCATGGCTCTATTTGACGATTGTTATTGTAGCACAGGTAATAGGTGGCTTTTTGTTGGTATACCTATTAAAAAACAGAAATATTGGTGCCACCACTTCCTTCACGTCATCCACACGCACCTGGAGCTGAGAGGACATAAGGTGCGAGATCTAAAAATATTTTCAATGCATCTACCCGTACATACCGTCAATTCCTCCTTTTGCCAGGCCAACACGGCGGGCAAGCAAAGCTCAACGCAGGCTGTAGGGACAGCCGATTTGATGGCGGCAGCTGATGTCAACAAAACCGTGGAGCACAAAGTCCCAAGACTGGAGAACAAATTAGACGCGTTGGACTCGGAGAATCTAAATCCGGTTTGGATCTTAACCTCCTTTTTTATATTCAAAAGTTTATGAAACTTATACTGAAATTTACGACAGGGGAACACTTTTGGCACGGCACTTTCCAACGCAGTGATGCAGATCATAAGAGAAAAAACTGATGAGTAAGTTGGGAACTAAAAATGCTCGAACTAGTTTAAATTCCATCACCAGCATCTTCAACAACTGTGTGTACCATATTTCTCGCAGGACTGACACTACAGAAGGTGCCCACATTGATGACATAATCCATAAGCTAAGCACCTCTGAAGACAAGATCAGGGTAGTCATGTCTTCTGCAAATACACGTACTATTTTCCGCTTTTTCTTACACACGACTGCTGAATTCAAACTCCTCAGGCCCATATTACTGGATGTTGCAACAATGGGGGAGATCTACACAACCGTGGATGAAGACCACTACAGGTCAACATAAATGCCAGGAAAATGACCTTTTTAAGCATGCCCGTAGCACCCCAGCTATTTACTCCATTATGTAATTGTCCGGATGGCTCTTTTTCAAATCGGAATTGCTTCACATACGACCGCTTCTTTCGACTCCGTTTTCCGACTACGGCGTTACCGATAGTTCCGCAGGGGAAACCGTCAACTCATCAGCGTGGGTTTGTTTGGCCTAAACGAAGCCCAAGCCGAAGCCCAAAACTAACCATGTCCATCAAATCAAGTCTAATTACCTCGCGGCAATGAGCGACAATAATGGCGGAGGTTGATTGCTTTGCGGCAACAACGACAAAGAGTTCATCTTAATCTCCAAACAAAAGTTACGTGATCATGACCAGATTGAGAGAAAGTCATTCATGTTTTAACCTATTTATAATGTAAAGCAAACTTTAAGAACATGTTAGTACTCTGTTCGTTATATGGTTGGGACCATGAATCGCACATACGTGAAGAGGCTTCATCCTGGGCTTGGCTGCTTGGGCTTTGAGGGGCTGCATATGGATTTCGAGCTACCGGCTGTTCCTAGGAGTCCAATGCTGCGCTCACGCCGTTTCAGTCGGAAGAATTAGTGGGAAGGTAGAGTCGTGTGTATAGCAGGGTTCTTTTCAAATGATGATCAGTGGCAGTTCAACCATTTTAAGTATTTTTCCATTTCTGACATTTACACTGCAATGCACAACAAATAAAAACTAGCATGTTTAATATATGATAAATTAAAGGCAACATATCATATGGAAACCAAATTTAATATTAACAAAAGCACCATAGACCCCCCTAGATTAACCTCGGGGACAGATGCAGAGCCATAACTGTTGTCACCACTAAAACCGACAAGTACCGTCCTTGACAAGGAGGCAACGGCAGCAGCGCGGCCGTTTGTGGCCTCAACAATGGCGTTTTTACAAAGTACTTGCTGCAGCCACACAAGCCGATCCGTCCTTCTAAACTCCAAAACAAAAAAAAAATGGCTGTAGCAGTGGGCAACTAGAGGCCAGTCGGCGTCGGCGAGGGGTGTCCCGGAGACCCTAATAACTGGCCGACCAGAAAGAAGGCGTCGGGCTAGTCAAAACGCCCCGCCTACGACTGCGAAAACAACGCGTGCGTCCAGCCGTTGCTCCACCGTGACCACCACCCACCGTTGCACATCTACCGCGTCGTCTCTCTGCACGACCACCCAAGAAGTGGCCTACGGACAGCTAGATTTAGCGTGCATTTCGATACGCGCAGGCGCAGCCACCTGGTACAAGCACGTACGTTGGCCCAAAAATAACTCTTGTTCAAGCAGGAACCACTGGCCACGGACCCATGGTGTAGGACTTCTCCAAAGGCGGAGAGGGAAAATCCCACCAAAATCTTCCGGTTTTCCATAGTACGCGCCACGCTCGAAAACTCAGGCGGCTGTGTCCCGACGGGTCACCTCAAACCGACGCACGCTCGATGACGCATAAGCAAAGAGGACGACCAGCCCTGCCACTTACCAAACCATACACCTCTAACGTACACACCGGTGCTCGGCCCATAACACGCACGACGTGCAGGAGTCGCAGGGGCATATCCACGAAGGGCCCGCCAGCTACCTCTTAATCCCTCCTGCCAAACTGACATACTAACCGAATTTATTCCATCTGCACGCATGCGTACCATGCCTGCCATTGGGGGTGTTAGCAAATAATGCATAAACAAGATTAAAACGAGACACAGATTTTTAAGTGGAAAATCCTTGCGGGAAAAAAACCACGGGCGTCAACCGGTAATCTTCACTATATGAGGAGAGTTTACAAAACGCAGTGGAATTACAATGAGTCTCTCTCTTTCCCCGTGTAACACATAAGATGTATATACATGGGTGGCTAACTAATACGATCCGTAACGTTGGAGGACTCCACCTCTCACACCTCCTAGACGTTCCTAGCAAGGCTGAATTTGGATCATATTACAACAAACTCCACATTGACACAAATTCCATCTTATAGCAAATGAAGGATCATCAATGAACTCCCTTGAATAATACGTAGCACCGTACCCCAACAAGTCACAAGGACTTAAACTGTAACACCAACCAAGCTTGAGCATAGCTCAAACTTAGCGATGGGAAGCTGGCTTTGTCATCATATCAGCAGGATTGAAATGCGTACTGATCTTGCACACTTTAATATCACCAAGAGCAATAATATCTCGGATAAAATGATACCTCACATCAATATGCTTTGTCCGGTCATGAAGCATCTGATCTTTTGTAAGGTAAATAGCACTCGGCTATCACAGAATATAGTAGTGCAAGAATCATCTCCACAAATCTCAGCATATAAACCTCGAAGCCAAATAGCTTCCTTACAAGCTTTAGAAATAGCCATATATTCAGCTTCAGTAGTTGATAAAGCAACAGTAGACTGTAAACAAGCTTTCCAACTAACAGCACAACCACCAGTGGTGAAAATATAACCAGTGAGACATCTCCTTCCGTCTAAATCACTAGCATAATTTGAATCAACATAACCAACAATTCCATCTCCAGATTTCCCAAACTGCAAACAAGCATTTGAAGTACCGCGCAAATATCTCAAAATCCATTGAACTGCTTTCCAATGCCCTCTACCAGGATTAGACATGTATCTACTGACAATACTCGGTGCATATGACAAATCAGGACGAGAGCAAACCATAGCATACATAAGTGAACCAACTGCGCTGTTATAAGGAACTCTAGACATGTACTTAATATCTTTATCTGACTCAGGACACAAAGCTGAAGATAATCTGAAATGTGGAGCTAAAGGAGTACTCACTGGTTTAGCTTTATGCATATTGAAATGACGAAGGACCTTTTCAATATACCCTTTCCGACTAAGAAATAACTTGTCAGACTGTCTCTCTATAATAATCTCCATGCCAAGAATTTTCTTTGCTGCACCCAAATCCTTCATCTCAAATTCATTACTCAATTGTGTTTTCAATTTGACTATTTCTGACTTATCTTTTACAGCAATCAACATATCATCGACATAGAGAGGCAAATAAATAGTTGAACCATTAACCCACTTCAAATAAACACAGCTATCATAATCAGACCGTTTAACGCCATTAGAGAGCATAAAGGAGTAAAATCTTTTATACCACTGTCTAGGAGATTGTTTCAAGCCATAAAGAGATTTCTTTAACTTACGGACAAGGTGTTCTTTTCCAGGAATAGCAAAACCTTCGAGGTTGATCCATATGAATATCTTCATCTAATTCTCCATGTAAGAATGCAGTTTTAACATCTAATTGCTCAAGCTCATAATCATGCATAGCAACAATACTGAGTAAAGTGCAAACAGAGCTATGTTTCACAACAGGAGAAAACACATCATTATAGTCAATACCTGGAATCTGACTATAGCCTTTAGCAACCAACCTTGCTTTATACATTGATGTTTCATTAGGAGAAATAGGTTCTTTTCTCTTAAAAATCCATTTGCAACGAACGGACTTCTTCTCTTTAGGCAATGGCACTAAATCCCAAGTACCATTCTTATCAAGTGACTACATCTCATCTTGCATAGCGGTAACCCAATTGTTGCAATCCGCAGAAGTAATAGCCTCGGAATAATTAGAAGGTTCAACAGTACCTTCAACATCTTCTGCGCAACTCAAAGCATAAGCAGCAATATTACATTCCTCAATTAACCTCTTGGGTCGAACATGAGGCCTCCTAGATCTGTAAGCTGCAATAGAACGTTGTAGAGACTGCACAACGGGAGAATGTGGGATAACGAGATGAATCATTATCAATAGGTGCATCCGTATCGGTATCTAGTGTATGTGCTGAATCAATAACATGCTCCACCTGCACACTAGAGGTCTGCGAACTCCGAACAGGAGCATTAGACATAGCAGATTCATTAAAGACAACACTTCTGCTAGTAGTAACCATTTTAGATTCAGGATCCCATAATTTATAACCTTTAACGCCAGAACGATAACCAAGAAAAATGCACTTAATAGCTCTAGGCTCCAATTTTCCATTATTAACATGAGCATAAGCGAGGACAACCAAAATTCTCAATTCAGAATAATTTCGTTGGAGAACCGGACCATACCTGAATTGGAGTCTTCTTATCAATAGCAATAGAGGGAGAACGATTAATTAGAAAAGAAGCGAGTGGAAGCGAGCCTCAGCCCAAAACGCCTACTCGAGGCCAGCATTAGACAACATGCAACGGGCCTTAGAGATGATAGTCCTGTTCATCCGCTTAGCCCCACCATTTTGCTGAGGTGTATAAGCAACGGTGCGGCGTCTCACAATGCCTTGAGACTTATAATATGAATTAAAAGCATGAGAACAGAATTCCATCCCATTATCGGTGCGAAGAACCTTCACCTTTCTATTAGTTTGTTTCTCCACCATAATCTTCCACTCTTTGAATTTAGAAAATGCTTCTGATTTATGCATTAAGAAATAAGGTCATACCTTCCTTGAATAGTCATCAATAATTGTCAACATATAACGAGCACCTCCAAGAGAAGTCTTACGAGCAGGCCCCCATAAATCAGAATGCACATAATCAACAATACCTTCGAGTAGTATGAACCGAAGTGTTGGACTTCACCCTCTTGTGTTTGCCAAACACACAATGCTCATAGAAATCCAGCTTACTGATGCTATGCCGATCAAGAAGTCCTCTCTTGCTCAAAATTGTCATACCAAGCTCACTCATATGCCCAAGACGCATATGCCAAAGGTTAGTAGCATCAGAATCGGATAATGACTTGGTACAAACAGAAACATTGCCAATAACGGTAGTGCCTTGAAGAAGATATAAATTGACGAGTCAATAAATCACCTTTCATGACAACAAGAGAGCCTTTAGTTACCTTCATAACTCCACCTCTAGCGGAGTACTTATACCCTTTGCGATCAAGAGTACTCAAAGAAATAAGATTTCTTGTCATAGTTGGAACATGCCTCACATCTGCAATGTCCCGACAATACTATTAGACATCTTAATCTGAACAGATCCCATGTCTACTACCTTGCGAGGAGTGTTAGCACCCATGAAAACAGAGCCTCCACTATGGACAGATTAATAAGTGGAAAACCAATCTCTATTAATGCAAATATGAAATGAGCGAGGCACAATCAAGAATCCATTCCTCATTAATTTTGGCACATCCAGCAAAAGCAACAAGAACATCACCATCGGAACTACTATCATCATCGACAGCAGCAACGAAGCGACACCATCATCACTAGGATTAGATTTAGCCATTTGAGCAGCTTTCCTCTTCTCCTTATTCTACAACCTATAACATTCAGAAATATTATGAGTATTCTCTTTACAATATCTTCAGAATTTATCTTTGCCTCTAGATTTAGAGCGACCGCGATGACCACTCGAACTTCTATCTCTCCCATTGTTAAATTTCTTCTTCTCTGTCCTATCACGGACGGACAAACCTTCTCCATCATCATTGGCAGTAACTTTAGGAGACACTATCAATTTCATCTTTTCTTTTGCATGCAAAGCATCATAAACCTCATTAACGAGTAAGAGTGTCATGATTGTATAATATAGTATCTTTGAAATTTGAATAAGACGGGGGCAACGAACACAAAAGCATGAGAGCTAAATCTTCATCATCATATTTTACCTCCATGGACGCTAGGCCCAAAACAATCTCCTTGAAGACCGATAAATGAGAGGCCAATGAATCACCCTCTTGCAACTTGTGAGTAAACAATTTCATCTTCAAATGCATGTTGCTAGTTAGATCCTTGGACATGCGAGATCAACTCCGACTTGAGCCATAAAGCAGCAGCGGTTTTCTGTTCCAAAACTTCTTGCAAAACATTATTAGATAAATGAAGATGAATTTGTGAAAGAGCCTTACAATCACGACGCTTTTCTTCATCGGTCCAAGACTCTTGCTTTTTCTTAGAGAAAGAATCAAGCGCATCGTCCAAATCGAGTGTGCGCTAATATTGCCCTCATCTTGACTTGCCAAAGAGTGAACCGTGTATCACGGTCAAGCAGCGGAACATCATACTTTAGAGATGACATCAAAGAAATCAGCAACAAAATAAATCTGCAGAATCATCGGTACGCTCCGTGTACACGAAGCAATAATCTGCAGAATCCCTGGTACACTTCGTGTACGTTCAGCAGAATAAGAAGAAAACGATCTCCTGTGTAGAATTTCCGTGTGCGCGTAGCAAACAATTTCAGCAAGAAAATAGAAAAGAGCCTCTTGTACGAACAACCATGTGTGCGTAGCAGTTTAGGTCAAATTGGCCAACTCTCCACTCACGCACGGGAATCTCCTCTCGAGAATGCAGCCATGGAGACAACAGCCGCAGGGACCAGCGCAACACGGTGATTGACTCCGGAGTCCGGACAGGTGATGCAGCGCAACAGCTAGCGAGTTTTGTTTTTCTTTGCAACTCGCCGAATCGCAACTCCAATGAACTTTTGAAGATCGATGCGGACGACTCCGTCTTAGACTCGAACGATCCGAGTAGCCGCAACTCAAGACTGGAATCGGCGGAGGCAGCGATGCAACGAATAGAAGCCGGTGGCGACGAACGAGGATGAAACCCTAATTATTTTTAATCAAATCTCATGTCCGGCTCCGATACCACTTGTTAGCAAATAATGCATAAACAAGATCGAAACGAGACACAGATTTTTACGTTGAAAATCCTTGCGGGAAAAAAACCACGGACGCCAACCGGCAATCTTCACTATATGAGGAGAGTTTATAAAATGCAGGGAATTACAATGAGTCTCTCTCTTTCCCCGTGCAACACACACGATGTATATATATGGGTGGCTAACTAATACGATCCGTAACATGGGAGGACTCCACCTCTCACACCTCCTAGACTATATGTACGACTCTCCACACGACTCATCACACTCGAACTGTTGGATAGCTATACTTTCGATGGACAGGATTTGGCGACCCTTGTACATTGTGTGTTGTGATCTGTTGATTTGCTTCCCAGTTGAAAAAAAAAGCCTCAACTTGTCCATGAATCTTGAGAGTCGGTACAAAGTCTACAGTTGGATAACAGCTTTGGGAGGACGAATGACGAAAGGCTATAAAAACAAACTCTTGGCTGCAGCAGAGGCTGGCCTGGATGAAAGTAAGCAACCGTAGTGATGCATAGCCCACCAGGTGTGAGTGTGAGTAGTCTCATCATCTTAGCGGCAGTCCTGTCCTTCCTAGCTCCAATCCCGCCGGCATGTTCCACTTCCCCTCCGGCAATCGGAGTGACGTAGTTAGCTTCTCCTTCCCGTCGTTCACGGGTGTGGACAAGGGAGACAGCCGGTTTGATCTATCCTGGGATGCCAGCATCATCGCCGGTGCCCTCCACCTCACCGTCGACGATGTCTATCAGCCTCCGGTTCGTTACCCTCCGGACCCCCAGAGGCCGCCCGGACGCATCATTCTCCGTCCAAGCTTTCTGCTGAAGGTCATAGCATCCTACGACGACGACGGGTTTCCGTCACGGACACGGGATGCATCCTTCAACACCTCCTTCACCATGAGCATCCGCCGCCTGCCGCGCAATAACCAACAAGCAGCCACCACGAGCGATGGCAGCGGACTTATCTTCCGGATACTTGCGCGACGTGGATGGTTACAATTATAGATCCTTCTCTCGCCTCTCCGGCGACGACAGTTCCCTGTTGGCTAGCATGACCAGTGGCAACATCTCCGTCGACATGGGTTACAACCATTACACCGATCTTTATGTCCTCATCAAGCCAGCCACGCCGGCGAACTACACCGTGTGGATCGATTACGACGGCAAGGGCCAGATTATATGGGTGTATGTGGACAGGGACGACAAGCCCAAACCTGCTCAACCAACAATCGGCGCCCTCAACATTAGCGGCGTCATCAATTGGCCATACGATGGTTCCTACTTCGGTCTAATGGCCTCTAAGGACAGAACAACCCTGCCCAATTGCCAGCCGGTGATCTATAGCTGGAACCTGACGGTGGACAAGCTCCACATACCACCCCAACCCGAACGCAAACACACGCACAAGGATAGATGGTTGTTGGTCATTGCGCTATGTTTGATTCTCGTAGCAACTATTGCGGCCATCCTTCTCTTCTTTTGGAAAAGTATCGCGTCGGTGGCACGCGGCATGGCGGCAAGATACCGGGCTCTCGGGATGAAGATGAAGCTGTCCCGGGAGCTGCGGCGGCTTCCCGGGATACCCAGGGAGTTCAAGTACGCTGACGTCAAAAAGGCCACCAGGAACTTCCACGAGAGTATGAGGCTCGGGAAAGGAGGGTTCGGTGCCGTGTACAAGGGGACTATACAAATTAGCACCGCCGGTGACGGAGAAGACGGGCAGCCACGGCAGAGGCGAGTCGATGTCGCCGTGAAGAAGTTCACGCGGACGGAGAACCGCGGCTACGATGACTTCCTGGCCGAGGTCGCCGTCATCAACAGGCTCCGACACAAGAATATTGTCCCACTCACCGGTACGCTTCTAGTCCGTCTCTGCTCCATTGTCAATTTCTCAGACATCAATAATGTTGACTGACTAATGTGCGCATGGCCGACTTTTTGAACATCTCAATGGCCCGTCCCTTTCTACTTTGAACACATCTTTCCACGAAATGTTGAAAACGTATCATGCATTTTCCCCAATGAAAATTGCTTAACTAATTCATCCTATCTCCACAACTGTATGATTGATTGATTCAAGGGTATTGGTACAGATATAGAGCGATTTAGATATGTCCTCACCCACTGACTTATATAACAACATCTAGGGAGAATATTCCTATTCTTTTATGCTACAGGTGGAGCGAGCTCTCACTCCTACTGCTTCCTCCGTTCGAAAATTGTTGTCGAATATATGATATTTTATTTTTTAAAAAATAAGACGAATGGTTAAACGTAACAAAAAAAGTCAACCATGACAATAATTTTCGAACATAGTATTATATGTTAAACCCACGAAAAATGGTTACTAATTTAGCCAAAAGATCAAAGAAACAAAAAAAAAGAACCACCTAGAAGGCTAGATGTA
Source organism: Chloris gayana (assembly GCA_031894775.1). NCBI lineage: Eukaryota > Viridiplantae > Streptophyta > Magnoliopsida > Poales > Poaceae > Chloris > Chloris gayana. The sequence goes on along the minus strand of JAUNZO010000859.1, from coordinate 22,677 downwards.
TAACTGCTTGTGACGAGCCATTTGTTGCAAGCGGTTGGTGAGGAAAATATGTCGAGCAGTAGTCTCTGACCGTACCTGCATCCAATAATCCCATCGGGCCCCATATTTTTATACGGTGTCCTCTTATCTACCTATCTCTTCACAACAAACCACCATATATGATATCATCTGCGAAGACCTGTTGGTCGGGTCGCCATCATCAATAGGCTCCCACACAAAATTAAATATATTGTTCCACATTCACTGGTACACCCTAATTTTTAGTCCATATATCTGCTTCATCTGTATTTTCTCACACACCAAAGTTGACTGAGTAATGTGTGCGCATGGCCCGAATATTAAGACTTTACACAAGATGTTCTGGGCCATTACGCACTTTCAGTCATAACACAGTTCTATGTCTGGACCTATGTAGGTTGCAACCACTCAACCTTTGACCTTTCTTGATTGATGAGATCTTGTTGACGTTTTCATGATGCTGTGGTGACATGATCTTTGTACTTATCTTGACTCTTTGTCAAGTGTAGAATTAGAAGACTTTTATGGTACACCCAAATAGATGCACACCATCCATTTTTCTCGTCCTGGCATCATACTTGTCATGGACAAGTATCATGCGTATCATATGAGCAATATCAGAAAAGGATAAATAAATCATATGAAAGTCTAGCATAACCATTTGCTATTCATCAGATAATCCTTTTACTTTGGGACATTTGCATGGTTACCACTGATTTCAGTGTCAACTATGTTGTGGTACAACGTAGGGGCACTCATGCAATTATCTCTATTCCTTTAGGATTTATATGGCGGTAGATGTGGCCATTGGAACAGTATGTTTTTGCTGTAAAAAAATGGATATTGGGGCAGGGTTAAAACAAGGTTTGCAATAGTAAAATGCTGCTACCTTGATCTCATGTCATTCCTTGGCTTTGGCTAGTCGTACCGAGAAACAATTGATCTAAGGTGGCGGGTTAAATAAGGCCTCGGTGGCGGAGACCATAAACGCGACTAAGGCCCTGTCACTATTTACAGGGAAAATTAGTCGCGGTCCAGGGACCGCGACTGCCCGCCGAGGCGATTAAGCCTAATAGGGCGCCGGTGGCGGTCTAGGGACCGTGATCGGCGCCGTTAACCTACTAACAAAATAAAGGGGCCCCATCCGGGACCCGCCCTAGACGCCGCCGCCATGGCGCCGTGCCATCCCGCCGCCTCACGCGGCACACGTTGCGGCATGAGGATGAGGAGGAGGAGCCATCGCCATATGTGGAGGAGGAGCCGCCGCCGCTAGATCCGCCGGCGCCGCCACCGGATCTGCCGATGCCGCGGCGGGAGCAGGAGGAGGATGAGCCGCCGGTGCCTCAAGAGGAGCACGACGAGGAGGAGGAGCCGGTGGTGCCGCCTTCTTCACGTCGCCACCGAGAGGGCGCCCGCGGCGGGGAGCAGGAGGAGGAGGAGCCGTCGCCGGATGTGGAGGAGGAGCCGCCGCCGCTAGATCCGCCGGCGCCGCCCGGATCCGCCGATGCCGCGGCGGGAGCAGGGAGGAGGATGAGCCGCCGGTGCCGCAAGAGGAGCACGAGGACGAGGAGGAGCCGGTGGCGCCGCCTTCTTCGCGTCGCCACCGAGAGGCGCCCGCGGCGGGGAGCAGGAGGAGGAGGAGCCGCCGCCGGTGCCGCGGGGGAGCAGGAGGAGGAGGAGCCGCCGTTGCGGGGAGCTCGGCGGGGCATTGGCGAGGACCAACGCCCGCTGGCCCCGGGAATGCCACTTGCTCCTGGAGTGGCCTCGGCGGCGGCGACCCATGCCGGAGGCGGAGGAGTAGAGGAGGGAGGAGAGAAGGAGGTGCGGCGCTGCAACCCCTCCCCCCCCCACCCACCTATTTATAGGAGGGGGCGGTTGGCTGCAGCGGGCGCAGGCCCGCAGCTAAATGGGCTACGGACTATAGCCGCGGGCCCGACACTATCCGCGACTGCCGCGGCGCCGTTGGCCGCGGGCCCGTGGCCACCATAACCGCGGGCTCCGGGTGTCCTCAACTAATTTGCACGCTTAGTCGCGGATACCAGCCTGCACCCGCGTTTAGCGGCGGACACCTCAAGAGACCGCCACCGTGGTCAAATGGGTGTCCGCTGCTATAGAGCATTATTCTAGTAGTGTAGTAAATGATGGAGAGACGGAATTAGGCATGCCTTGCCATCGGTGTATTAGGTAACATAAATGAAAAAAAAATACAACCCATAAATGGTCTATTGTAGAAGTCCCGTAGGATAAACCTTGCTTGTAGTAACGTTTACTTTATTTTTTTTCATCTTTACCTTCCTGCGATTATTCCACTTTCTAATGAGGATGTTGAAAACAATGCAATTTTATTTTCAGGTTGGTGTTACGAGTCTGGAAAGCTGCTACTTGTATATCAGTACATGCCCAACGGCAGCCTGGACCAACATCTGTTCCGCGAGGACCGTCAACAGCAGCGCCCTACGCTCCGGTGGGAGAAGCGCTACAATGTCATCAGAGACGTCGCCGCCGGGCTCCATTACGCCCACCACGAGTACGAGCGTGTGGTACTCCATCGTGACATCAAGGCGAGCAACATCATGCTCGACGACGCCTTCGGAGGCCGGCTCGGCGACTTTGGCCTGGCTCGTGTGGTGGGCTTCAACAAGAACTCCATCACCGACATGGGCGTCGCCGGCACCTGGGGCTTCATCGCGCCGGAGTACGCCGTCAGCCACAGGGCCACGCGCCAGACCGACGTCTACGCGTTTGGGGTGGTCGTCCTGGAGGTGGTCACCGGGAGGAGGTCACTGAGCGCGGCGGAAGCTCCGTTCCCGCTGCTCACAGACTGGGTGTGGTGGCTGCACCGGGAGGGAAGGCTGCTCGAAGCCGTCGACGATGTGCTCGCCGCCGCCGAGGCAGCAGATCGGTTCGATGCCGGCGAGGCTACTCGGTTGCTTCTGCTGGGTTTGGCCTGCACTAATCCAAAGGCGTCAGAGCGGCCTAGTATGGCTGAGGTGGTGCAAGTCATCGCCAAGTCAATGCCGCAACCGGAAGTTCCGGTGGTGAAGCCAACGTTCTTGTGGCCGCCGGAAGGAGAGCTTCAGTTACTGATGGAGGAGGATGCCGATGATGATGACCTCGTCGGCACGGGCTATGATGATTCTGACTGGAGCCACAGGGAACAGGCACAGAGTCATGGTGGTGGTTTCGTGATAAGCATTGGGTCGTTGGAGATCACTGTGGGCAGAACTCGTAAGCTACGATCCCTGTGATCGAGATGTATAGGTATATTAATCAACCATACCGAGTTTAATTGGCATGACTTTCTATATTTTTTAGCAGTTTTAAAGTACATATACCACCAATAAATCACTGGTTATATTCAGCTGAGTATTTTGCTAATTGGTATTAGCAATCACTAGTGTATTGCCTGTGCTGATGCTATCGTGATAAAACTCAGCATAACCTTTACCTGTGTTGAGTAGCACCTCCCAGATCCAAGGTTCGACTTCCGGGGAGCGAATTTCCAGACTGGTTAGAAAAATCCCTCGCCTCTTCGCGCGAAAGTATATGGTCAAGGCCGCGCCTAGACGCCTGGAAGCAATGGGAACCGAAAGCCTAGAGATGGCGGTGGCACTACAACTAATAATCTGCTCAGATTATATAATCTGAAAAAAATAATCTGGAGAGGAAACAAACAGATCAGATTATACTCTCAAATTATATAATCTGAAGGTCCAGATTGCCATAATCCATAATCTCATGAAGAGGTGTTTATTTCAGATTATTTTTGGCAAAAGATCCACCGTCCTACTAAGTTGGGAGAAATCACCTGCAATTACCACTCATTACACAAAGAAAACGTTTTGTTCTATTCCCCAACACCTTCTTCGCTCTAGCTCCCCGCCACATCCGACGCCTCGTGCCGCTCCTCCGGCCGCCACCGCTGCAACTCCTCCGGCCTCGTCGCCGCTCCTCAGCCTCTCCTCGCGTCGCTCGTCCGGCCTCGCCTCGCCTCGCGCCGCCGCTGGGTTCGACCGCACCACCCATGCTCGGGAACGTGCCGCCGCCGCGGGTGGCAGCGAGCGAAGGTCAGGACTGCGGGGCGCACCGGCGAAGGAGGAGCACCACCCTCGTGCCCGCACACGCGCGGCGTTGCTGTCCCTCCGGACGTGGCTCCGCAGCGCTTCGCCTCCCATTGTGGCGCAAGATCTACAGCTAGTTGAGGTGGACCCTCACTACGGGTACGACTGGGAGAAGGTGGTTGCAGCCATGGTGCCGCGCGACCGACCGGAAGAACCCCAGGTGGACGTCGCGCGCCTCTGTTGGGGAGTGAACGGAGGGGCACTGTGTGGATGAAAGCAATAATCTAAGCACCAATAATCTGGATTGCCAAACAACCATATCCAGATTATTTACTCTGAACCTATAATCTAGATTATATAATCTGATTCTATAATCGAGATTATATAATCCATAAGCTGAAACAATACAGACCCTTAGCACTAGACTAGTCTAGAAAGCTGAATTGCATGTTGGGATGGTCCCTAACTTCTATGCTACAATCACCATTTATATGGTGGAATTTACTACAATGTGAAAGTTATAATTTTTTATGAAAAATTATATTTATAAGTTATGATAAAAAAATTACATGTATAATATGTATATAAAACTTATATAGTACAAAAAAATCCTAAAATAGCTATGTGCTGAAAGGAGAACGATCCTAATAAAATACATAGACTGCAACTTACCAAGTTAAGACTGACCGGAATTAGAATGTTCTCTTAGGACTCTCTCAAGCCATTATTTGATCATGATTAGACATGTAGCTCCCGTAGTTATTTTTTTGTGTGCCATATAATGTTAATTGTAGAGGTGAGTAATTGAGAGATATTAGCGTTTACTTTGATCAATATTTTAATAATAGTAGTGGTGGGTAGTTAATAATATCTATCCCTAGTTATGAAGATGCAATGGCCATAGTTTCGTCATAATTCAAATGGAAGGTCTTAAAAGGAACTGAATATTTATCCCCTAAAAGGCATCGTAGTTCCAGCAGTACTTAGAGCATAATAAAACGAAAACACATGCTCGGCCAACCAACACCATCGTGTTGAAATGCTGCTATATCCAATTTTAACTTAATGAGTACGGAATTTCTACATTTCAATCAAAATAGTGAATTACTGGATTTGGTAAAGATGGTTCCACTCCGTTGTTTGGAAGTTCTATGTTCATTCATATTTGGTTCTGCATTTGAGTTTAACTAGTTCAAATTTGATTTGATTAAATAAAACTCCACATGAATGATCTACCGTTCCGAGATCGTGAAATATCTGCACCGGTAGTCTCTTTGCCACCACCACCCTCCACACCCGAAACCCAGGAACGAGCTAGGCGGCGGAGAAAGGCAGGGACCATGTCGTCGGCGGCCGGTGCCGGGGAGGGCGAGACGGTGCGCGCGTCGCACATCCTCATCAAGCACGAGGGCTCCCGCCGCAAGGCCTCCTGGAAGGACCCCGACGGCCGCATCATCTCCGCCACCACCCGCGCCGACGCCGCCGCGCGCCTCCTCGACCTCCGCAACCAGATCCTCTCCGGCCAGGCCGCCTTCGCCGATCTCGCAGCGCGCCACTCCGACTGCTCCTCCGCTAAGCGCGGCGGCGACCTCGGTACGGCCGATCTGCTCCACCTCACGCTCTTAATCTCATTCTTGCTTTTTTTGAGATCTGGTTGGTTACTTGTTCATCGGTGTAGATTGATAGACCGGGGATAGCAGAAACTTATTCTGATGTGAACATGATTTGTATCTCTCAGGCGTGTGATCTGGGTGTTGGTACTTTGTAGCCTTGCAGCTATCTGATTTCGATAGTGTGCTTGTTCATCTATTTGTCATGAAAATGAGATGGACTACACACTACTTATGCTCGTTAGCCCTAAACTGTCTCAGGTGTCAGCGCTTATAAAAGTAAAAGGTGCTTGTTTGTGTGTCCTGCCTGGATTCATATTCTTTCCAGTATGCAGTTGGGGACAATACATTACCTATTTTTTGCCTAGATCAGAGTCCTGATAAACCATGTACTATTGAACAAGAGTAATGGGCCAAATAGAACATCTTTTTTTCCCAAAAATGAGCACATGTCATGTAATTTGTTTAGTGCAACTTGAATTTAATTGGAACCGCGCTTTCTCTGTGGGCATCCATTGTGTTGTTCAAAAAATCACTTATCATTTGCTGGTCACATTGTGGGCTGATCATGTTATGCCTAGCCCATTATTGCGCCTCCCCTGTTTTTATAGTTATAGGTTATCTGGCTGCAATAGTGGGTTCAGTTAAATGATGCATCAAAAAAGTGAGTAGCTTTCAAAATGCATGTTAATGTGATGCAAGGCAGCCCTTTGCCAGATGGTCATACGCTGCAAGCTGTAGCAGTCCCTGTCGAAATAAATTAAGAGAAATTGATTATAGCTAGAAATTAACTTGAAGGGCGTAAAAGTTCTGCAGGTTACATTGAATCTAGACTATTGAGGGCACTACTGTTTTCTATTATCAGAGAACATATCTTTTATTTGTGGGAAAAAGTATATCTTGTGACTTATCCCGCGATGTTTTGATGTAAAGTATATCTTGTGACTTATTCCGCGATGTTTTGATGTACCCTGTACAAGTTTTTGCTGCAAAACTTATCAATTGTGGTAATATAGTCCTGGACCACCTTATTCCTTATCAATGAAACTGCATGCAATGAATGATAGCCTGTTGCATACCTCTCCTTACATGTGTACACTGTTGTTCTAAGATTTTGGTGTTTATTAACATGTCCTCTAAAGTGTTATTTAGCAGCGCTGAATTTTGAAGAAATATGAAGCTTGAATTGATTATTGTCTTAAACTTACAAGAATGAGAATTAGGATCAGCTAACTAACAAGTTTGCAATTGGAATAGCAATTCAAATGCAGATGTTGTGCTCCAGGGGATCCCTTATTGATCATGTGCAATGGAACAAGTAATACGAATTGATTTAGTTATTGCTTAGCATCAGTTCAATCTCCATGGGACCACATTTCATCAGAAGAAAAAGAATATTGCTACCTGATCCCTTTTATCTATAATTGTCTTTAGCTTGAAAGATTGTCGATTATTGCCTTTCTGTTGATTTGTGAGTGAGTTTAACCACAGCATAAAAAATACGAACATGATCAGTGTTCAGACTTTAGAGGACATGTTAATGTAATGTAAGCCTGCTCCTTTATGGATTGCCATACTCTGTAAGATTCATCATAGATAGATTTTATTAAAGAGGATAAATATTCTACGTAGTTTTTGTTACTTTACATCTTGGAATGGGCTTTACAGTTGGTAAGTAGTAGAACTATTTCTTGTTTTCAATTGCTGTATCTTTTATCTGTGTGCACCTTGTATGGGATGTTCTGGAGCACACCTCATTTTTCTTTGATGTTTTTTATAGTTCCGTATTGCATTTTGTGTCATGTCATAGGGAATTTTTTTCCTAATAAAACTGACACTGAGAGGCAGTATATTGCATTCCTCTTGTTTCATGCAGAGTTTGGTGTCGGTCATTTTATTGTAATCAAAGCTGTTATGTAATAAATAGCTAATGGAATGAAAGATTAATTGGTCTGTAACAGCTCGGAATGAAGTGAGAATTCTGACAAAGAAGTTTGACATTGTCCCAGTTATTCAAATCCGGAAGCAGGGCTGCATAGTGATATTAGTGTGCATCCTCTTGTGTTGGTATTAAGATGTAGAGAATGAAAATGTTTATTACTGGGGTATTGGAAGCAAAACGCCTCACTTCCAACTACTACTTAAATACATTATAGCTTTTGACATACAACGATTGCCAGCAGCTACTGACCCACACTCACATCGGATCCTTTTAACCGTGATTTTGCAATTGCAGGTACCTTTGGGAGGAGGCAGATGCAGAAACCCTTTGAAGATGCCACCTTTGCACTCCAGGTTGGTGAGCTCAGCGATATTGTGGACACTGACAGTGGCGTTCACATTATCCTCCGGACTGCTTGAGAGGCGATAGAAGCTGTCAGCTGAATGACTTTCAAGTAGCGCTGAATGCCTTTGAACTATGACCTGTATTTGTCTTTCTGGCAACCTAAGCGTGTAACATTCTTCCAAAGATAAAATGTATCGGCACACGTTGTTTGCTTGTTACCACTTACCAAACATTATTATTGGTGAACGGTTACGATCATTAATACTGAATTGGTCTGAAGATAATCTCTTTGCCCATTCCCTTGACTCTGACCTTCGTGGGAAAATCGTTATGGATAAATGTTGTGCCCAGTTATTACATTGAGTGCAACCTGCACATGTTAAACATCCCGTCTTCGTATCGTTGTTAGGATAATCACCCTAGTTCAGTTGTGACGTTAGGATAATCACCCTAGTTCAGTTGTGAACCAAAGTTCTTTACCCGTCGACAATATTTTGAGAACGAAGGGAAGACGTTACTAGGGCGAGACGATGAGCGCATCGCACATCCTCATCAAGCACGAGGGCCCTGGAAGGACCCCGACGGCCGCATCATCTCCGCCACCACCGCGCGTCCTCGACCTCCGCAACCAGATCCTCTCCGGCCAGGCCACCTTCACCGATCTCGCAACGCGCCACTCCGACTGCTCCTCCGCTGAGCGCGGCGGCGACCTCGGTATGGCCGATCTGGTTACTGAGGTCCATCAGCCCCTCCGTCTGATTGTTGATTATTTGTTCATCGATACAAATTTATAGACCCGGGAGAAACTTATTCCTGACGTGAATATGATTCGTATCTCACAACTATTGAATCGTGTGATTTGGGCGTTTGTGCTTTGTAGCCTTGCAGCTATCTGATTTTGATCGTGCTTGCTCATTTATTTGGCCTGAAAATGAGATGGATTACACACTGATTAAGCTCCTTAGCCAATAAACTGCCAGGTGTCAGGAAGGGCATGTGCTTTTCTGACAAATATATATCATTTAGCAAGCTGTGCACTTTCAGTCTCATCCTATCCAAATAGTACCCAGCTAAAACTGCTAAAGGATATCGTATGGCATTAATGGTTGCTTCTTTGATTGATAAGAAAGCCTAGCTTGCTTCAATGTATAGTTGTTCCGTAGATTTCCTTGTTTCACTGGTAATAATGATGATTTAATGGAAATATTTTTAGCACAATGTCATGATTTTATAACCAGCCCCCTTAGGCTTATTTTCCTTCTAGTAATGTTTTTTTCCATGGATCTATTAAAATTTTATGCTTGTTAGAAATTTGAGTACATTATAATGCTCTTAGTTATATACCCTGCCACCAGCAGCTGCCGCATCCTTGCTCATGGTAAATGGTGATTGTCGTCATTTGAGAACATGATTTTATCTTTGCCTGCATTTCGATGTTTCAGGTTGTGGTTAGCTTTTATGCTGACTAAGAATTTACTGATATGTGTTGGTGCATTAATTGGTTTATATGATAAAAAAAATTATCAAGAATTTGTAAGTTTAGATATGCTCTAATAGTCATTAGTATATTTAGCTTTGTAAAATTTGGCCTGTCATGTCTGTTTACCAGACAATGATTTTCATGTATTATTACTGGATGTTGTACAGGAATGGAGAAGTTTCACAGCAGCACTCAATTTGCATCCTTCAGGGACACTCCGTTTGCTCTCCATGGTAAGGACTCCTACATTGATTTGTTATAAGTAGTACATTCTATGTCTGGCGTAGTTTTTGAGATAGACCAATGGTAGATAGCGGCCATACAATCTGGAAATTTTTAACATTTACGATTGTGATGTTATATGAGGCTGGAAATTGCAATGAAGTGTTCTGCTCGGCTTGCACAGAACTTATCCTTTGACCAGTACCAGTACATTGCACTGTTTCATTCGTACTAAAGGAAACGTCTATTTCTATCCTTCATTAACTCTATAGGAAGCCTTGATAATGGCAGCATTTTCTGGTTGTTTTAACTATTATTACTGATTTGTGCAACTGTAGGCAAGTGGTCATGTGTGCCTTCTGACATTGACCATTTCAGTTAAATATCTCCTTTTTAAAGTTATATATACCTCTATTCTTTTTTAATTGAAATACTGGTGCATAATGTGATGTACAGCTTCATGGAGAAACACACCCATGTACTTACTGAATCATTGATTATAAATTGTCAAGTGTTTCTGAAAGTACTGGTCTACAATGGAAACACGAGCTTTCAGGAATGTTGTTAGATGTTCTTCTAACTAGCTATCCTATCTTTGTTGCCTTCTTTTCAGGTGGTCTTGGTAGCTCGAACTCAAACCTTGAGCAAATTAAGGGCTACACATCTTCTCCCCTAGGTGCTTTGCGCCAAAAGATGTCTCCATCTGGAAGCCGACCCCTGCACACAAGTCATCCCCTGTCATCACCTGTTGCAAACCGGCCATTGTCGCCCCATCTTCCCCTGAAGAAGCCACAGCTGAGCGCTACGTTCTCAATCTCACACCGTATTTTCGGTGTTGCATTGGGGGCTGCCATCATATCCATCCCACTCGCCACCAAGTTCAGCCTCATGTTTGGTGTTTAAGTTTGAATTGACCCTTTATGGAGAACTAGCATTTCCCATCCTTCTTTCATCATCTGGGCTTACCTGCAATGCAAGTGTTGATGCAGTTGGAATAAAATCGTTGTCATGCTTACAAATTTGTGTAATAAGAACTATAGAGTGACAAGTGTATAAATATCTCATTTCGATTGTACCGGGTTTCTAGGTTTTCTGTTGCTGGTACCTGGTATGCTTATATGCTCGAATTCGCAATGGTTGCTTCTTTTTCTTCTAGACAGGTTTTACCCCATTTTAGGCCGTTTTAGGCTGAGTCACTTGAGCACTATTATAGAAATAACTCCTGAAATGCATAAACCTGATTTTTTGAACTTCTGCTGGGCTGGTCGCTTTTGTATTTTAGTTGTCTTTATTACTTAAGAACAGCTGGACGCTGAAACAGACAAGTCCCTTTTGAAATTGGTTTCTCGAACAATTGTATAATTAGAATGAAGCACTACTAGCTTCTCTCTTTAATTGCCTGCCCCATCTTTTTGGACAGACACAGGGTCCGTTCGTTTCCCTGGGGGTTTAAGGTTTAGATAGCAAATGTAAAACTACCATCTAAAGAAGGGACACTCTAAATTTTAGAGGGGCTGTTCGTTTCCCCTCTAAAAAGTGTCAGAAACAGGGGAAATGTCATATTTGCCCCTACATGTGTAAGGGATGAACATGGCCATATATCTGCCAATTGATCATACAAAACAATCATCACACAACTCATTAACAAAAAATCGTTACAAAAGTTACATGACAGTGTTCAACATTAAAAAACCTTAACAAAAAATAGCTTGTCCAATTACCAACATACACTCAGCAAAACGATATGTATTAGTTGTAGTACAAAGCATGAGCAACCTGATCTCGAAATGCATTCATGCTCATATCCTCTTCTTCTATTGCATCAACATCAATTGAGGAGCCTTCCTGGTGAACCACACTAGGTTCGTTGCACTGTTGTTCTGGTTCCAAGGAGGAAAACTCCTCATCCGGGTTACCATACTTGGATTATGAAATTGTGAAGAGCTACTGCAGCATATATAATTTTGCTTTGTTTCTTAATCGGATAACTTGGAACACTATAGAGCATCCTCCATCTCTGCTTGAGGACTCCAAATGCCCTCTCTACTACATTTCTAATAGAAGAATGCACATAGTTGAAAGTCTCTTTCATACCTCGTGCTCTTGTTCCCAAACGATACTCCTGAATATGGTACTTGGTTCCTCTGTAAGGTGCTAGGTACCCGGGTCTATTTGGGTATCCGGAGTCCACCAAGTAGTACTTGCCTGCAACAGAAACAGAAAATAGTGTCAAAATTGTTTCATTGCATTTCAAATAAACACAAAGTACTATGTCACAAGGAAATGAAAAGTATTACCTTCCGATGGATGTGGGAACTTGTCCCCAAACTTTGTCACTGCATCGGTGAATACTCGCATGTCATGAACTGAACCGGACCACCCAGCAAGCACAAAGATGAATCTCATATCCAGGTCACAAACAGCCAGTACATTTTGGGAGGTCTTCCCCTTTCTGTTCATGTATTGAAGAACTAAGTCTGAAGGTATAGTTACTTCAACATGTGTTCCATCAATGGTCCCTATGCAATCATTGAAAACTCCCTTGAATCTATTCTCTCGTAGTCTTGGGTGGATGGTGCTGAATTGAGGGTCAACAGGCTTAATAATATCTGCTGCAAGGGCGACAACAGACTCGAGGACCTTGGAAAAATTACGTAAAACTGTATCTAGGGACCTCCCGAATACGGACTCTACTTGTCTAAAAGGTTGGGGAGTTCCTACCGTCCACAGAAATATTCCTAAAGCTTCTATGCTTGTACTCTTGCTTGATTATTGAAGACCGTATGAGTGTACTAATGTGTCATGTAGGAGATAGAACAACTCAGGGCTCATTCTAAACATGTTTCGACTGTGATGTGTATCTGATAAGAACATTTGGATTTTCTCAAGGGCAGACTGCTCTCCTCTAATCCTAGGTGTTTTGTTGTAGTATTGGAGGTCGTGCATCATACCGTACATGAGTAGAGGAAGCTGCTGATTGAATTGCTCCTGGTCATCATCAATAATTTCTTGCCAAGCCTTCAGAAGCCTTTCTTCCTCATCAATCTGCAATAAATAACAAAAATTAGTAAACCATTCAAGTAAATGAAAATAATTGTATGTTTTCATGAAATGGCAGGAAAGAAGTAAACCATTCAAGTACGAACAAATGGACATTCATTGCATCATTGCATACATGGCATACCACAACTAAACAGGAGCATTCAAATTATTACAAACAATTGTTCATACATAAATATTGTTCACACACAAATAAATATGAAAGTGCCTTGATATCACAAAGGAATGGATAGATCAATTCCAGAATCTGTCGACGTAGTTGTTCAGAAATTCAATTCTTTCTTGCGGGTCTTCGATCTTCGGGAATAATTCTGTCCACCCCGAATCGTCTGCAAGGTCCCTTATCATCATCCACTGCTTACTTCCTTTGCGCACTCCAGCTTCAAGGGCCATTTGCTTCACAAGACTCATATTAGCGTGAAGCTCTTCCTTCCGGCTCTTCTTGCTTTCCTGAGCAGCTGATACCTGCGATTGCATCAAGTACATCTTTCGCTCGTGGGCTGCATTGTTCTGGGTTAGAATGTTCTGAAAGACCCGAACCATAGGGCTCTTGCTCTTCTTTGCAGGGCTTGTAGCAGAGTTGCTTGTGCTGCTCCCTCTCTTGCGGCTGCCTGATGTGGCTGGACTGTTCTCAAGGGGCAGCTCCGGTTCTTCGGTTGGGATGTCATCATCTTCTTCCTCGTCCTCATCTTCTTCCTCCTCCTCCTCTTCTTCTACTTGACCAGGGAGGAAAGCAGTGGAGCCATCTACAACGACGCCATGGAATAATTCATCAAGCATATTCAGGTACGGCGGTGGGCCTTGCTGAAACTTCTTGCAATCCGGGGCGCCTTCTGCAGGACAAATGAACACATTTGGACTATCAAAGACCAGAAACGTAAATAGTTGATACAAAATTAATTTAAAGTTCGTGCAGAAAGATGTACGCACCGAAAGCTCATCGGCCCACCACGAAGCCGTTCCGGAAGGCCAGCCATCGGGCCTAGCTCCAAGCCCGGATTTCTTCCTTAAATAGTTGCAATAGCCATAAATGGTTTTCAGTTGGCTTAGTCTGTTGCGAATCCGACTCTTTGTATGCCTCAACCCTGTTATAGCTTGATAACTCTCGACAACTTGGTTGTAAGCCCGATTGTGCATGGTGCCTTTGATGTAGTTACCACGGCGCTTTTGCTCCACAATAATTTCATACAATTTATATGTATTCTTTGTGTTCCAGCTTAGCCCTATCAAACTGCTACATTTCATGGAATTCCTAATCGTATTAGCTGTGAATGTATTTACAACAAACAATGCTTTGGAACGGAGCACATACCTCGAGGCGACCCAACGTCTTCGACAATCTGTTTTCCACGAGCTGCTCGACTATGGCCGGCCCTCCCTCGCCGAGAAGCTCCTGGAGCGCCCGAAGCCTTCGCGCGGCGGGCACCACGGCCGGCGCCGCGGCGGGGACCTACGCCGGTGGACCGCGGTGCCCAGCACCGCGCCACGCCACCGCGCGGCGCCTGTGGAGGCAAGGCGGCCGGGCCCCCGGATCCGGGACGTGCTCCGGAGCCGAAGCCATGACTGCCTCCGAAAGGGCCGTCGCCTTGAAGGAACTCCTCGTAGGCCCCAAAGTCGGGAAGCCGGTGGACTGCGAGTTGAGGTCCAGCCCTTCGAAGTTTAGCCGGGAACCCAAGCCGCTAGACGTAGTCCGACGGCCTCCTTCGGCGCCGGGCACCGAATGAGGCGGCGAGAATGGATCCGGCTCCGAGAAAAGTCTCGGGTGCCATCTCCCCCATACCCGTGGCCATCGTACCCGTCCATGGAGGAGGAGAAGTTGCTGCTAACTTCTTCCACCAAAGGAGACGACCGCTTTGTTGACGACGGCGGGTGCCTACGGCGGCGAGATTTGATGGGATGGTGCGGGGATTTTGTAGATCTACACGGACCGGATCGAGCGAGCTTGAGGAGGAACACTCGTGGCAGAAATGGACCGAAGCGGGGGATGCGGCGGCGGCGCGTGGACGCCGGGACGACGTCGGAGGCGACGGAGAAATCTTTCTTCGCCGCCGGAGGTGGACCAGGGGAAACCGAGAAACAAAGGGCGGCGCGGGCGAAGAACCCTAGCTGCGCGCGCGGCGGCCGAGAAAGGAGCGGCGCGCGGGCGACGCGGGCTTGGAACCCTAGCTGCGGCTGCGAGTCGGGTGGATAAGGTGGTAGGTGGGAGGGGCAGTGCCCGGAAGCCCGGGTTTAGATACCCCCCCCCCCCTCTTCGGTTTAGAGGCCTCTAAAGGCCGGAGCTCTCTAAAATTTAGAGGCCCGTTCATTTCCTGGGCTCTAAATTTTAGAGAGTTTCGGGCTTTAGAGGGGGAAACGAACGGGCCCACAGAATGTCTGTTAATATATTGCCCCATCTTTTAATCACCTGGCCCATCTTCAGGAACAACGTGCGCCCTTGTATTTGAGGGAGACATGATTTGTCTCCAATCCCTGGAGTCGATATCTGAAAAAGATGTGTGCAAAATGTAGCTGTTTACACTATATGATACGTAAATATTATGATGAGGGCCACATGACATAATAATTAGTGCTTAAAATGCATTTTGGTGTAAATGGTAAACTTATAGCAGTTTTAATTGAGACCTATTATCTTGATCATTAGAGCCTAACGAAGGTAACTTATTATCTTGATTATTAGAGTCTAACTAAGCTGTTTTTATGAAGAGCAGTCTTTTTTTTTGGTGGATCATAAAGCGCACAGTTGTTCATCGGCAAATGGGGTACTATCTAAGGTCTACAAAACCGTTTGAACTGTGGAAAGCGTTCCCTACTGTAAAGTGATCGGTTTACCGTCCAAAATTTAAATTCAATTTCAGGCAAAAATTGATGAAATCAAAACAATAAACCAAGCAGTTTGGGTGGCAACCGCCCAATTTTTTCGTTAGCCGAGCGGGTTTTTACTGTTTAGAAAACTGGTCGATTTTAAAAGTAATCTGCTTGGCTAACGTATGTTCATTTTACCTGTTATTTTGCTTAAAACCCAGGAGAAAATTTATAAAAGGAAGAGAGAATCACATCTCACATCCTGCACTTGCCCTCGCGCTATTCACGAGTAGGCAAAGTGGAACAAAAGTATGATAGTTGCAACTTCTTTATTAATGGGGTTTTGGAAGCAAAACATTGCACTCCCAACTACTTAGATACATATCATTCCCAACTACTTGGATACATAACTTTTGACATACCACCATTGGCAGCATCTACACACCCTCGCATCAAATCCTTCTAGCCGTGATTTTGCAATCGCGGGTACCTTTGGGAGGAGGCAGATGCAGAAACCCTTTGAAGACGCCACCTTTGCACTCAAGGTTGGTGAGCTCAGCGACATTGTGGATACTGATAGTGCCATTCAAAATGTAAACATTCATAGAGATAAGACAAAATCTGATGGGTTGGTAGGTGGGTAAGAGATTGATGAGATAGTGTAAAATGAGGGGTATACATGACATTTCTTGTGTTGATTAATTTTTTATTTGAATCCTCCAAATGCTTACATAAAGAAACGGAGGGAGTACTAGGTTTATACATAGTTATTAAGTAGAGGCAACTTACCAACAAGTGGCTCAATTAGCTTCGTTCGTACATGCTCTTAGGAAACGTTATTCATACATATACCAGTTTATTGACGCCAGATACGAGTAAAATACAAACACTGCATACTAGCTCAGCGAGCTGCTGCTGTTGCCAAGCTATGCACCCTCTCATGTTGCAGGACAGCCTTGTGCCCTGCAGGCTGATGCTGATCTGCCTTTGCCGGCGTGCTGTTGGACCGAGTGTTGGCATAAGCCTCATTCGGCCGCGCCGAGTCTGCCTTGGCTGGCTGGGAGTTGGACAGGGTACGGGCATAGTTCCCTCCTACTTGACTGCCATTTGTCTTTGTAACACTGACTTGTGTGCTTTTCTGTTGCTCCACGGCTTGGGGTCTCGTTGAATGATCCGGTTTTCCTGATCCGACTTTGGTTTGAGTGTGGACGCGTTCAACTACTTTTGTGTCAGGCTGCTGGGGTCTAGTAGTTGAGCTATCATCTGGCCTTGCAGGGCTGGCTTTGGGCCAAGCTGGGCTGTCCTGGTTACGTTGTGGGGATGCTTTGGGCCATGATGGATGATCTGTTTTTGTAATGGGCTGGTGAGCAGGGGCTGAATTTTTTGTATCTTGCTGGGGTTGAGTGTGGACGGGTTGAGTCGAGCGATCTGGCTTTTTAGGGCTGGCGTTGGGCCAAGCTGGGGTGGTGGTGGTGTCCTTGTGCTGCTGCTGCGGGGATGCTGCTTTGGGCCATGCATGATCTGTTTTTACTGGGCTTGTAATGGGCTGCGTAGGGGTGTACGTTGGTTTGGGCCTTGTTGGCCCATCTTCTGTCTTCGCCGGCATGGTGTTGGACCGAGCTGGAGTGGTGGGTGTGGTACTGACACCACTACCCAGGATGATCTGGGTGTGCGGGCCCATGTAATAATTGGTAGGCCCATACCCGTTGCTCCTGCCGTTAGCCAGCGACAGAGCCGCCGCCGCCGCCTCGTGTCGAGGCGAAGGCGCGTAGGACTCGCGCGGGGGCTGGTACGGCTTCCGCGGCGGCGGATCGTAGGTGTCGCGTGGGGAGTGGTACGGCTGCGGCGACGCCGGATTTTGGGGCTTGAATCGCTGCGGCGACGCATAGGCGTCGTGGTACTGGTATGGCTGCTGCGGCGGCGCCTGATTTCCGGGCTTGTAAGGCTGCGGCGACGCCGGATTTTGGGGCTTGAGTGGCTGCGGCGACGGCGCATAGGCGTCGTGGTACTGGTATGGCTGCTGCGGCGATGCCGGATTTTGAGGCTTGTAAGACTGCTGCGGCGGCGCATAGCCGTCGTGTTGGGGATTGTATTGGTACGGCTGCTGCCGTGGCGCCGCCGGATTTTGGGGCTTGATTGGCTTCTGCGCCGGCGCATAGCCGTCGTAGTACTGGTATTGTTGTTGCTGTGGCGCTGGATTTGGGGGCTTGATTGGCTTCTGCGCCGCCGCATAGCCGTCGTAGTACTGGTATTGCTGCTGCTGCGGCGCCGCCGGATTTTGGGGCTTGAAAGGCTGCTGCAGCACCGGGTAGCCGACGGTGGCTGCCTTGCTGTCGCTTCTCTCCACCACCGGCGCGACGACGGGGCCCAGGCGGTAGGACACGTTGAGCACGCCGCGGGGCTCGCCGCGCTGCATGGTGTGGACCTGGTACGAGGCCAGCCGCGGCGGCTGCGGGCCCGTGCCGTCCGCGCCGGCGAGGAGCTCCGCGATCGGGATGACGACCTCGCCGATGTCGCGGTCGCCGAGGGCGCGCTCCGACCGGAGCAGCACGTGGAGCCACCCGCCGCCGGACGCCGTCGCCGCGGCGGCGCTGGGCGGGATGGAGAACCGGAGCGTCGCGTTCCAGGAAGGGTTGCGCCCGCCGTAGGTGTCCGTCGGGGTGCACTGCCGCGTCATCGGGTCGCCGGAGATGCTCGCCACCGCGTACACGTCCATGCGCGTGAACAGGTTCACGCTCTTCAGGTCTCGAGCAGACAGAAGGGTCAGCTCCAGCTCCCGGTGCGCCATTCTGCTTATTGTGTTTGTTGTACCTTTCTCTAGTCAGCCTCCTCTATATTGGATCTATCGACGCTGCTTTGCTATGCTTTACTATTCGATGATGGTGTGTGTTTATATATAGGAACAAGAAGGGTGATGGCGTGGGTGGCTTGAACTTGACGCTCAATGAGAACAAGATTCTGACAATTAAGAATTTCATCCCGTGGACACTAGACAGCCTTACAATCTATGCAGGTCTAACATTCTTCAGTTCTATTTGGCTGGTGGAAAGGGCAATAAGGAATCTTATTTCAAGCTCTTCAATACATCCAACATTATATATTTGACTATGCGGTTCATCTTGAATGATTAGCCCACATCTTTGCACATACCTGCCTGCTTTATGTATGCTCCCTTGATTATGCACTTCTATTTTTGTCAGCGCAATGAAAATTCCCGTTGCCTCTTTTTTATTTAGATTCCAGCCTTCCTGATCAATGCTTCATGGTCAGATTTTTCATTTACATTAGACATTGGAAAAATGCCTAATGCTCAGATCTTTTCCTTAGATTACGCATAGGAAAAATGCTTCATGCTCCAGATCTACATGAGATTGCTGGTGGAATCTTGATTCATCTCTTGTAGAATCTATGCTGCAGCGATCTGTCTCGTATAGATGGAATTGATCCCTCCATTTCCACGCTTTTACTGATTTTTTGGGTGATGATTATTATGCAGAATAGTGTCCTTCATGTCGAAGTGTAATAGCCCTTCAGTTTGGTCATCTCACTTTCATTCTGTTCCCGGTGGTTGATTTTTGCTTCAGGTAATCAATCGCATGTGAACTTGATTAATGGAACTATATATATTCCTACATGGTTTCACTCTTGGAAATCAAATATTCTCAGCTGTCTTTAATTATCTCATTGCGGATTGCATACAATTTGGAGTAACCCCTTGCTGCATGATATGATGGTATATGTGTGTGTGTGTGTCTCTCAGTTTGTGAGCTGTATGTAGGTATGTTTGAGTTGTACAAGATTGTTCAATAGATTTTTGTTTAAGATTGTGCTAGTTCTCTCAGTTAGAAAAATTTGTATCAGCAAATTAAAATTAGCATGCATCTGCTTTCCCCCTAACTGGAATAGAATGCACAGTCATAACTCAAGATATTCGAACGGAAAGGTTCACTAGAATGCTCAGTGGCATGCAGCATGCTGTATAACATTCGTGTGCTCTTCTACTTAAACTTAAAAAGTTAGTACTCCCTCTAAATTTTTATATACAGAACTGGTTAGCCCATTCTTGAGTTCAACGTCATACCATGTTTGCCTGCAGCTCCTTCTATCCTTCAATCCTCTTCTCTGCATTTCTTTAACTGGAGGGAGTAACAAATTGTTACCTTCTCAGCATTATTGGAGCTTGTGTGATTGAGTGTTTCTGTAATTTTTTGAGTGATTATTTGTGTAATTGGCCATGCATCGTGCTCATACCCCCTTTGAAAACATAGGAATTTGACAGGAACCGTTAAATCTCATAGGATAAGGCAGGATTCAAGATGGAAAAACGCAATCCAAACAGGGATTCAACTTGAATGAATTGCATAAAAGTTAGACAAGTGAACTGCACAGTCCTATGAACACCACAAAAGAAGGTGAATTATTTTCTTGAATTGCATAAAAGTTAGGCAAGTGAACTACAAAGCACAAGGTCAGTCCTATGAACACCACAAAAGATGGTGAACTATTTTCTTGGGTTATCTTAAATTCTTAATTCAGATTATTCATATATATCATAATGGGCATCGCCGCTTTCTTTTCTGTCCGGTGGCATTTTTCATCTTTTGGTCTTTCATGGTAATCTGATCCCCTAGAACTTAGTTTTTACGAGTGATTCCAACTATCAGTTGTGACTTTCTTCCTTATGCTTTCCCTTTATGTATTTCCTTGTCCATGTTATGCATTGTATTGTTGTTTCCTGATGTTTTTTATACTTATTCCATACCGCACGATCATGCTGCTAGACTATAGTAGTGTCCTCTTTACTCATTATTTTAAAGAGCATATCTTTACACTACTACAATATAATGCTTTTTCAACCTTTAGCAATGTCCACACCTTTTACAGTTCTGCCTGTAGATCGCAGCAAAACTTCAGTGTGAAAAAAGGCACTGCCGTCACACAATATACTAGAACATTTGAGCTCGTCGCCTGCATTATCGATTAGTAAATTAAGGCTTCTAATACCTTATTGATTGAATGCCTTGTTCATCTGAGCACCCCTTGCGTGCATTTAGAGCTATACATTGTTGTTCTTTAGGTATTATTGTTACCTGATACATTTTATTTTAGCAAGATACGAACCTCATATTTCATGAATATAAAATTACACAACAATAGCCTAAATAATTTATATTTTATTAATGGAAATTAGGGCAGTCCCATAAGTTCCAGTTCTTTCCAACTGATGTGAACTGTTGAGGTTGTTGCTTGAACAAGAACAACCTTGCTTGAGCTTTAGTTGGCCTTTAAGCATAAACTTCGCTTGAGAAATCCTTTTTATACCCAAAATAATAATACTACGGATGGAGCTTATCGGGCACTTGGAGCCATGCTATTCTATCACACTCATTACCGAAAGGTGAAATAGGTGCATACGCATGTGTGCCCAAGATCAAGTTTAAGACACATACGCGACTTCATTAATGGTAACCAGAATAATAAACCATATCCTCGAGTATTACATTGTATCTTTATTACAAAAGGACCCGTAGGTCTAAAAGAAAATTGCATCACAACATCGAAAAATAAACAGCGTAGACGCCCAAGACTCCACAGGCATCGATCGGTGGACCACCCGCCTAGTACCCTGCGTCATGGCCATCATAGTACTCCCATCCTTCTCCAGTAGCTGAGCAACAACGTAGGAATATAGCAAGCGTGAGTACATGCCATACTCAATAAGTGTGGGAAAAGATGACATGGGGCTAAAGACAAGGAAGGCTAAAGGGATTTAATGCAGAAAGCACTCCTATCTACTCATATTTTAGTTAAGCATCCTATATTACTAAGTTAAGTGAGGTATTCCCAAACATCATAAGGGTACATCCTATCCAAACATC
The DNA here is from genome assembly GCA_031894775.1 of Chloris gayana. NCBI lineage: Eukaryota > Viridiplantae > Streptophyta > Magnoliopsida > Poales > Poaceae > Chloris > Chloris gayana. The sequence continues at coordinate 1,258 of JAUNZO010000859.1, read as the reverse complement.
CACCATCCCGTCCTTTGCCCCCGATCGAGTGAGGGCCCGTGCCGCTCTTGACTATGAGCAAGGCTGCCATGACAGTTTACACTCTGCGAGAGGTTGTACGTGTTTCCCCACGAGAAAGTGTCCCCACGAGAAAGTGATTTCGTCCCCTGTTGCCGGGTGGACTAAAACCTTCATTCCGCCGTGTTGACAAACACATAACACACTTCCGGGGTGTGTGGCCGGGAGATCACTTCCAAAGCGGTTCACGGTTTCCTCCGGTTTGTAAGCGTCCACTAGGAGTTCCACTAACCCGAGGAGTAAACCCTCCACTCGGGTAGCTTCACTCCCTTGTGCCGGATGGTTCCGAGACCTCGTCTCTTCACCACGCCTCCCCGGGACTACCGGTATACCCCAATCACAGCCCCCTCTCCTCCACGCGTATAGGGGGTTGTGGCTGGGGTATACCGGCAGTCCCGGGGAGGCGTGGTCAAGAGATGAGGTCTTGGAACCATCTAGCACAAGGGAGTGAAGCTACCTGAGTGGAGGGTTTACTCCTCGGGTTAGTGGAACTCCTAGTGGACACGTACAAAACTGGAGGAAACCGTGAACCGCCTTGGAATTAATCTCCTGGCCACACATCCCGGAAGTGTGTTACGTGTTTGTCAACACGGGTGGAATGGAGGTTTTAGTCCATCCGGCAACAGGGGCGGAATCACATTCTCGTAGGGAAATGTGTACAACCTCTACCGAGTGTAAACTGTCATGGCAGCCCTGCTCACCGTCAAGAGCGGCATGGGCCCTCACTCAATTAGGGGGCAAATGACGGGATGGTGGATGTTTGGATAGGATGTACCCTTATGATGTTTGGGAAGACCTCACTTAACTTAGTAATATAGGATGCTTAACTAAAATATGAGTAGATAGGAGTGCTTTTGCATTAAACCCCTTTAGCCTTCCTTGTCTTTAGCCCCATGTCATCTTTTCCTTGAGTACGACATGTACTCAGGCTTGCTATATTCCTACGTTGCTGCTCAGCTACAGGAGAAGGATGCGAGTACTATGACGGCCATGACGCAGAGTACTAGGTGGGTGGTCCACCAGTCAATGCCTGTGGAGTCTTGGGCGTCTACGCTGTTTATTTTCTGCTGATGTGATGTAATTTTCTTTTAGACCTACGGGTTCTTTTCTAATAAAGATACAATGTAATACTCGAGGATATGGTTTATTATTCTGTTTAACCATTAATTAAGTCACGTATGTATGTTAAACTTGATCCTGG